>JAHHFK020004762.1:0-600000 GCA_024533555.2 Aedes koreicus | reverse complement strand
CCGAATGCTAATTGCCGGGTCTTTCGTTTAACACCTGCAATAAGAGTTTGTACAGTCTCCTTGTCCACTTTATTCGCCGCAGAACGCCAGTTTGCCTTGAACTGTTTCTCACTCACAACAGCTTTTTGAGTCTTCTTAAGGTTCCGCCTGACGATGGCCCAATATTGTTCGATTGGGCGGAGCTCTGGCGTGTTGGGAGGGTTCTTGTCCTTGGGCACCACAGCATAACACTTCATGGGATTTTTTCCGAAATGGCAGGATGCCAAATCCGGCCAAAATAGAACGAAACAATTGTGTCGCTTCAGGAAAGGCAGTAGACGTTTCTGTAGGCACTCTCTCAGATCAATTTCCTGGCTGACGGTTTCGGTCACAATATAAACGTTGCTCTTCAAGCCACCGGTACAGATGGCCTGCCACGCCAGATATTTCTTCGCGAACTTTGACAGTTTAATGTGCTTGAAAATATCTGCCACCTTTCCTCGTCCGGTTGCTGTATAAAATTCCTGTCCAGGAAGCTGTTTAAAGTCTGCCTTGACGTAAGTTTCATCGTCCTGTACCACGCAATCAAATTTCGTCAGCATCGTCGTGTACAACTTTCGCGATCGTGCTTTGGCCGACGTGTTTTGTTTATTGTCGCGATTTGGTGTCACCACTTTCTTCTAAGTCGACAGTCCAGCTCGTTTTTCAGCTCTATCCACGGTTGAAGGCGCCTTTTTGTTACATCTCGGACGGAGAGGTTGGAGTTCCGCTCGAAACAGCGGGCAACTCTTTTTGTCGTCGCTGTGGCCTCCGGCTTTCGATTTCCCCCCGATCCAGCTTTCCTGGCTGTCGACAAACGTTCACCGAACACTTTTAATACGTTGGTAACAGTTGATTTAGCCACATTCAACAATTTTGCCAACTTGGCGTGAGAGTAGTTTGGATTTTCGCCATGCACGTGCAAAATTTTGATGCGTTGCTTCTCTTCCTTCGACGACATTTTGATAATTGAAGTGCTAATCTCAAAATCAAAATAGAGGCATGATGCTACACGCACACATCTTCAAAATGAGGGGTGTGTAAATTTTTTTATGCACGATGAAAGGAAATGCGTCAAGTTTAAGTCGACCAAATTTTGATCGAAACACCCTTTATCAAAAAAAAAAAAAATGGTTGTCCAGGCAGTGACGCCGATCGAAGATAGAAAGTGCCTGAATAGCTGTGGAAAAAGTGATCTTGTTCTGAGATACTGGTGCGACGTTATTTTCGCATTTGCTAGTGGAACTCTTGCAAAGACGGCGATTTGACAGGTAGCATGCGTGGTGGTAGTAGATGTGATAGTCAAGCTTGAAGATCTAATTCATCATTTGTGGACAGCACCATCTATTCCAAGGCTAAGAAATATTTGGAAATCACCGAAAAGAAAACCAGCTAAGTTAGTAAGTACCTTCAAGTTGCATGCTTAATTCTAGTCATCATGAACTAAAAAAGACTGTAGAGAACGTGTTTGAGTTTCTCCGAATATGATAATTAATTTAAATAAAATTTTCTGAAAACTTTGAATGTTGAAATTTTCAAAAAAAAAAAATTTATCGTATTCGGAAAAACTCATGGTGCTTCATCCATTGCGCTTTTTATATTACAAGGCTTTCTATCAAAATATAAGACTTGGAGTGATCCTGTAGTCTTTACAGTGCACGAGAAAGCCAAACATTTAAAAGTGATAAGCATAAGGAAATGTTGAGGGGATAATTTATCCATGCCACCGCCGCCGCCGCCATGGACAACCGCGGGGTGGCGCCGGCATTAGCCTGACCATTGTAGTTCGTTTTGTCGCTTGAGGTTTTGGGAGTGAGTTGTGCTGCTAGTGATTCTTATTATGTGCAAGTGATCTGCAACGATGCCAGTAAATCAGAAAGCTAGTTCAGCTGAAATGTCAGTCATGGATTTTATAGGAGAATATCGAAGCGTCCCTGCCTTCGAATAAAAAATAACGTGAATTACTATTGAGTTACGATTGAAGAAATGAGAGGCAGTTCATTATAAGTGAAGCCTTTCGAAGAAAAGGAACTTTCGACTTCGATGAATCGCAAAATGCAGTTGAGAAGATAAGTTCAGATGAAAAATAAATAAAATAAATGCAGTTGAGAAGATAGGTTCAGACGGAGCTGAAACGATAGAAGCAAGACAGAGACAGAATGAGGAGATTAGAAAAATAAATATTTTCGGCTGAGGCAGGTTAAATTGGTTCAAAGTGGTTGTCAAGCGTACACCAAAATCCCCCCCCACCCCCAAAAAAAAAAAACAACCAACCACATCTTTCCTCTTTTAAACATTTTCCCAACTTTTTTTTTCCCCTTTTAAAAGCGACTTCCTTCTCTTTCACAACCCCCCCCAACCCCCACCTTTTCCCCCCACATCATTCGTTGTTCAAATGCGTTTTTAAATATTGTTCCTCTTCAAATGAAAAACCACAATCATGTTGAGCAGATGCAACGCTTCTAGTGGATGAAACACTTCAAGACTTGATCAAAGCAACCATCGAAGAATCAAGCTTATTGAAACAATCAAATATTTGTTCACTTCTCATTCAACTACCATTCAATTAAGACGTTATCTTCAATATTGGTTAGCAATCCCAGTCCGATTTTATTCCATTTCTCCGATAGGTTATGGGCCCAGGACATTGGTATCGGAACTGGTGAAGAAAGAACGTATTTAAAATATATCAAGATGGTGGACAAGATGGTGTCATTCCCGAAGCTGAATAACTCGAATTATGACAACTGGAGCTTCAGGATGAAGCTGCTCCTGACGAAGGAAGGCAACTGGAAGGCTGTAGCGGATGCAAAGCCAGAACCGGTGACGGAACCATGGAAGACTAAGGATGAGCAAGCGCTGGCGACGATAGGATTGGCCGTTGAAGATAATCAATTGATTCACATACGGAAGGCCAAATCGGCAGCTGAAGCGTGGAAGACTCTCGAAAACTTTCATGTGAAGAAGACGTTAACCACGAAGGTGTCGGTGATGCGGAGAATTTGCAGTTTGCGTTTGGAGAAGCACGGTAACATGGAGGCGCACGTATCAAAAATGGGGGAATTATTCGAGAAGCTGAACACACTGCAACCGGAGAAGATTCTTGACGACCAGTGGCTGGTTGCCATATTATTCAGTAGCCTACCCGAAGAGTATGAGACGCTGGTAACTGCCCTTGAAGCAAGACCGGAAGAAGATTTGACTGTGGACATGGTGAAAGGGAAGCTCATCGACGAATGAACATATGAACGGTGGTTCGGAAAGAAGCCAAATGTAGGACACATGCAGCGGTTTGGAGTGGACGCGTATTGTCACGTGCCAAGTGAAAAGCGTGGTAAGCTCGATCAAAAGGCAATAAGGCTCAAGTTCGTCGGATATAGCGAGGTGTCCAAGGCTTACCGTTTGCTGGACGTAGCAACAGGAAAAGGTAACTATAAGTCGTGATGTTGAATTTCTGGCTACCTGCAGACCCGAGCCGGAGCCAGTAGAGCAAGATTTAGTATATCCATCTATTGACTTCAATCGGGAGGAACCTGTGGTACCAGATGAAGCAATTAAAACCGGCCCTGATGATGATCAGCTTGACGATGATGACCTGGATTACGAGAGTCTGCCAGAGGATTTTGGTGAAGACAACATAGAGCTCCAGCCTGCAGAACCTTGTGAGGACGAACCGTGCACGGCACGACGATCGGAAAGGGAGAATTTTGGCAGAGCCCCGGAGAGGTATGCGTGTACAGCAGAAATTTCAATGCAGGAAGAGCCGAAAACGCTGAAGCAAGCTTTGGCCAGCCCACACAGTGCGGAGTGGAAGAAAGCTATGGAAGAAGAACTTGGATCCATTGAAGCAAATGAGACATGGGACCTGGTTGATTTGCCGGCGGGGCGTCGAGCCATTGGATGCAAGTGGGTGTATAAGTACAAACGGAACGAGAAAGGCATTATCGTACGCTATAAAGTCAGATTGGTGGCTCAAGGATTCAGCCAGCGCTTTGGACCGGACTATGATCAAGTTTTTGCACCAGTAGTTCGTCAAACGACTTTTCGTACCCTATTGTCTGTTGCAGCAAAGAGGAAAATGACCGTCAAGCAATTTGATGTTAAAACGGCATTCCTCAACGGCAACCTTGAGGAAGAGATGTTCATGAAGCAGCCTCCCGGATTTGTCGTCAATGGTATGGAAAACAAGGTGTGCCGTTTGAATAGAAGCTTATACGGGCTTAAGCAAGCTGCTCGATCATGGAACCAAAGGCTCAACGAGGTGCTAGTCGAAAATGGATTCCAGCGATGTGAGGCAGATCCCTGCCTTTACCGGAAGCAGTTCAACGGAAAATGGTGCTACGTACTTGTTTACGTGGACGATCTCATCATGGCAAGCGAAGACGAGAGGATGATCATCGATTTGGAGCGAGCTCTAGACAGCAATTTTGAAGTCAGCAGCCTTGGTGACGTCAGGTTTTACCTTGGAATCGAAGTGAAACGGGACCAAGCCGGAGATTTTCACATTAATCAACGGAAATACATTGAGGAAGTTGTTAATTCCGTTGGTCTTCAAGATGCGAAAGTATCAGCTATTCCGTTGGACGTTGGATATGTGAAGATCGAAGAGGTTGATGAGCTTCTACCTAACAATCAACAGTACCAGAAGGTAGTAGGGCAGCTGTTGTATATTGCTGTTAATAGTAGACCGGACATTGCGGCAGCAATTTCAATCATGAGCCGCAAGGTAAGCTGTTCATCCCAGCAAGACTGTAACGAGCTGAAGAGGATTGTTCGCTACCTAAAAGGGACTATGAACCTGGAGCTTAGGCTGAGCAGTAGCAGTGATCGATCTGGACTGACTGGTTACGCTGATGCAGATTGGGCTGAATGCCGCAACGATCGCAAATCCAATAGTTTCACTATCAACAGCGGTGGCGGAATTTGTATCCCTATCTGAAGCATCACAAGAAGCAGTCTGGTTGAAACGTTTACTGGTTGACCTAGGGGAGAAAGCTGAAACAACGACATTATTTGAGGACAATCAAAGCTGCCTAAAGATGCTTGACTCCGAAAAGTTTAGTAATCGGACCAAGCATATATCTACAAAATTTCATTACGCCAAAGATTTGAAAATGAAAGGGATCATCAATTATGTGTATTGTCCTACAGAATCGATGACCGCTGATCTTTTGACAAAGCCTTTATTAAGAGTGCGATTGGAGGTTCTTCGGAAGGCATGTGGACTACAGTAGCAGCGTTGAGGAAGAGTGTTGAGCAGATGCAACGCTTCTAATGGATGAAACACTTCAAGACTTGATCAAAGCAACCATCAAAGAATCAAGCTTATTGAAACAATCAAATATTTGTTCACTTCTCATTCAACTACCATTCAATTAAGACGTTATCTTCAATATTGGTTAGCAATCCCAGTCCGATTTTATTCCATTTCTCCGATAAATCACACTTCGTGAGTGAACCCAATATTGAAAATGTATTGTCTTCCAATTTAAAAAAAAAGCCATCACACTTTGTGGATGGCCCCACCAGCATCTGTACTGTTCGTTTAAATCGGTTCAAAGCAGCTATAAAGCAATGCTTCAGGAATGATCTGTTAGTTAAGTAAACCATCATCATACTTTGTGACTGGCAGCAGCATCCTTAAAATTTCTAAAAACTGCCACAATCGTTTCTAAAAATTTCCTTGTCTTCTCAATGTTAAACCACCATCACACTTTAATTGATTATATATAATATATAAATATTTATCTATAATTAATTAATGCTAGCATGAATCGATTCATACTGTCATGGCTTTCTAAAATTACCTTTTCTTGCCGTTCATAAACCACCTTGATGTAACTTGCCGTTCGAAAACCACCGTGACTTTGTGAGTGAACCCATCAGCATTCTTACAGTTGGTTTAAATCGGTTCATAGCGGTCACGGAGTGTCATTTAAAAAAATGTGTTTTCCAGTGTGATTTACGTTGGATTTACATTTACCACCATGAATTCAAGTGCCAAAAAGATTCATAGAGTCGCTTGTAGGCCCTTACATCAAACTTAGATCGTCCTTCCTACTCAATACTGCTTGCATTAATATTGATAACAAAAACAAACCGATGATCATATTCTCGTGTCTCAATCTTTCCGTTGTCAAATAGAAATTGTGGTTGAGTCTGGTCAAATGGAACAATAAAGAAATGCAATTGATTCCCATTGACCGAATAAAGCAACTGGTTTCCCCACGAAAAATAAATACAACCTGTATTTAAGTCAACATTCAGCGTTGAACTGGGGAAAAACAATCTTACCTGAAAATAGAGAGCGTTGTAGTGGGAGAAAAACAATCTTACCTGAAAATAGAAAAACGAAATCAATTGATTAGAATGATAAATAAAATCTAAATGTTGTCAAACGTAACAGTAATTCGAGTATGACTAAAATCTGAGATGATAAAAACATGTTACTACATGTGTTCGTTCTGCTGGAGTTTATAGATTTGATTATTAAAATTTGAATATCCTATCCTGAATATATTTGTTACATCCACGAAATGTTCATGATTTTTTTTAATATTCGCTGATGAACAAAATAAACTTTCAAAATATTCTTGTTGATTCCAACACTTCTGTTTCGTAACAAGGATTTTCGTAGAAAAAAAGATATTTTGAAAATATTATAGATTTTTCCTTTTCATAAATTTCATTCAGAATAAGACAATGTTTTAGTTCGTTCCTAGCATTTTCCATGAAAAAATGAAATAGAAATTAGAGCACTAACACCAGTATGGCACCCGTCAGTGTTCAAAATTTTGCCACTGCGCGGCGCTGGTTTGCTAATTATGTTTTTGCTATAGCTTGGTATCCTGACCAGATAGAATATTTTTGTTTTGAACAGTGTTGTTCAGTGTCAACCCCTTTTGAATGGTGACTAGCAGTTCAATATCTGCTCGCTACGCGGCGATAGTATACCAGTGTATTTCCTGAAGGTGCCATACCTTCTGCTCCTGACCATTTGGAAGGATGTTGTCTTCAGATAAGTTTTTCAGTGGAACAAGACCTTATCATTGGTGACCAGCAGTTCACAATCTTTCCACTACGCGCCGCTTGAGTTCTCGTACATTTTTGGAATATGTCGGATCCGTCTCAAATACAAGGCATCAGCCTTCAGCAAGACTGTTCAGTAGGTCAAGCATTTTTGATGTGTGACCAGTAGTTCAGGATATACCAAGGTAAACCTTGGTTTTCTGTCCATTTGGAATGATTATTTCATCGAAAATGTTGTTCAGGGAAACAAAACCTTTCGATTTGTGACCAGCACGTAGAATTTTCTCATGGTGTAGTGTGCTCGTACTTTTTTTCTGAATATGGTGTACGTTGCAATTCCGGTCATATACAAGGTTGTTTCTTTGTTTTTCAACGTAAACGATTCCCCCTCGCTTAAGTGAATTATCTAGATTTGCTATACTTTGTGGTTCTGTTTTCAAAACGTTGATCAGTGAGCTGCGGCCTTTTGATTAGAAACAAACAGTTCAGAATTTTCTCACTACACGGCGCTAGTAACGACTGTTCCAGAAAGTATAAGCACACCTTATTTTAACGGTCACTTTGAATATAATGAAATATTTCAACATGTTTTGGCTGCGTCCTTTTGTTTGCACATTTCTGAATGACATAGCATCAAAAAAGTGCCCAGTTTTGTGTTATCTATCAAAATGCGTGGTCTTACTCCGGAACAACGAAAAAGTATCGTGCACAAATGGTGCACTGTGAGCGGACTCTCCTTGAGAAAATTGGCCAAGGAAGAGGGTGTAAGCGTCGGAGCGGTACGATCTGCGATTCGAAAATATATAAAACAATGTAAATTTGAAGATGCGCCGAAGAGTGGTCGGAAATCCGGTCCTGTTAGTCCGGATATCGATAAAAAGATCAGGGATGCCTACAAACGAAAACCAGCGACTTCTGTTCGGGATGTTGCGAAAAAACTAGGGACCTCGTCGAGTAACGTCATGGGTGCCAAAGAAAGACTTGGGCTAAAAACATACCGGAAGCAGAAAAAAAACCAAAAGGAACCCAAAACAGGCCGCGTCCGTGAAACCACGGGCCCGCAAACTCTACGATTCGTTATTGTGTAGACATTCTGGGTGTATAATAATGGACGATGAAACGTATGTGAAAGATTACAAAAAGCTTCCCGGACCACAATTCTATACTGTAAGTGAAGACAAAGACATCCCCGAAACGAAGAAGGCAGTTTTTACCGAAAAATTCGGTAAGAAGGTTATGATTTGGCAGGCAATATGCGAGTGTGGTAAAAGATCTAGTCCGTACATCACAACGGAGACGATGAACACTCAGAAATACGTTAAGGAATGTCTCCAGAAGCGATTAAGGAGTGTATCGAATATAAGCTATCCACATACCGAAGATGAGCCGAAACCAAAAAAATCACGACAAAGTCGCTCCAAAATTAAAGTTTTACTGACCGTTTTCTTTGATTTTCGCGGTGTCGTCCATTCTGAATTCCTTCCAGAAGGTCGAACGGTTAACAAAGAGTATTATTTACAAGTTATGAGACGTTTGCGTGAGGCAATTCGAAAGAAGAGGCCAGAATTGTGGCGCAATAATTCGTGGATTTTACACCACGATAACGCTCCATCACACACCGCGCTCACTATTTGTGAATTTTTGGCCAAGAACTCCACCAATACCATCAAACAAGCACCATATTCACCAGACCTTGCCCCGTGCGACTTCTTTCTCTTCCCAAAACTGAAAATTCCGCTCAGAGGTAGGCGTTTTGAATCGATTGATGCGATAAAAAAGAATTCGCTGGAAGAACTGAAAGCCATACATTCATCGGCCTATAAAAAATGTATGGATGATTGGATAAAGCGCTGGCATATGTGTGTTGCCTCTAATGGCGAGTACTTTGAAGGCGATAATAAAGATATCAATTAAAAATTGAAATAAATGCGTTTTTTTTTCAAATTACCGGAACTTTTTGATCACAAGGTACATTTGCGTTGTACGCATGTATTTGTGATGATTTTTTATGCTCTGAACTGAATGCTGTGCGTTTGACTGTCAGCTTTCTTTTGTTTACTTGTTTGTGCGGTTCAAATTCTGCGTTTTCAAAGCGTCCAAAAAATGCGATGCAACACTTGTCCGGAACTTGATGAAGAGCATTCGATCCAAAGTTCGAAAATTCGTGAAGGAATAATTTAAATTGCATCCGGTTGTCATTATGTTCAAGTTTAACCTCGTACAATAAAGGATCAATTTTTTGTATGAATAAAATATCGGTTTTCAACATAATTTGAAAGAAAGTTTGTGGATAGCTTATTTTCGATACACTCCTTATTGCCAGTGATCAGGCAGCACGAAGGTCAAGTAGTGTTTTGGCCTGATTTGGCGTCATGTCATTACGCAAAGGACACTTTAGAATGGTACAAAAGTCAAAATGTATGTTTCGTGCCGAAAGACATGAATCCGCCGAACTGCCCGGAGGAACGGCCAATCGAGACTTTTTGGGCTTTAACCAAAGCAAAGCTTCGAAAATTCTTAAAACCAGCAGACGATATCCAAAAATTTTAAAAAAAATGGGCCAAAAGTGGTCAAAATGGTGGGAAGTAGCACTGTGCAGAAGCTAATGGATCATATTCGAGGAAAAGTTAGGAGTCTTGGCTATGATTAAATATTTTGATTAAACGGGAGTAAAATATCATATAAAACACAAATACAAATTTGATTTGCCAAATAAAATTATTGAAACCAAAAAAAACATGACTTTTTTGTTATTTTGAAAGTGTGCTTATACTTTCTGGAACAGTCTATATGTGACCATCAACCGAATATGCTATATCTTGGAGCCCTGACTATATGCACAGAAAATTTATTCTATTCTGCATCAGCATTCTTCTCAATCTTCCTCTCATTCCTTATGCAGTAAAGCTAACGCTATTTTCATATCTCTGTTCCCACCCTTGGCAACGCATACTCGCTTTTTATACTAGAAAAAGTATAAACAACACAGAGTCAACATCATTTTTCTAATTAATTACAATTTCTTCAACTTTAACAATTACCCAAATAAATTGACTTTAGAACTTTAGAATACAACAACAAAGAATCCATGCGTCCATGTTTTTATTTTCCCCTAAAACTTCTGTCGTTGAGTTAATAATATGGAACAACCAAAGCCGATGGCGGACGAAAAACGAACGACGACGACGACAGCAATGATTACCAACAACGATGGTCACGAGTCTTCTCCGAACGCGGAGGTCCCAGCCAACCAGGATGGCAATTTTGTAGTAATTTGTACAATTTTCTCGGAGAATTTCGGAATTTTACCGAAACGGCGAATCACTCTATCTACGATGATTGGATTACTCGATGAAATTACCAGTACAATGAGGCGCTGAGGGTCGAGGCAACGCAGAAGTAGCATCATCGTTTGTAAATAAATACATAAATACAATAAACAGCAGTGGTGGTGGGTCCGTCCGGAACCGGGGAGAAACGACCCTGCAGCTCACGAAGAATCGGGAGAGTCGTGAGGCCAACCGAAAATGTTGCTTCGCCGTGTGGTTTCTTCTGATGTGCTGAGATGAGCGAAGGGAACAAGATGGATTGGTCGTTCAAACCGCGGACGACGGTGGGGAAGAGGGTGCGGAGTTGAAAAACCATGGATGGACCCACAGAATGATTGTGGCGCGCCTGGTGTGGTGTATTATATATTATGCGCGAAATAAAAGTATGATCATCATCACTTAACTTGTCTTGTTATGTTACTCATTATTCTTCATTTTCGTTTGGCTTGTTTCTTCTTTTAGGCTGGCAGACTGGGAAAGAGTTTTTTTTTCATCCCGCCTGCTTCGTGCCCGATTCAGTGGCCTTGCAGAAGAGAGTTTTTCTTTTTCCGTGATTGTGGGATGTTTTTGGATTTTGTTGCTTTGTTGTAGTAAGTTGTTAATTTGAGGGTTGATAAATTCTGTCAGATATACTGAATTCTTGAAATTTTGAAAAGAAGCTGGACTATTAGACATGCATCGTAATTGTTAATTACAAATCACTCAAGAATAAAAGTAATTAATAAACCTATTACACCAAAAGTAACTAAACATTTTCCAAAACATCAGGATATTTTTTTGTAAGAATTTGAACAAAACCAAAACTCTTTGAATAAAACTGATCGGTTCTAAAATTGAGAAAACTTGAGAACGTCAAGACTCAAAGGTTAAAAAGGTTCAAATTATCGACCCTAAACACACAGAAAACCAGTCTCCCAAGACCAACCCCTCAATTATTGGCAAAACCACGCCCCTCCTAGCTTCACCCATCGGCAAATAAATCTCGATTCCGAACGGTCTTTCATCGCTCGTCCATAAAAAAAAAGGCCGAGGGGTCGATTTATCCCCTGACACCTAATTCACAACTTTGATACGAAAAACACAGCCACATACAAACTCACACGCACCGCACACGCAATCCGAAAGAGAGGGAGGCCGAAAAAAAAGGTTACAAATTGCTGGGGAGACCTCCTTCGGCGAACGGCCGCGCGTCCATTTCCGAATCATCTGCATCTATCTAGAGAGGCCAGATTTGCGCTTGTTTGGATGTATGTTTACATGGGTAGATACAGTTTGCTTTCTCCGATTTTTAGATTAATAAGTAAACAAGCCGAAAGCAGCATGCAGCAGCACCGTTCGCGGTTTGTTTGATTGATCAAAAGGCGGCTCATGCTGCTCGGTTGGTAATGTTGCTTTTTTGGGGAGCATCATGCGTGCGTTGGATGTGTATGTACATATATTGGTGGTTACTATTTGAATTGCGCGAATGGACCGCGAAGTTGGCTGCAGCAACGACGATGACGATTTGATTGTCGATAGAAGTTATAAAACAGCAGAATTCGTTTTCCTCATCATTGATTAGGGATCGACTGCGCATGTGCGAAATTGTGAAGCAAATCTCCTCCTTTCGACAGTACGACACAGACGAGACAGTACGGAATCGGCAGAATAGATGTGACAAATCAGCCAGTAAGCATGCGTACTGTGCAAAATCGGAGTGTTGGATAATTTTCAAATATGTTAAACGTCTGATTGGTTGAATGCTTGTTGAACGTTTCACAGCCTATGTGACCTTTACATGAGTACTAAAATTGAAAATTGTTTTTGCGGCAAGGAATTGCCCGAAAATGCTTCTCTTTTTTAGGAATCCAGCATAGAAAGACAAAATAACAACAACTACAAAAAAAACTACAAGGTATAGTCCCATTGGGTTGTTCGAAATGATGACGTATGACTACGCTACTAAATGTAAGCCATTTTGGTTGTACAAAGCAATATTCTTTGAATTAATATACTTTTTAAGACAAGGTTTAACATTTAGGAATTTTTCAAAAGTATGTCGCCCAAAATCAACAATGTCCGTGATGAATGGAATCGATGCGTAAAAATATTTCCGATCGATTGGTGCAAAATTTTCGAAAATCTCTGTAGAAATTACTGAGATATTAACGCTCAAAATCTGACCACTTTTCGTGGCGGTCGCAATTCGATTTTTTTTTAAATTGCACCCCAGTACAGAAAATAAAAGACGTAGTCCTGCGTCAAAAACTTGCCTAAACTTTTCCTACACTGTATTCGAATATTGTATTCTATAACAAAATCATTCGTTATTTTCTACAACGACACAATTTTGTAATACATATGATGTTTATTTCATGGAAAATAACAGACTAAAATTCACGAAAACGATGTTTTTTTGTACAAAACATCGCGTGATTGGGGGCTTCAAATGGTGAGTTGACAACTTCGAAGGAGGGTGCAACTGACCTCTGGTCCACACAAGTTTCTACCTCACGCCTCCACGAGTCATATGATCACAAAAGACTGCCAGCTGAAACATGGAGACGCTGGTTGGCGTAGCCTGGGCAATGTTGTCATTTTGACAATAGCGAAGTGAGGGGGTGCGACCTGTAAATCATATCATATAATTTTCCATTCTCATATCAATTAATGATTTCAGCAGGCTTTGGAATCATCTTTGCATTGCAAAACCATTTACCATTAGGAGCCTGGAGCAACATGACATGGATAAAATGCTGAATTTGTTTTTCAGCATTTCAGCATAACATTTATTTTGAACTTGCACTACTGAACATTAACTACTATATTCTTAAAAGACTGGCATGCGCTTATAGGCAGTATAGGATTAATATTGTGTTTAGTGGTATTATAATTAGATAAGCCATTTATTTCAGAAACCATCATACTGGGCTCTTCGATCGCTCCAATTGCTATCATAGAAATGTAACTAAAACAGTATAAAGACATGTTTTAACAACATGTCATATAAAATAATATCTTTCATTGAAATTATATTTCTGATATTTGGAATGATATTTTCTGTTTTCAGCTTTTTCAGGAGTATTAGGGTATTAGTACAAATCTAATTAGATTTGTTCAGTAACAAACCAGTGGATGTCAGATAAGGTCTGTATCCACATTAATCCGGACACCTTCAAATCATTGTAACTTTTGAAATATTGCACGTAGGAATGAAAAATTTCACTGTGATATAGCTGAGAGTCTATGATGAAAAAGACTATGATCGATGTTTGCATTTCATGTTTAGTATTCAAGATGGCGACAAAAACATTCCTGATCCTGTCATGGACCGAAAGGTGAAAAGGATATTAACGAAAAACCCAAATCTCTCCATTCGAACGGTGGCTCGTTGTCCAAAAATCAAAACAACGTTTGGGACTCAAGTCGTATAAAGTAAAAACAGTTCCAAATCGCAACGACAAACAGAACTTGGCAGCAAAATCACGGGCTTGACGTTTGTACTGCGAATATTTGACGAAGTTTTCATGCGTTGTTATGGACGATGAAACTTATGTCCTGGAGGATTTCAAGCAGCTTCCAGGGCTGGCTTTTTATTCTGCTATGGCCAGAAATCCTACAGCTTAGCATTTCAGAACGAAGAAAGCATCGAAGTTTCCCAAAAAATACCTTGTGTGGCAAAAAGAGTAAATCTTTCGTCACTACAGGCATAATCAACAAGGAGATCTATCAGAAAGAGTGTCTGCAGAAGCGATTGCTACCCTTAATCAAAAGTCACAAAAAAAAAAACCTTTGTTCTGGCCCAATTTGGCATCAGGCCACTATGCTAAAACTTTGATGGAGTGGTACCAAGCAAATCAAGTGAACATTGTACCAAAAACCTCAAACCCGCCCAGAGCTACGACCAATCGAGAGATATTGGGCTCGGATGAAGCGGAAGCTTTCTGGAAAGAAGCAAGGAATCAAAGACATCAAACACTTCCAGCAAATTTGAACAAAGACGGCTTCTACGATTTCTGAAGAGTCTGTACAAAACCTAATGGACGGAGTTAAGCGCAAAGTACGAAAATTTTTATGCAAATACTGAATAACTATGTTTTGTCTTCACGAATTGTTAAAACACATCCCATGAATCTGAAATAAACAACTACGACGGAAATATAATGCGAAATTTAGGTTTTATTCATGTTTTGTGGTGTCCGGATTATTGCGGATACAGACCTTATTTGTTTTACACACAATTATTTTTTTTTTTTGTTTTTTTTTTCCCCCTTTTACATGGTCAACAAATTTAATTTTGTCTTAAAAAACCACATACACACTCCAAATTGGAAAATTGTATTATAAGGATTTTTGTCTTCTATGATATTTTTATTTTTTATTTTTATCTGCTTCAGGGTTTTAGGGAGGGTGATTCTAGGTAGTCTAGATGTGTTACTGCTGTGTAACATAAGATCTTTTTTTATTAACCACCCACACTTGTGAGTAGTCCCAACAGCAACCTTGTTGTCGGTTTGAATCGGTCGTCAAATTGGGTATTTCAACATATTCTTGTGATCCATTGAAATAAACCACCCACACGTGTGAGTGGCCACAACAGCATCCTTACTGTTGGTTTAAATCGTCCTCAAACTAGATGTTTTTAACGTATTCTTGTATTCCATTGAAATAAATCACCCACACTTGTGAGTGGCCCCAACAGCATCCTTAGTGTTGGTTTAAATCGGTGCCAAAATTTGAATAACTTTAATGTGCATCTCTGTACAGAGAATAAATCGGGAACATAGTTAAATATCTTATTCGCTGCCGACGTCACTTGAATTCAGCACACCGTTTACCAAAACGGATCCCGCTGCAAACCCAACCATTTTATCCAACATCCCAGTGATTTCTCGTGGGAGTGCAGAGGTGTTCTCGGCTTCCAATAAAGCGAGTATCATGTCAACATATTCCTACCCATTCCCTACTTGACCTGCATTCGGGCGAGGCCGGCGCCGGTATTGCCTTGGTTCGGGATCACCAATCTTTACACATTGAGGATGTAGGCTGGTCCCAAGCATCATCTTTTGGTTCTCTGTGTAATAACAGCTGATCTGGCAATAACGGAGTAGCAACCTCGGGGGGTCAATCATGCTAATGCTCAAAACATCGCGTGATTAGTATCTGTTATTATCGTACTAATAACGAATTTTAGTCAATACGTTTGAATTAATAAAAATGCAGAAAAATGATAGTAATCAATAAAAACAACTCAACCATCATATTTTAAAGGCCCAAATCAATAAATTGTACACAGAAAAAAAAGCGTTCCCGAAAATGATTTTTAGTTCACGGTGTATTTTTGTTTGTTCTCGAATTTATGACTGCAGTTCACGGATTTGGGCACGGATTTTTGTCCGTGTACAAAACCTTTATAAAATTATCTTGTTGCGTCAGTTGCATCTCGTCCCCATGTGCATCTGTTGCACTGCACGACCCATCTCTACTTGAAAAGACACAATAATCAATGAAGTTTCCCAAAAACTAGTCCATCGACTACCATCTTGAATACCCAAATATATAATCACGTAACTTCACTGCAAAACCAATCTTATTCTCCGGGCAAGAAGCTTAAATTGTCAACTTAGAACAAACTCAGCAAACCCAACATTGAATGAGTTTTCGCTAGCACAAGTTTAAAATGCTTTTGACATGAGCAGTCAATCTTCGTATTTTCTGTACGCTTTGGTGCTAATCGTGGATAAGTAATCAGTACAAGCTTCCCAGATATACGAGTTACTCATTTTTCAAATTTTCCCACTGTCATCTGACAGGTAACAATAATTTGTTGTATGCAAATACAACATACAGACACAAGCACATGTCTAGTATAAATACTAGACCTAATACGATGTTCTCTTCAAGTCGAGCACTCGACCCTGAAGAAGTCTATAAATCACAGGCCTATCCGTCAAAATATATTCTTTTTCTAGTGGAATTCAAAGGAACTTGCTCGCATTTACTAGTGATAGTTGGAAAAAGTATTTCAGTTTTTTATTTCATAATTTTTAGAAAGTAACAAGTGAAGTGAAGTTTTAATTTTCCTAGTTTTCGAAATATTTTTTTTTATAATAATCGTTTATTTGTACAGGCTCAATCGAATCAACTTTACAGAGCCAAATTTTCATATTTATATGTATCATTTATCTTAAAACTAAAGTTAAGAGTATAGAACCAATTACTCGCAGCCGTTTCGAGGTTAATAGGAATTACAAATTACGGATGGGAAAGAAGGTGGGAATGTAAAGCATGGTTTACATAACACATTAAATTTAAATTCTAAATTATATAAAAACTTATAACTATACAATTTATGGTTTCCTATGACTTGAACATTTTTTAAATGAGAAAAAACACACATACACACATACACAGATAAAAAAAACTTATAGTAAAACAACAGGTTAAACTAACTACAATCTAAGGCTAATGTTAGTCAAAAACACATAAATGAGTTTCATGTACTCCAAATCACATACAGCCAAAATATCTCGAATTGGCACATTGGGTTGTCTACCTCGAGCCCGAAGGGAATCATAAAGCTCCGATCTGACTCCACGATGTTCAGCACAAGACCAAATAACGTGTTTTAGAAATATAAATATAATGTTTCCGAAACGGACGAGGTATGAAGACCCAAAAATGTTTTACCCATAGGAGTGAGGGCTATCAAGTATTTTACGATTTTCTGATTTGCCTCATGTAGGATATGAGTGTTTACTACCATTGGAGGGGGACATGTGCTGGAAGCCCGTTACAAACAAGTTGTGACATAATGGTTCATTGGCATTGGCGGCACTGTTGATTTTTTACAGCAATTTCATAAAAAGCTAAGATTTTGTCTTTCCCGTACATACGTTGTTCATCATTCTTTAACCCTATAGAAACGATTTAGTACGATAAGTTTTTAAATATTTTTGTTTTCAATGTATGTCTTCAGTTAAAGAGTTCTCTTCTTTTATTTTGTTTTTTTTTTTTAATTATTTTTGGTTGTGTTTTTAATTTAACTCTCGGATCGGTAGTTTCTACCATGATTTTTCTTTCTGTGTAGAAGCATTTCATAGACAAAATTTTTATCTTCTAACTACGCCGTATCCTGTCAGTATTTGAACGTAATTTCCTCTTCCATAACATTAGATTAACTTCTTGTGCACACTGTAGCTTGAAAGTACCTCAAGCATCCCCCTTTCTTTACTAAGAAGGGGTTCAAACTTTTATCAGAACATGCTCCTTAGCCGAGAAATACACATTTTGAGTTTGAGTTGCCTGGATAATTCACATGTTTGATTGAAATTTTTGTTTCATTTGTATGAGAGCCTCCCTGTTCGAGAGGGGGAGGGGTCTCGAACCACCATAGAAACATGTCTTGCCTACAAAATCCCCCATATGCTAGATTTGGTCCCATTTACTTGATTAGTTCTTGAATTATGCAGAATGTTTTGTTTCATTTTCATGATAGCCTCCTTTTCTAAAGGAGGGAGGGGTCTCGAACTACCATAGAAATAAAATTTTGTCTCTAAAAACCCCCATATGCAAAATTTGGTTCCGTTTGCTTGACTAGTTCTCAAGTTATGCAGAAATTTCTGTATCATTTGTATGATACTTCTCTTCCAGAGAAGGGAAGGGTCTCGAACCGATATAGAAACATGTTTTGCCTCAAGTAAACCTCACATGCTAAATTTGGTTTTTTTTGCTTGAATAGTTCTCGAGTTATGCATAAATTTGTGTTTCATTTGTATGAGAGCCCTCCCTTCCTCTCTAACTATCATATCAACCTTCCCCGGCCCTCCATACAAAATTTAACGCCGATCGGTTAATTTGTTTTCGAGTCTGTAAGATTCAGACAGACAGACAGACAGACAGACAGACAGACAGACAGACAGACAGACAGACAGACAGACAGACAGACAGACAGACAGACAGACAGACAGACAGACAGACAGACAGACAGACAGACAGACAGACAGACAGACAGACAGACAGACAGACAGACAGACAGACAGACAGACAGACAGACAGACAGACAGACAGACAGACAGACAGACAGACAGACAGACAGACAGACAGACAGACAGACAGACAGACAGACAGACAGACAGACAGACAGACAGACAGACAGACAGACAGACAGACAGACAGACAGACAGACAGACAGACAGACAGACAGACAGACAGACAGACAGACAGACAGACAGACAGACAGACAGACAGACAGACAGACAGACAGACAGACAGACAGACAGACAGACAGACAGACAGACAGACAGACAGACAGACAGACAGACAGACAGACAGACAGACAGACAGACAGACAGACAGACAGACAGACAGACAGACAGACAGACAGACAGACAGACAGACAGACAGACAGACAGACAGACAGACAGACAGACAGACAGACAGACAGACAGACAGACAGACAGACAGACAGACAGACAGACAGACAGACAGACAGACAGACAGACAGACAGACAGACAGACAGACAGACAGACAGACAGACAGACAGACAGACAGACAGACAGACAGACAGACAGACAGACTGTACGGGAGTGAGATTCGATCTCGTGACTTTGGCGTGAAAGGTATGGCCGGGGTCGCCCGCAATTTACTGAATTTCAGTAACATTTACTATAGTTCAACGAATGACTTTCCAAGACACAAAATTTTCCTAAAATCTGCGTCAGAATAAAAATACAACACAAACTTCATAGACGCTCAGCAACTGTGTCGTGTCATTGCCTATGGTTCCTGTTGTTTGGATCGCACACATAAATTGAGCTGCATAATAGCTGAATAAACCATTTTCCAACGGAATTGTTGTTTATGTACAAATAAGCTTCTATTCAGCATTCATTTTTTTTGCTGGTTCAAAATTTTTCAACTGAAATTTTTCAGCAATCTCAGTAAAAAGAATCGTCCTTCAGGAATGTTAATTGTTCCAATGATAAAAGTTCAGACGATGATATAGAGAGGCAAAATTCAGCAATATTTTTATTGAGAACCTTTAAATATTTCAATGAAGATTAGAAATTGGAGCAAAACTAGCTCAACATTTCCACAAGCCACCATAAGCCCAACCCATAACTCCGTCTTCTGCGAAAACTCCCAGCGCCGGTAAAAACTTCAAAGTGCGATCCTCAGTCAGATTACGGTGCAACACCTTTAACCCCCCATCGCCCCATGCCAGACGACAAGTTTCTCCCCTCAAACCGGTAAACTCCGGAGTGCCCCAGCATCGTCGGCGGCGACGTCGTCGGACGGACAGATCGCGAAGACAGAGAGAGAGCGACAACAAACAATTTAGATTAAAATTGTTCAAATAATTAGCGGAGATTTCTTTTCACGCCGCTCGAGTGCCGACCTCTGGCGGCTATGAATGACACGCCGCCAACCAGTTCGAGCATGTTTGCGTAAATGTTGTTTTATTATTATTAGTTGGAGATTAATTTCCACTAACAAGGCGGCACGACACATTCCCCCCCGATCGCTGTGTTTATGCGGCTCTCAAATCTGACGGTTTTAGTGTTTGACGTTGTCATGGAGATAGCCATTTTTGCGTTCTGTCTGCCTGTCTTTCGGTCGGAATGGCTGTCACCCGTTTATCTTAATGAGCAGACGTTGTTAGTGGTTTGCCTTCGTGTAATCATTCGGATTTAAACAAACATTTCTTTTTACATGGTTTTGCGATTGCAATTTATGCTGACTATCCGAAAGTTGGCGCCAGTAAACGGACACGTCAGAATAAAATTCGTGTGGCACTATTAATCTTCCGCTTCGGGCCGGCTCACGATTTGTTGACTTTGTGTGCAAACATTTATTCGCCATTTATCGCTGAGCTGCGTGTGTTGTTTTGTCACTCCGGTATCTTGGCATGCATTAGCACTATAAAGAGAGAGAGAAAAAAAGAAGGCACAAGCGAACCTCGTAGCGGCCGCAGTATTTTTATTTGTTTTCACGGCTTAATATTTGTCTGTTTGCATTATTAATCGATTAGAGACGATGATAATCCATTTAGATGTGAATTTATTTTCCGTCCCTGTTTCGAGTGTGGCGAGCCCCCCTCCACACCATCATCGTCACGAGTTCGCCTTTTGGACTCCAAATCACCCCGATTAGCTCGTCGTCGTACCGTAGAGCGTCGTGACTCTGCACGATAAAGGATTGAATTTCGGCGTTGTACTATTAGAAGCTTGAGGCAAAATAAAATTCAGAAAGAAGGATTCCACATTTAGAAAAACCTATTTTTACATGAGACGTAATTTATCTTTGAAGTGAATCGAAGACTGCAAGCAAAGATGTCATGTAAAATTACATCTTACAAAACAGAAATTTACGCAAGTTGGGCAAATTTTGTGTATGATAAAATTGATTTTCTCATTTTTTTCTGTAAGTGACGCTTGCATGTGTCAGGGCAGCGAAATTTACATTTATTTCGAGCTTTAACAACACTCTACTGAATAAGGGAGTACATAAGATTCTTCCACCCCGTCGTCTTCATCATCAGTCAGGATCCAGTTGTTCAAGTATTCGTTCGTTTTGAACGGACTGTTCAGAGAGCCGAATATCTCCCTTGAGTTTCACAGTCATGTAAATTAACAATAAATAGATATTCACCACGGTAAGGCTGGATCACTGGATAGGCTAATGGCTAAGGCCAGAACGCAATGGTAGCGGAAGCGAACAACGACAGCAGAAAAGTCCGATCTCAGTGAACCTGCTTGTCCCATAGAAACCGATCCAATTGAACGTATCGATGTCATTTGTGACAACTTGCCATTGCCGTTCCGTTTCCGCCTACAATGTGTTTGGTGCTTAGCCGCTTTTTTCTCGAGAACCTTCACGACTTGAGCTTTGATCACGCAACAGAAGGTCTGATATGGTTCCCCTTGGAAACTTAGAACTCTTGCTAGTTCATTTGAGCTTTTATCACCAGGTATTGGTCACCTTTCGACCAGCTCACAGCTGAGCAGAGTTTCCGTTTCCAAATTTATGGAAAGGCTTGGATTGTCTTCACAGACAGGAGACTCGCTCGAAGTTCACAAAATTTGAACATTCATGTAAAAATTCAAACCTTCTTAGATGCACCCTAACAAAGCGGCTAGTAAGACTTGGATTTAACTCCTATCGTAAAATAACATGAATCAAAAATTGAGCATGTATTTTTACATGACGTGACGAAAAATTAAGTCACTCCTATGCATTTTCTAGATTATGATTAGCTGAGAAAAAATATTAAGGATTTATTAATGTTATGAGAATACATAGAGAGCAAGTGCTTTTGGATTGTTTTACTAATTATTTGAACCACTCGATCGATTTGCAATGTATTTTTATGAATAGAAAGCTTATTACTTCTAGTTTTTACTAAAAATATTGGTTAAAATAATTAATGTACTCAAATTTGCTAAAATGGTCAAAATATTTGTTTTTATGATTTTTGAAATGTTGGGCCACAGCGACTATTTATTTTTATATTTTTTATGAAAATTCAAACATTTTTACATAACATATCAAAAAATTACAAATGTTCATCGAGCCGTTTTTGAGTTACATTTTTTTGAAAATTTCAAGTTTTTTGCCCATACACACATGGAATTAACGTTATTCTCCATTATTTCAATAAGCTCAAATTAAATCAAAAGTATGAAAATGTTATTCAAGAGTGTTTGTTTGGTCCCGTTTATTATAAGAATTTACAAATCGCAAAAGCTGACAATAACTCAGTCGGAATAGTCTGGTGTTGTTATTGATGATTTTATTTTTCAAAATCGGCAAAGCAGTATGTCGTTTTTTAAAAAAGTCGGTTTCCAGCGATCCATACAATAGGTTACCTGCTTTGTTTTTTTTTTTCAATATTTTTGATGCACGTAATTCATTGTATTTTTTATTTTTTTTTGCCAAATTGCGCAATTATTTTTATGGTGAATATTGGCACGATAAGAGCCGGAAATTATGCGAATTTCCAACAACATAAACCTAATTAAAACAAATATATTCGATAAATTAATCAATAATTTCCTGAAAATTTATGGAATTGGATAAGGTTATCAAAAAGAATGCCGAAATTAATCTCCGATCTACAGTTTACTTGCATATCATTGAAAATTTGATACATTTATTTTTCCACATTTAAATTATTTCTTATATTTCAATATGGCGGTTGGAAAAAAATCACAGTTTTGCCATAAAGCCAATTTTTCTTCGCAATGACTCTTATAAAAGTATTTGGTCTTATGGCGACTTCCTTCAATTGCAACTTGCCGTTTAATGCATTTACTGGAGGCAAAATGGTTTTAAATGCTTTTTCAGCAGACCATAATAAGATAATATCAATGAGTCCTAATCCGGCATTTCAATACAGCATTTAACGAGTTCATAAAGTCGAAATAAAAGCTTTGATAGGAGTAAAAGGAAATTGAGAAATAAGGTTTTAAGATCGTTTTAAAAAAGCTGTGTAGATTCTCATAAACCTGACTAAAATATTAAACCTATTGGCACTTCTTGGTGCCATAATAAAACCAAAGACTTTAATAAAACTTAATAAAGCAGGATGGTGTTAGCAATGTTACTTGGGATAGCCCCTTGATGAATGGCATACTTTATAACACATAATTGGACAGCAGAAACAAGTTTCTAGACTAACCTAGTGAATAATGTGTTTTGGAGGATAATATTCGTATTACTAGTTCCCCCCCGCCCCGCCCCCCCCACCACAAAAAAAAAAAAAAAAAAAAAAAAAATTATTTTTTTTTTTTTTTTTTTTTTTTTTTTTTTTTTTTTTTTTGTATTGGAAAAAAATTGGACTAAAATAATATTATTAACCCCACCCCACAAAAATATTTTTTGTATTATAATGATTAATATTTTTTTTTTTTTTTATTTTTTATTTTTTTTTTTTGTGTCTCCCCCCCCCCCCCCGGGGGGTCGATCACCCAACCACCAAACAACAAATCATCACAAACCCCCCCACCCCCCAATTTTTTTTTTTTTTTTTTTATTCTTCCCCCCACCCCCCCCCGCCCCCCAAAAATAAAAAAAAAAATTATTTTTTTTTTTTTTACCCCCCCCCCCCCCCCAAAAAGGAGGGGGTCGAACACCCCACAAAAAAACTTTCCCCCCCAAACCCCCCCCCCCCCAAAATTTATTCATTTTTTTTTTTTTAGTCCCGGGGTTTTAAAAAAATTGTGTCTCTTTTGTTTGAGAGCGCCCCTTCCTGAGAGAGAAGGGGTCTCAAACAATCATAAGAACCTTCCCCAGCCCCAAAAACCCCTTCATATAAATTTTCACGTTGGTCGGTTCAGAACTTTCGGTGTCCATAAGGGTCTGACAGACAGAAATTCATTTTCATGTATATAGAAATCTAGCCTCCAAAAACCTCCATATGCTAAAAGTGGTTTCATTACTTGATTAGTTCTCGAGTCATGCAGAAATTTGCTTTTTATTTGTAGGGGGAGCCCCCCTCCCCTTCAAAATGGGGAGGGGTATTGAACTGCTATAGAAACATTTCTTGCCTCCAAAAACCTCAACATGCCAAATTTGGTTTCATTTGCTTCATTGGCTCTCGAGTTATGCTAAAAATTATGTTTTATTTTTATGGGAGTCTACCCTTCCAGAAGGCGGAGGGGTCTCAAACCACCTTAGAAACATTTCTTGCCTTCGAAAACCTCCAAATGCCAAATTGGGTTCCATTAACTTGATAAGTTCTCGAGTTATTCCGAAATTTTTGTTTCATTTGTATATGAGCCCTCCTTTCAGAGAAGGGAGGGGCTCGAGTCAACTTAGAAACATTTCTTGCCTTCCAAAACCTCCACCTGCCAAATGTGGTTCCATTTGCTTGATTAGTTCTCGAGTTATGCAGAAATTTGTGTTGCATTTGTATGTAAACCCCCCCTCCCTCCCCCTTCCAGATGGCGTAGGAGTCTCAAACTTCCATGGAAACATTTCTCTTCTCCAAAAACCTCCACATGCCAAATTTAGTTCCATATGCTTGATTGGTTCTCGAGTTATGCACAAATTTGTGTTTCATTAGCATGAGAGCCCCCCTCTTACAGAGGGCGGAGGGGTCTTGAGTTACTTTAGAAACATTTCTTGCCTTCAAAAACCTCTACCTGCCAAATTTGGTTCCATTAACTTGATTAGTTCTAGAGTTATGCAGAAACTTGTGTTTCATTTGTATGGGAGCCTCCCTTTATAGAGAGGGGAGGGGTCTCAAACTACCATAAAAACATTTCTTGCCTCCAAAAACTTCCGCATGCTAAATTTGGGTTTCTTTGCTTGATCAGTTCTCGAGTTATACAGAAATATGTGTTTCATTTGTATGGGAGCCTCCCTTTATAGAGAGGGGAGGGGTCTCAAAGTACCATAAAAACATTTCTTGCCTCCAAAAACTTCTGCATGCTAAATTTGGGTTTCTTTGTTTGATCAGTTCTCGAGTTATACAGAAATATGTGTTTCATGTGTATGGGAGCCTCCCTTTCTAGAGAGGGGAGGGGTCTCAAGCTACCATAAAAACCTTTTTTGCTTTCAAAAACTCACACATGCTAAATTTGGTTTCTTTTGCTTGATTAGTTCTCGAGTTGTGTAGAAATGTGTGTTTCATTTGTATGGGAGCCCCCCTTTCCAGTGAAGAGAGGGGTCTCAAACCATCATAAGATTATTCTCCGGCCCTAAAAATCTCTGCATACAAAATTTCACGCCGATCGGTCATCGGACAAAGGAAACCCCAACTCATTTTTTTTTTGTATAGATTACGAAGATTTCCCTTGAAGCCGCCTCTGTAAGTCACATAATCAGCTTCGGCTTAATCCTCAAAACAATAAAAATGAGAAAAGGTAAAAACTTGCTGTCCATGTCCAAAATTGTTACTTTAGCAAAGGTTTTAGGAGCATTTACAGATGTTTCCAGGGCACTCGTTTGACCAACACATTTGATTTGATGATTTGATCACTTCGATCCTAGTGCTAAAACTGGTCATTTCTCCTAGGATATCCAGAACATGACGCGTACTCGTGACCTCAATGTTCAAGGTTCTATTCCTGGTTGCACATTTTTTTTTTCAACATCATTAGATAAGGCAAATTAATGAAATTCATACTGATATTTTGTTGCAAAAAATCATGATGCAATCTTATACGTATAGAAAGTTTATTTTGCTCAGTGTATAATTCGAGCAGCTCTAAATTTAAAATTTTGGGAAAATCCATTGAAAAATCTGAAGGAAGTCTACATAACTAAGAACTAAGTGGTATAGGAAAGTTCCAACAAAACTCTTCACGAAGTGCAATGACAAGTCCATAAAAAGATGTCTACATAATGACCCTAAGAAAAGGTATTGTCAGTTCGAGAAAAACTATCCAGAATATCCGGAAGAAGTCCACAGGTAGGTTTGTAGGATGTTCATATAGAAAGATTGTTGAAAATCTTGAAACAACTCAAAAAAAAAAGGTCTAGAGAAAAGGTAATTCAGTGGCAGTCCACCGGAAGATCTAACAGAAGCTTGAAGCTGTTGAAAAATGCCTCACAATGCCATTGGAAGATGCTACCAAGTCTTCAAAGGGAACTACAAACTGAGGACGTTCAATACGGTTAGTTCGGAAAGACTTTTATGGAAGATCAACTGGATCTGTTGCCTGTAGCATTGATGGCAGTTCCCCAGTTTCAAGACTGCTTGCTTTGATTTTAAACCAACATTTATGACCCATTCACACTACAAACTATACTAAGTGATATAGAGTATCTTGATATCGTATGTCACCACGGTAGCTGCCAGTCACAGCTGCCAGGTTCAGTAAGACTCTTTTGCTTTTAGGTCATTTCAGAATTTCAAGTTGGAACTGTCAAATATATGGAAATGATTTGATTAGGCTTTCACTTTTTACAAATGCAAACTGTCGGGCCTAATGTTTTTATATCGCTGTTATATTCGCTTTATTTAGTGCTAGAAACTAATTTTATTTGAACTATTTCTCATTTCCAACTGTTTCTTGAGTTTTCTTGAGATTCATATTGTGTACTCGTCGTCACAATTGAAACAATATGATTCAATAAATGTAAACTGTTGATGGTCTAGCAATTCTGCGCATGTTTTCTTTTTTAATGTCGGAAAGTGAAGTCTGGTCAAAACTGCGTGGAACAAAAGAGAAGCAAAAGGCATTTTTGCAAACATTCTTTCTTACAAAACTGTCTTGATTGTCACAAAAGTTTCGCAACTGAATTGTTAATGGCATACAAAAAATAGAGACAACATTCCGTGCACATATACCTTCAAAATGAGGAAGTTCAACTTTCTTAAATGTACGATTAAAACAAAACAAAATAAAATTTGAGCCGACCAATTTTTGTCTGTTTCACCCTTTAGGTGCACTTCCACAGTTTCAAACTAAAAGCTTTCGATTCCTGTTTGCTTATTTTTGAATTCGTTTAATTCTAGGACTGATAAATTTTCTCTTCCAATAAATTGCAGGCCAGGAATCGACACATCCAGAATGATGCCCCCGATTTATACCAATTATTTAAAAAGCATGCACATGGAACATGAACAGAGTGACACAGATCCACGGTAATCGACTGCTTTGCCATGGATGACAATGTGGATGAATTCCGAAACCGGACACGGCACAAACGGCTCGACGATTGCGTTTTGTGATTATTTTGCTCGCCTTCTTTCCACGAGCACGATTATGGAAATTTGCGTGGGGATGGAGTGCCAATATTTGAACAACGTTTAAAAGTGTTTGAATTGGCACTGTGCTTAGATGATTGCGCGCGGTATCACCTTCATTGCTGGGAGGAAATTCCGAATAGATTTCTTAAGCTGAGTTTTTTTTGACGAAAAAGTAAAATTTCAACTGTTGAAACTCGTTGAAATTGAAAACAAATTTCAATAAAAGAGGTGTTTCGGTTTTTTTCTGCAGCTAATTTGCGGTCAATGTCACGAATAAATAGAAAAAAAGAAGATCTTTTGCTATTTTTAAACGATCCCGAACGTCTTCTAGGGCCTAATTCCTAATGGATCGTGAGGGGCCGAGCGTCTTGCATTTTTTATATTTGTACTAGCCGAACCCGGTGCGAGCAATGCTCCGCTTGCAACTAAATAAATTAGAATTTAATAGAACGGACGCGTTTATGATTGTTTTTTTCGGAATGAGTTTTGTTAAAATATTTTCGTTTGCTAATGTGTGACTTCGATTATACAGTTTTATTTTTGTGTTTTGTTTTTGTTTTTATTATTGTTTACGTTGCTATGTTGCATAAGTAATTCCATTCTCAAATATCAAGCATAACTTTTCAAATAGACGTATCTAACATTTGATAGGAATCCAGAAAAATTTGGTAGAAGTGCTTTCATTAAATCCTAATTAACTGCATTTCAAGTTTTAGTCGATTTGTTGATTCTATCATGGTTAAATAATATTAAAATTAGTATAAATTTTAGTTTTCATTCACTTTCGCTCTATTTTTGGGAAAATTACCACATACACCGGTTTGCCTCCATACCATACACATACACACGTTGGTGTGACATCTTGATTGTAACATACATCGGTTGGATACGTCGGTATTTCAGAACGTTTAGGCACTTGCGTCATGTCAGATACACCGGTTATAAATTTTAAGCGCAGATACGTCGGCTTGCTGTGTGGTGTATCTGAATTATTTGCTTAACATTTAAAAAGATCAGATAGGTCGCATATGAAATTTGGCTCACATAACTGAATAATTTTAATAATATTATTTGGCAATTGCTACTACATTAAGCGTGTTATTAATGACAGGATAGGATGAAACACTCAATTTGTTTACATTTGCGACATCCGTCCTTTTGAAAAGTTATGCTTGATTTATTTATCTCAAAAAAATAGAACAAAAATTCCCCTTTCTATTTCTATATATACATAAATTATTTTCTGCAAAAAAAAACGTAGACATGTAAAGTTTTTAATTTAACCCCTGGATCGGTAGTTTCTACCGATCTGGGTTTCCTCTCTGTTTAGAAGCATTTCATAGACAAAATTTTTATCTTCAAACTACACCGTATCCTGTCAGTTTGAACGTAATTTTCTCGTGCATAATCTTAGATTAACTTCTTGTGCATAATGTAGCACTGAAAGTAGCTCAAGCATCCCCCTTCCTTGACTAAGATGGGGTTCAAACTTCTATCAGAACAAGTTTCTTAACCGAGAAATACACCTTTTTTTAGTTGCCTGGATAGTTCTCATTATGGTTGAAATTTGTGTTTCATTTGCATGAGAGCCCCCCCCCCCCCCCCCTTCTAGAAAAAGGAGGTGTCTTGAACCATCATAAGAACTTTCGCCGGCCCCAAAAATCCCTGCAAATAAATTTTCACTCCAATCGGTTTGGGGTTCAAACTTCTATCGGAACATGCTTCTTACCTGAGAAATAGACATTTTGTGTTTTAGTTGCCAGGATAATTCTCATGTTTGGTAGAAATTTGTGTTTCATGAGAGTCCCCCCCTTCCAGAAGAGGAAGGGGTCTCGAACCAACATAGAAAAAAAAATTCAAAAACTCCCACATGCCAAATTTCTTGAGTTATGCAGAAATGTGTGTTTCATTTGTATGGGACCCCCCCACTTCCAGAGAAGGGAGGTTTCTCAATCCACCATAGAAACATGTTTTGCCTCTCAAAACCTCCACATGCCAAATTTGGTTCCATTTGCTTGATAAGTTCTTAGGTAATGCAGATATTTTTGTTTCATTTATTTGAGAGCCCCCCTCCCCTCCTTTCTATTGGAGGGAGGGGTCTCAAACTACCATTTATACATTTTTTGTCTTCAAAAACCCCTACATGTCAAATTTGGATCCATTTACTTGATTATTTCTCGAGTTATGCAGAAATGTCTGTTTCATTTGTATGAGAACTCCCTCCCCCCTCTCCCCCTTCTGATGAGGGAGGAGTCTCGAACTGCCATAGAAAAAACTTCTGCCTTCAAAAACCCTCACATACCAAATTTGGTTCCATTTGCTTGAATAGTTCTAGAGTTATGCAGAAATGTGTGTTTCATTTGTATGGGAACCACCCTTTTCAGAGGGGGGCAGGTTTCTCAAACCACCACCCATAGAAACATTCTTGCCTTCAAAAACCTCCACATGCAACATTTGGATCCGTTTGCTTGATTAACTCTCGAGTTATGCAGAAATTTGTGTTTCATTTGTATGGGAGCCCCCCCTTCCAGAGGTGGGAGGGGTCTCGAACTGCCAGAGAAACATTTTTTACGTCCAAAAACTTCCACATGCCAATTTTGGTTCCATTTGCTTGATTAGTTCTCGAGTTATGCAGGAAATTTGTGTTTCATTTGAATGGGAGCCCCCCCCTCCCAAATTTCAGAGAGGAGAGGGGTCTCAAACCATCATAAGAACGTTTCCCGGCTTCTAAAACCCTGCAAACGAATTTTTACGACGATCGGTTCACTAGTTTCCGAATCTATAATGGTCAGACAGACAGACAGAAATTCATTTTTATGTATATAGAAATCTACCCTCCAAAAACCTCCACATGCCAAATTTGGTTCCATTTGCTTGATTTGTTCTCGAGTTATGCTGAAATTCGTGTTTTATTTGTATAAGAGACCCCTCTTTCAGTGAGCGGAGGAGTTTCAAACCACAATAGAAACATTTCTTTCAAAAACCTCCATATGCCAAATTTGGTTCCATTAACTTAATAAGTTCTCGAGTTATTCAGAAATTTGTGTTTCATTTGTATGGAAACCCCCCCTCCCGCCCCCTTCCAGATGGCGGAGGAGTCTCAAACTTCCATAGAAACATTTATCTCCTCCAAAAACCTCCACATGCCAAATTGGGTTCCATATGCTTGATTAGTTCTCGAGTTATGCACAAATTTGTGTTTCATTTGTATGAGAGCCCCCCTCTTACAGAGGGCGGAGGGGTCTCGATTTACCTTAGAAACATTTCTTGCCTTCAAAAACCTCTACCTACCAAATTTGGCTCCATTTACTTGATTAGCTCTCGAGTTATGTAGAAGCTTTTGTTTCATTTGAATGGGAGCACCGCCTTCCAACCTAACAGAGAGAGGAGGGGTCTCGAACTATCGTAGAAATATTTGCCTTTAAAATCCCCGCATGCCAAATTTGGTTCCATTTGCTTTATTAGATCTAGAGTTATGAAGAAATTACAGTTTCATTTGTATGACAGCACCCCTTCTAGGAGAGGGGAGGGGTCTCAAACCACCATAAAAATATTTTTCTCCTCCAGAAAACCCCACATGCCAAATTTGGTTCCATTTGCTTGATTAGTTCTTGAGATATGCAAAAACTTCTGTTTCATTTGTACGAGAGCCTCCCTTTCTAGAGAGGGGAGGGGTCTCTGACTACCATAGAAACATTGCTTGCCTCCAAAAACTTCCGCATGCTAAATTTGGGTTCCTTTGCTTGATCAGTTCTCGAGTTATGCAGAAATTTGTGCTTCACATGTATCGGAGCCCCCCTTTCTAGAGAAGGGAGGGGTTTCAAACCATCATAAGAAGGTGTCCAAGACGAATCCAACAAAGCAAAAATCTTGCCAAACGGTCCTTCCACTCGCGAGTTAAATCGTGACAAAGGAAACCCCAACTCATTTTTATTTATATAGACTAGATAGATAGAAAGATGTAAAAATCTGACAAAGATAATGACCAAGAAATCTCGAAGAACGTGTCACGTGAAGAATGTTAATGACCAAGAAGATCACGTCGTGTAAGAAGCGAGCAGAGAAAAAAAACTCGAAAATGGTGTACGAAAACGAAAGATAGATAGAATGTTATTTTGCATTATTGGTGGGTTCTACCGTTTTTTTTTCCTTCATTCCCTCCACGTCAGGTTTGGCGTTATATCTCGTCGTTTCTTAATACATTTTCAAAATATTTGCCACAATCGATCGGAAATATTTCTACGCACTGATTCCAATATTGAAAACTATTGATTTTCAATATTAAACTATTGAAAATAACGCAAATATAAGGTGATGTCTTATAATTTCGTTTTGCTGAGTAAATATACTAAATTCCAAGTATTTCCCTATCACAGACTTCAAATTTAAGTAAGGGAGATCTCATATGCAGCAGTGAGCGATATTAAAGGGGTACACCTTCGCAAAATGCTTCATTCACTCGACAGCATTGGAGCTGTCGGCCTCCCTGGGGTCTCCTTTAGCTCAGTCGGCAAAGGCGCAGCTACAAAGCAACACCATACTGGAGGTGGCTGGGTTCGATTTCTGGTCTGGTCCAGGATTTTTTCGTTAAGAAAAATATCTCGACTCCCTGGGCACAGGGTATGATGGTACTTACCGCACAATCATACTAATGCAAAAATGGTACCTGGTATCGAAATCTCTCATTTAATAACTGTGGAAGTGCATTTAGAACACTAAGTTGAGAGCAAGCAATAAGCTAATTGCGAAAGCAATAAGCTTGAAACGCTAAGAAAGAAAGAAGAGCGTGGATCGTCTTCAACGCTGGTACGGCCACGCTTTAACTCCAAAATCCATCGGTGAACGGTTGGAAATAAAGGAGATGACTCTTTTAATACTTTCACCATCTTTGCATGGATCTCAGTAGCCGATAAACCTATCAAACAAAGAATTCAATCACTGGACGATATTCGAATTTTTCCATTGTTAAAAAATACACTGACACGTCAACTTCAAATGGCTTGTAAACAGAGAATTAATTGACATCGAAATCGAAATGTAATTTTGAGTACGTTCTTATGAATGATGGAATATTAAAATGGCGTAGAAATTTTGGTTTTTCTACTGCACCATGGATGTCACTTTCAAAACTTTTTGACTAACCTAGTAGATGTAGGTAGAAATGAGTTTGCACATATTTTTCTTAATTGGTATGGACTCACCAAGTTTTATGATTTTATGAAATTTAACTTCTTTCCTTTCCCTTTGAAAGTCTTGAGCCAAAAATGTATAGAACTACTTTGAGCTGTGATCGCGGCAGTTCCAATATTTCTTTAAGTGCAGTTTGCTGCATCGCGCTTTAAAACACAATTTTGAGTTCTCCCTGGACCATTATTGGCAAAATTTGTACACTTTCCAAATAGCATAATTTTATTCACAGAACAAGGCGCAATTTTTTTTGAAGATTGTCCAACGATGAACAAGTTGAATTTTAGATCACGCGACGCCTCTGAATAGTATCGATAATGTCATTCAGTTCTCGAATAAACCATTCAGTTCTCGAAAATGTTGCTTAAACTCTAATAACTGAAATGATCATCGCTAACTTAAAATCCGATAAGAAAAAGTTTTACAATGACCAAACTAAAATCATGACGAAGTTCTATTCCTTCAAACGAATAGAGTTCGAAATGTTGAAATGAATGAGTTGAAGCTTCAAACAAACCTTCCTTGGCACAAGCTAGAAAAAGTCAACAACCCAAAAACCCACTAAACAAACCCCAAGTGCTAAAAGCGAGCAAATTTCTTGTTTGTATAGGATCTCGACGACGACGACGGCGGACGACCGGCCAATAATGCCTAACGACGAACGGTTAAAAAGTCAACAAGCCAACCAAACCCAGCCCACATCATCGCACGAAGTTCGAAGGCCTCCCTGTCCGCTCGTTCTACCTGCCGCCGTCCTTCGTGATGCTCATCCTAGCCCGGTGGGAGAAATCGGAAGCTGTGGACCATTGTACCATATAGCATCTCCAGCGCAGCAGCGCGTTTCGCAAGAACAAGAAGCAAATCCAGACGAAGAAATTGTACACTTCTTCCCTACCTTCTCCGACTGCGAGCTCCGTTGTTTTGTAGTACGTAGGAAGAAGATTCCTATACCTGCGCGTTCTGCAGGGCGCGAAGCTACGGGATTTGTTAGTGATGTTCATACCCGCGCATGACTGGTCGAAAGCAAGGTCACCACCGCCAAGCAAACGAGCAAGGGGGAACAGAAAACCTTCAAAATGACTAATGATAAGCCATTTATCTGGGAGTATCAATCAATTCTACTCACGAGTTGAGGGAGAGAGTGAAGCTTTTCGGGAAGTTTGTTGGTTGGATCGGTCATCGTATCGTCGTTGTTGTTGTTGTTGTTGTTATTGGCTTGTTATGGTGAAGATCTTCTTCACACACTGATCTTCGTCGTCGTCGTCGTTGTTGTCGTTGGACGGAACGCACTGAAACCAGCGTGCTGCGCTGGAAGAAGAGAAGGAAGAGTAGGACGACCGAAGTCCCGTCCAAGATACAAACGTATTCGAACGAATGAGGGGCAAAAAATAAATAAAACGATCAGTGCCTTGTTATAAGATTTCAAGTTTTCCTTTTCTGTGCCCACCAACTCCCTCTCTGCCTTCACTCTTGGGAAGAACGCAATTTCAATAATATATTCTTATTATTTCTTCTTCGGAGTTTCATTCTTGGCTCTAGGCTGGGGTTCGGTTGGTTCGTAGGAATTTTTTTTGTTCCTTAAATTTTTCTCCTTTCTTTCTCCGGTCGATTGTTCTTCGGAAATTCATTTCCAAAGTTCAAAGTGTGGAGAGTCGTTGTTGCCTTATTTCGTTTTGTTTCCCTGATTGGGTTTATTTGTCTCTCTCTCTCCGTCACGATCGTATGGTCTCGCTCTGGTGGTAACAGATGGAGGTTTTGTTTGTCACTTGATTCGATCTTCGTTTACAATGTTACGATCGTGAAAAGGCTTTTCTTTCAGTGATGAGATAATCGATTTGATTGATCAGCAAAAAAATCGGGCTCAACCGGGATTTGAACCCGGGACCTCTCGCACCCAAAGCGAGAATCATACCCCTAGACCATTGAGCCACGTTCGACAATTTATCAGCCCAAAATGAGCAGCTTTCGCGTGTCCACCGAAATGGCCTGCAGCCGACAGAAATAGTTGTATCGAAATTGCCGAAGCAAGCGAAAGATAAAATCAAACTGGTATTACGTAGGTATCTGGTTGGACAGCAAGTATTCGCTTTGGTCATATCAACAAGTGGTGGTTGTATAGTGCGGGGAAAATGAAAGCCTACTGATTGAAAACAAGCTAATGGATCCATCAATTATGATCAAACACGGAGCGGCTCAATGGTCTAGGGGTATGATTCTCGCTTTGGGTGCGAGAGGTCCCGGGTTCAAATCCCGGTTGAGCCCGAATTTTTAGGCGCGTTTAGTTGGAGCCTATTGTTTACAGACGAGTATACCCAAGTAACAATTTTAGTTTTATTCCAGCCGTATAGCACTCCTCCCGGCTTTGTTGATAAAACTATATTCAAAACTGTTTTGTCTACCAACACCTCCTTTAAGCTTCTTTAAAGCCGAAATTTGAACAAAATGACCCACTCTATAGACGGTTGTGAAAACAACTTAATAAAACCTTTATAATACCATAAAAATTTGAAAATGTTCTAGTGAAAGATGTTATGACCACTGGAGAACCTTCATAAAACCTATTGGCTGCCATGAAAACCAGCATACGGCCAAATTGCCACAGCTGTCAAACTTCACTGTGATATCGAGGTTGGTTTTTGTTTTTCAGCTTTGTTCGATTCTCTGCTCTTCTGATTCATTTAGCAGTAAAAAAAAAAGGTCAAGTGTTGCGAGAAATTTTGTTTGATAGCAAAATATTCAAAACAAATTGTGTTTTCCACAGCGTATTATGCTCCAAACTATATGCGCATTTATTTTTATGGTGAATATTGGCATGATAAGAGCCGAAAATTAATGCGCCTCGGAAATTATGCAAATTTCCAACAACATAACTCCAACTCACAGCGGCTTTCTCCGTCCCGACCATGAACGTTCCTCTTTCCACGCAGGGGCTATTCAGCTTCTGGACAGCTACAGTACCGCAACTTTATCCCAAGTTAATAACGTGGTGAATGAGAATAATCGCTCTCTAGATCTCTGCTTCGTGAGTGGCCGAGATATTGCTCCCGTCATCTCTACAGCTCCCGTGCCTCTAGTTAAGGATGTCCCTCACCATCCTTCTCTAATAGTTGCTGTCGAGGACGTTGTAGCTCGAGACTTCGTCGACACTCCTGCTACTGTGTCATATGACTTCCGTAGAGCCGACTATCGCAGTATTGGTGATGTTTTATCTAGTTTGGATTGGCAGAGCATTCTTGATTCGACCGACGTTAACATCGCTGCTCAAACTTTTTCCCACGTCTTGGCTTATGTCATTGACAGACACGTCCCAAAAAAGATTGTTCAGACTGACTCTCGGGTCCCTTGGATGACGAACGCTCTTCGCTCGCTAAAACGGATTAAAAGAGCGGCTCTTAAAAGATTCACGAAACACCGCACCATGTCGCTTAAACGCCACTATAGCAGGCTCAACTACGAATATAAACGGATTAGTCGTGCGCATTTTCAACGTTATCTGAGTGGGGTTCAACGGCGTCTCAAATCTCATCCGAAATCTTTTTGGAGCTATGTTAATCAACAACGTAAGGAAGTGGGCTTACCTTCATCCATGTTCTATAATGGCGAGACTGCTGGCACTCAACAGGAAATTTGCGATCTGTTCTCGGTAAAATTTGCCAGTGTTTATGAAGACGAGAGACTAACCAGTCATTCTGTTCACGCTGCCGCCGACAATGTTCCCTTGGCAAATCAAACACTCAGCCTAGTTGATGTGGATTCAGAATCAATCTCGAACGCGGCATTACACCTTAAAACATCGCTTAAGCCCGGACCCGATGGGGTTCCGTCGGTTTTTCTGAAACAGAACATGGCTTGTCTTCTGTATCCACTTCATCAGATATTCCAGATGTCCCTCTCTAGCGGTACATTTCCTTATTGCTGGAAAATGGCGGACATGTTTCCGGTATATAAAAAAGGAAGCAAGCGGGACGTGAACAACTACCGAGGAATCACATCGTTAAGCGCTGTATCGAAGCTTTTTGAACTGGTCGTTAAGAACTCACTTTTTACACATTGCAAGCAGTTGTTAAGTGACGACCAGCACGGATTTTCACCAGGGCGTTCCACAACTACAAACCTATTGTGCCTTACGTCGTACATCACTGATGGTATGATCGCTCGATGCCAAACGGACGTGATCTACACAGATTTAACGGCAGCTTTCGACAAGTTGAATCATGATATCGCGATCGCTAAACTTGACAGACTAGGAGTTGGTGGTAATCTTTTAAGATGGTTTCGATCATATCTCACAGGGCGTCAATTGACAGTTGCCTTGGGTGACCTTCGTTCAAGGAGTTTCTGCGCCACGTCCGGGATACCGCAGGGTAGCCATCTGGGACCGTTGATATTTCTTTTATACTTCAACGACGTACACTATGTTATCGGAGGGCCCCGCCTGTCGTTTGCTGATGACCTGAAAATCTTTATGCGAATCTGTTCAACCGCCAATTGTCATTTACTCCAAGCGCAGGTTGATGCCTTTGCTGATTGGTGTACTCTAAATCGGTTGGTGGTCAACCCGGCCAAATGCTCAGTGATAACCTTCTCACGTCAGAAACAACCAATTCTGTTCAACTACCATCTTCTCGGAACGACCCTCGAACGAACGCAGTGCGTTAAAGACCTAGGTGTTCAGCTGGATTCGAAACTGACGTACACGCAACATTTATCGTATGTTGTTGACAAAGCTTCAAGGACACTCGGTTTTATATTCAAGGTTGCGAAGAACTTCAGCGACATTCACTGCCTAAAATCGCTCTATTATTCTCTCGTTCGTTCGACACTGGAGTACTGTTCAGCGGTCTGGAGTCCATGCTATGACAATGGCGCCGAGCGAATCGAATCTATTCAACGCCGTTTTCTTCGGTTCGCACTTCGTAGACTTCCTTGGAGCGACCCTTTTCGTCTTCCTAGCTACGAAAGTCGGTGTCAGTTGGTTGACATGGAGCCTCTGCGGGTCCGTAGAGATGTCTGTAGAGCTTTAACTGTTGCAGATGTGCTACAAGGAAGAATCGACTGCGGAAGGATCCTTCAACAGATTAGCATCAACGTACAGCCAAGGCCAATGCGTCACAACTCCATGCTCAGGCTTCCTTTTCGCCGCACCAACTATGGGTTGAATAGCGCTATTCACGGGTTGCAGCGAACCTTCAATAGGGTGGCGTCCATTTTCGATTTCCATCTGACGCGGAACGCACTTCGTCGGAGATTTTCTACCGTTTTTAGATCAATTGACGCACGTAGGGAAGATGTACCTATATTAATCTCATCACTTTGCAATTCATCCTACTTGAAATAAAACGATATACACGTGATAGAATTAGTTAGTAATGTTTGTTGTAGTTATTTAACGTGAGCAAACATGGTTAGAAAACGAAACCGATCCTTCAACTGCCCAATTGTTTGATTCATCGTAGGATGAATATAGGAACAATGAGATTAATATGGGGGCAGTAACCCTAGTTAAGATAGTGTATAGCTTTAATTATTTTATTTTTACTTATTTATGTTTGTGTCTTGACTCCACTTAAGAGGTTATGTACTCGTTTCTTATTGTAATTTTTTCCTATTTAACATCATTAGGACCTAAACTTGGTCTGTTGATGTATACTTCTAATAAACAAATAAACAAATAAACAAATAACATAAATCAAATTTAAAACAAATATATTCGATAAATTAATCATGAATTTCCTGAAAATTGATGTAATTTGATAAGGTCATCTAAAAGAATGCCAAAATTGTTCTCTGATCTACAGTTTATTTGAATACCATTGAAAATTTGATGCACTTATTTTTCCACATTTCAATTCTTTCTTAAATTAAAATATGGCGATGGAAAAAAAAATAACAGTTTTGCCATAAAGCCAATTTTTCCTCGCAATGACTATTATAAAACTATTTGGTCTTATGGCGACTTCCTTCAATGCCAACTTGCCGTTTTATGCATTTACTGGTGTCAAAATGATTTTATAATGCTTTTTCAACTGACCATAATAAGATAATATCAATGAGTCCTAAAACGGCATTTCAATACAGCATTTTACGAGTTCATAAAGTCGCAATAAAACCTTTGATAGGAGTAAAAGGAATTTGTGATACAAGGTTTTAAGATCGTTGTAAACAAGCTGTGTAGGTTCTCATAAACCTGACTAAAATATGAAACCCATTGGCACCTCTTGGTGCCAAAATAAAACCAAATTGATTGCAAGTGGCTTTCATAAAACTTTAATAAAACTTAATAAAGCCGGACGGTGTTAGCAATGTTACTTGGGTAGTCATGTAAACTGTTACTATTGGACTGGATGACAGTTTATGTTGGTGGAGATTCGTTCAAACATACTATTTGGGTCGATGAGGTGAAATTGGAAGTATCCAGTTATGGTTGTTGGTTATCAGGGGTGCAAATAGAATACCGCCGTTTTCCAATAAATTCCAATAAAAAAAAGTTCAATGAGCAATGTCGAATCAAAAACGCCTCATTGTTAGAATAGGCATCTGTCAACAAACTCCGCTTCATTCCATTTGTTTATATTTATCGACATCATATGTTTTAGTGCGCGCAAAAATCGCACAGGAAGGTTCCAGAAATCTGCCCGCGCATCGTAGGTTGCTGCAACTTAAAGTGAGGCTACAATTAGCGAAAGAACGTGTCGTGAATGGTTTCAACGCTTCAAAAGTGGTGATTTCCGCGTAGAAGACAAGGAACTTCCCGGACCGGTGAAAAAGTTCGAAGATGAAGATTTGGAGGCATTACTGCAGGAAGATTCATGTCAAACGCAACACGAACTTGCAGATTCAGTGATTGTGACTCGACAAGCCATTTTACATCGTTCGGAAGCCTTGGGAATGACCCAAAAGCAAGGAAATTGAGTACCACACGACTTGAAGCCGAGATACGTCGAAAGGCGTTTTTTCACTTGTGAACTGCTGCTCCAACGACAAAAAAGGAGGGGTTTTCTGCATCGTATTGTTACTGGAGATGAAAAGTGAATCCATTACGATAACCCGAAGCGAAAAAAATCGTGTTGTCACCCCGGTCATGCATCAACATCCACAGCCAAGCCAAACATTCATGGTTCGAAGCTTATGCTGTGTATTTGGTGGGACCAACTCCTACTCATGTTTTCAAATGCAATTGCAATTTAAAAAGAAGCTTACGCAGCTTAACTTAGACTGACTGCACAAGTCAAATGGTTGCTATTCCGTGATTGATCAGAATTAGTGAAATTGTACAATGAATCGAATGAATGGGGATGGGATTGCTGGTCCATTCTCATTGTACAACTTTCAATGATTCCATTTTTAACGATCAATAACGGCGTCGGCCACGAGCTTGCAATCAGAACCTTGCGTTCAAAGAGACCAAGGGCGCGTTGGTCCTCCACGAGCAATGTCCATGTTTCGTGGTCGTAGAGGACTAGCCGGTCTAATTAATGTCTGGTGGATAGTCAACCGCGTAGTTCAGCGGATTTTGTTCCAGTTTGCACGATTGCCAGCCGTACTGCGCATTTATATCTCTCTGTTGGTTTCGTTATCGGCGGTCACCAATGGGCCCAGATACATGAATTCGGTTACCGTTTCGATTGCAGTACCGTCGATCTGATCTCCAGGTGAGAGGCAAACATTGTACAAGTTGTATAAGTTTCAATAATTCCAGAGATTTGAAAATCGTGAATAAGAGTCTATGCGTGCATAACGATGTCGTGGAAGAATTTGTAACGAACTACCAAGTAAATCGCAATTTGTGCCAGGTACCCGTTTGACTCGAGTCCTTGCACAGAGTGTGCCATGAATTCTTGGAAGTGCAAAGTGAAGTCGACTAGTTGGATGACAAAGAAAGGCTAAACGACCAACTATCAAAGCACGCTACTGTTCAGCGAAAGGTTTCATGATGTCCAAGCGATCAGCAAAGGCTTACCAAGCGGCTCTCAACGCGTCGATTCAGCATCCCCCAACCAATCTAGGTACATTCCACCTCAGGCTTCCACAGATACATTTTCCAAAACTCAACGGGGACTTCTCTAAGTGGTTGCCGTTCCGTGACACCTACATATCGATGGTGCTCTCAAATACTAACATTCCAGCCGTCTCAAAACTATAATACCTGGTCTATTCCCTACAAGGCGAACAACACACAAGCCGTTCGAAAATGTGGACTTCGAGGCTGATAACTACGCTTCCGTGTGGGAGGCCCTACTAAAAAGGTATGGCAATCGTAGAATCTTTAAAAAGCAGCTCTTCCAGAAAAGACCAGCCAGCTAGACGATGACAAGTACAACGACCTCTGTTGAGTTCCTGTACGTATGAATCCTGAAATCCGTAGAATCCGATCTGCAGCAACGCTCCCAGCCGATTCAAGCAAGCAAGCTGTCCAGCTACGTTCCTGCTCCGAAGAATTATATCCAACCCAGAGTCGCTACCATCGCTACTGCTTCTGATAGCAAGTCCAACTTCCCTTCGTGTTTTGCCTGCTCCGAAAGGCATTTCCTCTTCCAGTGTCAACCAAAACGCTTGTCAGCCAGCGGGGAGAGCTGGTATCCCAACACAAGCTATGCAGGAACGGCTTCCGAACTGGCCACCATGCTAGAAACTACTCCTTCAAGTTTACCTGCCGAACGGGCACCTGCCGAACCGGCACCATACGTTGCTACACGATTCACTCTACTGAAGTTGCTCAGAGAACGAATATAATGTCACTTTGGAGTAGTAAATCGTTCTCAATGTGCAACTCCTGTTGTCATCATTTAAATTACACTAGTTTACAAAATGAAATATAAAGTGTTGACCAACATTTCTAATGCAAATTCCTGCGCTGAATTCAATGCAGTGGTCAGTAAGTCAATTAAAGTAGAGCCGCTCTTGAAATATACAAAAAATTTGATTTTTAAATTTTGGACCAAAGTACGTTTACTAAAATGTCAATATCTTTGGATCCAGTGTACCAATTTTAAATCATTAACAACAGTATTTCCAAATTTATCTGACGCGAAGATAAAGGAAGGTGTATTTGTTGGCCCACAAATCGTAACATAAAAAACTGCTTATTCATTCCGCATTTAATACAGTATTGACACCAGATGAGGAAGAAAGGTGGAAATCATTCCAGCGTGTTGTCACAAACTTTTATGGGAAATTTCAAAGTTAAGATCTTGAGGAAACCGTTGATGAATAGCCCCAAAATTATGAGAAAATAGGTATAAATTAAAAATAATGTGTATGTATGTTTGAATTCCATATTCTTTTATTTCACTGAACACAGGTGTGAATATGTCTTTGAAGATACATTTCCTCCATTCTCATTTGGATTTTTTTCCCGGAAAATCTTGGTGACGAAAGTGATGACCACGGCGAACGTTTTCACCAACAAATGAAGATGGTGGAACGTCGTTATCAAGGGTTTTGGGATGAAGCAATGATGGGTGACTATTGTTAGTTTCTGATTCGAGAAACAAGTTCGGACCATCGAAGACTAAGTCATTCGATACTCAACCATTAATATCCCTATAATTTTTGTTGAATGGTAGAGTAAGGAATTTCCCATGAAAACTTGACAGGTGATGTTTGGATGCTTACAACGACACCTAGTAGTGGAACTCTAAAGCTGTTGTATTTCAGCAACCTTTTTAAGTATTTTACAAAAATACTCATAACTTCGACAATTTTCAACCAATTAAAGACTATTTTTTTTGGTTTTAATGGGCTTCAAGATCCAAATATAGTATGCATTTTTGAATTGGGTTTTGTACTTGAAAATGTTGATTAAAACAAGATTTTTATGGAAAATTTTCAGAAAATCTAAAAAATAAATGCAATAAACTTTTCAATAACTCCAAAATTATTTTTTTAATCAGGACATAATGTTTAAGTGATCGATAGCAAATTTATCTAGCTTCCTTTTTTCCCAAAAAAAATGATTCAAAATTGGTGCTAGATATTGGCATTTTAGTAAATGTACTTTTGTCCAAAATCCAAAAAAATTAAAACTTTTGTCGATCTCAAAAACGGCTCGACTTTATTTTTGTCTGATCACGGCATTGAGTTTAGCGCATGATTTGGCATTGGTAATGCTCATCACCTTATCGAGTTCAAAAATGCTCCAAACTAGTGTTATCAATAAAGGTACGGAAAGAATGTTAGCTCGATACTCGTTGCTATTAGAGGCCGTATATACTACTTTTGCCAAGAATATCTTTGTTAGTGGAAGGTGTTTTGTGTAGGATTCATCTTGTTAGATGAGACAATAATGAGTGAAAACAGTTTCATTATCTGTATTTTTATATTATTTTCCATTCATAAGATTTTATGGAGATGCTCTATACGAGATATATGAATATAGGAAGCGATTCAAACCAACAGTAATAGTGGTTTTTCATCGAGAAAACAAAGTAATGTTTTAGTCCCTCTCGCGGGTCAAATTTTTCACCTTGTCGATGGTGAGAGGGCTTATCTCATGCTATAAACATGCATGTGAGACCAAGAATTTGACCAGTAGTGAAAGTATCACATATTCTGCACATTTATTTCACTGCCACGTCGTAGAGCGTTTATATAAAGGCACTAACATCAGGTGTGATACTGGCGCAATTCACTCTTAGACTTCTTACTTTCAATCAAAGGGAAACGACTAAAAGTACACTTTTCATTTTCGTGGCAACTTATGTTGTTGTTTATCCATTTGTTTTATGGAATGAATAACCCAAATACCTGGTTTGCTCATGGTATAATAAGTGAAAGTAATTGCAAATTTTCGAAAAGGGTGAATGTTTTGATTATGGTAAATATCTGACGGTTCGAAATGAAGCACATAGCCACCGAAAAGTGTTACTTTAGACTGACGATGACAAGCATGTGTATTAGAGATAGGACGCGGAGAGCCCGCTTAGGAAGCACGAGCAGTAGATTAAACTTTTCCTTGCAGTTTATTTCAGCAACAGTGCTGAGGGTCCGCTCAATGAGGGTTTAGTATTTGACTTACTTTAGAAGGGGGGGGGGGGGGGGTATGTTTTAATCACGGTTAGTTCCATTTCAATTCCATTTCGATTCCGTTTCGGTTCCATTCCAAACTAAATAGCTCGGGGCTGTAAAATGAACGCCATTAGCATTAGACAACCTGACTGACTGACTCTTATAACACACTTTAAAATCGAAGCTCATTACATACTAATTCAAATTTTTAGGGTTATTATTAGAAGATATTGCAGTGCTGTAGATAGCTAACATAGGCTCACCATTAAATTGAGGGTTGTCTACTTGCTTTGTGGGGCGGGGTGGTTCACAAAAAACGTGCTGGGGGGTCGCCTCCCAAAAAAAAAAAAAATCTTGACGGTTGGAAATAACCGGAACAGCAAAGTTTGAACAGTAGAAAGGATTTATTTTACAACTAGCTTGAGTGGAGTCTTGAACAGGAATGACAAAATTTTCTCAGTTGTTTATTTAAGAAAACTTAGGTTGCTAGGGAGGCCGTCGGTCTCCAAGGAGGTCATCAGCACACTGCGTTACCGATTTACTCCAACACCCCCCCTGAATCGGTAAGTCCTAGGAGGGTCCTCAGTTCACGGAAACGTCCAGGTTCCAGGGCCTTGGTGAACGTGTCAGCTATCTGGTGTGCAGTAGCAATTGCTTCGATTTGAAGTCGTCCTTGTGCCATGTGGTCGCGTAGGAAATGGTGCTTCACATCCACGTGCTTGACACGTTTGGTTTCGGTGTTTGTCGCCATCGCAATGCACCCATGGTTGTCTTCGAAAACCTTGAATGCCGTGCCGAGTTGAACTTCCTTCAGGTCCTCAAGGATTCCGTGCAGCCACAGTCCTTCGGAGGCCGCGGCACTTAAAGCTGCATACTCTGCTTCACACGATGACAGTGCAACGGTTTGTTGCTTGCGGCTGGCCCAGGACACGGTGTTCCCAAAGACCTTGAAGACGTAGCCGCTAACGGATTTCCTATCCTCAGCATCCGATGCCCAGTCGGCGTCTGCGTACCCGACCAGTGCCTCGGCGTCGTCGTTTTGCTTGTACTGGAGCTTAAGGTTCTTCGTCCCCTTCACGTAACGGACCACTCTCTTCAGGGCTTGCCAGTGGGCCTCACCAGGTTGAACTTGGAAGCGCCCCAGGTATCCAACAGCGTAACATATGTCCGGTCGGACACACAGCATCGTATACATCAGGCTGCCCAGCAATTGACGGTACGGATGCGACACAGGATTCGCAGCTCGTGGTGGCAGGAAACAGCCTTTCTCCATTGGGGTCTTCACAGTGTTGCAGTCTTGCATGCCGAACTTCGTCAGCACACGGTCCACAGCAGCTTCTTGCGCCAGGTACATGCATCCGGTGGCGCGGTCGTATCGGATCTTCATTCCGAGGAAATGATTAACCACGCCGCAATCCGTCATCTGGAGCTTCTTGGAAAGAGCACGCTTGATCTCCTTCACCAGGTCCAGCCGATCGCCAGCAATGAGCAAATCGTCCACATAGATGATGATGTATACCCCCCCTCGATGGTCGATCCTGGTATACAAACAATAATCGTGCCGGGAACGGGTGAAGCCGAAATCCAGTAGAAGGTCGTTCAGCTTGTTATTCCAACAGCGAGGGCTTTGCTTGAGTCCATACAACGATCGCTCCAGCTTGCAAACAAGGTTCGGAGGTGCTGCAACTCCTTCGGGTATGGCCATGTAGACGTCTTCTTCAAGCTCCCCGTAGAGGAATGCGGTCTTCACATCGAGTTGGTGAACGTGCATCCTTCGGTGGGTTGCTACAGCAAGAACGGTTCGTATCGTGGCCAACTTCGCTACGGGGGAATATGTTTCGTTGTAGTCTACTCCGGGCTTCTGCTGAAATCCCTTCGCCACCAAGCGCGCCTTGTAACGGACCGGTTCGCCATGCTCGTCCGGCTTGATTCGGAAGACCCATTTCGACTTGAGCGGAACCACACCAGCAGGACATCGCACCAATCGCCAAACATGGTTGTCCGCTAGCGACTGCAGTTCCTCACGGACCGCTTGCTGCCAAAGGGCTTCGTCGGCTCGTCCGGCGATCTCCTTGTACGCCTCCGGGACATCGAAGATCGAACGCTCGGCCTCATCTCGTCCCACGGAACCGTCGAATGGAACATCAGAAACGTTTTGGGATGCATCTGCAGAATGGGATTGCGCGGCAGAGAAAATTTTTCCAACCAGAAATTCTTTCAACTTACCGGGGAGTCTGCGCTCCCGTTCGCTGCGCCTCGGGGTTTCCATTTCGAGGTTTGAACCACGGTCTAGTTGCGAAGGGAGCGCTCCAGTTTCGTCAACACCGTCGTTTTCAACCTCGTCTTCTTCAACGTCAGTCAGGATGTCGTCATGTTGAGCCACCAGCGGCTCATTGGGTTGAACGGACTGTTCAGGGGGTTGCACGTGTTCCTCGTCTTGATCCTCGAACTCGTACGGAGCAACAACCAAAGGAGTTTCGTCACGGATCTGGGTGGCAAACGGAAAACTGCTCTCATCGAACTTGACATCTCTGGCCAGGAATAATTGCTTCTTCTCTTTGTCCCACAGGCGGTAGGCGTTCGGCGCGTAGCCGATCATCACAGCAGGCTTGCTTTTCGGATCCAGTTTCCTCCTCTGGGCCGTGGACACCCAAGCAAATGCTTTACAGCCGAACACACGTAGTTTGCTCACATCCGGCTTGTGACCAGTCCACATTTCCGCAGGAGTCTTCCAGCCAGATACCGCGGTGGTTGGACTTCTGTTCGTCAGGTATACCGCCGCTAGAACCGCTTCGTTCCACAGATTCTTCGGAACTTGACCTTCAATAAGCATCGCACGCACCCTTTCGACGATTGTCCGATTCAACCGTTCGGACACTCCATTCTGCTGTGGTGTGTACGCTGCGGTTGGCTCGATTTGGATCCCCTTGGAAACGTACCAATCTCGCTGGTCATTGGAGCAATACTCGCGCCCTTGGTCGACAGTCAGCTTCGAAATCGAATGCCCCAGAGCGGCACTCGCCATGGCCTCGTACTCTCGAAACTTCTGGAACACGTCGGACTTCTTCTTGATTGGATATGCTACTGCGAAGTGCGTATAATCATCAATAAAGGTGACGAAGTACCGAGAGCCATCCCAAGCCGCTGGTATAATTGGACCGCACACATCGGAGTGCACTCGTTCTAGAGGTCTTGCAGCACGGACTCTAGTACCCTTGAATGGTTCTCGGCACTGCTTTCCGAGAACACAAACATCGCAAAAATCCAATTTACCTGGTTCCTCGGGAATACCTGTTACCATGTCATGCTTCACGAGTGTCTGCAAACTCTTGCTCCCCAAATGAGCCAGTCGACGATGCCACAGGTTACCGGTCACAGTTCCACACATGTTGGCCGCCACCGTATCGACGCGGAGATCGAGCTCGTAAAAGTCGCCCCGCATGGGACATCTCGCAATCAGGTCACGACCTTGCTTCATGATCGCTTCCTTTTTCGTGAATGTGACATCCAGGTTCGCTTTTGCCATCTTTTTCACAGATAGCAGGTTCGCTCGAAGATCTGGTACGAAGAGGACATCATGCAGGCTGATATAATTACCTTCCTTGTTGACGCCTTTGATTGTTCCTTGGTGCCAGCACACCAGGGATTGATCGTCCTTCGCCACGTTGATGACGATAGGTTGCTTCAGCTTCGTGAGGTCGGCGAAACAGTGCTTCACATTTACAAGGTGGTCCGAGGCTCTGGAATCCAGCTTGAAGGAAACCACTCCCTCGTCCTTTGTTTGGGAGCCTCTTCCGGTCATGAAAGCCACCGCCTTACCTCCAGCAGCAGCGTTAGCTTCAGCGCGCCCTTCCGTCTTCAACTTCACACGACAGTCCTTGGCCTTGTGCCCCTTCTTCTGGCAACGGTTGCACTTTCCGGTGAACTTACCAGGTTTCTGCTTCGATCCTTGGAATGCTGCAGGTTTCTCTTGGAAATTCGCTGCCCGGTCGGTTTTCTTGAGTTCCTCGGCAAGAAGGCGCTCGCGAACAACATCCAGCTTCAGGTTTTCCTCACCCAGATTTTCCAGCGCCGTAACCAACGGATCGAACGACTCGGGAAGGGTAGCAAACAGCTGGGACACAATATCGTTCTCTTCAAGCTTCGCTCCGGCCAGCTTCAGTTGCCGGATCAGCTCTTCGAAGGTTTTCAGGTGATCTTTCACGGACGCACCTTCCACCATTCGCAGCTTCGCAAGTTGCTTCCTGACATATGTCTGCGACGAGACGGACTTTTTGGCGTAGGCGGATTCAAGGCTCATCCACATCTCCTTGGACGTCTCCTTGTCCCGCACCAAATGCAGCAAATCGTCATGGACGAATGACGTCAGCAGGAACGCCGCCTTACCGTCATCTTCCTGGAACTTCGTGAGCTCGGCCGCATCCGTCGGAGGATCTTTTTTGATGATATCCAACAGCTTCACGGACTTCAGATACTTCTCCACTCGAAAACGCCAATTGTCGAAACTGGTGCCCGAGAACTGCGGGATCCCGTGGACCAAATCCTTGCGTGAGTCGCCCATAACCTCTTGACGGTTGGAAATAACCGGAACAGCAAAGTTTGAACAGTAGAAAGGATTTATTTTACAACTAGCTTGAGTGGAGTCTTGAACAGGAATGACAAAATTTTCTCAGTTGTTTATTTAAGAAAACTTAGGTTGCTAGGGAGGCCGTCGGTCTCCAAGGAGGTCATCAGCACACTGCGTTACCGATTTACTCCAACAAAATACCCGCCCGCCCTGATGCAAAATTTTCCGAAAAACACGCCACCAACCCACATCTTTCCCCCACAAAAAAAAAAACAAAAAACCAAATAACAAACCCAAAACATAAATAAAAAAAACATCTCATCAAACATCCATATCAACAACACCCACTCCCCCCCCCCCCTCTTCTTTTTTTTCCCCACATTTTCCCTGGAACCCCCCCTCCCCCACACGAACAAAACCACACATGACTTTAAAAATACCGAATTTGTCGTTTTTATTTGCTTGCCCTTTAAACTTCACACTCGATGCAGAACCTGATGCTTTGTTCAGACTAAAGAGTTTTAACATGATACACGGGTGTTATAAAAAGTATCAACAAGAAAATCTTCATCAATGTAGCCTTGTATTATGTTACAACTCTATAGCCTGAACAAAGCATTAGATTCTAAACACCACTAATCCTCCCAAAATCATTATTAGGTCATGGAAAACTGCCCTTCCAGTGCACAATTGCTATCTACTCAGAAGCCGGCTGGTCACCTTCAACACCCGATAAAGGGAAACATCTGCACAAATAATAACCGAACATGCACTCAAAGCCACGTACCTGCATTGGGCGCCGACAGCACCAGCATCATAATCGTCATCAGCACTTGCATCCATCGTTGACTACTGGCGGCACCACCGCCGACGCCGGTGACCACCGGAAATCGCCCGGGGCATTTAGCTGCTGCTCGCGACAAACGCGATATCTTCGGCCCGTAGGCCATCTCGTCATTCTCAGCCTCACTACTGGTACCACGATCTGCTACCGAGCTGTCGACCCACGGGAAACATAGTTTTCCGGAGAAAAACACCCACAAAACCTTCCACCAAGTCACGGCGTGTATTTTCTTTGCTTCACCAGAAACAAACACCAGTTTCACTTCTTCTGCCTCGCGTCTTCCGAATTGCTACACATAAAACTGCTGTATGTTTTGAAGCTTCCCCACTTGTCAAAACTTAAACGAAAAAATAAAACTATAAAAACACACCAATTTCTTCGAACACGCAACGGCACAACTCGACTCTCTCGGCTCGGACCGCGGATCGTCTTCTTGTCTCCAGATGTGTGGCTGCCTGTCTGCCTGCCTGATGATGATCTTCTTGTTTAGAACTACTCGGGACGGACACACATACAACTCACGCCCGATCATAGATCTCTTGTTATGATTTTTTTTCCAGCAGGTTTCATTCCTTGATGGTGGAAAGTTGGTACGAATACACTGGCCGTGTGTGTGTAGGCTCTTTCAATGCGGACCGGTTAAGGCTGTATTGGATGTCGAACTGTGTAGGTATATCTGCAAAATGAAACGCAAACCAGCGAACGGGACAGTGTGTTAGCCAATGTGTGGTAAATAAATAAATATAAACAGAGGTCTACGCGAGAGCGGTGCGGAACAAGTGCACAGTGGGATTGGTTGAATATCACGTGTCAAGGGGAAATAGTTCATGGAATTATTTGAATATAATTATAATTATTGGACAATCAATCAAACAACCCAAAATAAATATAATACACAGGAGTAGGTATTATATAACTATCCAGGCATTGTATTATCATGCTTCATTATGTTTAAAAATTAAAACATGAGAAGTGTATTTCTTCAATAATGTTTTGCTAAAGTTGCATGTTTATCTAGGAATTTGACAGGCCATTTACATTTTTCAGGGTTGTTACAAGAAATCTGAAAATAAATCCGCGCAAGTTCAAAATCAATCCGCGCCTTAAAAATCAAATCCACACGGGAACTTTCGAAGACTTGCCAAGCTTCAAATATATACATAGAGTGGAACACGTCTTCATCAGTAGGAAAACCTATTTCAAACACAGGGTAAACAATAACATGCAACGCTCATTTCTGGCAGTATGGTGCTTCATATAATAAAGGTAGATTTTTGATTAATTGGAATAGGGTCCCGGGGGGCCGAAGCCGTTCCACACCCCTAAATTATCTTCGTTTTTTTTTTTGAGCAAATTAGATGCATTGTTAAAATCGTGACATAAGCCACAATGAGCTAAGTGAAATAAATCTACCGATAACCAACATGAGAAAATGTCCAGACAAAATCAACGAATGGCCCAAGATTAGATCCACGCTGACGCAGTGCACCTCTGAAGGCGCACAGGACGTATGAGTGCGTGACGAAATCACTCGAACACAACCGATAAGTAAAGTATATTAAAGAGAATGATCCATATTTTGTCAATGGTCAATGGTCAAGCTAGGTACTTATTTATTTAATGTGCACGTCATAACATTAATCATTCTCACTAGCCTTCATTTGGGCTAATTTTCCCCTTTCTGATTGTTCCTCCTGCACAATGTTATCTTTGTGTTTCACAAGAACTTTTAGGAATGATGTTTCTGGATTATTGGATGTCATTGCTAAGATTTCTTTATCGATCAAGTTCAAAATATCTTCTTTAGCCTTTCTTTTCATTCCGACTACTTCTTCTTGCTTCTTGATCTGGTGCCATAATTCCTTCTTTTATTTTTCCTTCTTTTTCTGAGCCTCCATTAATTCAACATCTTTCTTTTTTACGGCCTTTCCTTTCTTTTCTCTTCCTCCTCCCTCCCCAATTCTTTTCTTACCCGCCGTTTCACCACCAACCTCCATTTACACAAACCCTCCAATACAATAAAGGTAGTTGGAATTAAATGGAAATTACTAATCATACTTCTCATTTTCTATTTATCTTTCTTTTGTTTCTGCTTAGATACGTAAGATTGCCTCGCACATTTGGCCTTCAAAATCAAGTTCTTTGAAACAACAAATCTGGTTATATCATTCTCAAAAACATGCATGCCTCTCAATATATTTTTAACGAATATTGAAGTTCTGTTTACGGCGCCTTGTCGGGTTTTCCGGCATCTAGTGGTTACATAGGGAAAATTTTCTTTCGACCTCTGCATTAGAATGAGATACGCAAGTTACAATGTTAAGCAATGTTCTCATTTCAGAGAAACTATCGTCCTGAAATAAAAAATCAAGTACTTCCAAATCTGTCTCTGATTAAACTCACAACTTTACACAACTTTGCAGTTGCAAGTACTTCGTGAATTTAAGATTTCAGTAATTTAAAATCAATAACATCGACTAAGTGTACGATTTTTTTAATGGGTTCTTTATTTATGATCCTTACCCCCTTGAAGTTGCTGACTAGTCTAATAAATTCATCGGGAACATCTTTGGCAAACAAATACGAGACGAAAGCTTCATTGTGGTCTTTAAAATGCTTATTGAAATGAGATGTTTTAAATTGATGTTCTGTAGCGTCCAGGATGGATTTGCAAATAATTACTTCTGTATTATCTGTAGAAAATGTTTTTCCATTAACTTTTTGTTGCTGATGGCTTCCGTTATCTTTTTTGGATCGTAAACCCTTGACATCAAAGTGACCAAAAACGCGAGAATCCTATCACAAATATCGAAAAGATTAAACTAATGTGCCATTTTTCAGGTTTTGACAGATCTCTCACAGCAGAACTTTATTCGATTTTTGTGTATGTTGGCAACACAGCAGTCAAAAGCGACAATTTTGACTGCCTACTTTCATCATTACCCTGATACTGAAAATATACACTCTTTGGTTTACTCAATTTGATAACTCATTTAACTCATTTTTGGTAGGGTATGTGTCCCTTGACTCAGCCTAATATGCAGCAGTGTATTTCCTTTTGAATCATAACTCATGAAGTTAATGAGTTGTAAACAATATTCAACTAGTAAAAAATTGACATAGATAAGCTTCATAAGAAGTTTGCTGTTCTGAATTACGAAATCTTACTTACTAACTTACTTACTAGAGCCGATTACTTTCGATGGCTATGGATGTAACATAGCTCTATTAGCGCCATATTGGGTCCATTCGTGGATGCAACTTCGTCTCATCGTTGAGAATAATTGTTTGTAAAAATCTTCGTGTAGTTTATTTTTATTATTTCTTCAGGCACTCCATTTTGAGCTCATGTCTCAACTGCTTCAGAATAAATCGAACAACATGATACCAACACGGTGTTGTCGATTGTTACTAATTTATGACATATTTATAGTATAGGCCGAATGAAGGAGCTAGGCTAACGTTACATCCCGTTACCCTATATCAAAAAGGATTTGAACGAATCCGCGCCAAATCCGCCCCAGAACGAATTTTATAAACAAATCCGCGAAAAACGCGAAATCCGCGCTGCCGTAAAAACCCTGATTTTTTTCCTTTTTTAACTGATGGTGGGGAGCATTTTTAAGCGAATGATGAAAAGAAGAGAATGTTTTTGTAAAGCAGTCGAATAATCATGAAGTAGACCATTCCAATGAAAAGAAATACATGTTTCTGCCTATAACGATCAACAGTTGTTTCAGATTCTGGCATTTTTAAGCTTTTCTATCTGCAAGACTTTAACGGAATCGTCTACACTAAATACAGAAATACAGAAATATCAGTTTTTATTACCACTTGATCGATTAGCCTTGGACACTGGTGAAAAAACGCGAGAGCATCGTGATAGTTAGAAAAACCAATTTCTTCTTATAACCTTTATGGAACTTAAGCTGTTACTGGAACGTATTTAAATAGCAAAAGATCTCTTCGGGGTTTTGGTCCTAATATTCGCTGCAGAATAGTTAGGCTATGAATGACAAAGCATCAAAGTAAATTGTTATGTAAAAATTCAAGTTATTTGTTCGGTCGGTGCATTTGATGGTCCAGGTAATGATTGTTAAAGGGAATCTATGGTTTTTGTAACAACCAAGTAAGTAGCATTGTATTATTTTCATCGACTTCCGTGAGATGGGAAATATCATCAACAGTACATCATATTATGTAGCGTTATTGGAGCTTGCTTATGAAATCGCGGTCCCATATGAAAAAGAAAAAAAAAAGTGCTGCTTCATCAAGACAACGCACCCTGTCACGGGCCAATCAAAACAAATGGCAAAACTACATGAATTGAACTTCGGATTGCTCTTCCATCCTCCGTACTCTTCAGATTTGGCTCCCAGCGACTACTGGCTATTCGCAGACCTTAAAAAAATGCTCGTCGGTAAGAAAGTCTGCTTGAATGAAGAGCTTTTCGTTGAAAGTGAGGCCTATTTTAAGGGAAAAGATTGACCGTTCTACCAAAGTGGTGCTCTTGATAGAGATTATACAAAGCCAATATAGAGCGGAAAACCTGTGTTTTCTTTGCTAGGCACGGGACTGTTCAGCTTATCTGATACACACATTTAGATAAAAACGTATCACCTGTTCAATGAACATGTGGACGAGACGCCTTTATCTATTGTTAATGACCAATTTCAGAGTTTCAGTCTTTTTCACAACCCTCAAAAGTTATTGCTTTTTAATAGATGTGTTTCAGGAAGGAAAATAAATTACAATTTAATTAAGATTCATTTTTTTATATTAAAGTCCTGCTAAATTCACGTGAACATCTTATTTCAATATATTTGTTTTTTTTTTTTCAACCAAACTAAATTTGAAATGTAATTACAAGCAATAGATCTTTAGCTACGTACCTAATTTAACCCTAGCGAGCAGGAAAATTACATGTTGCACCGAGATTGTAAGGAGAAATAGATTTTTAATTTAATAGCGCTAAATTGAGCTAAATCTGCACCTTAGCCATATAAGTGCTGCTCATAGCCCGGTGTTAATATATTCTGCTTCGCCAACGTACCAAACCACTCGGCAATCACAAACCAGCATCCAAAGTGGCTTAAAACAGCGAAAAATTTCTCGGGCAAAAAGGTTGCTTTAACAATAAAAATTTAAGCTCAAAATCGACTCGACAAATCTCCCATATTGGACTCAGATTCCACTTATTGTTTCGAAACAGAGTTTACGGTTTCATCAAACTTATCTAACTTAAAGCTTGATTCAAAGTAAATCTGGACGCACGGTTTAATACACCAACGCGTTTCTCTAGGTTGGGACAAAAAACGGCATTTGTTGATGTTACATTGACGAAGAAATTGATGAAAAGTTTTTCTCGATTGATCGACGCGTCTCGATATTACGGATCATGGAACTTGAGAAAAGAAAATTACTTGTGCACAAACATCTAGAGAATCCTTCGTGGTCTGCCTCAAAAACAGCAAAAGTGTTAAAATTCCCAAAGTCAAAGTCTTGTAATTAAACGTTACAAGGATACTCTGAGTGTGGATAGAGCACAGCGCATCTATCATAAAAGTGGCACTAGCGACAAAGAGCTGAGGAGAAAGGTTTTGAGGTACGTGAAAGGCAACCGAGGTGTCTCCATAGGTGATTTGGCAAAGAAATACGATTCCAACTTTTTCACCGTGCGTAACATCGTTACAAGAGAAGGATATAAGTCTTTTTGTGCCAATAAACATCCGAATCGCTCCCTGAAACAAAATTTAGTGGCCAAAAAGCGAGCACGATTACTATACGAACGAGTTTTGACGAAATTTGATGGCTGTATTTTAATGGATGACGAAACATATGTCAAAATGGATTATAAACAAATCCCCAGTCGAAAATTTTACCTGGCAAATGGTCGTGGGGATGTCCCTTCCAGGTATAAATTTGTTTTTGCTGATAAGTTTGCTAGGAAACTAATGATTTGGCAAGGAATCTGCAGTTATGGCTTTAAAACCAAGGTTTTCATCGCATCTCACACAATGACGTCGAAGTTTTACATTAAAGAGTGTCTGAAAATGCGGATTTCACCCTTCATTCGGCAAAACAAGACCAACGTTATATTTTGGCCGGATCTAGCCAGCTGCCACTACTCAATGGAGGTACTAGAATGGTATGCTGCAAACAATGTTAATTTCGTCGCCAAAGAGATCAATCCTCCGAATTGCCCTGAGTTCAGACCGATCGAAAAATATTGGGCAATTTTCAAGCGCAAACTTCGAGGATGCGGTAAAGAAGTGACAAATGCACAACAAATGCATTTAAAGAGGAATAAGTTCGCCGGTACAGTGTCACCAGCGACTGTGCAGATCATGATGGCATCGATCACAAGTTAAGTGCGACAGTTCGTTCGAAACGGTGAAATGTAACAACTTGAATGCGTCCAAATTTACTTTGAATCGGACTTTAGAAAGATTGTTCAGAGGGTTGGAAAGTTAGATCGTAATTGACTCCCTCAAATTGGCTGCCTGTGTCGAAGTTGATCAACTCTGTCTATTCCAAACTAGTTCAACTCTACATTTAGCGAAAAATACTAGTTGAATCCGAAATTGACACCCTCAGTGGCAACAAAGTGTTGAACAAATTTCACCCAGCATACAAATTAGAAAAAGAAGAGTGCTGTTTTCGGTTATACATTTTTAAGTGCCAAGATGTGTTCAATATAGGCCGTTTTAGTTAGTTATTCCAGAGAATGAATTCAGTATGAACGTTGCTGTTTTTGGCAAACCTGTTCAATATTTATCTGTTTGTAGAAAGTTTATGTTTGGTTTCTAAGATCATCTCAGTGGTCCAAATTCAGATAGAATGTCAGAGAATGAATTTGAAAACGGCTAATTAAGCGGATTTAAAATATACCCAAAACGTAGAAGCTCTCTAGGTTCTTATCAAACTTGTTCGTTTTTATTTGAAAAATTGAAAAAAATTTACTAACACTTTACTTTATTTAAATCTGTCGGCATCATCCAGCATTAGTTTTGAAACTTGCGGTGAATCCATTGTGTAGCTTCCGTGATTCCTCTGAAAGTGTTTTCTATGATTTCAGTAAGGCTGATTTCAGCGGTATGAACGATTTCTTGGGACTTGTTGCCTGGGACGAGATTCTCGATGTGTCTGACGTCAACCTTGCTGCATCGACAATGTCTGGTGTACTGCTATATGCCATTGATCAGTTTGTTCCAGCGAGGATGAAACTTGAATCAATTAAACCAACTTGGTAAAATTCCACTCTCAAGCGCCTCAAAAGAGTGAATCAGGCAGCTCTGAGACGATACAGCAAATATCACACGGATTCTACAAAATGGCAGCAGGGTACATGTACCCTTCTTTTTGGGGAAATGCTCCTTAGATGTGTTTGCCCGGTATAATGCAATCGGAGGTATTAACCTTCTGGTTAGCGCTTGTCGGTTGTTTTGACGGGTCTTAAGTTTCTTCAAGATTGTATAGCGGAGTTTCGCTCCACAATCTTCTAGGGAGTTTTGACGGGTTTAAATTTCATTTTGACGAGTCTTAATTTCGTTTTGACGGGTCTTAATTTCGTTTTGACGATTCTTAAATTCAGAAACTTAAGACCCGTCAAAACTATACAATCTTGAAGAAACTTAAGACCCGTCAAAACAACCGGCAAGCGCTAACCAGAAGGTTAATACCTCCGATTGCATTATACCGGGCAAACGCATCTAAGGAGCATTTCCGCAAAAAATAGGGTGCATTTACCCTTTGCCCTACAAAATCGTGTTAGCGAATGCTGAGTACAAGCAATTAAACGATTATCTCTATAACGCTTATCAAGACCGTCTACAAAAACGCCTTAAGTCCAACCCCCAAAACCTTTTGGCGTCACGTCAATGATCAGCGGAAGGAAGTCGGTTTGCCCTCCTCGATGACGGATGGTTTGCTTGAAGCTGTTTGCATCGCCGGTATTGCCGATATTTTCCGTTCCCAATTCAGCAACGTTTTCTCGACCCGCAGGACATCGGACATCCACCAGTAATGTGCCCCGTCTTCCTGCCTCCGGAATGCATTATGCCATCACCAATGACATGGTTATTGCAGCTGGCAAGGAATTGAAGTCCCGAACTGTTGGAAATATGTTTTCCCAGAGTTTAAGAAAGGTTGCAAGAGAATGGTTTCAAATTACCGGGGCATAGCTGCATTAAGTGCAGTATCCAAGTTGTTTGAGATGATAATTCTTCGGAAACTAGTGCAGAGCTACGCGCACTATATTTCGCCGGATCAGCATGGACTAATTTGACGTGCTTCACCTCTTTCTTGGTCAAGTAACTTGAAAACGGTCATCAAGTAGATGCTATTTACACTGATCTCTCCGCTGCGTTCGATAAAATGAACCACCAGATAGCAATAGCCAAGCTTGATAAGTTAGACATGAGCAACAACTTGCTTATCTGGCTGAGATCCTACCTAACCGATCGTAGTATGTATGTCCGTCAGAATCGTTGATCACGTTTCGTCACCATTTTCAGCTTTGTCCGGCGTTCCGCAAGGCAGCCCCTTGGGCCGTTTTTGTTCCTGCTTTACATGAACGATGTCAATCTTATCCTCAAATGCCTAAAACTCTCATACGCCGATGATTTGAAGCTGTTCTACGCGATGAAGCATCCACTAGACGCCGTTTTTCTGCAACAACAGCTGGAGTGTCCAAGTGCTCGGTGATTTCATTTGGCCGTAAACGGGAAACTCTACCAATTCGGTTATGCTTTGTCAGGAGTTGAGCTGAAGCGCGTAACGACGGTTAAGGACTTGGGGATTTTCATCGATTCAAAGACCACGTAGCATACGTCGTGTCTAAGGCATCATCGCAGTAAGGATAACTATTTCGTTTTGCCAAAAAATTTCAGGATGTTTCTGCTTGAAATCGCTTTACTGCGCAATCGTCCGCCCTATTCTTGAATATTGTTCTGTTGTCTGGTCTCCCTATTACCAGAATGAAATCCAGCGTGTTGAGGCCATCCAGCGGAAATTCATTCGATTTGCCCTACGTCATCTCAAGTGGAGAGACCTGTTCAATCTACCCAGCTATAGCAGTCGGTGCCAGCTCATCAACCTTCATCCACTTGATGTAAGGCGTAACGTGGCAAAAGCTTGTTTTATTGGCGATCTCCTGCAAGGGAACATTGATTGTTCTACACTGCTCAGCATGTTGGACATCAACATACGCCGCCGTAATCTACGCGCGCATTCGTTCCTGAGCCTTCCCGCGGCAAGAACCAACTATGGTCTCCATGAGCCAATGCGCAGCCAGAGTCGTCTTTTTAATAGTTGTTACGTTGTATTTGATTTTAATGTACATAGAGAAACAAATAAGCGTTGTTTTAGACGTGTTTTTGTCAGTTTGTTTAATTTTGTAGTTTTGTGATTTTAACTTTAAGATGCCGGTCATTGGGGCAAATATTTTACCTGTTGACTGTAATAAACAATAATAATAATAATCACCATTTAAGATATAAACAACTGAAACTCTTTTTTAAGCTATCCCTAGTTATCGCGAGCAAATTCCTTCAAATTTTCCTAGAAACAGCTTATCCTTTAACTGATAGGCCTATTTTCGTTAGGCCTATTCGTGTGTGTTATTAAAAAAGTGATTTTGTTCATTTTAACCTGACCCATTCAGCGGGAAATATTAAAATTCAAAATCTACTTTGACGTTCTAGGTTACTTCAAGCTGTTGGAAATACGCTAATTAGTATTCATAGAAGAAATTTTTGCTGGCAACCTTGTTCAAGTCAACCTATCAAGCCAGGGGTGCGAGCTTTTTCGTGGAATTTCTGGAACGAGAAAATGAGAAGATTAGAAATTTCTATTTAATTCCAACTACGCTTATTGCTTACCCTGGCAGATACGCGTATTTCGTCTAAAATGTGATGACTTCTTCGGTGTCGTGTATAAATACTCGAATTAGAACACGACACTGAAGAAGTCTGCACATTGTAGACGAAATACGCGTGTCTGTCAGGATAAGCAATAAAGGTAGTTGGAATTAAATGGAAATTACTAATCGTTCTTCTCATTTTCTTGTTATTTTTGACAGCCTAAGGGGACCTCAACTTAGAACTACGTTTATTTCAAACCGACTTCCTATATTGTTTTAATTTCATAAAACCTCTCTCTTCACCTCAAATTATTGAAGAAAGGTGCTGTCTTTGCTCAGATAATAACCAAATTGTCTATTGCAAGACACCTAACAAACAACAACTTGGTTCATGTTCGAATTACTTCGTGAAATAAAAAAATTTCTTTGAATTTTTACATAGCTTCGTCGACGAGAAACTTGTTGAAGTGTGAAATGGTGTATTTCCAAAATTCAGCCGCAGTTCTTAAATAGTTTGTGAACATCGACACCGGAACAAAAAAGATCGTCGGCGCATGCGGTTTGCTAGATTAACCCCTTTTTCACTATGTACGGCCGCATTATGACCCAGGACATAAGGCATACCAAAGCCAGTCGAGCCCATTTCAGTCCTTGTACTATTCTTTGATCTACGCCTATACAGGAGTATGCCTTCACTCAGTCAGGAACCCTCGTATTCAAAAGAGAGCTGAACGCGTTGAATCAGTTCGAGCTTTGCTTGATTCGATAATCACTACAACGACTTCCATGGCAATATTCTCCACGGTTGCCAAGCAACGACAGCCGGACATGAAAGCATCACCCCTCACTGCCATCCGGGTCCATACTCGTTGTTAGTGCTAAATTTCATTGCAATGCAGCGTTCTTTTCTTCGTGTTACATCTCTTATTCAATTTCAGTATTTTTCGTGATACAATGCGAAGACAATTGCTGTTAGCCTTAAGAATACTGTGTTTGCTATCCAGTTCGCTTGAAATTTTACCGGAAACCCGGAACAAGGAAATATCTAGGATGTAAATCCAAACCGAACACTTTCATCTTCTATGATAGTTTCCTTCGAAAAGAAAATCGTTGGTGCAAATCGATGGAAATGTCTCGATGAGCATAACAAGAAACAATCCGCGAACATATTGGTGATTAAAGTGTTACATCCATGTTATTAAAAAAAAAAAAAAATTCTGATTAAAAAACACTTCATCCATGTTCTAACTTTACAGCATGCAAATAAATTCAAAATAAAATAAGAAGCACTCAAGAATTCCCCCCAAACCCCACCAACTCACCCACTCTGGTATTCAGAACCAAAGTACATGCAAATACCACCAAAAATAACCCAGAATATCAAATAAGCAAAGCTAACAGGGTAGGAAGAATTTGGAATTGACTTCAATGCGCTACAAATTGAAAGAAGTTAGTTCTAAAAACACAAAATTTGTGTCACAGAAATCACGTTGTCTGAATTAACCGATGGCAGTAGCTCGGTTATTTATTTTCCTAAGGGTAGAACAAAAAAATTATAAATGAAATACTACCACTTAGTAACTGGGGGCTGCTAATTGGCTGCCATCAAAATGCGAGTAAGGCGACATAATCCAAACTGTAATCGGACTTGTTTCAAATCCGCTGGTATTTCCATGCATGAACTACGATGTTTTTCTATGGAAAAAAACGCCGCTAAATCGTTGCCACTTTAATTTCATCCTGTGCAGAGCATTGGAAGTGGCTCATTTTGCCCCATTTCACCCTAATTCGATGTGTTCGTTCAGTTTTTACTCCGATAACTACAATTGCCGCTATATTTTTTGCTTGAAAAGGAACATATCGTATGTGAAAAACTCTCAGGAATCGAATGGTGCCGGTTTCATGCTGTGCCGGGGTCGAGAAATAATCTATTTCGCCCCATTTTACCCTAACTGATTAGCTGATTGGCACTGTCGTCGAACATTTTAGATGCACAAAAGGCACAGCATAAAACCGGCAACCATTCGATTCCTGAGAGTTTTTCACATAAGATATGTTCCTTTTCAAGCAAAAAATATAGCGGCAATTGTAGTTATCGGAGTAAAAAATGAAAAAAACACACTTTTAGGGTAAAATGGGGCGAAATAGACCATTTCTCGACCCCGGCACAGCATGAAACCGGCACCATTCGATTCCTGAGAGTTTTTCACATAAGATATGTCCCTTTTCAAGCGAAAACTACAGCGGCAATTGTAGTTATCGGAGTAAAAACTGAACGAACACACCGAATTAGGGTGAAATGGGGCAAAAGGGACCACTTCCAATGCTCTGCACAGGATGAAATTAGTGGCAATCGATTTACTGGCGTTCTTTCCTATAGAAAAAACATCAGTTCATGTAAAAATACCTAACTGGGCTAAGTGCACAGCCCAGTTAGCGGATGCTGCTCGGTAACTGGGCTGACATTTCAAATGTAAATAAATTTCGAGGGGGCTTTCGATCAGATTTCGGTTGGCATATTTCATTGCACAATACATAAATTCAATAATGTTTTTATGCCTTATACGTTATTGCGATGCAGCTTATTGTGCAACCGATTGTGCGAAATATTTGACTCAGTTTGAAGGGAATTACGACTCAATGTCGTACAATTTAACAATTTTTCACTCCTCCACAAACCTTAACTGCCTTTTACATATCCCTTGCTGATTTTGACAACAAAATGTCAAATGGTGATTTTTGAAGTTTATTTGCTTTTTTACTGGGCCCAGTTAGCGAACGCCCAGTTAAAAAAAAAAAACTCAGCACCCAGTTAGCGAACAGTTTACATCGGTAGCCTTTGTGCTGTAGCACGAGGAAATTTACAGAAGAAGCCATTGTTTACATTTGTAAGTTGAGCCCTAATGACATTTTTTTTGTCGAATTATTACATATGTGATTGCTCTAAACTTCTCTAGTCCCGTTCAGCAGAGTGAATATTTTTGATTGCATTAAAACTCTCCTCATAAAGTCTTCTTGAGAAAAAATGTATGTCAGAGTTTCATTAGAGAAAACCATTTATCAATAACTTAATTCATCGATGTTCGAAAACCGCTCATTCTACACACTACTAGACGAAAGAAAGTAAAAATATCAAATTGGCGACGTTTGCATAAGCAATGACTTCTAGCATTTTTTTTTCTGGGATGTACTTGCTCCCACAGAAAAAGCGCCAAAAACAGATACAAGAAGTTATTGACCTTCCATCGGTAGTGAATATAGATGTTATTAACCTAGCATTTCCAGGAAATTTACGTGTTGAAAGTCGATTGTTTACAACTGTTACTGTCGACCTTGTGACCAATTTTTGTCTCGACTTCTTCAAAGTGCGGTACTTCTAAACCTGACTGATACGCCTCTTGTTGAAGTATTAAACACAGATCGGAAATAACTTTTTTTTTGTCTGAATTGCATAGCCAGATAATCAAACCATCATGACTAAACCGGCTTCAAAAGTATTAATTCTAGAGCAGTTTTTCAATTGGCCGAAAATAATAACTGTAATGAGAATCTTTTGGTTTATTTTTCTCTTCCGTTTATAAATCCTCTCTCAACTCTAGGGGTTTTTTTTCATTAGGGCGAATCACAGTTGGGGAGGACTCTCTCTGGGCTCGCTCTCTTTCCTTCATAAATCAATCACCTTTACGTTTTTCATTCTACTATTTTGTTGAGTATGCTAGCCAGAACTGTTGTGGTTCGAGTCTGTACCAAAGAATGTCTCGAAAATTTTATAATGGCGCTGTAGTGAATGAAAGAGAGCGAGCCCGGAGAGAATCTCTCAATTGTAGATTCGCCCTAATTGAAAAAAAAACCCTAGAACTATGTCAATATGAGTTATTTTCAAACAAGTTAAAAGTCAGGAAAATCTTATCAACATAAACGTAAAGCTTTATACTCTCGGACAGAAAAAATTAGTATGCTCAAGCAAAAAAAAACTAATTTTTTATTTCAATCGACTGTCAGATGTCGCAAACTTACAAAACTTTCTTTCTGGTTAAGCAATACTATTATTATTTCAACAATTCTCGAGTAATTCATGTTAAGGGCCTAAAAGCCATTTGTAAACAATGACTCTAAATGTCGATTTCTCTTGAATCTTAAATCACTCTCATGAAATGAGGGCATCATCTGGTAGTAAAATGTTAGTTCTACCTTATGGAGTAGCTGAATATAGCGGGATTATCGTGATACGTGAGAGATTGTTTACAAATGGCTTTTAGGCCCTAATCATGAATTACTCGAGAATTATAGTACATTATTTGCGTAAATATTTTGACACTCACAAAATCAAGAAATGGCTTAATTAATTCCTACAGTGGAGTATATGTGATGAATAATATGTGAATAGTTTGTTTAGATGCAATTTTTAATCGATTCATCGGATTAGCTTTTTCTAGTAGAATTTCAAGGAATTTGCGCGCATTTGCTAGTGAGGGTTTGAAAAAGTGTTTCATTACTAATACGCTCGTAAAAATGTTTTCAAAAAAGTGAAGTGAAGAAAATACTGTTGATTCCGTCGATTATATTCATGAAATCGAAAAATGTCCGAAAAAAAATTATTGTAAAAATAATATTTATTGTTGAACTTGAACCTCAATTTTGTTAAATCTACAATATTTTATTAGCATACTTTTCTAAATAATAAGCTTTGAACATTATATCTGGTACAGTTCATAACCTTCTGTAGTTTTTGAATAATGGATCGCAATGAATGCTCGATTCACTATTACATATTTCAAAAACATTGAATCCACTACAAAACATACCACTGTGCACTGGGATTGCTCCAACGAAAGGCAATTAAAGCAACATACCAATAAACGAAAACAAATTCTCCGACGACAATCCTCAAACTGGACACAAACTATCCGTTTTCCAGTGGGAAATCAACACTTTCTGCCAGGCACACAGAACTCCAGGCTTATAACGCAACCTTCATCGCACTGAAATCTCTCAACAAATCTTGTAATCCGTCACTCGATTATTTTACAGCTCGTATTTTCTATTCCTTCTTCTGGCAGCTCACATATTGAATTCTTCCGACCAAATAATACTGCTATCTATAGTGCCTGAACAACATCAGCAGCACCAGCCGAGGCACACATGTACGATTTCCATCATCATCATCATCATCATCGGGGGGCGTTGTTGTGCACGTAGCTCTACGTTGGTCGGAACCGGCGGGACTCTTCTTCGCCCCATCCGTCGACCGTCGTCGGAATTTCCTTGTGGCCAAGGCACGTAGGAGAGTACGCGTTCCGTCACACACAAACACAACCAAACACATCTTCTTCCACCGATCTTCTCCAATCCAGCTTAAATGCGCACCGCAAGCTGCGTAATTCAATTAGCTCATGTTACTCGCTCGGTCGTGAACGTCCGATAAAGGCGACAACTTTCGACGAAAATTCGTTACGATTCCGGTAAATCAAATCTACATCTACTATTGTTTTATCGTCCTCGAAAATAGAAACAACGCAGAGAACAATCACTTAAAAAATAGAATCACTACACACGCGGAACGACGCGGAACATACGTGCGGCTCGTAGCACGGCTCAAACACGACTTACAACCTTCCTCTATAGCACACCAGCACCACCAACAGCATTTCGATCGGACGGCTGCTCTCACTCACTTGCTACTCTTTTTCTCTCCATTCATCATTCTCATTCATTTCGTCCGCCTTCGAGTGTGCCATACACCCACACCCGCAAACGGTCTGCTAAGTAGTAGTGCTTTTACGCGCGTTTTGTTTATCCTTCTCGGCTGCCTGCATGGGATGTTTGTTACGGGATTTTTTATTATTCATTTTCCTTTGCCTTTGCAACCATCAGCCAGCAGAACAGCCAAAACCGTACTACTGGTGGCAGTGTGTGCGTGTGCTACTACGTGATTTTTGTCATAGACGTTGTTCAAAGTAAGAGACACGCAGAGTGTGAAGCTAGAAGTACCAATCGAACTGTCAAGCGGAGCATCATATCCGGAGCAATTTGCGATTAGGGCGAACATGCAGAATGTAAGCAAAAGGGAAATGATGATTGTAATATTGCAAGTAGAATTTCAAACCGTAATTTACAAATTAACGAATAAATTCAAATACAATCTAGCATACAGACAGAGAACAAAGCTAGCTTCTGATTCATATATAATACTGATGGAAATTCTTTCGTTATTCATTGAAATTTGCATTTTTTTAATATTCGCCTATCAATACTAGGATGTTTGATTACGCCATTTTCAATGTTGGCCCCACAAGTACTGGAAATAAAAGTATCGCCCTATACTATTTGCCTATTGTTGACATTTTGATAGGTTTCACCCTCCACTTTTCGCCGTTGTTCTGGTTATTTTATCAGTATCGCCTTTTACTTTTCGCCGTTGTTTTGATTTTTTGTCAGTATCGCCTTTTACTTTACGCCATGTTTATGTTTTGATTTAAATTACGCCTTTCACTTTGTCAACAATTAATATGGCGTAAATCGCAGAGTGAATTGTTTTGAATTCGAAATAACTCTACGCCCTTTGCAAAACCCATATTTAATGAATAAAATTAAAGCACTACCAGGACAAAAAGGTCAAAACTCATTATTTAGTGGTAGTAATTATGCATTGCATTGCAAAACATTTTGTTTATATTTTGCATGTACGCCCTAATCGCGAATTGCTCCGGATATGAGCAAAGTAAATAAACAGAAAATAAGAAGAATGATTAGTAATTTCCATTTAATTCCAACTACCTTTAATGCTTATCTTGACAGATACGCGTATTTCGTCTACAATGTGCAGACTTCTTCAGTGTCGTGTACTAATACTCGACTGAAAGAAAACCTTCGCCATCTGCCGTATTTATCCTATTTTCTAAATACAAACACTTGTACCTAACATATCCTGAGTCCAAAACAAATATTATGCTTGATATCTACCTCGCTTTTTCCTTATACCTAACCTGATTATTCCGTAGCAGCGAGTGTTCCACTGCGTCGGCTTTGATGTCGTTTAGGTATTAAGTTAAAGAGCCATGTGTACCCGTTACCTTGGTCTTTGTTTAGTAGATTTGTGTTTTGTTGTTTGTTGATTTCTAAGCTTTCTGCGACGTCTAATTTCCAGGGTGTAGAGGTAGTCCGTAAGATTGTGATGTCATTCGTCGTTATGTCGTGATTTTCCGTAAAGATGTGTTCTGCAACTGTCGATTTGAAGTTATGTGAAATTCCTTTGTCAGTCTGTTTGACAGCCTTAGTTACCTCCGCTAGATGCTCTTTGAACCTTGTTGCCAAGGTTCTCTTTCTTTGACCTACATACATTTTGCTGCAGTGTTTACACTTAATTTTGTATACCCCTGCTCTGCTTAATACATCTACTGAAACTTTGGTGGAGCCTAACAACGATGCATATTAATTGTGCCTGCTAGAGAAAACTAAGTCCAAGCTAAATTCCCTAAGTCTAAGCTCTTGTGTTATAATCTGCCTCCGTTGAAACCTCCAGATATCCCTGACTCGTTGACAACGGAAAAGTTTGTGTTTTGTTATCTCTGGTTCTCCGGGGCACATTTCACAATAGGGGTCTTCAATAACTTCTCGACGAAACAGCAGTTCTCGATGCTTTATTTTCTTATGTATTACCATAAACCAATTTGAGCGTTGTGCTGAAGGCAAAATTTTGCTGTGAATATTCTTGAAGATAGTGTTCCAGTCACGTGTTTCTGCTGATACAATTCCAGGATTTGGTAGCTGTTGCAGGAAATGTTGATAAATTCCTTGAGATGAAGGTGAGGTGGTTAATTGGTCCGGAAGGAAAGGCAAATGTGCTCTTAGTAGAGCTGTGTGCGAGAACATGGGTGGTACAGGTGTAGTTGGGCTTTCCAAAAAACGACTGAGGAAAGGAAGTTGATGTGAAAGGCTCATTAAGCGGTTAATCAGCAATGCTTTGGCTTTGATTTCAGGGCAGTGTAGGTTTAAACCGCCTAGATAATTGTCGTAGGCTGCTTTCAGTAGACAGCGATACAATTCCTTTGTATCTCTGAAATCACGATGAATCATTGATGTTTTCCATTTCAAGAATGAGATAAGCTTTGGTTTCGTTTGTAGGACCCACCATTCTATCCAGGAACGGTAGCTCCTTTTTGTTTTTGCCCAATATTGCCACTTCCTAGTTAATTCACTTATGATCTCCAAGTCGTCAAGAATGTGTGGGTAAAGCTTCCAAACACCACGCCCTGATAGTGTTCCCAGCTGCGGAAGAACCATCCGTGGCGAGTTGGAAGTAATCCTTCCGTTTTTAGGATGGTTTCTAGATTTGCCATAAACAGTTCACAGAGGAATGGGGATAGAGGGTTTCCCATAGGGGCTCCTTTTAGTTGTTTATAGAAAGAACCTCTGAAAGTGAAGTAGTTCTCTTCCATGCAAAGTCGGGTGAGCTTATGGTACATTCGCACCTTTTGCTTCCATGCTGTATCATCTCCTTGTTTTAAAAAGCCAATCTTCTAGAAGGTTAATCGCGTCCTTGATCGGTACGCTAGGGAAAAGGGCGGTAACGACCAAGGTAACGGGTACACATGGCTCTTTAACTTAATACCTAAACGAAATCAAAGCCGACGCAGTGGAACACTCGCTGCTACGGAATAATCAGGTTAGGTATAAGGAAAAAGCGAGGTAGATATCAAGCATAATATTTGTTTTGGACTCAGGATAGGTTAGGTACAACAATGTTAGCTGTATGTACAAGTGTTTGTATTTAGAAAATAGGATAAATACGGCAGGTGGCGAAGGTTTTCTTTCAGTCGAGTATTAGTACACGACACTGAAGAAGTCTGCACATTGTAGACGAAATACGCGTATCTGTCAAGATAAGCATTAAAGGTAGTTGGAATTAAATGGAAATTACTAATCATGCTTCTTATTTTCTAGTTACAGGTATTCCACTAAACAGCTCACACTCTCCATAATTCATTTAAATAAACAGATTTGTTGAATAGTTAATGGGGAGTTTAGCCTAACTACCCGAAAAAAAAGGTAAAAATATAATAAAATCCATTGTAACAATACAACAAACGACCAGCATCTTTCACAATACTTTTACAAATTAACATATTGTGTGCACCACATCTTTTTGAATAAATATTTAGACGTTTTTTAATGTTTAAAGAAAAACAAAACGGCCACTTCATTAAACAATGAAGCTTATTTGAATACAATCATGAAAAAAAGTGAAAAAATCACAACAAATGCAACATAATATAATAAGAAGCTTAGTTACTTTTTTTTTAAATTTGTTAAGTGCCGTCTTGGACCCCCTATTATTTGTTCATCATTTTAAATGGTATCAGTTGCTGAATAAATTAACGTTAAGTTTAGCTGCTAATACCTGCTAACCTGTAATCTACACATCCTCGAAGATAGCTTAAAAAAGGTATTAAAACTGACGTAAATCCTTTAAATGAAGAGATAATGATTAGCTGTTTTCTACAGAAAAGTGTACTTTCAAAATATCAAAAACTTTGTAGAACATTAAAAAAATGAAAAAAAATCAAAAAAAAAAGTTATGGTAAAAAAACGAGTTTTAAGGAGGTATTACCAAATCCACAATGTCTTAATACGTGGTCATCGATTTGAACCAGTTAGTTTTTATTATCTAGGTGTATACACCCCTTAAATCAAATTTGTTAACACAAAAATAAAGTACTCAAAAAACGTAGAAACATTATAGAAGACACCAATGGGCCATACCTAATAGTTTCGCCGCAAATACCCATGTCCCACTTTTTTTTCATTTCGTCCCACTGTTCGGTGCGGGGAACGCGAATTTGGTTTATTTTAGCTGGTTCTATTCAAGTTTTGCTGACGCAAATCAAGCCAACAAAGATTTTTCATTATGGCCTAACTGACAAACGTAAACTATGACTTTTTCCGAGAACGTCATAGAAAACTTCCCTAATCAATCCACTGCGCTTGTTTCGAAGAGGAAGAGTTCATCTATCCGATAGAATTGGAGGCTTACATTAGTAGCTTTTGCGCCACGAGAAATTTCCGGAAGAAGCCATTGTTTACGTTTGTCAGTTAGGCCCTAATGAAAAAGTTTTGTCGAAGTAATAAGTTGCTCCAAATATAGATCACCGCTTAATATTTGGGTAACACGCCCTTATATTTGGGTAAATTAAACACGCTCGTTTGAAGTGACTCAAAACTGAGTAGATAACGACTCAGTTTCGTTAAAAGTGAAACTACCCTAATTGGAGTACTTAAAGTGTTACTCATTTTTGATTAACTACACACTTAGAAAATTTTACAGTATACTCCGGTAAAAAAATTACCGGAACTTGTCAAATTTTAACGAAATCTGTTAAATCGGATTACCGAACGTTCAGCTGTTGAAAGTTCGGTAAAAAATTACCGAATACTTCAAAATTTTCTAAGTGTGTAGGTCACCGGTCAAAATTAGAGTAAACATTACTCAGCTTTTGTGCTTTTAAAAGAGAGTGAACGCTCGTTTATCATCGCACAGCCCTACGCACGCACACTTTCAGACCATATTGAAAACATTCTTGTTTAGTGTTTTCTTTTCCAGTTTCTTTGTCTTCGTCAGCTCGTGACATTGTTTTCAAACTTACTGGCGCGGACTTCGGATTGAAGTTCGGTTCAGGTAAATCAGCAGTGATAATGAATCGGTGCTAGCAGCGAGAAGTATTGATCAAGAGTCGTGGTCGTTTTCATTACATCAAAATAAACAGAGAGAAATCGGATCGAGCGAGCGGAAGTAGGAGTGAAGTGTGACTCAGAGAAGCAGCGTATGCACGTTTGCTTTTGCGTTTCCTTACACCCCCTGAACGCCACCCCCTTTAGCGGATGGGTAAAGGAACGTCGGTACAAAGAAAAACGCCCATCGTCATTAGCTGTGCTCCATTGCTACTGTAACGGCTGAGCTTACACTGTACAGGCAGCGCTTCGGTTATCGTCTATTTTTGTTCTACATACCTTATCAACAGTAATAGTGTGTGATGTTTACCCATTGCCACTTTGCTAATTAGTAAAATTTTGCAATCGTTTGCTTTCAGATTGATAAAGGAAATTGGCATTCGTATTTGGAAACAAGGTATGAGTATCAGTTTGCATTAAAGCAGCGCGCAATTGATCCCAGTTCGACATCTAGGAAAACGTAAGTAAGCATGTAAAGTTGAGTTCTATTTACATAACAGAAGATGACATGGATATTTTTCCAAAGAGAGTTCTACTGCATTGAATTTGAAAGTTAATAATTTCGAGACTATTGTCGAAGGTCATAAATGTAAAAATGCCTTCCTGTATTGATTAGATTTTATTGATTTTTCACACTCTCTCAACAATGCTATATGTATCTTGTTCAGTGTTGTGGCACTTTTCACGCTCTTTTATGTTGACTTGAGAATTAAAAAAAAAACTAAGGAAGTTGTTTTCTTTTCTAGACATTTTCCATGGATGATGCCTTCCATCTCGATTGACACAATCGAACAGACACCCTCTTCCACCCTCAGATTCCACACGCAAATCAATCACTGCTCCAAACAGTGGCTCCGCGAATGAGATCAACATATGTTATCAACGTTGATTTACAGAAAGTGCAAAACGTAGAAGACTTGCAATTTTTTACACCATTTCTCTAACTAACCACACTGCATCTGCACGATGGAGGTGTCACGCGAGGATTGGATTGACCGTGCTCAGGAGAACATGAAAAAGTTCCTCAACCGGGGAGGCAGCTGCAAGGGTGACGAACCGCAACTGCTGCAGGGAATCAGTCTGGACAATACACTCGGCTACGTGCTGAGCCTTACCATGAAGGACCCGAACGAGTGGACCGATGAGGAGCTGCAGCTTGAGTACATGGAACAGCTGTGCTTCTACGATGAGGAATCGCGCAAAACGATCGACAAGCTCGTTCAGCAGATGTACAGCGGTATCCATCGGAACGTAACGTGTCGGTTGACGATCCTGCCGATCGAGCTGTTCAGCGAGGGGAAACTGTACGAGGTGCCACTGTTTCGCTATCAATTTCAGCAAGCAACGGATACGGAACCGAAGTTCATCGATTCCATCGGGAGGGTGTATCAGAACTTTGAAGATTTCCTGAAGAACAACAAGTACCCCTCGGCGGAGATGATGTATCCCAAGGAGGGCCGGTTGGTGGCGACAAATTTGAAGAATGTGGTTTATGACATTGGCAAAACACCGGCGTGGAAGAACTACTATTTCAAGGCGTTGGATATTGCTACCGGAATCATTGGTAAGTGTTAGTTGTGTAGTTTTCAGCGTTTGTAATTTGTGGACAATCGCTTAAGGGTTACCCACAATAGATACGTTTGCGTTCCGTTGACGTAAATTTGACAGAAAACCTATGGGAAAACTGTCAAATTCACGCAAACGCATCCGCAACGTATCAATTGTGGACTAGCCATTAGTGCCTGGACATTAAAGTGATAAATGCAGGTTCCGTCAATTGATGTCGAAGAAAACAATAGCTGCTCTTATCAGGGGAATAGCTTATGTTTAATAAGAGATTATGCTCAAAATTCGTTTGAAAGCACCTACATTTTCAAACTATCAACATTTATACCCCGATATTTGTATTTGATTTAATTTGTACAATAGGGTGGTAAAGGCACCAGTACATTGGAATTGCGAATTCTAATAATGTACTTGGTTAAAGGATTACTTACCTGTTCGAACGATCGCTTCTTCAATGCTTCGCAGTTGACTGGAATTACTCCCAGTTGACACGGTGATGAGTATGCCAAACTATGTGGTGCCGATTGACCAACTACGGCAGCCAAACCGCCAACCAACCACCACAGTTCAACATCGACTTGCAGCCGCCGCGACAGTCCCAAGATGTCCCTCGTCTAGTCCTGATGATGACCTCTACACGCCGGAACAAATACATCCAGAACCTGCATCAACAACTGCGCCGTTGCCGTTCTAAGGAGCAACAAATTAACACTGTCAGTTTTGTGCCGCTGAACTTCATGAACTTCATGGACCTTGAAGCAACCATCAATATTCTAAATTGGAATGCTCGTTCCGTTCGGAACAAAAATACCGAGCTAACTGGTTTTCTCAACGAGAGGGAATCGATATCGCCATCACCACCGAAACGAACCTCCAGCCTGACGTTAACGTTTATATCTCGGATTTTCGACGCATTAGACTCGATCAGACCAATTCAAGAGAAGGGAGTGTTGCAATTGGAACAACAATGGATCCATCATCCATAAATGACCTGGAGGAGAGTCACTACACGCTATTGAATCCGGATTCTCCCACCCGGTTGAGTCAAGTCGAGGCCCACGTAACCCTTGACATTTTCCTCACAAATAGGTATTTTGAATCTAAAATTTGCTCTCTTCTAGATTGTGCAAAACCCCTAGTGGAAGTTGACCAATATTCTGAAAAATATGCCATGACCAATTCCGCCGCTTAGTCCGCTCGACCAGAATTCTGTCCCATCCCAACTCATAACCTCTGTTGTACAGGCCATTTCACTTAGGTCAGCACAATGTGAACCCACACAACCTTGGCCAATCAATTATGAGCCCACATGAGCCTACTGTTATGGAGGCAATGTCTACGGAGTCGCCGAAACACCCATAGTTGCCCCTGAAGATAGTAGTATATTGGCTGATGAGGTGATAACTGCCATCAAGCAAGTCTGGCAAAGATCCTACCAGCGCTAAAAGCTATCGCCCCATCAGCCTTTTGTCCTGCATTTCGAAGTTGATCGAAACAATTTTAGGTCAGGAAAGGCCACTCTACCATCCATCAACTGACGCGAGTAACTAACATCCTCAAACGGAATCCTTTGGAAAGACTTCTGCTTTGGCATTGTTGGACGTCGAAAAAGCAATTTCTGGCACGATGGTCTGGTGTTTAAGCTGCATCCATTAAACTTTCCTACAACAATTCCCATTCTGATACGTTCAACGTTGATGCTAGTGTTCCCGAGGGCAGCCTCTCGGCCCTATCTTATTCAGCATCTTCACGTCAGATGTTCTTTCCCTACCAGGTGATGGTATTTTGTCGACGTTTGCGGACGACACTTCCATCACCTACATGGGTCGAGTGATTCGTGCTCTGATTGGAAAAGTTCACGAGGGCCTCAATGTTTTGTCCGAATATTTCAATAGCTGGTAGATTTGTATCAATGCAGATAAATCCCAGACGATTCTGTTTCCGCACTCCAAGCCACCTTGACTCGTTCCGCCAGGAGACGTCACAGTTCACCTCTGCAACACACCGATCGATTGGTCCGGGGAAGTAGTCTACCTTGGTCTCACCCAAGATAGCAAGTTGTTGTGCCGATCGCATGTTCAAAAAACTTCAACTAAATGTAGTACTTTTTTAGAATCAACAGAAAGTCCACTAAATCGACCAAGAATAAGCTTGCAGTTTGAAAACTTCAGATAGTTCAGAACAACATCCTTCGGGTGATTGTGAACAGTTCTCCAAGAACTAGAAATTCTCTGATCCATCGCCAGAGAAAAGGTTATGATCCTGGAAACTGTTAACTAATATTAAGTTATCGCAGTTAGGTAGGTTATCATTTTTTTTTTTTAGCATTTTTAGCAGACGCTTGTTTCTCCCGACGGTTGCTAGCTTGAGTGGTATACATTTCCTTTACTGATTGGTACACGTGCAGCATTGCTACGTGAGAACTAGAAAGTCTAATTACCCCTTTTCACCGGAGTCTGGTACAACTACGACACTGGTGCCAACTTGTTTCGGGCTTAAAAAGGTGAGTTGACAACCTTGAAGGAGACTGCGACCGACCTTCGGTCCTCACGAGTTCCTACATTACGTCTCCACGAGTCATATGGTCATAAAGAGTTCTAATAGCTCATTGCACCGAGTGTATTAACCTCACTTTTTTTGAAAGTTCAGGGAGCTTGTTTACAAGGTGTTAGAATTTGAACCGCTCAAACAAAATTTTTTCCGTCATCCAGTCGCTCTGACGCTGTCACTCAACAATAGGTGGAAAGTTAATATTTTACTTAAAAAAAACCTGAAAATAGTAGAAAGGCTCGCATTAACATTTGTAGACTCTTCTTGGACTGAGAGAAGTCTATAAGTGTAAATGTGCTTTTTTCTAAGCGGTTTGTTAGCATTTTATTCAAATAATTGAAATTACAAAAGATATGTAAGGTGATTGTAAACGGAAACGTTTGGTGATTCAACCGTTTTTGTTTGTTTGTTTCAAACAGCATTTCAGTTTAAATCATTCTAAAATTTAACTAGTAGATTAAAGACTGTATTCGATGAAATTTGGACACACGCAATTGTTCGTAACATTTTAGCGTGTGGGTAAAAATTATTGAAATTTTAACTGAATGTATTTCATTGTGTTGTGTCAATTGTGTAATGAGTTTCGTGAAAATCGGTCGAGTGATTTCAGTGATGGCTTCGAATGAAGAAATAGTGCGTCAACAAGTTTTGGGCACTCACTTCGAAAACCCAAACGCTTCTCATCGATGGATCGGAAAACAGCTCGGAATCGCACATTCAACCGTATCTCATGTGATCAAAACGTTCAAGGACCGTAAGACAACCAAGCGGAAAAATGGTAGTGGCAAAAAACGTGGCACATCAAATCCGGAGAAGGCCAGGATGGTATTGAACCAATTTAAGCGTTATCCCAACATTTCGATCAGGGATGTTGCGAAAAAGGCGAAAGTATCAGTTTGTTTTGTGCAGAAAACAATGAAACGTTCTGGATAACATGTGTACAAGGTCCAGAAGGCACCGAACCGGAGCGGTAAACAGAACTCGGTGGCCAAAACTCGTGCAAGAAAACTGTACAGGGAGTGGCTCACAAAACCGTTCTGCATTGTGATGGACGATGAGACCTACATTAAAGCCGACACCAAACAAATGCCAGGACAGGAACACTACGTCGCCACCTCTAAGTTGGCCGTTCCGGAGAGTGTACGGAAGAAGAAACTGTCGAAGTTCGCCAAAAAATTCCTTGTCTGGCAAGCGATCTGCGGTTGTGGCAAAATTAGTCAGCCCTTCATCACCCCTGGGACCGTCAACGGACAAATCTACAAGGACGAATGCCTCCAAAAACGACTTCTGCCCTTCTTGAGATCTCACGATGGCCCGACACTGTTTTGGCCGGATTTGGCATCTTGCCACTATGCCCGGTCCGTCTTAGACTGGTACAAAGATAATAATGTAGTTTTTTGTACCAAAAGACGTCAACCCTCCAAACACTCCGGAACTTCGCCCAATTGAAAAATTTTGGGCAATCATGAAGGCAAAGCTCGTTAAAACTCCAAAACTAATAGAAAATGAACTTGAACTAAAGAAAGTGTGGTTAAAAGTAAGTAAGCAAGTCGGTCCTATCATTGCCCAAAATTTGATGAAAGGGGTCAAGGCAAAGGTGCGGGCATTTGGGTTGGGAGAAGAGGTTCAATAAACCAATGATGTCAAAGCTTAACCATTTAGTAGTACTTTATTTCCAGAAAGTTTGAAAAGAATCGGGCTCAAGGAAAATTTTTGGTGACCTATTTTGTGTGTCCAAATTTCATCGAATACAGTCTTTAGTAATTTACATTTAATTCCAACTACCTTTATTGCTAATCTTGACAGATACGCGTATTTTGTCTACAATGTTCAGACTTCTTCAGTGTCGTGTATTAATACTCGACTACTGGACAAGGAACTCTACAGTGACTCTCTCATGATTGGTCGGCAGTTGCGCATTTGATGATGATTGCTGAAGGTTGCTTTCTTGAAATCGAATCCGAGCAAAGATAATGCCCACCGTTGAAGGCTATTTGCAGTGTGTAGAGGGATACCCTTCTTAGATCCGAAAACCTTGAGAAGCGGCTGATGGTCTGTCTGCAGCGTAAACTTCCGTCCAAGAAGCATTCGTCGAAATTTCGTCACTGCAAAAACTAACGCCAACGCTTCTTTCTCCACCTGGCTGTATCTTTGTCCGGTGGGGGTTAACGTCTTCGAAGCGTGCGCAATAGCTTTGATTTGGCCATCTGGAAAACGATGCATTATGATAGCGCCGATTCCAGTTTTTGAAGCATCACCCGCTACGATTAGTTCGAGGTTTGAGTTGTAGTGCGTAAGCAACAAGTCTGATTGCAATACGCTTTTGAGGCTGTCGAACGCATTCTGACACTGGCTACTCCACACAAACTTCCTGTCCTTCTTGAGAAGGTCATCTAGTGGTGGTCTGATTCGATGAATTTCCTGGATGAACTTTCCGTAGAAATTTGCCGCACCGAGGAATGATCGGAGCTCGCTGACATCTGTTGGTGGTGGCATTTTGGCTATGGCAGCTACCTTCTCAGGATCAGGCTTGATACCATCAGCATTGATAATGAAGCCTATGTACCCGATTTTATTTTTGTAGAAACTGCACTTTTCCGGACGTAGATGAAACCCATACTCCTGGATGCGTGTGAATAGCTTCTCCAATATGCGATCATGTTGTTCTCTGTTCTCGCTGTGGATAAGGAAATCGTCCAGAAAATTATCCACACCTTCAAGCCCGGCGATCATCTTGCTCATTAACTGCTGAAAGGCTCCGGGTGCCGATTTAAAACCCAGGAGGCAGGCGGTTGAACTGATAAAGCCCACGATGGGTGTTAATTGTGAGCATCCGTTTCGCGCCATCGTCCACCTCGACTTGAAGATAGGCGTCGGATAAATCAATGATGCTGAACAATTTGCTACCCGACAGCTTGGAGAAAATGTCTTCTAGGGTAGGCAGTGGAAAATGATGGGGTTCGATCGCCGCGTTCAGCCCCGTGGAGTCGTCGGCGCAGACTCGAACTTTTCCTCCTGGCTTCTGTACCGAGACAATTAAAGCTGCCCAGTCGGAATAATCCACCGGTTCGATAATGTTCAGTCGCTGCAGTCTGTCAAGTTCATCGTCGAATTTCGATACTGCGTGGAAAGGCACCGGTCGTTTTGGGTTGAACACTGGTTGCGCATCGGGTTTCAAGTACAGCTGCACCTTTGTTGTTGTGCAATGTCCAAGGGAATCACTAAAAACTTCGGGAAAGCGGGTGAGGTACCAGTCGTCTGATTTGTATGAATTGGAACAATTTACCTGGTTACAGATGGTTTGTCCATACATCGAAAGCGTTCATGAAATCCAAACCGAGCTAGTTCAGACGCTTCACTAACGTGACGTAGCAGGTTCCGCGTTGTTGTTGTTCGCCGATCTGCATTCCGCAAGCAAATTCTCCCAGTAGAGGTAACTGTTCTCCGGATGCTGTTTTCGCCCGATGTTCTGTTTCTGAAAGTGTAGGCGATCCGCATTCCTTCCAGTTTTGCTCGGTAATGACGGAGATATCCGAGCCACACTTGCTAGCCTTCATTTTCTGAACAACCTGGTCGAAGGTTAATTCGCGTGGATGTTGCGGTAGGAGATAGTTTGTGAATTTCTCGTGAACTGGTACACTCAAACTGCGCAGCAGCAACCGTATCTTCGCAGAATCGTCCAGCTCTCTACCGTCCGCTTTGAAAAGATCCTCATATTTGTTGAACGATCAAATGTCATTCCCCCGGATCATAACAAAATTCCTTGATTGCCGATGACAATGATTCGACAATCTGGTCCGCGCTCCGTTTCTGATTAGCTGCTAGTGGCGCCTGCTGAGTGGAAAGGCGTTCGAAAATAAGCAACAGCTTGGTGTTTTGTTCCGCCATTTGCTTAAGCAGCTGCTGACTGGAAACTTCCGCTTCAGAAAAATCGTCGTTTTCTCCGTCGGTCATTGTTTTCGTCACGGTTTTCGATGATGAATCTTCAGAGGCACTTCTCGTCGCCAAATATGTTGTGTTTTTCAGTAATTTAAAACACTACTAACATCGAAATAAATAATAATTCAAAAGGACTTTATTTTTCTTCACTTCTTGTATAGTTCTCGAACATAGACCCAGTTTTGTTTTTTCTCTTGCCAATAACTGTTAAATGATGTATCGCTGCCCGCTGGTTGCTGCCATGTTATGATTTCCCTATTCCAGACATAATCCTCTTATAACAAGCTGTTTAATGTTGGTAATGTTCTCTTCAAATTCCAATCAGTGCTTAAATGTGTTTCAGTTCGTTTTAGTGCGTTGGATAGAGTCCCTACCTTTCAATAGGAATCAAATATTTTTGGGAAAGTGTTGTAAAGTGAAAGTGATATGTTCGCATATGGCTAATAATAATAAAAAAAAAAAAAAAAAAAAAAAAAAAAAAAAAATAATAATAGCGATATTCATTACGCATTACCCGATATTCATTGCATTACCCCATTGGGCTGTCCTTTCTAGTTTTTTTATCTGAATCTATGCACGCTCATAGAACAGTGTTACGTCATCACTCGTCGGCTCAGCAATGTTTACATTATTTTTGCTACCAATATAAGCAAGCATTGCGTTGGGCCAGACCTTTTATATACGTCATTGATCTGCGATGGCATCCGGTTGGATGACAGTATCAGATGACAGCCGTAAGTTTAGGTGAATAAATAGGGTCGCACCCCAACACATTTGAATTGCTAAAATAATGAGAAACAAAAATTGATTTAGAAAACAAAGAAAATAAAACTGATGAAAACAGTCACCCTTGATTAGGCCGTTCCCTACCTTGATGAAATATTTTTCAGTGGACACCCGTTATTCGATCGCCACGAATGAGGTATAGAACACAAAATTGTGGCAAACAGTTGAAGAAGAAAGCCGAAGCGGTTAAGAACCCGAAAAACGTGCTTTTCCTCCTAGAGATTCCAGAACCACTTGCATTTAACTAGAAAACAACGGAACTACTAAGTACTGCAGTACGGCGGTATTCCGTCCTTCTTCGACCTGTGTTCGACTTTTCTGTTGGTTCTAAAACTTTTCCAACTTTCTCAACTTTCTCCACCCTCTCGACAAGGTATCGCCGGTGCCACGGGGGCCATCTTCCTGTCGGGTGGCCTGGCCACCCCGTTCATCGCAGCCAGCGTCGGTTCGGCCATCTACGCCACCGGTCGATCGATCGATGTCCTGCGTGACAAAAGTGCCCACCAAGAATCGCTGAATCCGTTCTGCGACTCGGAGTCCCGCACGGCATGGCTCAGCCTGACGGCCCACGTGCTCACCTTCGGAACGATGCCGCACATATCGGCCCTCTCGGGGGTTGCTTCCACCAGCCACAGCATCGCCACCGGGTTCAAGGTGTGCAACTTTATCAACGAAACAGGTATGGTGCTATTGTTGATTGAATCTATTTAAAGTGAAGCCTAAACTTTGCTCTCTCATTGCAGGGAATATCATTAGCGATCTGGTTATTTGCGACACTCTGTCGGCGATGCATTCCAATTACTATAATGCAAGTATCGAAACGCGTCTGGCGCACGCAGCCTCCATCTGCTTCTGGACCAAGACGGTCATCAGCATCCGCCAGGCGGAGCTGATGATGAAGAATAATGCAATCGTGGCGTTGAAGCTTTTCGGTTTCGAGGAGCATTTCTGTGAATATTTTAATAATGATTCGAGGGCGATCGACATCGGGCTGAGGATCGTGAAGTATTCGTTGCAAAACAATGTGACAATTGCCTCGGACAAGACCGACACCAAGGTCATCACGATCGATGGGTTCAAATTTAGTATAGAAACGTTGCTTAAGCTGGAACCTGAAGAGGTGCAGAAGTTGTTTGAAATTCTACAGATGGTGGGTAGCGAACAGGAGCGGGAATTGTTCGGTGAGTTGAGACTCCTTTGTGAGGACGATGTCAGTTTGGTGAGGTTAATTTCCCAGGAAGCAGAAAGGGAAGATTTACCTGTTAGCGAGTTGGCAGAAATGTTGTTGAAAGTTTATGCTTCGATGAGGAGTCAGGATCAGTTTAAGATGAGTCTTAGTACAACGGATGGTATTTGTATGGGAAACGGGCTCAAGTTGGGGATCAAAGCGGCTTACATAATATTTGCTTCCAAAGATGAGCATCAGGGTGCGGCACCGCTGATAAATGCTGTGCTAGAGCTTCCACCCGAGCAGTGCGAAGCGCTGACCAAGATAATCAAAACCATACCGGATTACATATCAATTTTTAAGCTGAAATCTAGTGATGAGAGTAGCGAAGAAATCAGTAGTCAAATTAGAAGCGCAATTTCAAAGGCCTTAAAAGAAGAAGAGCATTAAGTTTTAAGCATTTCACTGAAAACAAACATAAAAGGGTGAAATATAGCCAAATTTTTTAGGAACGTAGAAACACTGTTAGTGAGAAAAAAACTTTTAATGCACCGCGAATGAGAGAGTTTTTAGGATGGGGAGTAGCTCCTCCGAAAAACACGCACACACACAAATTTTAATTCAGTGGAAGTAGTGAATGAGAGTTTTCTAAAAGAATACAAACAACAATGTCTAGTGATGACGCTTTAAAGTTTTAAACTTACACCAGAACAAGAACAAAATGATAAGACTAATCTGCACCTGTTTAGACGAATTTAGAGCAACGTGAGTTGTAGCAACACAACACCAAACAAATATATGCTGCTTAGAGTAGCTTTTGAAATAGCGAACTGTGAACTAAGCTTATTGTAGAAGAGCGAAGCTCAAAAACCGTGTTTGTCCATCGCTGTATGAATGAAAAAACGCAATTAAAAAAAAAAACAAAACATCAGTATAGAATCCTAAAGAGAAGGTCCAAAATCAAAAAGACAAAAACAAACAGCTCTTGTTAAAGATTAAGTTTACACAGTCTCCCGAACTAACGTGGAGCACGTGGAATTATAATACTGTATTATGATTGCTTTATTTTTGAAAAATATATTACTGAACACATAATACCGTCCTCTGGGCTGGTATTTTGGGAACGTTGAAAGAAAGACCATGTAATTAAGGACATTTTCCTCAGCAGATTCCTTCCAAATGAGTTAGCTTGCAACTCTCGCTAAGCTATATTTACGAAATTAGTGCGCTTAACGCAATTAAGCTAGGTGTTGCTGTGGGCCTTATATAAACGTCATTGTTGGTCATTATATAAACGAAATCGTAGTCGAATCCTTACCGCTGAGCGTAGCCCTTTGCTACAAGTCGAGACTTGTTTCTGTCAATACTTCCTACTACATCGTGCTTCACCGGGGATCTAAATAGAAAACGTGATACGGCACGGCGTGAATAGGCAGATTGCTTCCGGAATGTTGTCCAACATTCGGATGATCGTTCTAGACCATTCTGGAAGCAAACCAAAGTTTTGAAGACCCATCCCAACCCGTCCCTCCTCTGAAGGTTATCGATTCGCTTCTCATGACCCCATTAGAGAAAGCAAATGCGATCATGGTTGCTTCGTCGCATTTACTTGACTCGAACATCCAAAGTCCGCTCGAAGATCAAATGATCCACAATCTAATTGCCTTCCCATTGTGTCGTACCTCAAGACCCATAAGACTACGGTTGAACAGATTTGCTCAGCGCTAAAATACAGCGAAAACATGAAGGCTCCCGGGTTTGCTGGGTTCTTCAACTTGATTCTAAAAAGACTGAACACAAAAGTCAAACTTGCGTTATAATGCTATCTTCAACAAATTCATTCAGCTGCCCTACTTTCCAAGCATCTGGAAGGTAGCCAAAATCATACCAATCTGCAAACCCGGGAAAGATCCAACATCGCCTTCTAACTAAGAAGGCGAGATTTTTGAAAGAAGAATTTCACACACGGTAATCTCAATTTACGCTCTTAGGTCATCTCCAGGAGTGTATGGTCGTTACAAAATAGAACTGGATTTATAACAAAGGCAACTTCAGCAAGGCGTTCAAGTTGGTGTATAAAGTGTATGGTCGTTACAAAATAGAACTGGATTTATAACAAAGGCAACTTCAGCAAGGCGTTCTAGTTGGATAATTTCGAACAGTTTCATGTTAAAATTTAAAACTGGAATACTAAGAGCATCTCCAGGAGTGTTGTAGTTCTAGATTCATTTTATATGTCAGTTATAAATTTTTCTCTTGGGAAAATATATAACAAACATACCCTCTCTTCAGCAACAGTTCCAAATGTTGTTCTAAACCTAAAGACTTGAATGTGTGTGTATAATTGATTCTCAAAACTTCTGTGGGCATATTCTCAGAATTCCTTAGGAATTCTCCTCAAATTCCCGCTGTAATTCCTCTCAGAACTCCTTTGGAATTTCTCTAGAAATCTAAAAAATCGTCTGGAAATTTCCTCAGAATTCCCTTAGATTTTTTTTTTTAGAATTCCCCTAGAATTCTCCTCAGAATTCAGTTGCAATTCTTCATAGGATTTTTTCTGGAATTCTCCCTTTAATTCATTCGCAGTTTTTCTAAGAATTCCTCTGGAGTTCTCCTCAGTGTTCTTCTGCAATTCTCATCAGAATTCCTGTAGAATTAGTCTTGGAATCAAACTGAAATTCTCAAAATTCCACCCAAACTGTCTTCAGAAGTCCTGCGGAATTCTCCAGTAGTCCACTGAAATTGTTCTCAAAATTTCTCAGGAATTCTTACTAGAATTTCTCTATCTCTACTATAGTATTCTCCTCGGGATTCTTCTTAAATTCTCATCAGATTTCCATCGGAATTCCTCTCAAAATTCCGCTGGAATTTCTCCAGTATTCCTCTGGAATTTTCCCTCATAATTCCTTTGGGATTCCTCTCAGAATTTCTCTGGAATTCCCCTCAATATTCGTCTAAATCATTTTCGGTTCTATACCTAGTGTAAATATTCCACAATATGGAGAAATTCTCGAAAAAAAATTAAAAACAAAGAAATAGGGAAATGATGGTAGTAACAAAGAAATAGGGATATGATGGTCAGCGAGTTCAGACTTGTTGCTGCAACTTGAAATTATTAACGAAAAAGTAGAACGTATACAAGATTCAAACAGATGCACGACCGGACGTTGATTCAAAGTTGACGTTGATGTTTGACTTGATTCCATAGACACTACCACAATGACAAAAAAAAATATAACTTGGATGAAACGCGTTTCAAATTTGAACAAAAATAGAACAACGTAGTATTCCAGTTTTAAATTTTAACATGAAACTGTTCGAAATTATCCAACTAGAACGCCTTGCTGAAGTTGCCTTTGTTATAAATCCAGTTCTATTTTGTAACGACCATACACTCCTGGAGATGCCCTAAGTTGTTCTATTTTTGTTCAAATTTGAAACGCGTTTCATCCAAGTTTTTTTTTTTGTCATTGTGGTAGTGTCTATGGAATCAAGTCAAACGTCAAACTTTGAATCAACGTCCGGTCGTGCATCTGTTTGAATCTTGTATACGTTCTACTTTTTCGTTAATAATTTCAAGTTGCAGCAACAAGTCTGAACTCGCTGACCATCATATCCCTATTTCTTTGTTATTACCATCATTTCCTTATTTCTTTGTTTTTAAATTTTTTTCGAGAATTTCTCCATATTGTGGAATATTTAAATTAGGTATAGAACCGAAAATGATTTAGATGAATATTAAGGAGAATTCCAGAGAAGTTCTGAGAGGAATCCCAAAGGAATTATGAGGGAAATTCCAGAGGAATACTGAAGAAATTCCAGCGAAAGTTTGAGAGGAATTCCAAAGGAATTCTGATGAGAATTTAAGTAGAATCCTGAGGAGAATACTAAAGAAATTCTAGTAAGAATTCCTGAAAAATTCTCAGACGAATTCCAGTGGACTTCTGGAGAATTCCGCAGGACTTCTGAAGACAGTTTGAGTGGAATTTTGAAAATTTCAGTGTAATTCCAAGATTAATTCCACAGGAATTCTGATTAGAATTCCAGAAGAACACTGAGGAGAACCCCTGAGGAATTCTTAGAAAAACTGCGAATGAATTAAAGGGAGGATTCCAGAAAAAAATCCTATGAAGAATTGCAACTGAATCCTGAAGAGAATTCTAGGGAAATTCTAAAAAACTATTCTAAGGGAATTCTGAGGAAAATTCCAAAAGATTTCTGAGATTTCTTATGAAATTCGAAGGGGATAGTAATTCTGAGGGAAATTCCAAAGGAGTTCTGAGAGGAATTACAGCGGAAATTTGAGGAGAATTCCTAAGGAATTCTGAGAATATGCCCATATTGATTTGAGAATCAATTATACACACACTTTCAAGTCTTTAGATTTAGAACAACATTTGGAACTGCTGCTGAAGAGTGGGTATGTTTGTTGTATATTTTCCCAAGAGAAAAATTTATAACTGACATATAAAATGAATCTAGAACTACAACACTCCTGGAGATGCTCTTATGACTATAAAGAATGCTTTTTCGAGGGAAACTGGGAGTACGCCAAAAAGGAGTATATTACTTTTACTCTCTTTAGCGTAAACTGAATATATGTCAAAATGTGCATACTTTTTACTCCTCTTGAAAATTGAAAAATGCATACTTTTTACTCCTTTTCAAAAGTAAAATATGCATACTTTTTACTCCTTTTGAAAAGTAAAACATGCATACTTTTTACTCCTTTTGATAACGAGTATTGCTGAAAATGGCTCCATTCCGTAATTCAGATTCGAAAGTGAAAAAGTCATCGATAGATTACACAGCCATGTTTATTAATTGAAAATAAAAAATAAAAAAAAACTTGTCAATAGGTTTTACGCAGAAATTGACTCACGCATTTTTTAGTCAAGAAGAAAATGGATATAGTTTTTGGCTCAGGAAGTACCAGCACATCGGTCACAAGCTCAGTCCCAAGCTTAATGATTCGTCCATAAAAATGTATCCCGAATAGCTGCATTCGGCCTCAGGGCATGGGAGACCTGTTTTGTTTCATACAGTGTTAAACATTTGTAATTACTGACAATAGCAAATATTTAACTTACCTGTCAATTTAGGGAATGCGTCTGTATCCAACGTATTGGATAATTCCTCCATTTTTTTATACTGCGATAGCCTAAACCAATTCCGGAACTTAAACACTGCGCTTATCAAATAAATGCTTATTTGAAAATGGCGTCAACATCAAGTCACGGGCAGAGTTAATTTTTTTTTCTCAGCGGTGCCTACTTTTTACACATTTTTCTGTCGCCGTTGACATACTTGAAAAGGCGTAAAAAGTACTCTTCATACGCAGAGCATGAGCATGAGCATGATTGACCGCCTACGGATGCAATTCCGTTATTGCCAGATCAGCTGTATTTACACAAAGAACCAACAGATGATGTTTGGGACTAACATACATCTTCAATGTATAAAAACTGGTGACCCATTATGAAGCCCGAATGCTGGTCAAGTAGGGAATTGGAAGGAACGTGTTGACATGATACTCGCTTCGAAGGAAGCCGAGAAATCCTCTGCACTTCCACGAGAAATCACTTCGATATAAGAATATCGAAAATATCTTGTTGAATCGATGGTCCAGTCATTAATACGTCATTCAATGCGATACGGCTAGACGTTTCCGCGGATCCGTTGAAAACCGTTCTGAGTTTTGTTGTGCTGCTTTCGGGTTTTAGAACTGGATGATGTGGGAAATAATATATGACGGCATTAGACGCGATCTCGTCATCTCTGATCATTTCCATGTGGCCTAAATCGAGATAGTTTTTCATGAAAAATACATATTCCTTTTGGAGTGCCGGGTCTCGTTGGAATCTTTTTTCTAGTTGGAAAAATCTTTTCATTGCGGTTTGTTTGGATTCGCCTAGCTCATGAGCGTTATGTTTCAAGGGCAGTCTTACAACAAAGCGTTCTACAAACAGCTGTTCACAAAGCATTTCCTCATCGGTCCAACTTCGCAAGTGTAGATGTGTAATTTTCTCATTCATAAATTGAGCAACCTCTTTATTTACTCTCATTCGTGTTACGTTTCCTCCTACAAGCCACCCTAGTGCACTGTTCTGAACCAACGGCAAACACTGAGCTAGTTTTTTGTTTCCGTTGCGTATAATGTCAAACAACACCTCTGCTCCCAATAGCATGTCAACCGGTCGGCTCAAATGAAACTCTGGGTCTGCCAAATCGATTCCAGAAAGATCCCATTCGCTGATATCTACATCTTCCTGTGGTAATGGACCAGTAATATAATCGGTTACCAACACTGGAATGGTTTTTTGATAATCCAAATTCCTTGCTTTAATGGTTATATAAGCCTGTTTGGTTATCTGGTGTGCACGATTGCCGAGTCCTACTACTTTTACGGTAACATTAGTTAATTGAGCACCACTGTGTTCAACCTAGTCTAAATCCAGATTCAAGATGATCGAAAAATCCCACGCTAGCGAATCAATCTTCGAAAAATCTTGTTTCAGATTGTGAATCTTAATCCATCAACTTGTATCGTGCTGCATCTTTTTGCAGTAAATCTTTAAAATCTTCATCAAAATCTTTAAAATCTTCTTTCTATCTACTAAGCGTGCGCACATCGCACAAAAGCAAAACAAAAAAAAATCCTGCATCTGAGATAGAGTCGCGCCCCCTTGTAACAACGCGAGTTTTTTTTTATGAAAATGCTTTTATTTTTATGTTAACCCATCTCCGTTTATTTATTAACATTTATATCACAGACAAGCAGACATAACACATTGAATATATTGCACTACAAATCATCGTCATTTAAAAAAAAAGCTGTTGAGCACACTGTGATAAATGATTAAGCTGAACAGATGGCAGTAGTGTGTTAGCGTCAAACGTAAGAAAATCGGCTATACGTGCTACCTGTGGCGATTCTTCCAACTAAGTACATTTGAATTGACCGTTTAATGCGTAATCAATGAAGAAACTGCAAGCATTTTATATGTTTTTCTGTGTTAATATATTTAAATTTGTTTGCTTACATTTATTTACATCATTATTCTTTCAGTTTACGTATTTTGTGTTTGCAAATATTTGCAAATAAGGGAGAAAGATGCCTGCAAAAACGTATTTTTTTTTACACTTCAACCCCTACAACTTTTTTTCTATAATAACTAGCAACTATCTTGAATCTTCATCTTAATCTTCACTCTTTGAGTCATTTTATGTCCTAAAAATCATCTCTGCGAAGTTTTCATTTAAATTTAAATAAAAAAGATACTGCACCAAACTGTTTTTAAGCTCTCACCCTAAGGAAAATCAGAAAAACTGTTATAAAACGATACGTAGATGAGATAGAAGTTAATTTTTTCAGCAAAGTTTCATTAAATTAAAATATCTATAATTCTGTACAAGCGAAAAATTCTCTAAATCATAAGAATAAAAAGTTGAAATTTTGATTATGAACATAAAAGGACCACCCTAGTCACCACCCAAACCAAAAGATAGATCTTATTTTTTAAATTAAATCCTCAGAAGACATCATGTGTCTAAAGAGAATGGTTTTCGAGTTATCGATTTTTGTCGCTAAATTTGTCCATTCGTACTAGGCTCAGTTGGTCCCAAGCTTAATAATACCACGGACCTATTGGGTCCATGATAATACGCCTCTAATAATGAACTCACACGAACACACTCTAAAAAATTTTCTGTCAAAATAACACAGCAAATCAAAACAAATGGCGCAAATATGTACAGTTAGGTGCTGGATTCAAGGTGTACTTCGGACCAAGGGGTTCTATAACAGTGAACCAATTTCAAATCGCTAGTTGCATATTGATTGTTGGTTGACCGTTGGCTTGGAAACAGCACGGTTTAGTGAATATAGGCCTTTATCGAGCCCCCACCTGACCACACGAAACTCGCCGCCTCTGCAAAAAAAAAACTATCATTTACTTCTGAATGTGTTGATTTGCATCGTTCCATTCGCGACCAGCACACGCACACGCCTAGCCGCTTGATACGATCGTCCAAATCGCGTCGCATAATCTCGGTTTTCCATCAGGAGTTTAGCCTTTAGCTTGTGTTAGTGTGATGTAGCATTAAAACAACCTCTACCTTCGTCGTCGCTCGCAGTAGCACAGCATAAGCATAATTTTAGGCAAGCTTTAGTTCGTGTCGGTGTGCAGTCTAAATACGACGTGTAGTTGCGTTTGTCCGTTTTTTCGGTGTTCGTGGTGTGTCATCCTACTGATCTTGATCGGTTGTTCTGCTGGTGAAAATTCATACCCATAGTTCCCCTTTTTGCGGTTTGTAGCCTAAATGAATCTATTTTTAAATAGTGGTGCGTCGTGTGGCGGTGATAATACTATTTATGTTAAACCCAATCTTCAGTGCATGAATCATTAGGTGGTGATTTCCCAAAGGGCTTCGCTCGAAATGTGTGTACAGTCGATTCGGTGAAAGATTAGTGCAGTGTGGTCGCAGTGGAATGAGAAGAGGACATCATGGAAAGGATTTTTTTTTCGGTATCAGTCCGTCGTTTAGTAGAGTGTTCCAGCAAATTCGTCGTCGGCAGCGGCCTGTTAGCAGTATTCCGAGCAGCACAGCACTAGTTCCTCACGAACACAGTCATAATAGCGTGTGTGTAGTTTTTTTTTTTTTTGGTTCGTGAATCACCCCTCGAATCACTGTGTTGTTCGTTTGCATCCGCACACTAATACGCATTCCCGTTCACTCGATTGTGTCGCCAAACCTCTCCGCGCCCGATGGATACGAACCGAACGTCAATGATTAGAGGCATTGGAATGGATCGTGATCGATCATTCGTGATAACCAGTATTCTTTGGGGAGCCCTTTTCCCAATCACAATTTTGGCATTCTCGGTAATTTTCCGGACGACCTTCGGTGTGGAAAACTATGATTGGTATTTTTTCGTGGCCAAGAGAGGGAGTCGTGATTACACAGTGCGAGGGTGGTGGAATACAAACAACGGGCGCGAGCGCTTCGGACTTGGAGCCGCCGAGCACCGAACAGAGGAAAATGAATGAAAATGCGTCGAGTTTCTATTTTCGGACCGAGAGCCAGAGAAGGAGAGAGCAAGTTTCTTCACATTGATGGATGAGGTATTTTTTTTCCTTTCTGAATCGCTGCCATCCTCCTCCGATATGTTGTGATTCTGTGAGAGGCCGCACATGATGACATTGTATGCCGACAGCAGTCTGCTGTGCGACGGTAGTGGTGTGTCGTTTGGCCGCTTGGTGTGCCCCCCTATGCTACGATGATTGTGCACAGGTTGAACCTGTTTGTTTAGTAGAAAGGGTGGTTTTTCGTTTTTCCGTGACGTCATGAGCAAGGTTTGCGAATTTTCATTGAAACGATTGTGAGTCACTGCGCGGTTCGATGGAATATTATTCGAATGCGCTATTTTATTCTTGGAATTGATAACATTAGTTTTAGGATAACGGATGTATATAGAAATGAAAACTTGGATCTGTAAATGAAATTATCTGCTTCTGACAAACTTCATAAATGAAATTGTAAAAAAAAAATTGCGGAATTGTGAGATTTGTATGTAACAGGCATTTATGCACTTTATTAAAAAAGTGACACAATATCTTTGAATTTTTGTTGTGCTTTAGACAGAGGCGTCTGGTGATTGATACAAATTTAATTTTTTCCAAGATTGCAATTTTAAAAACAAATGAGTTCAATTATAACGTTTGCATAACAGAGCAGATATTGTATTGTTTATGATTTAACCAAAATAAGTTTATGCTATGTTCAGTTAACCAGTAGATCAATCGTAGATAAGATTGAAAAGCAACTTGAAATGGAATGATTAGAGAAGATTTTTTTCTCCCCGTTATATATAAAATTTTTGCAATTTTTAGTATTCCTAATTTTTTTAATGCTGTTATATTGCAAGGAAAAGGAACTTTTTTTTTTAACTAGTTTATTTGTCTGTACGGCTCAATCACGTTAGCTTTACGGAGCCATAGGCAATGTTTGTGGACACCACACAAAGAAAAACTTTTTTTTAAACAAACTAGGGTTCTTCTTTTTTCTTGTTAACTTCTTCTTGTTCTTTATCAGTTCTAACTGACTATTTTTGTATACTGATCCTCGTTGATATGAACGCGGCGAAATGTAACAATGCGCGCTCGCGAGTGTCCATCTCCTTCGGTTCATCATTATTTATTTCGGTGTCCACCGGAATCTAAAGACTGTATTCGATGAAATTTGGACACACAAAATAGGTCACCAAAAATTTTCCTTGAGCCCGATTCTTTTCAAACTTTCTGGAAATAAAGTACTACTAAATGGTTAAGTTTTGACATCATTGGTTTATTGAACCTCTTCTCCCAACCCAAATGCCCGCACCTTTGCCTTGACCCCTTTCATCAAATTTTGGGCAATGATAGGACCGACTTGCTTACTTACTTTTAACCACACTTTCTTTAGTTCAAGTTCATTTTCTATCAGTTTTGGAGTTTTAACGAGCTTTGCCTTCATGATTGCCCAAAATATTTCAATTGGGCGAAGTTCCGGAGTGTTTGGAGGGTTGACGTCTTTTGGAACAAAAACTACATGATTAACTTTGTACCAGTCCAAATCCGGCCAAAACAGTGTCGGGCCATCGTGAGATCTCAAAAAGGGCAGAAGTCGTTTTTGGAGGCATTCGTCCTTGTAGATTTGTCCGTTGACGGTCCCAGAGGTGATGACGGGCTGACTCATTTTGCCACATTCGCAGATCGCTTGCCAGACAAAGAATTTTTTGGCGAATTTCGACAGTTTCTTCTTCCGTACACTCTCCGGAACGGCCAACTTAGAGGTGGCGACGTAGTGTTCATGTCCTGGCATTTGTTTGGTGTCGGCTTTAATGTAGGTCTCATAGTCCATCACAATGCAGAACGGTTTTGTGAGCCACTCCCTGTACAGTTTTCTTGCACGAGTTTTGGCCACCGAGTTCTGTTTATCGCTCCGGTTCGGTGCATTCTGGACCTTGTACACATGTAATCCAGAACGTTTCATTGTTTTCTGCACAAAACAAACTGAAACTTTCGCCTTTTTCGCAACATCCCTGATCGAAATGTTGGGATAACGCTTAAATTGGTTCAATACCATCCTGGCCTTCTCCGGATTTGATGTGCCACGTTTTTTTGCCACTACCATTTTTCCGCTTGGTTGTCTTACGGTCCTTGAACGTTTTGATCACATGAGATACGGTTGAATGTGCGATTCCGAGCTGTTTTCCGATCCATCGATGAGAAGCGTTTGGGTTTTCGAAGTGAGTGCCCAACATTTGTTGGCGTACTATTTCTTCATTCGAAGCCATCACTGAAATCACTCGACCGATTTTCACGAAACTCATTACACAATTGACACAACACAATGAAATACATTCAGTTAAAATTTCAATAACTTTTACCCACACGCTAAAAAGTTACGAACAATTGCGTGTGTCCAAATTTCATCGAGTACAGTCTTTAGGAAGAACGTTGATTTGAATTTTGCTCCACAGCACAGGACAGGCTACATTGTTGTTCAAGACGTCAAACGCGAAAAGACGTTGCGGTAAGACTCTCGGGCAGAGTCGGTCCATGGTAGCATTTTCAACGCGTATCGCAAAAAGTTCCTTTGGATTCGCTCGATCCGACTGCTCTGGAAAGCATGGTAAGGTTCCCACCCAAGCACACCATACTCAAGTACACTACGTACAAGTGAACAGTAGAGCGTCCTCAAGCTGCTGCGTGTTTCGTTTTATGAAGCCAAGCACCGCATGTGCCTTACCAGTACTTGCAGCTACATGATAACTGAATTTTTAACTTACTGTCTAGTAGAATGCCCAAATCTTTGACAGTATCAACCCTACGGATGCTGTCTGTAGACATTTTGTAGTCAAACACGGTACTGTTTCTTGTACGGCAGAATGATATGACACTACATCTCCGTACATTTACATCCATTCCGTTGAGTAAGCACCAATCTAACAGTAGGTCGATATCCGCTTGGATGGCACAGCAATCAACCAATGAGGTTATTACTCGAAAGAATTTTAGGTCGTCAGCAAACATAAACTTCCGGGGACTTAACAGTATTCTCTATATCGTTGGCGAATAGAACAAATAGTAACGGGCACAAATGACTTCCTTGCGGTACGCCCGATGTGACTATGAAAGGGTCCTAAGTCACTTCACTAATGCGTACAAATGCACTACGCTCAGTGGGATAAGATAGTATCCACCGTGACAACCATTTCGGGAATCCCATTTTTTTTCTAATTTGGCCACTGCCAGAGAATGCGGCACCCTGTCAAACGCTTTGACAAAATCAACCTGCTGACGCTTCTCGAGTGCGGTGTTCAATAAAGAAACTTAATCAGGTTAGTCGTTGTCGAACGTTTTCTCACAAATCCATGCTGGTGTTCGGAGATGCCGTATTGCACCTTTGAATAGAGAGTACCGTGAATGAGACTCTCAAAAACCTTCGGCACACAGCTTGAAATTGCGATAGCACGATAGTTCTCTACGTCATGAGTTATGAATGCTCCTCGCTTTGTGAATGGGAGTAATTGCAGCTGTCTTTCACAAACTCGGGAGTGTTTAAAAATTATACTAGCGGGTACTGCAAGCGACTCTGGACAATTGGTGGAAGGCAATCTGGTCCGGCACCTTTTGAGGCATCTATTGATTGAAACGAACAGAATACATTCCTAGAAGAAAAATTTAATAGTGCGAGGCTCAGGTCGTACAGCGGCAGACTGTTCAAGTACACTTCAGACGAAGGTGGTTGATTTTCACTTAGTACACTTCGACAGAAAGACAAAAGTTGGCCGAATCAAGTGCAGCTTTAGCTATAGATTCCTTTCAATAAACACGTTGAGGACAGATCCCTCCGTTTTGTCTTCCAGCACCTCTAGCGTTTCCAAATTCCCCCCCCCCCCCCCCCCCCCCTCTGATCCTTCTCTTGACGACGCAATTTCGGCTGAATCCGATCCTTCTGCTTGGGACAGGATGCCATCAGGTGTTCCTCTTCCTTGCAGATGAAGCATTTGTCCTTATTGCCTTCGTAATATATGTTTCCCTTCCGGCTGGAAAAGTGCAGCGATGATAGGATTTCCTGCTTCACATCCATGTACGCACCGCACATACCGCGGTATACCCAGCTTCGGTGGAAACTTCTCCCGCACGATGCGTTTTACATGTCCATATTTTGACAACACCGTAACGATCTCCTGGTCAGGAACCTCTGGTGGGAGATTGTATATTCGCACTTAGCAGATGTGATCCTGGGCATGTGACATGGGCACTTTAACCTGTTTTCCATTCCCATAATGGAACATAAGTTCATCCGAGTTGGCGGTCAACGTGTGTAACATCGACTGCTCAGACTTGAACTTGACGAGAAGGGACTTTTCATCTGCTATCCTATATGCAGCTTCAATTTCATCAAGCTCCAAATCCAAGCCTTTGACGAAATTTGCCACTTCGCTTAAGGCTGGTTTATCCGCTCCATTGCCGAAAGTAAATCGCACAGTATTTTTCAACTCGCACATTGCTGCTATAACAAAAGCGACCGGGTTGATGAAACAAGAACAATGCAAATTGATTACAATGCCGTAGAAAAGAAGGCGAATCGTGCGAATAAACAACACTCTCAACCGTCCCAATCGAAAGCAGAAACAGAACTGAAAGGAAATTGTTGAGACAATCCTCCTTTTTTAAATATGATGATGTTTTTTATTTCTTTCCACTACTTTTTTTTTTTGTTGCGTATCATATATTTTTAAAAATTTTCTTATTTTTCTAATAATGATCCTACTCGCATTATTTTTTTTTAGCAGTTTTTTTTTCTCAAGAGCGATCCAATTCAAGCCATACCGTTGAACGGATTTTGCATGGTGCTTAAACAGATTGATGTGAAGAGCATAATCATCTAAGAATCGTGATCAAATATTTTGTAGTATGCGAACAATATAATCTCACAGCTGAATAATGAACATAAATCATCTACAACAGACGAACAGTTTTAAAAGACGTTAACACAAGGAACCACTCCCAGTGTTATCCTGAATTAAGAAACGAGCTGAATCCTATCGCAACGGATTTGATTAAAGTGTTTAGCGTTATTCGCAGGATTCGCGTATAATCATTGGCAGAAAAAGCTTGTTGGATCCAATCAAAAATCCTAGAAAAGATTAATTTTATAGGTTCAACAGGAAATAGTTTATTTTTATTTCAGTGTAGAAGTCTCTACACAATCTAGTGTTACATGGTGCCTGGTTTCTGAAACATATAGTTGTATACAATGTTTGCTTATGCTGCTCTGAGAAAAATTCTAACGTTATACCGACAATTAAACCATAGTCTAGATGACTATTACATATAGTGATTACAATAACCATGAAAATGGACGAATTCACCACGTTCATGGCATTCTCGACTATGATCATGGTAACAAGGACTATTCCGATATTATGGTAAATGTTGTATCAACTATTTTTAACGGTCGCTTTGACCATGATCATAGTCGGTTCAAAATCACTAACTGCAAGTCATCCTAACCCCCAATAATTGTTAAAATTTACTATCAAATATGTCTCTGTGTGTAACAGTTTGCCATCAGTAAGAAGTGCAAGGAGGGAAAATGGACTACAAACAAAATCGAATTTTGCAGTTGCATTAGCAAGGTAAGAGACCCTAGTGTTGCTACCAAAGACAGGGAACCCACCAGGGGATCCATTGGCATATACACCTATATGTCTGTTGGATACAGCGGGTAAGGTGCGTGAGAGGGTAATCCTCAGCAGACTGACAAAGTACACGGAGGGTATAGGTGGTCTGTCTAATAACCAGTTTGGCTTCCGTAAAGACAAGTCGACGGTGGATGCCATTCTGTCCGTCACCAAGACGACCGGCAATCCAGCGCAAGGAGTCCGCTATTGTGTAGTGGTCACCCTTGACGTGAGAAATGCGTTCAATAGCGCCAGTTGGGTGGCTATCGCTGACTCGCTCCAACGTCTTCAGGTTCCTGGGTACCTGTGCAAGATTCTGGGGAGCTATTTCCAGAATCGCGTACTGGTGTACAATACTGCGGTAGGCCAGAAACATGTTCAGATCACCACAGGCGTCGCACAAGGTTCGATCCTGGGTCCGGTGCTATGGAACACGATGTACGATGAGGTACTACTGCTTGAGTTCCCGAACGGGGTGAAGATAGTCGGGTTCGCGAACGACATCACCGTAAAGATATGTGGTGAATCCATTGAAGAGGTGGAGCTACTCCATTGGCATTGTGGAGAGATGAATGAGCTCCAGGAAACTGGAGCTAGCCCACCATAAGACTGAGGTTTCTAACAACCGAAAATCAGAGCAAAATGCGATAACTGCACAATCGAATCGAACAGGTCTTTGAGGTATCTTGGGGTCATGATCGACGTTAAGCTGTCCTTTATCAGCCAGGTCGATTACGCCTGCAAGAAAGCCTCTATGGCTATATCGGCATTATCCCTTCTTTCTTCTTCTTCAGCATTTCAAGCTTATGGCTTTCACAATTAGCTTATTGCTTGCTCTCAACTTAGTGTTCTAAATGCACTTCCACAGTTATTAATAAAGAGCTTTCGATGCCAAGTACCATTTTTGCATTAGTATGATTGTGTGGCTAGTACAATCGTACACTATGCCCAGGGAGTCGAGAAATTTTTCTTAACTAAAAATTCCTAGACCAGACCGGGAATCGAACCCAGCCACCTCCAGCATGGTGTTGCTTTGTAGCTGCGCCTTTACCGACTGTGCTAAGGGAGGACCATCGGCATTATCCCGCATGATGTCAAATAGCTCGGCGGTGCAAGGAAGTAAGCGTAAACTCTTGGCCAGTGTAGGTACGGTGGGCCGGCATGGATCACCGCCTTGAGAACCAAGAGCTACTTGAGTAAGCCAGAGAGTTCGCACAGGTTTATGTGCCTAAGAGTGGTTAGTGCATACCGAACGGTATCACGCGACGTGGTCTGCGTCCTAACGGGGATGATGCCAATAGACATTGTCATAAAAGAGGATGTAGAGTGCTTCGAACAACGTGGAACAAGAGGTATTCGAAAGACCAGTAGAGCCGCATCTATGGTTAAGTGGCAAAGGGAATGGAACAATTCCACCAAAGGTCGGTGGACACACCGACTAATCCCGGAACTCTCCGGGTGGGTTGGTAGGCGACATGGTGAAGTGAACTTCCACTTGACGCAGATTTTGTCAGGCCACGTTTCAGCTTTTTCAGACAATATCTGCACAAATAGGGGCATACACAGTCCTCCGCATGCACCGAGTGCGCTTGGGTAGAGGAAACTGCGGAACATGTGTTTTTCACATGTCCTCGCTTCGATGGCGCGAGATCCGGTATGATAGCCGTAAGCGGTCACGACACGACTCCGGATATCTGTTCGAGAGTATGTGCCAAGACCGGGACATTTTGGACGCGGTATGTATAGCAGCCTCCCAGATTGTCCTAGAACAAAAAGGGCGAAACGACCAACGGCAGGTCGCAGGGCCCACCTAACTACTAAAGTCCTAAGTAATTAGACATAGTGGGTGCTTAACAAGCACAATAGCCCCCTCCCCGAAGTAATACCGAAAGGGAGGGTCAAGGGCTTAAGGCACGGGTGGGTTTTTAGTGGGTCGAGGACCCTCATCCCCACACCCTAAGTTCTTCAGGTGTCTTGTTGCAGATTTTCCATCCCGTCTAAAAAAAAATCCTTTATTGCGTTACACTCTGATGTTATTACTACCTTCATAGACATAGCTAAAAAGCGCCTGTTGCTGTGTCTGGTACGTTCGTTGATACAGACCATCTGAGCGCTGCAGTTGCTGACGAAGTGGAAGAAGAATTTGGGCAGCTGTGCTCGATGCCATCTTCAAAGGAACGGTTGACCACCGATCGGAAGCCCAGAAGTGAAGGAAAAAGTATTCAGTACAACACCAAAAATCACAACCGCGTAGTTGGGGCCTTCAACCGAAATCCGAACGCCTCCGTTCGGGATGTGGCTAAGAAGCTGCATCTAAGCCGAAGTTTTGTCCAGAAGGCCAAAACTAAGGCTGGGCTTCGAACGTTCAAGGTACAAAAGGCCCCTTATCGCGACGAGCGGCAGAACAAGTCCGCCAAAACCCGTGCCAGGAAGTTGTACCTCAACATGCTGACGAAAGTTGAATGCTGCATCATGGACGACGAAACATATGTGAAGGCCGACTTCAAACAGATCCCCGGGAACCTGTTTTTCACGGCCAAAGATAAGTTCAGCGTTCCGGAGCATGTCCGCACTCAGAAGATGTCCAAATTTGCGAAGAAATTCCTGGTTTGGCAAGCCATCTGCACGTGCGGGAAGCGGAGTGCACCTTTCGTGACCCAGGACACGATGAACGGACAGGTGTACATAAAAGAGTGCCTCCAGAAGCGGCTGCTTCCTCTCCTGAAGGCCCACAACGTCCCAACAATATTCTGGCCGGATTTGGCCTCATGCCACTACTCCAAGGACGTGCTGAAGTGGTATGCGGACAATAAGGTCAATTTCGTGCCGAAAATGTTCAACCCTCCCAACACTCCGGAGCTCCGCCCCATCGAGAAGTACTGGGCGATTATGAAGCAGCACCTTCTTAAACGACCTAAGGTAGTGAAGACAGTCGAGGCACTGAAGAAAGTATGGGTTTACATGCAAAAAACGGTTGATTCACAGGTTGTGCAGAATCTTATGGCCGGGGTTAAGGCCAAGGTGCGGGCATTTGCGTATGGACTGTAAATAAAATACGAGTAAAATGGTAAAATGAAGTTTAATAGTTATTTCTCAATCCCTGAAAATTTGATGGCAATCGGATGAAAACTCGAATTTTGCGAATCAATTTTGTGTGTGGCAATTTCATCGTGGACACCTTTTACTTTACACTAGTATGTCTAAAAATCTTTTCTAAAGGTCGGTATCGTGTTCGAAAGAAATTTCTTTTTCTATCCCAAACCCATGTTTACTGGAACGGAAAAGTAAAGAATCAAAAAGAAATTTCCGCAGCAGTATCCACCTGAAAAGAACGAAAAATAAAATTGGAATTTTTAAGGTTTTCACGCAAACTAATGGGAGCTGTCACTTTTACTTTCGGAAAAATATTCCGCTCGATTATTCCGTAAGTGAAGGTGACATTTCGTTCCATGCAGATCAATTGTCAAAATTCCGCTTGGTTATATTGAACAAAATTTCGTAACCTCTCTACTTTTTAAGTCGATATTGGCCTTAAGTTTGGAAATTTCATCCGCAAGATGTCGCGACCAAGAGCACTAAATATTCATCGATATTTATCATTCAAGTTATACTTCCGTTCCGTGCAATCTACAAAAAAAAACAGTACACACTCGCAAAAGGTGTAATCACTCATCGGCTGCATAGCTACACTTTTTTCAAAACTGAGTCTCTCACCATGCAATTCATGCTCGTTTCTGAAAAACATACGGTCACAAATTTAACTCAGTGTTTACTAAGTACCTACTAAGTGTATGAGTGACTCAATTATTTGCAAAACTGCGTCGTTGTTCCCATGCAACTAAGTTCAATTTGTGGCCGTGTATATTATTCTTGTGACTTGTTTGGCGCTCTTTATATAGTCTATAGAGTGACTCCCCGATGTCAATCAAATTTATTTAGTATTAAAAGTTATCATAACCAAACGAGGAAGTTTCACAAAACCTCTTATTTATGAAAAAGCTGCTGATCAACAACAATCGAGTCCAACGATTTCTAATTCCTGCCATACTGGATCTTGAAATAAGTCCCATGGTCAATGTTTGTAATCAAAAGCTCATCAATAAAAACGGGTCTACTCAGTCATTGTAGCAGTCAAGAGATGGTGTATCAAAATCCTGATCCCGATTCTCTTGTTTCAAATACCTTGAACTAGACTCAAGACAACATCAAGAACAGCTTTGAGCAGAAGGTTGATCCATCTAATGTTGTATCACTATCGCACGAAAGATAACCTAAAAGCACCAACGACCGAAACTTCTTCAACACCGCCAAATTAACATGACAAATCATTCATTTTCTTGTTAATCTGCTACTTTCAATAACCCCTTATAAGCGCAGAAATAATGTTCACCTATCATAGAGAGAAAGAGATATGGGCCTATTTAAGCAAAAAAAAAAAAAAAAAAACTCCAGCAACCCGCATGCAGGCACCCATTCTCCATAGCCCATGTCATGGATGGAGGAGACACCGCTTGGCCAATCTGGTTTCACGAGTTTATTATGTTATTATTAGTGTTGTTGTTATTATTATTTCGCTCATATTTTACGATTGTACATTTTAATAGGGTGTTTCCCAGTTGGTGTCGCGCCCTGCGTCTTTGTGTGGGGGACTGTCACCTTTTAAACTTTCGTCGTGGTCGTTGTTGTTGTTGTTCCTGCTCGCGATTGGAATGTTCTTCCCTGCTCGAAAATGAACGAAATAACCTACATGCATGTATTTTTTTTTTTCGATCGGTCGGACGGTGCGAAGATGTTATGCTCCCTGACATCGGCTGCGAAACACCGGAGGGATGAGCACTGACTGTGTTGGTGTCATCCACCGCTTACGATATAACTCCCGAAGCAGACGGAGGGCGGATGACCCCTAATGGTGTTGTCTCTCGTGTCTCGTGGGGTTGGTCGGTGACTGGTGGCAATCAGTCAGTGGTATGGGCGGAAGGGTACATTACCTATTCTCGTTTCGGAGATTCTCATTCTGAGTGTAAAAAAGTGTGGGTGAAGTCGATCGTGATGACACACCAATACACAGCAACATGGGCTTATTAGTGGCGAGTGTCTTCGAAGTAACGGTACGTCAATAGATCATTTTTTTGTGGAGCTACTATTTTCAAACATTGATAATGCGCTCAGTTGTTTGTTGTTATTGTTATTGTATGTATGTATGTAAAAGATACCACTCATCGTTGCAGGCACAGCCATAAGACAGTGGATCGTCCTCTACGAATGATTTGATCAAGTTCGACATCTGCCTGTATTCAATTTAACACTGTCTGAAGGGCCAAAAACGGATGGGCGGACTCGTAAGCAGAGACACTTACGCGTAATCCGCGGGATAATGAGAATCTCCTTCCAATGCTAGAATCCTACAACCTAATGTCGAACAAGCCATCAAACGTGAGGACTTCCCAATGAGTGGGTAGAAGAGCTCGCCATCAATTCACGAATTGTTAATGACAGGGATTTGGCAATTCCACTCTCCCCATCCAAATCGCTTCAATCCGGTGCTCTGATGGTCCCTTCCCAACCCTTTTTATTTGATGTCTAATATAGTGATGTTCATATAATAATGTAGAGTATTTTTCTTTATAATAATAATCTTACCTTCCCTGGTCTACCTGGTTGTAAATAATATAATATGATGAAATAACTGAAACAATGATAGACATATGAAAATTATATGCTGCTTGGTGCCTCATTACAGTTCAATCATTGGTAGTTGAATGTAACTCCGGAATGTGAAACCTTTTTTTGCCAAACCATTTTGTAATTAAATGAAGTATAAACATGCATTATGGCATTTAAGTTTATACTGAAGAATAAAAAATATGTACGTATTTATAACATATGGGTCATAATCAGCAGAATTGAAAAGCATTTATTAATTTTAATAATATCCAATGATCTAATTTAATAGAAAAGAACCTTGAGCTACAATGACAAAAAAATAGCTATACGATCTGGAACAAACTTCCTTGTACCCTTGAAGCACATAAAATTTAAATATTATTATTATTTTTAATAATAATTTCAATATGTTTTTAATGATATACCATGATGATGATGAAATAATACGATGTTGCAATAATATACTAAATAATGTATATATAAAATGCAGCCATTTGCCTCTTCGGCAGCGGTGTTAGTTGCTTTAAACTCTGAAATAACGGAAATTTCCAATGTGATATAATGAAACATAGTTGATCTCCTGGCAGCCGTTTTGCTAGGAAAATGTAAGCAAACAATAAGGCGAAATAAATTCCCTATGAATATGATTATTGCCTAAAAACGGAAGCTTAGTAAATCTGAAATAAAAGAAATAAAAATAAAAACAAGAGGAAATTTGATTTATCCGCTAACTTTTGTTTCCCAATGGGCCCATAAATGATTCTTTATGCCTGTCTAATAGAAGATGTAGGATCAATGTTAGGTTTTGTATTTTTCTTATGTTAAAAGAAAAAATTGCATTAAAAACCATCGTATCTTTTCATATACTTAGCGTGAGTTAGGTTGGCTTAGACTCACAACGATGCATAAATGCGAAGCTGAAAATAGCATTATAAATATTGTGAAGGTTTTGTGATAATATAAAATTATAATAACCATTACACTTGTTATGTCTGCAGATTGTGGTCCTGCTACAATTGTAAACGGACTTGCATTATCATAGCCACGAGGGAAAAAATAATCTTAAATTATTATACCTGAAATAAGCACTGAAATTATTATTATCTGAAATTAGCACCGTCGGACCGTATTAAGAATACTTCCATTTTTCGTGGTAGGGTAAGATTTCTGCATACTACCTTACCGGGTCGCGCTGCCGATGCCAGGACAGACCGCACCTCCTTGTTGGACACAGACGCTCGGCACGCACCTCCTCAATCTAGCTGAAGTCAGAAGGACAACAGTGCCCAGGCTGCACTACCAGCTAAGTACGCAACCCTTAGCTGGCGGTCTTTGTCATCTCTTGACCCGTGGAAGCATGAGGTAGGAACTTGTGAGGACCAGGGCTATGTTGCGGGGACGCACGCTCCCTGCCCATTGTCGACTCGCCATTTTGCAGCCCTTGTTTGTTGTTATTGTTATTATTACTAAAACTTATAACATGTTCAAGAAATGGCTTTTGTTTACAATTTGAAATGACATCACTTCACTTGTGAATAGAATCACTTGTCCATACTTTTGAAGTAGACTATGTCTTACGGCATGGGTAGGGTGTGTCAAATGAAAGTTTGAACTACAACTAAATTTTGTAAATGCACAGTATTTTCTTATCACAGATTTCAAATGTCTCATGTGCAGCAGTGAACGACATATAAAAGGTACACCTTCCAGAAAAGCCTCATTCGTTCGGCAGTCTTGGAGCTGTTAAGACCGGCGGGGAGCCAGTGTTGAATTGGCAGTTGGCGGTGGCAAGTACCCTGGCGGGTGCAGTGTTGGGCTGCTGCTGGTTAAGTGGCGGATGGCTCAGCAGCCTAGCAGTAGCAATCTGTTGGCTAGGCATCCGTTGACTATACATAAGTGTGCTAGGCAGTCGGTTGATCCAAGCCAGTGGTGAATTTGTAGCCAACCGAGTGAAATAAACTCCGTGAGCCAGCCGGTTGTTAATGTCGGGTTCACATAATTTTTCGCAATATTTTCAGAAAATTAACTGACAACATTAGCAGGAATTTTACCAGTCATTAGCAGATTTCAATAATCTGCTAATAACCGTTGCTAGTCTGACGCTATTATTGCTGGCTAATGCATTGTCGCAGAATATTAGCAGCGATGTGAATGAACCATACGACAGCGAAGCAATCGGAGCCTGCTGTGGATTTTCATTCAGCCAGTAAGAGATGAGATGTGAAATAACCTACTTCCACAGAAGACCAGATGGCTAAACTCGGACCATTTAAAATCCGTCCTTTTCTGGGCGACCAATTCAAGTTTCCCTGGTAATCAGTTCGTTTGATTTGAATTTCCCTAACTTGCATATTCGCATCAGTTGAAAGCCAGCGGTGGCCTAGAAATAGTTTCAGTTTTCGCTGCATTCGTTGCAAATCTTGAAAAGTGCGTACAATTGCTTACTTGGCTCGGAAATTTCAACGTTATCTATATTATTCCAAAGCTTAGATATCATCTAGTAAGCTTACGGCAAGGGTAGTATGCCAAATGTAAATTAAAAAAAATGGCGACCGTTAGGAAGAGTTGAAACAATTTGAACGCTAATAACTCAATCATTTCTCGATAGATTTTCGAGATGCGTGCTTCAATCAATCGAAATTTCGAATTTGGAAATCAGTTGAATTATGAATTTTGAAATCAGTTGATAATATTGAACATAAAACATAAAACATAGGTGCACAGGTGCACCACCAATTCGATGTTCCAAAGGAAAGAGTTCGTTTCATTGGAATTTCTCTTTATCAAATCTAACCGTTGCATATTCTCGTCAGTTGGTTTCCAGCGGTGGCTAAGAAATAGTTTCAGTTATCCCATACATAACTTTTTTTGTAAGTCTAAGCCCTTTCCAAATGGTAGTCTAGATAAATTTTGAAAAAACAAAGTATGCAAAGTTGCTTGAAAAGACCTAGTCACCCACACAGTTTCATTGGATTCTGAGAGGATGCTGCCAAACACTGGATGAGTTGGCGTGAAATTCGTCTATAGTCATACACATGGGTGAGATTTCTGATTTCCTCAACCTTTAAATCACCGTGGCTGCACGAATTAAACTGAATACACTATCGTCACAATTTTCAGATTTGGTTATATTGAGCCGATATGCCAAATATTGCATCCTACACTGATAGGCAAAATAAAGTGCCCACCTCATCTTTTTTTCAATTTCTCTCATTTACTTGGTTTAAATTAAAGTAAACACACTGTATTTTTTTTTATTATCTTATTTTTTATATTCTTTTTAAGTTTCACTTATGGAATACTGAAAAAAAAAATGTTTTACTTAAAGAAAAAAAAATCAATTTGCGTTGAAAAAAAAAACAGTGATAAAATAAAGTGCCCACTTCAGTTAGGCTACAGAAAACATAAATTAAAGTAAAATAAAAGCATTTCAATAATTGATGTGTCCTCCTTTGGCCTTCAGGACCTCCTGCAGGCGCTTCGACATGCTCTCGACCAGGTTCTTTAGATGCTGTGGATCTAGCTCTTCCCAGGCGCGCTCCAGGGCTTCAAAATAGTTATTTTTATTGGTAACACCAGTTTTGTCAACCCTGGCATCGAGAATCGCCCACAAATTCTCGATGGGATTGAGGTCCGGGCTTTGTGGAGGCCATTCCAGCGGTTTGATCCGACAAGACCGGAAGAAAGACTTGGTCTTCTTGGCAGTATGCTTCGGGTCGTTGTCCTGCTGGAATACGAACTTCTCTTCAAGGCCCGTCTGGATCAGCGAAACCTCCAGATTTTCTCGCAGGATGTTGATGTAAGAATCTGCCGTCATTATCCCGTCGATTTTCACAATGCTTCCCACTCCACCCCACGAAAAACACCCCCAGACCATCACATTTCCTCCTCCATGCTTCATCGTGCCTTGGATGTGGCGCTCCTGAAGCTCCTCTCCCGATCTGCACCAAACACGAACCCGCCGCTTTCGGTTAAACAGCTCGAATTTTGATTCGTCCGTCCAGAGAACCGTTTTCCAGAACTCTAGGGGCTTATCAGCATGCTCCTTAGCAAACTTAAGCCGTTTGGCTTTGTTTGCCTTGCTGATAAATGGGCGCTTCCAGGCAAGTTTGCTATTCAACCCCTGTGCTACGAGACGGCGACGAACAGTTCGAAACTGATAACTGAAGGGTTTCCTTGATCTCGCGGACAGTTACCTTCGGGTTCTTCTTGACTTCGCGCATGATCTTGGTGTCCGTTCTCGCATCCGTTTTCCGCTTCCTGCCTCTGCCAGGGCGATCCACCACTGATCCAAACGTTTTAAGCTTCAGAAGAATTTTGCCAACCGCTGCCTTACTGATACTGTACTTCTTAGCGATAGCCCGGTGCGATTCACCGTTTTGCACATCACGAACGATCAATTTTCGGATACACAAGGGAATTGCTTTCGAAAGCACTGCGTTCTTCATTTTTTTTTCAATTGAATCAAATGCGATCACGTATACAAATGCACCAGGTTGAGCCGTTTGCTTCAAAACATGTCAAAATATCAAAACATAAACAATCGAGGGGTCTTCCAATGGAAACTTATCGAAAACATATCGATTTTTGAAGTGGGCACTTTATTTTGTCACTGTTTTTTTTTCAACACAAATTGATTTTTTTTTCTTTAAGTAAAACTCCCTTTTTTTCAGTATTCCATAAGTGAAACTTAAAAAGAATATAAAAAATAAGATAATAAAAAAATACAGTGTGTCTACTTTAATTTGAACCAAGTAAATGAGAGAAATTGAAAAAAACGAAGAGGTGGGCACTTTATTTTGCCTATCAGTGTAGATGTACAGAATAAAGCCTCAAGATATAAATGAACTGATCACATATAAACATGAACCATGATTTTAAAAGAAAACCGTAGACCCAATTTTAGGAACTTATGTTTTCTTATATTCCCAGCTAATCTAATGTGTTCTAATGTGTTTATGACATAAAAAAACGTTGGTATTGGTAAAATTATCAATAGAAATGTTTGTAAACGTGGTTGAATGTTTTTCAAATGATGATTCAAACCAAATATGGTCAACATAACTTATTTGGAATGACTTATAATGTTTTTAATATGGGTTGGATGAGAGATCATATGTCAAAATGGTGTTGTTTAAAGTAGTTTACTTTTGTTTGGAGTGTTTAATTAAAGTAGTGTTCATTGTTATTTAGTTTTTTTCGTAATACGAATTTAACTTGAAACGAAATTCCAGAGGAAATAATATAAAATAAACTTTACGAAGACTGTTTTTAACGAGAAACTTAAATGATGAGACAAGGTTGCATTACATCCATATCCGTCGAAAGCGTTCGTCTTTTACGTTATCTAATCAAGTCGTTTTTTTTTTTTAAGAAAAGCAAGAAATAGCACTTCCTCTACCGTAATGGGGTGAAAACTTTCAAAACTACAGTTAGTATTAATTGGTTGTTTTATTCCGTCTGGCTCATATACTTGCTCAATGGATTGATTAATTGACAAAATACTATCGACGAAATAATCGTTAAGTTTACATGCTATGATTTGCTCTGACTGTTCTAATGTGCCATTGAAGGTTATGGATAGGGGTTTGCAATTACTTGGTTTTAACAGAGATTTCAATAATTTCCTCATTTCTTTGCTGTTGTTTTGATGCGGATCTATTTTCCTCCCACTAGTTTCACAACGAGTTTATTTAACGTATTGAAAATATTTGTTACGCGCATCTTGTAGACATTAGAAATCTTTAATTAAAAAGTTGAGAGACCAACATTAAAATAGTAACCAAGTCTCTAAAGACAGCCCTGCAAATAATTATACAGAGCCGTCATTTTTTTTTCCAAATTACTCTAACAATTCTAGGGTTTTTTTTTCATTAGGGCGAATCTACAATTGAGAGATTCGCTCCGGGCTCGCTCTCTTTCATTCATTATAGCGCCATTATAAAACTTTCGAGGGATTCTTTAGTACAGATCGAAACACAACACTGCTGGCTAGCATACTCTACAAATATTAGAATGAAAAACGTAAAGGTGATTGGTTTATGAATAAAAGAGAGCGAGCCCGGAGAGAGTCTCTCAATTGTAGATTCGCCCTAATGAATAAAAACCCTAGAATTAGTAGCATCGATTTTAATCTTATTGTGCGTTCAATAGATCACATATTTTTTTCAAAACACACCCTCCTTGGCAAACACCGTGCGTCGCACTAAAACATCCGAACCGCGCACGCCATTATTCGCGGAGAAGAACATCCTACCCCCTCCCTATCCAGCATTCCACCCAAGAAGCCCCACCCCCCCCCCCCGGCTCAAGCAGCCTCCCCCCCCGCGGTTTTTTTTTTTTAATCTTTTATTTTGACAAGTCGGCCTATTCCTCACATGGTGACAACCCGACGCCAGAGACGAGAACAACATCCCGTAACTACCTACCGCCTACTACGCGATAAGGACCAATGGTACCACTTTTCGTTTTAAGGAAGACGACCTCATCTTTATCTTCCTCCAGACCACCACCGTTGACCACTTTATGCACCAGACCTACGGGCCTGCCACGGTGCAGTCACCCGTTATCATCATCCTCCTCATCCAGGGCGGGGCTGGCGTTGCAACTCTGTGTGTGCGGGTGTTGCGAGCAATCAGAGAAACAGAGAGCGAGAGAGCACGGCCACATTTTTCACACATTTTTCGGGGGGCGACTATACAACACGAAACATACAAACTACAGATGTGAAGAGACTGTCAGGCCAGCAGCCGGATTCAGACTCAGACTCGAGATAGTCCGAACAGTCAGTGGCAGGCAAGATAGGTGGGAATGGTTAACGTGCCGACGACGATAGTGAAGTGAAGTTTTCTCTCGATTTCCGAATTGAGGTTTTTGAGGTGTGATTTTCGATTCCGGTGAATTCGAAGTAATTTTCTGCAATATTTTAAAGCGGTCTGACTGGAAGGTGATTCGAGGAAAAAAAAAAAACTAGTCGGCAGAGTGATTACGGCTCGACAGTGCTGTCAAAACACACAGTTCCCTAAGGCGGAGCATTGAATTTTGTGAAAGTGTGTACACAGTGGTAGCTATTTATAAAATCTGATTAGATGTTGCAGCAAAACGGAAAGAAAATCATTTCTCGAGCTTTTTTGTGAAATCACCATCGAAAAGAGTGTGTTGTAGACGAACAGCCACACGGCGACCCGACTGTAATAAGCGAAAAAAAAAAGTTAATATTATTCTTTTCCCCGTCCGCGTTCTCCAGGTCTTGTCGCCATCGCCGTTGTCGTGTGCGTACGTGCGGGGGAATTTTCTGTTTTATTGTGTCTGTGAGGTTACATTTTTTTTTCCTGCAGTATAGAAAAGAAAAGTGAATCGTTCGTTCGGATAAGCACAAGCAAAATAAATACATAGAAAATAAGCGAAATCACATCAGTTTTGTATGTGATTAATAATCAGCAGAAGCAGCACAGCGAGTGAGTGTAAGGGCATAAAACGAGTGGTGTGATAATAAGAGCAAAACCACGTGCAGTAAGAAAAAGCCAAAAGTCGTAGAGTGAGGCAACGCGAAAAAAAAAGTGCACAGCTTAGTCTGGAGAAAATAAGATTCAATAAATTATCTGCGTGATTTCGTTTCGAAGGAAGTAAGCATCGGAGAAGGCTGTGCAGAAGAATATAAAAAACGAAGAAGAAAAACGAGCGAAGTCTCGGATTTCCTTTTCATTGTCGACGTAGTCATCAAGAGTGTGTGCGGTGGAATCTTCTTTTGGTGCACAAAAAGGATTCCTGCCTGTGGAGGGAGGGGTGCACAAGGAGTAGGGCTACAATCAGCAACAGCAGAAACAACAATCCCAGGAACTGCAACAATAACAACAACAGCATCATGGAGGCGGTTGCGAAACACGATTTTAACGCCACGGCCGACGATGAGCTGAGTTTCCGGAAGAACCAGGTTCTAAAGGTGAGTGCTGCAAAATGTTATTTTCTTCGAGATTTTCCGCTTAATGGGGTTCGTTAAGAGTGGTATTATGCTTATGGGAATCGGATACGGGAGGATAACGAGATGATGGGGAGTTATGGAATATTTTCAGCGTTCTTACTTGCGGGCGTTGATACTGCTGCAGCGTTATGACGGAAAGGTTGTCTGCCATAAGGGGTGCTGATCTTCAAGATTCCCTCTAAGAAAGAAAAACGTGAAAACAGATATGTAACAAGATATGACTCTAGTAATTTTAAAAGTTTTATGTAATCCATGGTTTTAATAAGCTTGGACGCCTGGAAACGCGATACTTCTAGGTTATGTGGCCGCTGATAAACTAGGTAAGCAGGGACGGCTTGCTCAGCTTGACGATATTCCGGGCCCGTACAGTGACAATACCAGTTGCATCATGCAGACCTCTAGTATGTATGCAATGTGTGATTTATTGCTGAAGAATATAATGTAAAGAATTCTTTACACTGGCATACAGACTGCATCTGGCATATCAACTGGCTTTTCTTCAAATTTTCTTTTCTCTTCTTTTTCTTCTTATTTTCAGTTTTATATTGGATGTTTATTGTCGATGTTTTTGTTTCTATTAGGCTTAATTTAATGCTCTTTTAATGTACTTTAAGGTGCAACTAACTCTATCTACTCCTAAGGATTTCGCGTGAGTGTCTCTGCTTACGGGTCCATCCCTCCGTTTTTGGCCCTTTATACAGCGACATTGTGAGTTCAGTTCGCTGGCTCAATTTGATCTTGCTATTAAGTGGAGCTGCATCCATGCCAAACTGGGAAGGCTACAAAGACTGGCTGCTCTCCCAATAACGGGCGCAATGAGCAGCACACCGAGTATGGCACTAGATGCTCTGCTTTATATGCTTCCATTGCATCAACTTGTTCAATTACAGGGTGCGGCAGAAAATAATGCGAAAATGTTCAAACTTGAGTATTGGGTTGATTCGTGTTGCTAGTGAATAATTTCTATCGAAAGTGTATTTGTTTATGTTTACTTTCAAGTGCTGCATCCAAACATTCTATTTGTTTTATTGCAAATTCGTCAAAATGTTCGCGAAAGAAGTGATCACCAGTTTGTTGCTCGCCCAGAAGAAGCCGAAAGAGATTGCCAAGGTGGATGGTCCTAAGCAGCGGAAGCCGGGAAGCGGACGTCCGCGCTTTGCACGCACGTTAAACGTGATCAAATCGGTCCGTGCAAAAATTGCTCGCAACCCGGTGCGTTCCATAAGAAACCTTGCAAAGGAAGCCAATTTTTCGGAGAAATCCATGCGGCGCATCATCAAAAAAGACCTGCATGCATCTTCCAGAGCCAGGGTGAAACGCCACTTGATTACGGACCGGGTCAAGGAACTACGACTGACTCGTTCCAAGAGATTGTTTTCTTGTTAAAGAAGGAATAAATAATAATCCTGTTCTCCGACGAAAAGCTTTTCAGCATCGATGCTGTGGCCAACAGCCGCACGGACCGGTTCATTTCACCGCAGAAAATGGAGAACGTTCCGGAAAAAGTGAAATTCAAATTTCAAACCAAACATCCGGCTGGTGTCATGATGTTTGGCTTGGTGGCGTCCAACGGTTTGAACATGCCGCCTATTTCCATTGATGCTGGAGTTAAAATCAATACCGAAGTGCTTCCCTGGGTGAAGGCCAACTTCTCCGAGGACCAAAACGTTGTCCTACAGCAGGATGGAGCGCCGTGTCACACGTCCGATCGAACCCAAGAATGGTTGAATGATAACATGAAGTTTTGGCCGAAGGATTTGTGGCCCCCTAGCAGTCCAGATCTTAATCCGTTGGATTATTCGATTTCGGCATATGTTGAAGCACGAGCCTGCAAAACATCACACCCTAGTGTGAAAACCCTGAAGTCAACCATAACACGCACATAGCAGTCAATGTCGGAGGACTACGTCCGAAAGGAATGCTCTGGCTTCCGGCGTCGGCTTTGAGGATGTTATTAATAAAAATGGAGGACACATTGAATAAATTTGTTTAAATGAACTTTATAAAGATAACTGCACTCGAAAATGTTGTTATCATTGCTTGAATTAGTTGAAAATGGGATTTGAAAGAAATAGAACAAATTTCCGCATTATTTTCTGCCGCACCCTGTAGAAGCTGAAAGAAGCGTATCAATTATTCAACGGGCAAAGCGCTTTATATAAGGTGATCTTAATGGACATCTGAGCATTTTAAAAAATGATGAGACGGAAGAAAAAAATATCACTTCAGTCGTTTATACAACGTGACAAATCCTGGTCGTGATTTGTGGGAAAATGGATGGCCACATATTCGTCAAGGATCAATCGTCTTGTATACAGACGGTTCAGGATTGGACAAAGAGCGAGCAGCGGCGCTATAACCAAGCTATTTAGCACCTGCATTCGGAGGAAATGCCAATGCAGCACCAGAGCGTCTGTTCTCCATGTTAGGGGCGGCTTAAAACAGCGACTGTTCCCCATGTCAGGGGCAGCTGAATCGCCGTCCGTGTACCAGCGTGGGACTCTAAATTCAACTGAGCACTATGGTCCTCCGGAAAGTAGGGGGTTGGTGACAGGCCCTGCAAGCCAGCCGTAAAAAAAAGCAAGCACAGGAACATTTACAGCAGAATACGACCCAGAACAATCGGCGAGGACCACAGCGACGAAACAGGACTAGCGATTGGAAACTCGGTACGTGGAACTGCTGATCGCTCAACTTCGTCGGAAGTACCCGCATACTCTCCGATGCACTGAAGGATCGTAAGTTTGGCATCGTAGCGCTGCAGGAGGTGTGCTGGAAGGGATCCATGGTGCGTACGTTTAGAGGTAACCATACCATCTACCGCAGCTGCGGCAACACACACGAGCTGGGAACAACTTTTATAGTGATGGGTGACATGCAGAAGCGCGTGATCGGGCGGTGGCCGATCAATGACCGAATGTGCAGGTTGAGAATCAAGGGCCGGTTCTTCAACTTCAGCATTATCAACGTGCACAGCCCACACTCTGGAAGCACCGATGATGACAAAGAGGCATTTTACGCGCAGCTCGAATGTGAGTACGACCGCTGCCCAAACCATGACGTCAAGATCATCATCGGGGACCTCAATGCCCAGGTTGGCCATGAGGAGGAATTTAGACCGACTATTGGAAAGTTCAGCGTTCATCAGCGAACGAACGACAACGGCCTCCGACTTATTAATTTCGCCGCCTCCAAAAATATGGCCATTCGTAGCACCTACTTCCAGCACAGCCTCCAGTATAAGTACACCTGGAGATCACCGCAGCAGACAGAATCGCAAATCGACCACGTTCTGATCGATGGGCGGCACTTTTCCGACATTACCGACGTCAGGACCTACCGTGGCGCTAACGTTGACTCCGACCACTACCTGATGATGGTAAAACTGCGCCCAAAACTATCCGTCGTAAACAACGTACGGTACCGACGCCCGCCACGGTACAACCTAGGGCGGCTGAAGCAACCGGATGTCGCCACGGCCTACGCGCAGAATATCGATGCAGCGTTGCCGGATGAGGGTGTGCTCGATGAAGCCCCCCCCCCCCCCCCCTCTCGAGGACTGCTGGAGGAATATCAAAGCAGCCATCAACGACGCAGCAGAGAACGTCGTCGGGTACGTTGAGCGGAGTCGAGGGAACGACTGGTTCGACGAAGAGTGCAGGGAGGTTTTGGAGGAGAAGAACGCAGCGCGGGCAATAATTCTACAGCACGGGACCCGGCAGAACGAGGAGCGTTATAAACGGAAGCGGAAGCAGTAGACCCGCCTATTCCAGGAAAAGAAACGCTGCCTGGAAGAAGCTGAGTGCGAGGCGATAGAGCAGCTGTACCGTTCCCAAGAAACACGGAATTTCTATCAGAAGCTCAACACGTCCCGAAAAGGCTTTGTGCCGCGAGCCGAAATCTGTAGGGATAAAGATGGGGGCATTCTGACAGACGGCCGTGAGGCGATCGAAAGGTGGAAGCAGCACTACGACGAACACCTGAATGGCGCAGAGGACGCGGGCGTTGAAGTCCAAGTCGGTGGAAGAAATGACTACATCAGCACAGCAGAGAATGGGAACGAACCAGCTCCCACGCTGAGAGAAGTTAAGGATGCTATCCAACAACTCAAGAACAACAAAGCAGCTGGCAAAGATGGCATCGGAGCTGAACTCATCAAGATGGGCCCGGAAAGGCTGGCCATCTATCTGCATCGGCTGATAGTCCGAATCTGGGAAACAGAACAGCTACCGGAGGAGTGGAAGCAAGGGGTTATATGCCCTATCTACAAGAAAGGCGACAAGCTGGAGTGTGAGAACTACCGAGCGATCACAGTCCTAAACGCCGCCTACAAAGTGCTATCCCAGGTCATCTTCCGCCGGCTTTCACCAAAAGTAAATGAGTTCGTGGGAAGTTATCAGGCCGGTTTCATCGACGGGCGCTCGACGACGGACCAGATCTTTACTGTACGGCAAATCCTCCAAAAATGCCGCGAATACCAGGTCCCGACGCATAATCTGTTCATCGATTTCAAGGCGGCGTACGACAGTATCGACCGCATAGAGCTATGGAAGATTATGGACGAGAACGGCTTTCTCGGGAAGCTCACTAGACTGATTAAAGCTACGATGGATGGTGTGCGAAACTGCGTGAAGATTTCGGGCGAACATTCCAGCTCGTTTGAATCACACCGGGGACTACGTCAAGGTGATAGACGTGCCTGTTGTTCAACATTGCGCTAGAAGGTGTCATGCGAAGAGCCGGGCTCAACAGCCGGGGTACGATTTTCACTCGATCCGGTCAGTTCGTTTGTTTTGCGGATGACATGAACATTGTCGGCAGAAGATTTGAAACGGTGGCAGAAATGTACACTCGCCTAAAACGCAAAGCTGCGAAAGTCGGACTGGAGGTGAATGTGTCAAAAACAAAGTACATGCTAGCAGGAGGTACCGAGCGCGACAGGGACCGCCTAGGCAGCAGTGTTACGATAGACGGGGATACATTCGAGGTGGTGGAAGAATTCATCTACCTTGGATCCTTGCTTACGGCTGACAACGACAACAGCCGTGAAATCCGAAGACGCATCATCAGTGGAAGTCGTGCCTTCTACGGGCTCCAGAAGAACTTGCGGTCAAGAAAGATTCACCCCCGCACTAAATGTACCATGTACAAAACGCTGATAAGACCGGTTGTTCTCTACGGGCACGAGACGTGGACGATGCTCGAGGAGGACCTGCAAGCACTTGGTGTTTTCGAACGCCGGGTGCTTAGGACCATCTTTGGCGGCGTACAGGAGGATGGAGTGTGGCGGCGAAGATGGAACCACGAGCTCGCTGAACTCTACGGCGAACCCAGCATTCAGAAGGTCGCGAAGGCTGGAAGGATACGGTGGGCAGGGCATGTTGCGAGAATGCCGGACAACAACCCTGCAAAAATGATGTTCGCCTCGAATCCGGCCGGTACAAGAAGGCGTGGGGCACAGCGAGCACGATGGGCGGACCAGGATGCAACAGGATCTGGCGAGTGTGGGCCGTCAACGAGGTTGGAGAGAGGCAGCCATAGACCGAGTATATTGGCGAAATGTTGTAGATGAAGTCATATCGTAAATACGATGTATGGCTATTTAAATAAAATAAAATAAATAAAGATTGGACAATCTTGTGGGAGCAGGCGTAACTGGTCCAGGAGTAGATGTCTCAATATCTATGGGAAAAAGGCCAACCGTGTTTCGAGCAGAAATTCAAGCAATTCTTGAATGTTCTATAATATGCTTTCGTAGAAACTATAGACATTCAAATATCTGTATTATGTCTGATAGTCTAGTAGCACTAGAATGCTCTAAAACTCGCAACATTTAATTCTAAACTTGTACGGGAATGTGCTATGTCACTTCAAAAATTGGCCTGTCGAAACCATGTTAACATATATTGGGTTCCCGGGATGTCGAATACATGCGACTTGGTTATGAATAAATACAATTTAATGCAGGAATCTAATATAAATACAGTATCTATCAAACACAATTGTAGGTTATAATCACGTGCACATTATTATGAATAAGACAAGACACAGAAATACACAGTACACTGACGAAAACTCAACATGGACAAGATCATACACAATACATGAGAGCGAATCAATTTTATTAAAACTATTTGAATCATCACGATAAAAACAGTGACCATATGGGCACCATAGCCTAGGAACGTCTGTGTGTTGATTTAAAATAGAGGCTCATAGAAGCGAATTTTACCAATAAAAGGGTCCAGTGCAGATTCAAAGTAAGGGCCTGCTACCACTGTGACACCTACAAAAAAAAAATTAGATATAAATGATAGCATATAAGGTTGAAATGTTATTAGGTGCGCAACTAAGTTCCCGCTGTTTAGCAATAGATGGCGCCAGTAGTAAGTGCTGGTCGAATGTTGTACATCTCAAGCGTCATAAACCAAGCTCAGACATATGGTAAACAAACCGCTTTGCCAAATCAGTGATTTTGGTTTAGTGTTATATATTTTGGTTGTTTGAAGATGTCTGATTTCGTGCCAAATAATCGTCATTTGCGGGAAGTGTTGATTTTCTTCTTTCATTCGAAGAAAACGGCGGCTGAAGCACATCGAGAGCTCCAAAAAGTCTACGGTGATGCTGCTCTGAGTGAAATAACGTGTCGTGATTGGTTTCGTCGCTTCAAAAACGGTGATTTCAGTGTTGATGATCGTCCGCGTGAAGGAAGGCATAAAACTTCGAAGACTCTGAATTGGAGGCATTGCTCGATGAGGATCGGTGTCAAACGCAAGAAGAGCTTGGTTCAGGATTAGGAGTTTCCCGCCAAGCCGTTTCTAAGCAATTGCATGCGTTGGGAATGAGTCAAAAGCAAGGAACTTGGGTTCCTTACGATTTGAAGCCAAGAGATGTTGAGCGTCGTTTTTTCGTCTGTGAACAACTGTTCCAGCGGCAAAAAAGGAAGAGTTTTCTACATCGCATTGTGACGGGTGACGAAAAATGGATTCATTACAGTAACCCAAAACGGAAACATTCATGGGGACTGCCCGGGCATGCTTCAACATCGTCGCCTAGGCCGAATATTCACGCTGCGAAGGTTATGCTGTGTATTTTGTGTGACCAAGTTGGTGTTATTTATTATGAGCTGTTGAAACCAAACGAAACCATTACCGGGGAACGGTATCGAACTCAATTGATGCGATTGAGCCGAGCACTGCACGACAAACGGCCACAATACGAGCACAGACACGAAAAAGTGATTCTTCAGCATGACAACCCGTGAAAACCTACTTGGAAACGCTCAAATGGGAAGTCCTACCCCACCCGCCATATTCTCCTGATATTGCACCGTCCGATTATTACTTGTTCCGTTCGATGGCACATGGTCTCACTGGTCAGCAATTCCACTCATATGATGACATCTCAAAATGGCTTGATTCTTGGATAGCATCAAAAGATGAACACTTCTATCGAAATGGTATTCACGTTCCACCAGAAAGATGGGAAAAAGTCGTAGCTAGTGATGGGCAATACTTTGAATAATTCGTTTGTAATTTTTGTTTTCAAAATAAAGTTCCTTTTTCACCAAAAAACAGCGAGAACTTTGTTGCGCACCTAATAATTACTTAGCAGGAGCACCTAGGTTAATATATGAATGTAAAATAATGTAAAATTTTGAATAAATAAAGCATGAGCATGAGCATGAGCATGATTGACCGCCCGAGGTTGCTACTCCGTTGTTGCCAGATCAGCTGTTATTACACAAAGACCCAACAGATGATGCTTGGGACAGACATACATCTTCAATGTGTAAAAACTGGTGATCCCAAACTAAGGCAATACCGGCGCCGGCCTCGCCCGAATGCAGGTCAAGTAGGGAATGGGTAGGAAAATGTTGACGTGATACTCGCTTTATTGGAAGCCGCGGAATCCACTGCACTTCCACGAGAAATCACTGGGATTTTGGATAACAGGATTGGGTGGCAGCAGGGTTCGTTTTGGTTAACGATAAGCTGTCAAGTGTAATAAGTACCGATTTCCGATTTGAACCGATTTAAACCAACAGTAAGGATGCTATTGGGGCCACTCACAAAGTGTGATTGTGGTTTTTTTCATTTGGGAAAAGAAGATGATTTTAAATAATGCTGAAAAGCCGATATTGACCGGTTTAAACCAACAGTAAGGATGCTATTGGGGCCACTCACAAAATGTGATTGTGGTTTTTCATTGGGAAAACAAAGTGATATTTAATAATGCTGAAAAGCCGACTTTGACCGATTTAAACCAACAGTAAGGATGCTATTGGGGCCACTCACAGAGTGTGATAGTGGTATTTCATTGGGAAAACAAGGTAATTCATCTCAACGCTTGAGAGCCAACTTGGTCCGATGTACACCAACAGTACGGATGCCACCTGAGTCTCTTACAAAATGGGACAGTGGTTTATTTGTGCCAGGGTTGGGTGGTCCGACGAGCATGGCGAACGAATAATTTGGATCCCAATTAATTATGTACCTCACCACCGACCGATCTTGCCCGGCGAACTACGACTTCTGATGATCAACTGATCACTCGCGCAACGAACAATAGACAACCGAAACAATAGACAAAACGCTACGCTCGATAGCAAAATATTGCGGAACAAAGTATCGACACAACCGATTCAACCGATTTGTAAAATTTGGAATAAATAAAGAGTTAAAAAACTGCTTCTAATGTAGATGTAACTCTATTATTTTGAAACAAACAATCGGTTTTGTTGAGTTACGTGTATTTTTTTTTTGCAGCTATTATTCTGGTGTCCGAAATTTAACGTGGACAGGCTTTAATAGAACGTTTTGAAAAACGTCTGACTATCGATCACTCACCTAAAAAAAAATTCAGGATTCAGGAAGTGGAAAATGCTCTGCAAAATCACGTGAAACTTATGCGTTCAGTGAAATGTAAATTATTAGTCAAGTAGGATTTCTTTTTCTATCTGATATTCATGTAAAAGCCACTTATTTTAGTATTGGAAAATATCTACTTGTGTTTCCAGCAGTAGCTAAGTGAAATATGTTTTCAGTGTATGTTCAACGTTTACCTTCATGCTACTTTTTTGCTGCTTAAGTTCATTTCTGGGTGTCCATGCAGCACTTTATAGTCACTATTTAGAACTGAACTTAGTCACCATTATCTCGGCCACCAACTAAACATAGCATAAAAAAGTAATTATAGTTTTATCAGTGTCCAGCGAGATATAATAGCGTCTCGTTGCAGTAGTGACTAAATACCATCCATCGTATACCAGTGAGTCTATATGGTGCGATTCTACCTAGACAACTTAAATCAAGGGAAACTGAATTTACATTGTTAGTAGAATGCAACCCCCACTCTGCCATCTCTTTACTAACCGTACATGTTTGATGAGCGCTGTATATAATAGACAAGACGACAATGGCAGGTCACCATGTGCTATTACTAGCCATTCAGTTACCTAGGTAGTTAGTTATTGGATATACGAGAAGACTTTTTTTTTTCTGTCTCCGATCTGAAAACAATCGTACCGGCGATGGATGGGTGATGTCTCCTGCAACTGATTGATATCGCCAGCATCGCCACCGAACACCGGGTCTATGTGTTTGTGTGTTTGCATAAACGTCGTGCTGTTTGGTTTCATAGCCAATTTCCGAACTTGATTCAAACAATAACCACCTGTCTGTCCGTGTCTATTAGTTTTACAAACGTGAGGAAGGCAGGTAGCGAGGTACACTGCAGCGAAGGTGACATGTGGATTTCATTATTGAACACAATCCATACCTAACATTCCTGTTTTGGGGCGGTGGAAATAAAGTGATAAATGTTGCTCGTGGTAGGAAATAATGGTTTAAAAATAGATTCGTTATTGGGATTGGGATACCTTCTGAAAACAATTTCAATCTGTAATACGGCACGCATCGGGTAGTTAGTGTTGTTACTTGATTGCATCGCTGTCAGCAGCTAGAGGTACTAATTTGAAACACCTTCAATCAATGAGCGCACTTGTTCGAGCCGTTTGAATGGATAGTTTACTTCAATTTGAATTCGTATTGTTCCAAGAATAAATTGCCCCTCGCACCGGACATACCGCCTTGCCTAATTTACACACACGGACACACACAAACGCGCGCACACACACCGCTTCGATCCCATTTAAACGTAAACATTGCAAAAATTAGTTCGCTTTTTGTGCCGCGCAGCAAGAAAACATCACCTCGTGACTGATCGCATCTACGCAAATAGACAAAAATGCAAATGACTGGTGAATAACAACACAGCACATTGGTGGTAAAAAAAATAGAGAATACATTCGCCCCGAATCGAGAAGAAGGGGTGGAATAAATTTGCGGTCGATTTTTGATTTTCGCACTTTTTTGCAAATGCGAAATGAAGTGGGAAATTTGCGAACGACGGCGTTCGATTTTTCTCTCAATTCCCCGAGCGAGCGCGAGGCAATTGACAAGTTGCATATTCTGTGCCATAGAGCACAGACATTACAATAGCACGACGATGATGATGGTGAGATGGTGATTGGTGGCGCGTCATCTGTTCGCGAAGTGATGAATCACTCATGTCGGTTTCATGTGGCTGTGCTGCTGCTTTGGATAACGATGTTAAAATTGATGTTTTGAACAAATACCAAATGGATTGATGTCAAAAGGGCATGATTCAGAAATGCGCTGATAGTTCAGTTTTAACTTTGTTTTGTTTTGGCTACCTGCAAAGTTACGGAAATATTTTAAGGGCAATCAACCTATTGCCGACCCTCAACTCGGGATCCTTGATGTGCTTCCAAAGTTATAAATTGAGAGCTTTCAATGTCAGGGCAATGTTAGCATTAGCATGATGCTGAATCACAGAGCTGGTAGCGGGTCACTTTTTAGTGACTTGGTCACTATTTTCAAGGCAGTCACTATTATCACCGAAAAGTCACTAAAGTATTTTTTTTTTCCGAAAATTGGCCAATGAAGTCAATATTTTTCAATAACCGTTTCTACCACTGAATATTTCAGCGAAAAAAAATAGTTTTTCTTTGGCATCACTTCATGTTTCAACGCCATCTGACACATTTTGTTCTAAAATGAGTAGTTTAAAATTAACGTGCACATGTTGACAAAAATACCGTGTGAAAAAGTCTGACGTTTATGTTCGCCGTTTTGTACGTCAACAACTCGCCGGCATGCGAATTCGTTACATTATGTAAATATGTTTTCGAATCGGCTCACCGGTTTGTAGGTAACAAAAAAGATTGGCAGGTTGACAGTAACGCGTGAGTTCGGAATTTTGAATTAACTCTTATGGAAGTCAATTTTTACATGCAAATTACATGAATCGTGTGCAAGCTCAGTGAGTTTTCGTGATCTAGCTGATTATACAATCAACAAATGCAAAAAGGCGGGTGCAAACGTGCAATATTTCCATCGATGTCGACGCTTCTTATCTCCAGTTCACAGGTTAAAAGTGTTGCAACTAAATATTACTCGACTTTCATTTCAATTCAGACAAACAAATACCGCGCATAAAAACTTATTACTGGTGTTTGGTTCATTTCTAGAACATTATGGGGAAATTTGCTGTAAAGCATTAGCATTAGCATTAGCATTAGCATTAGCATTGACGTTTGCACACCTCGTGGAAGGAGCTACGATGAGGAATAATTCGTTGAAGACATTGCATGCCACCTGGAAATCAGTTACTGATACGTTTCTTCACACAATAATCTCCACGAAGACACTCCTCGATCGCTCACCTGGCCACGTCCATGCAACCGTTGGAGATAGGAAGGATTTGGTATCTACCTTAAGAAGACACTGGGAATCCATGTAGCCTTCGGTAGATATCAAAGGAAAAGGAAATGAATAGTCGGAGAGAATAGTTAAACAGAATGCCCTGTTTGGTGTACAGAACAAAAAAATATTTAAAACGGTCGTTGGGAGCATCTAGTCTAAGAAGGTTAAGTGATGCTCCATTTCTCTTCAAGCGGTTGAGACTTAAGCATTAACTATAGTCCTGGCCCCATATGGCTTATGGTTATAGCGCCATTACTCGCTCTCAAGAATGTCTGAATAATATAAGACCGGGTGGTGAAAGAAAACTTATCGCATTCTCTGATGTGATCTTCATATGACTTTTATCGACCCTCTTCAAAATTCACCGAAATTCAACAAACTTTGACCGAATTTTCTTTCGGATTCGTCAGAATCTTCTTTGGGATCTATCAGGATCCTGTATAGTATTCTCTAAGTATTTCCGTAATTCGTCTGAATCTGTACCAAAACCCCTTGAGGATTCTCCAGCGTTTGTAGGCATCATCATCTGGACCCACCTAAATTTTTATCGACATTATCCCGAATCCTTAAAGGTATTCAACAGAGGATTCACAATTCACAGCGATGTACCAGATTTCCCCAGAATCTACTAATTTTGCCAGTATGCTTTTGGCTAAAATTCAATTCCAGATCACAAGAATTCGATCCAATTCTTTCCAGGATTTGCTTCAAGATTTGTCCATTTCCCTTAGGTCCAGTCTCTTCATCTACATTTTCCAGAAAGACCTGCGAGATTTGATAAAACCCTTTTCAGAACTCACCACAACCCTAGAATTCCCAAAATCCACTCCGAGTTCATTGTCAAATTCTCAGCGGAATTTGCCAGAGCCTTCTCCAGAAGTCATTGGAACGTTCACCAGGACTCATCTACAGAGTTTGCCAGAATTATATCAGGAAGAAACAGAAATCTCTTCGGGAAAGTCTCTACTAAATCTCCCTGCATCCTCTTGGATCGAAATAATTTAATCCGGAATTCGTCGGATTTCGCTCCGAGCTGCCCAAAAACCTCATCTAGACTTCATACCGAAATCCGCTTTTCATGAAACCCTCAATTTTCAATATTGATCGGAACCTTCACCAAGACTTACCAATATCTTCACCGAGATTTACCAGCTTTAGGATTCACCAGAAACTACAATTTGACAGAATACTCTTGGATAACATTCTATGCAAGGTCATAAATATTCTTCTCGATACCCTCCAAGATTTTCCAGAACGCAATCTGCTCCGAAAATTGCAAAAAAAAACTCCATGATTTTTCGCTTTCCCCAAGAGGACTCAACGAGATATTCCAGTCTTTTCATTACATTATGGGGAAATTTGCAGTAAAGCCTTCAAAATATCTAAAGGATTCCAGACTATCGAGCAGCACGCAAATACTGCGAGACATAAGGAGTGAGGGATTCTTCGTGATCTAAGTCAACTGTGGCTGTGTCGTGATTGCGAATCAAAATCGATCAGCAACGAGCAGCCCTCCTCAGCTGATGCATGTTTTTTTTTTCAAGTGCAGCTCTTAAATACACGAGATGGAGCAACTAAGGCTGAATTGATATGGCTATTGGAATGTGTTGCACCTGATTTTCCAGCTGCATCCTGTGATGGAGTTCGAAACACATTTTGTGCTGTTTGCGGTTTTTTCAATGACTAGAATTAAAGAGCTTTATATAGTGACTGATGCTTTAGCACCTTTTCCGGGAGATTACGCTGAAATATGCGCGTAATTCTCTGTTCACGTCATGCTACGATGCGACAACGAATTTGGCTGGGAAAATAGAACTACACACAACCATTCGCTATGGGTTAAAGTCCCAGATTGTTTCAAAGCATCGTAAAACGTTCTTCCTCGGTTCTACCAAAGTCCTTGATAAGTTGAATGATGCTCTGCAGAAAGCTGCATTACCGCGGAAAATCTTCTCATTCTTGGTTAGTTTTTCATAAATCCAATGAAATAAACTGCCTTGAAACGCATAAGGAGTGTATCGAATATAAGCTATACACATACATTTGCGTTGTACGCATGTATTTGTAATGGTTTTTTATGCCCTGAACACTGCATGCTGTGCGTTTGACTGTCAGCTTTCTTTTGTTTACTTGTTTGTGCGGTTCAAATTCTGCGTTTTCAAAATGTCGCGTATTGAAAAGGAAGTGAAAATTAAGGTTCTGGACACATGGCTAAGTGAGAAGGGTATTACTATGCGAAAATTGGCGAAGCGGTTTGGAATTCATCACGCGAGTGTTAAATCCATCATTAATAAGTTTGGGGAACACAATTCTTTCGATGAGCTACCAGGAAGAGGCAGAAAACCCGGTTCTTCCAACCCGAAACTGGAGCAGAAAGTGGTATCTCTAATCATGAAGAACAAATCAATGTCAATACGTGATTTGGCCAAAAAAGCAGGAACGAGTGTCGGAATGATGCAGCGTATCAAGAGGCGAAACCACCTGAAGACCTACAAGAAGCAGAAAATCTCGAAACAAAGTGCAGAACAGAAGAAGCGAGCAGCAACAAGGGCCCGGAAATTGTATTCGCGTCTTTTGCAGCGTCCGGATGCATGCGTTTTGATGGACGATGAGACCTATGTAAAGGAGGACTCAAAAACCCTTCCAGGTCCACAATACTTTACTGCCGTCGTTGGGGAGGATGTGAGCGATGCGGACAGGTCGATTCAAGTGGAGAAATTCGGTCGAAAGGTACTGGTATGGCATGCAATATGTTTCTGTGGTTTGAAGTCAACCATTTTTTACACTACCGGAACTATAAATGCGGAAATCTATCGATCTGAGTGTCTCCAGAAGAGATTGTTGCCTTTATATATGTTTTTGCAAGGTCCCGTATTGACAAGTCAGGATTTGCCGTACGCCCGTACAAAATTCACTCGCGCACTTGTTTTTCCTTCGTCGCCATCTTGAATACTAAACATGAAATGTAATCATCAATCATAGTCTTTTTCATCATAGACTCTCAGCAATACCACAGTGAAATTTTTCATTCCTACGTGCAATATTTCAAAAGTTTCAATGATTTGAAGGTGTTCGGATTAATGTGGACACAGACCTCAAAGCGAAGTGAGTCAAACTGTTTCAAGGAGCAATGCCGATATGCTAATCCATGACGCGACGCATACCGGGTAGTCATGGCGAAGATCAAAGGTCCAATGATGCAAGCTGAATACGGCCTTTCCCACTCCACGACGTGGTCACCTACACCGTACAACAAAGTTGAAAAAGGCAACATTGAAGATATCAAGATATAGATAGAAGATTCAAGTCACCGACGAGTAACGCTGACGAGACCGTGGCGAAAAGATCAAAGTCGAAAAATGCTCTGGGACCGGTTGGAATTCTCGACGGGGGTCCTGTAATCTCCGTTACAGACACACACCCTCAAATATTCAGTCAAAATAACATACTCTCTAAACTCAGTTTTCCCCATAATCGCAAAATTGCACATACCCATTTATGTGTACAGTTGAATTTACCCATATTTGACTAAATATGTATGGGAAAAAAATACTCAAATATGGGTAAGTAGTAATCTACTCATAAATGGGTTTGTGAACTTTCGCGATTATGGGTATTCTTCACCAATATTTGGGTAAACTGAACTAAGCGTGTAGCAAATCAAACAAAAACAAAGATACTAGTACCGAAAGGTATCGAAAAGCGCAAAAGTGTATTGCAAGGCGTACTTCGGACCTAGGGGTTCTTCAACAGTGAACCAATTTCATATCGCTAGTTTCATATTGATTGTTGGTACTACCTTTCAAATAGCCCTCCGCTCAATTTCAACTACTTCTATTCAATTTTTCACACCCTGCCGTACACCAACGGAACTATCAACACTTTCTCTTCATATCTTTCGTTCTAGCAAATTTACTGTCCACTCCTAGAGCCTCATTTCGGCCTCAATTATTAATGAAAGAGAAATAGAACAATACTTTTCCTAAAGCTTTTCAGCTGGAGACTGCCGAAACTGAAGGATGATTACCTTATAGCTAGTCCACGAAACCAAATCTAACGGCATTGCCGTAATCAACTTTCCATCAAGCGATTCATCATCCCGTTTCACAAACATACCAATTCCACTGAAAAACTTCCTTCCACAATAAGTAGCGGAAGAGCCCCATCATCAAGCGATACAATTTGTACGCTGGGACCCGACTGCACCGAGCAAGACCGTGAACTTACCGGCAATAACAACGCTCCACGAAGACGACATTACGGACGATACGAAATGAACCGGCAAGGATTTCCTACCTTTGCTGGTAATGGTGAGGCAGTCAGTGTTTTGACGTAGCCGCCATTAGCCGCTGCCGCCCGGCATTCGCCACCCGAGCCAGACGACCGTGGTGGATGATTCATTGCACTGGCGATTGCTCTGCCTGGTGGATGGTCCGATGTTTAACGCTGATGGTGATGGGGTGGGTAATTTCGCTGACGTGAATTGACATGAGTTTCCCCGAAGCTTGTCGGACGGCGATAGGATGTAACGAATTTAGAGGGTAAACAGAGCTGATCCTATATCAGACCGGAGCGCTTACCTGCCGTCAGCATCTGACACGTCCTCGCGAAAAGTTATGACATCCATCAAGACCAAACATGTGACCATTTGCTGAAAAAAAAGTCGTCTGTCGTGGGAGGCTCCATTCAACAATTTCAAAAACAGCTCCAGGCGTTTGTATATCGTGAGTGAAGTTTGCCAAACAAACTGTTGCGATTGCAGAGCAGCTCATTCAATGGTTGGTTTTTGGTACTTTTGCACGTTAAAGTGGGATTCCGACCGAAATTTCAATCAACAGCAAGTTGGAGGGACTGGCGTGGGACGTGCTGTGGAAGAGGGTATGAGTGAAATAGGTCAAGTGTTTCTGGTGCAGAAGCTTTCAACGAGATGTACCTTGTTTCGGATTTTTCATCTTTTCAAGTGCATCTCAGTTCTGTGGGGAATAGCAATGCTAGTCGTACCATTACGTTGATGGTTTTTACACAGAGTGTGAGAGAATGTGTCCCTTGAACTTTTACTTTTTCGCAACCGTAATCTAGATTGTAACACTGAGATTTCGTTCTCGGGACTCATTAGGGTAAGGAAAATTTGTACTGTGTGAAAATCTTACATTTCCACTCAAGAGACGTCCATAAGCTAGGTAGAACCATTCGGGCATCCAAGCGCATTAGTCCGTTCTATCCATGGATGTATCTGCCCAGACACAAAATGACAGAAATGATTAATCATCCAAAAAGGGGTCACAAACCCCAATCGATTGCAATATTGTCGATTGCAAATGCTCAAATCCCTCGCGTAATATCCCGCAGATGCGATTGGCATATATATCGAATATTGCATGCTGCATATATCTTCGAGTGCATTCACATCGCACCTATCCCGCCAACCAACCAACACGGCTGTGATGGAATCTGAATTTCAGACCTACACCAGAGACCGAAAGGAGAACTCGAACTGATCTCACGGGCGGTCGGCTCTAGGACTGCAGGTGCGCGACGCTAGGCAGAAATACGTTGCGGGCATACGGGCGTTTGGCATAATGGACGCTTAGCATAATGTATGTTAGTAATATAATAGTAAAAATGACTTTTTCAGATTACTTTTATTTCGTGTAAGATAATCGGTGACGACCTACAAAATGTATCAGAGATTTTTATTTTCATTTTCGCTATGAACTGCTATGATTTCGTAGCTCTGAGTGAGGCAAATGTATGGTGCGATTCTTACGGTGTCGCAACACATCGGCTATTTCTAGTATATAGTGAGCTATATGCTAGAAAACTATGTAATAGTTCATAGGAACACCTAAACTATGTAGTGATAGCTCATAGTTTTGACTTACAAGCGATAGTTTTACGCTATGATATGGATTGTCGTGTGTACACTCTAGCGATAGTTTCTATATTGTAGTAGTAGGCTATGAACTATTCCATCCAGACGGAATAGTTCATAGTTAGTTTATCGAAGTTTTTTGACAGTTCGTTTGAATTTTTTTTTGCTAGTTTGTATTTCCGCGGTTTTTTTTAAAGCAAAAATGAACCAGGAAAAGAAATTCAACTTGATTGGTGTGGGAGTAACATCCGGTGTTGTGTGACCCTACTAAACCCGATCACCTGTGGAAGTGTATACTTCAAAGTGAGTGTATTATTCTGCTTTGCTGTTCCTCATCATAAGAAAGTCTAGACCAGGGGATATTCATACCTAGTTAAGTACTAAGTTTTTTCTAGATGATAACGTTGAGAGGCAGATTACGATTCTACCAGTTCCGAAGTTCAACCTTTGATTTTGATCCCTGACTCCAACGTATAATCACCCCTTTTTGAATCTTGAAAATCCGAGTGGATCGAAACCAAAACTTGCAGTGCGCAATTTGAAGCGTAAAAAGTCATCATATGACTCTACTCTCCAACTGCGTCGGAATCGTGTCCGAATCCACGGAACTTAACAACCAAATCGGGCCATTATTCTGGGTAAATCGACCAACTCGTTGCTGGAGACGATATGGGCTGAAGATTGCCTTGTATAACAAATATTCGCTGGCTTTAAGGAACTTGAAAAACAAATTTGAGCAGTCCTATTTAGAGAAAATAATTTTCAGAATGTCTTAAAAGCAGCTGATTGTCCTCGCGTCAGATGGGCCATACGACTTGCCCACCATCAATGCCGAAACAGGCATCTCAGGAGCTAAAGATCCTGCATCAGATTCCTCAACAGTAATCGGCAAATACCCCACCATCACTGATCTTTCCTTATGTTGACATACGTTAATTTGTATTCAACATCCACCATACCCATTAGAACGATGCTGAACTGCTTTTTATAATTTGAATAGTCACTGACGCTCTTTGCAGGGGCCTTTATACCAACGTGCATTACGTCTGGCGCTCCTACACATTTTGAAGATAGTCATTTTACTTCAAAATCATTTCATTTAGTTTTTGCAGCTTTAAGAACCGGTACGAATAATTTGAAACCTCAAGTCAATGAATTTAACCTATTTCCCTGAACTTTTCTTAAGAACTTCCCTGAACTTTTCAGAAGAACTTCCCTAACCTCCTCAGAAGAACTTCCCTGAACTTCTCTGAAGAACTTCCAAGAAGTTCTCTGAAGAACTTCCCCAAAGATCTCTGAAGAAATTTATTGAAGTTCTGTGAAGAACTTCCCCGAAGTTATGTGCAGAATCCCACCGAAGTTCTCTGAAAAACTTCCCCAAAGTTCTGTGAAGAACTTCCCCGAAGTTCTGTGTAGAACTGCCCTGAAGTTCTGTGAAGAACTTCCCTGAAATTCGTCTGAAGAACTTCTCTGAAATTACTTTCCTGGAATTTCCTGAATAATTTTCCCGAACTTCTCTGAAGAATCATCTGATGTTCTCTGAAGAACTCCCCTGAAGTTCTTTGAAGAACTTCCCCGAAGTTCTCTATAGAACTTCACCGAAGTTTTCTGAAGAACTTCCCCGAAGCTCCCTGAAGAACATCCCCGAAATTTTCCGAAGAACTTCCCTGAACTTCTATCAAGAACAACCCTGAATTTCTGTGAAGAACTTCCCTGAAGTTTCTTCTGACGAATTTCTCTGTAGATTCTCTGAAAAACTTCCCTGGAATTCCTCTGAAGAACTTCCCTAAAATTCTCTGTAGAATTTCCCTGAACTTCTCTGATTTTTTTTCTGAAGTTCTCTGAAGAGCTTCCCTAAAATTCTCTGAAGAACTCCCATAAAGTTCTATGAAGAACTTCCCTAAAGTTCTCTGAAAAACTTCCCTAAATATTTATGAAGAACTTCTCTGAATTTCTTCCCTACTTCCCTGAAATTCCTCTGAAGAACTTCCCTGAAGTTTCTCGGAATCACTGTAGTTCCTCTGAAGAATTTCCCTGAAATTACTTTCCTGGAATTCTGTGAAGAAATTTCCCAATCTTCCCTAAAGAATTATCTGATCTGAACTTCCCTGAACTCCTCTGAAGAAATTTCCCGAACTTCTCTGAAGAACCTTCCTAAGGTCTGTATCCGCAATACTCCGGACACCTCAAAACATGAATAAAACATAAATTTCGCATTCTATTTTCGTCGTAGTTGTTTATTTCAGATTCATGGGATGTGTTTTAACAATTCGTGAAGACAAAACATAGTTATTCGGTATTTGCATAAAATTTTCGAACTTTGCGCTTAACTCCGTCCATTAGGGAGACTCTTCAGACTCTTCAGAAATCGTAGAAGCCGTCTTTGTCCAAATTTGCTGGAAGTGTTTGATGTCTTTGATTCCTTGCTTCTTTCCAGAAAGCTTCCGCTTCATCAGAGCCCAATATTTCTCGATTGGTCGTAGCACTGGGCAATTTGGCGGGTTTGAGGTATTTGGTACAATGTTCACTTGATTTGTTTGGTACCACTCCATCACAGTTTTAGCATAATGGCATGATGCCAAATTGGGCCAGAACAAAGGTTTTTCTTTGTGACTTTTGATGAAGGGTAGCAATCGCTTCTGCAGACACTCTTTCTGATAGATCTTCTTGTTGATTGTGCCTGTAGTGACGAAAGACTTACTATTTTTGCCACACGTGCAAATTGCTTGCCACACAAGGTATTTTTTGGGAAATTTCGATGCCTTCTTCGTTCTGAAATGCTCAGCTGTAGCATTTCTGGCCATAGCAGAATAAAAAGCCAGCCCTGGAAGTTGCTTGAAATCCTCGAGGACATAAGTTTCATCGTCCATAACAACGCATGAAAACTTCGTCAAATATACGCATTACAAACGTCGAGCCCGTGATTTTGCTGCCAAGTTCTGTTTCTTGTTGCGATTTAGAACTGTTTTTACTTTATACGACTTAAGTCCCAAACGTTGTTTTGATATTTGGACAAAACCAGGCGACATCCCTATTTTACGAGCCACCGTTCGAATGGAGAGATTTGGGTTTTTCGTTAATATCCTTTTCACCTTTCGGTCCATGACAGGATCAGCGCGTCCAATGTTTTTGTCAGTTGTCGGTTTCCTCTCCACCGTCAAACGTTCCGAAAATGATTTGAGCACATCGTGAACATTTTTGCAAGGTCCCGTATTGACAAGTCAGGATTTGCCGTACGCCCGTGCAAAATTCGCTCGCGCACTTGTTTTTCTTTCGTCGCCATCTTGAATACTAAACATGAAATGTAAACATCAATCATAGTCTTTTTCATCATAGGCTTTCAGCTATACCACAGTGGAATTTATCATTCCTACGTTCAATATTTACAATGTTTACAAAAGTTACAATGATTTGAAGGTGTCCGGATTAATGTGGATACAGACCTTATATTTCTCTGAAGAACTTCCCTGAACTTCTCTAATGAACCTCCCCGATTTTCTGTAAAGAACTTCCGTTAACATCTCTGAAGAACTCCTCTGAACTTCTCCGAAGAATTTCCCTGAACTAGTGTTCCGGATCTTCATGACCCAGCTTCTTCAGCAGATTAGCTTAAATTCCATAGCTTCCAAGACGAGCAATCCACGATTTTGTCCAGACTTTGCGAGTTTTCGTTTTATCCTCCTTTTCAATATGATGTACACAGCAACTGTAGCAATTTTTCATTCTCTGTACATAGCTACCGAATGTGCCCATGATTACTTTATTTTTTTAAAAAGCTTGCAACTGAATATTTGGGACCATAAAGAAAATCAATCGTGTGAACACCGAAAAAGTTAACTGATAGCGCTGCGGCAAAGATTTCTACTACATAGACTACAAATTTCTACTACATAGCAAAGATTTCTACTACATAGACTACTACTACATACATATCTACTACTTCTATTACTTCATAGCTCATATTTTTGCAAAACCGTTTCTCGAATCTCATAGAACTATGAAATAGATATCTATAACGGCTATATCATAGTGAACTATACACCTTTATGACAATGCTCAGATTTATAGCACAGCGCAGCTTTGTGTTAATCCTCACTCAGATCCTACATCGTACGAACCGACATTAGTTGGGTGACAAGCCTCCAATAGCGGGGGTATGGTTTTCTCATCACCATATGACAACCATCCGTATAGCTAACGGCTTTTGCGGCTAAGGACATATGGGACCAAGTCGCTATCACTTCGAAGTTTTCTGAACACAAACCTTAAATACTATTAGGACTTCAGGCGTGAAATTTTCACAAATCTTTTGCTGCACTGAAGCATAGAAGTGATAATTAACCTAACCTATAATTCATATGGAAAAAGGACTCCCTCCCGTTTCACCTTAATAGGCTGCCATCGATTGGACCATAGAAACCTCTACTCGCATGGCAAGACAACGTGCATTATGTCTAACTTCCACTATACATGATATCTTTATGTCTAACGTCCATTATGCCAAATGACCGTATGCCTATCGTCCGTATGCCTAGTGGTGTACATTCGTGTGAAGATAGTGAAAAGTGGCAACACCGCCGCCACCGTGACCCTCCGGGATGGGCATCCGCAGTGTGCAATAAGGTTGATGTTATTTTGGTAGTGCAGTGCTTTACTGATGCATATGTGCATAGCGATTTTGATATCATCTTTGTGATACCGAAGTTTCAATGTATGGATATGAAGTTATGAGATTTTCTGATTCTATATAAATGCAAATTTGGGGTGCACCAATATCTAACGGTGTTTCAGTATAGCCATTCCATTGAACTTTGATAGTAACAGGAAGCTAGATAGTTTTCGGAAAGGTGATCAAGCGATATGAAATAATCCTGGAGGTACTTTTCAGAAGGTCCTATCTGTTTTGATAAAAAAAAATCCTAAACCGAATTTTTGATAGAAAAAGGAAGCCATTGAAAATATTTTATCTTTGCTGATACTTATCTTTATACGCCCTGTGAGCCTTTGCCTGCCGCTCAAATTACTGTTTTTTTAAGTACTTTCACTGTTCTTAATTGAAGGCTTTGCCATTCCAAAGCATTCAATCGTACTGGTATAACGTTAGCATTTAGAGGGCACTGGTGGTGTAATGGTAAGCGTGGTAGCCGCTCACCCCAGTCGGTCTGGTATCAGTTCCAATCGGCGCCGTTTGGAATTTTCTGAGACGAAAGATCTCTGATCGCGTCATTCTTCGAAAGGGAAGTTAAGCCGTTGGTCCCGGCCCATATGTTGATGTGTTCGATATATAGGGTCCAGACCGCCTTCCTTGCTTGACGACCCAGCCTCAGGCTGAAAGTCAAGTTAATAACGGGGTATAACTAAAAAATGAGAATTTTCTTTAAGGGCCGTAACAAAAAGACTTGTTTATTGAAAGGAAAACTGATTGATTAATTTTGAAGGCACGTCTCTACTTTAAAAAAAATATAATGAACATTTGAATATGGTCCTTCATCAGTTGTTTGACGAAGTTTTGTCCTGATGATAGAACAGGAGCGTTGTACAGCTTCTTTATCGGTTTGGCGAATGCATCTTTTGATTCTATTAATCAGTTGTTTACAGTCTTTGTCTCTCCAGTTGTTTTTGTACACCAGCGAACTCAGAATAGATATAGAATAGAAATCTTCAATCGGGCGACACTGGGACAAATTTGTTTGATTGCGGTCATACGGGATGTTTTGGCTTTCCAAGAAGGCTTGTGTTTTTCCCGCATTATGCGACGACGCTTTATCCGGCCAAAACACGTAATTTCTATCTGCATGATATGTTTGAAGAAATGTAGTCAATATTTTCTTCAAACATTGATTTTGGTACACTTCTTGATTAACAGCCAAACCAATGAGCTCGAACCAAACGAAAACAATACAAAGAGCTACGAATATTTTGTTACCAATAAAAAAAGTCTCTCTGGTGGTTGCATGAATGACACACAGATCTACTATATCGACTCAAAATGAGATTGAAAAAAAAAACGCGCAACCACGAGGAGTTGCTTAGCATTTTTATTGTGTGTTTCTAACATGGGGTACGATCCTGTATTTTTAGGAAGAGCTGTTATTGAATCTGTGGTAGATCTCACTAGGCCATGGTCACTTGATTAAGGAGTATGAAGTTCTGAATCTCGATAGGGCTTTCATTTCTCATTTGGGATATATAAATGGTTCCCGTCCACCCCAGCAGCAACACCGAAATGTATGAGTAAGATAGACAAAAAGCAGTGATTGGCTGGTTTTCACGAAAGTCATTTCGGCATTGTACAGGGTGTTCAATAAAACACTTTAAAAATGTGTTAAAACAATGAAAATACAAGATATTCTTTCCTTAGTCAATTTTTATTGAAGCAATGTTTATTGAGAACCTTAACGATATATTAGCTAAGATTAGCTAGGATCCCTGATTTTGCCTCAGAACTAAGCAAGAGAATAAAGGAGTCATGTATGATAATATTTATTCAAAGATATAAACTCTTAATAAAAGTATACTTCGTTGCTAAATTAAGCAAAATTTCATAAAAAAATTGAATTTTTTGAATTCTGAGATGGTTTGGTTTTAAATAACAAGACACTGAAAAAAAGCCAGTTTGGACCAGAACAAGTTTTTGTTAGAAATTTTTTTTTCCTCAAAAGTGCTATCTTGTATGGACGGTTGGTAGAGGATATTATTACTTATCTTAAGACAAATTTTCATGCATAGCATAGCATAGAATAGCATTTTCCGACCATACACAATCCTGGGTTGGCTGTTGTAGAAACGATGGAAGCGCCAGAAGCGCTGCCTTGGGTGTGACAGGCTCTTCATCCATCAATCTCTTTGCACAACACCTGGCCAGGTCCTTATGATCAGCAAGGGATGGGAGGGAAGTGTTGATTAGATGTCTACTTAAGAAGATGCTGAGAACTCATGCTACCTTCATAGACATCTGGAGTCTGAAGTTGGATGGGATTGTGCGGTAGGCTTTCCTTGGCGAGAAAGCATATGTATATTTATTTGTATATTGGTCGTTGGGAGTGACGAAGCTAAGAAAGTTAATGCACTCCTTTGTTGTCCACACAGGCGTTTCCTACTTGTATTCAAGCTCCAAATCCAAGAGTGTAGCGTCTTTTCTTGCGTGAGAGCTTAACTGTCGGTTGGGACATGAGCACTAACTCTTATCCTAGCCTTTTACGGCTTATGGTTATAGCGCCATTACTCGCTTTCTGGAAAGAGAAGAAGGACGCTCCGACACAGAGTCATACGCTCATACACATACACACATACAGGCACACACACTCACACACATCTGGACACACATGCACACACATGCACACACACTTACACTCACACATTCACATATTCATGGTTTGTAAATACCTTTAGATTGAACCAAACGGTCAAACAATTTATGTACGATTAAAGGAATTTCCCCCGCTGATCAACAAACGTTACGGGAGCTTAAACTCTACTGATATCAAAAATATAAAAAGTAAAAAGTACTTAGCTGAATTCCATTTAATTACGTGTCCGTTCCAAAAAAAAACCGATCGGACAACTAGCATCGAGCAATGCCCATAACCCCCAGCTGAATACTGAAGACACGGGCATCGTTTAATCACACAATTTCTTCATAATCCGACTAGAAGCACAGACTCAAGTCCAGTTGATAATTACTACGAAACATTGTCGAAAAACTTCACATGCTAGATTTCATAGAAACGATTGATCCACATCGCAGGGCATTGAGCAAGGCACACACAATCGTAGCAAGGACACCGTTTGGGCAACGCACAAAATATGATGGTGGTCGGTTGGCACACCCGTAACAATCAGCACACTCCGGAGAGCACTCCACGACCGAAATTTAAAAAAAAATACAAATAAAAATAAAATCAAAACGGAGCAAAAATGACAAGGGAATTTTTTCACGTCTCGCTTCGTGCCCCGCACACTACGATCTTTGCTTATGATATTAAAAGAATAAAAAAAGATAACAAGAGAAAAAACGAAACGAATTTAAAAAATAAAAATAAAAAATAAACAAAAAAAAAAAACAACAAAAATGTTTTTATTTTGGGTTTTGTCTTCAATTAAACAATTTGTAGGTTGGAGGAAAATATTTTTTTTATTATTTAAAACAAACTAATGTTTTTAGAAACAATACAAAATTTTTTGGAGATATGTGAGCACTCACACCCCCCCGACACGACACAGTTGTAAGGTGTTCTTTACAGAACAAAAAAAAAAAAATTTTTTTTTTCAGGAGAGCTTCCCCAGAAGAAAAACACAACCACGGTATATCTCCCCCAACATCACAAAAAAAAATCCTCGAATCTTCAGGAGATGGTCTTCTGAACTACAGAAGAAGCTCCTTTAACTTAAGGGAAAAGCTATTGAAACATCAACAGTAGCTCCATAACTTTTAGGAAAAGTTCCTCGCAAGTTCAGGAGAAGTTTCACGTACTTTCAGAACTTCAGGAAATGTTTCTCGAAACTTAAGGAGATGGTCTTGAAATTACAAAAGAAGTTCCTTTAACTTTAGGAGAAGCTATTGAAACATCAACAGTAGCTGCTTAACTTTTAGGAAAAGTTCCTCGCAAGTTCAGGAGAAGTTTCACGTACTTTCAGAACTTCAGGAGAAGTTCCTGGTAAATTCAGGAGATGTTCCTCGAAACTTAAGGAGATGGTCTTCTAAACTACAGAAGAAGTTCCTTTAACTTTAGGAGAAGCTATTGAAACATCAACAGTAGCTGCTTAACTTTTAGGAAAAGTTCCTCGCAAATTCATGAGACGTTTCACGTACTTTCAGAACTTCAGGAGAAGTTCCTGGTAAATTCAGGAGATGTTCCTCGAACATTTGGGGGAAAAAAAACTTCAGGAAAAGTTCCTCAAATTTCAATTTTTTTTCTCGAAATTTCGGGAAAAGTTACTTGAATTTTCAGGATAAGCTGATCGAAACATCAGGAAAAGTTTCTCGAAATTAAGGAGTAGTTTTTCGGAAAGTCGAAACTGCAGTAGAATATCCACGAATTACAGCAGAAGTTCCTTGGACTCATTGAACTTCAGAAGAAATTCATTGAACTTGATTAGAAGTTTCTCGAAACTTGAGGAAAAGAAACTAAAGGAAAAATTTCTCGAACTTCGGGAGAAGTTTCTTGAAATTTCAGAAGAAGTTGCTCGAAAAGTTTCAGGAAAAGTTTTTAGACACTCCAGGAGCAGGTTTTCGGGGAGTCTAAACTGCTGAAGACGTTTTTTGAACTACAGGAGAAGTTCGTTAAACTTAAAACAAAAATCATTAAACATCAGAAGAAATTTTTTGATCTTCATACGAACTCATTGGAACTCGGGAGAAGTTACTCGAAACATTCGGAGAAGTTCCTCGAATTTTAATGAGAACTTTCTCGAAACTCCAGGGGCAGTTTTTTCGGAAAGTCAAAACTACAGGAGAAGTTTATCGAATTACCGGAGAAGTTCCTGGAAACTTGAGGAAAAGTTCCCTAATACTTCAGGAAAAGTTCCTCAAAACACCAGAAGAAGATCGTCGGAAACTTCAAAAGATGTTCCTTGAACTTTAGAAGAATTTCATTGAACTTCCAGAGAAGTTTTCCGTACTTCAGGAAAAGTACCTCGAAACTTAAGACGAAGTTTTACGAAACTTTAGTAGTACTTCCTCCGTATAGTCGAAACAGTACCGTAAAAGTTTTTAAAACTTGAGAAAAAGCTCCCCAAACAAAAGAAGAAGTACCTTGAAGCTTCAGTAGTAATGCCTTACAATTTCAAAATAAGTTACATAAACTTCAGGGAAAGTTCTTCAAAACTACAGGAAATGATCATCGAAACTTCAGGAGAAGTTCTCTTTTTAGTTCAGAAGAATTTCCTCAAAATTTCTTTTGAAGTTCCTTAAACGTCTGGTGACATAGTCCATAGTTCAGAATAAGTTCCTCAAAGTTCCAGGAGACGTTCCTCAACCTTCAGGATAAGCTCCTTGGAAATCAGGAGATATATTTGAATCTTCAGAACAACAAACTTCAAGAGCAGGAAAATCCTGGAATTTCATGAAAAGTTAATCAAAATGTCAGAAGTTCCTCGAAATTATGGAAGCATTTTCTCGTACGTCAGGAGAAGATCCTAGAACCAGGAGAAGTTCGTGGAGCTTCAGAGATCATCTTCTTCGAATCATCAGAAGAAGTTTTTCATAACTTCATTTTCTCATTTTCGGGAGAAGTTTCTCAAATCTTCATTAGAAATTTCTCGAAACTTGTGGAAAAGAAACTAAAGGAAAAGTTCCTCGAACTTCGGGAGAAGTTTCTTGAAATTTCAGAAAAAGTTCCTCAAAAAACTTTAGGAAAAGTTTCTAGATACTCCAGGAGCAGTTTTTCGGGAAGTCTAGACCGCCTGAAAAGTGTTTCGAACTATAAGAGAAGTTCCTAGAAACTTTAGAAGAAGTTTCTTAAAACATCAGGAGAAGTTCGTTGACCTACAGAAGAAGTTCATTGAACATAAGAAGAAATTTTTTGAACTTCATACGAGCTTATTAGAATTTCAGGAGAAGTTTCTGAAACATCAGGAAAAGTTCTTCTAAATTTCGGTAGAAGTTACTCGTAACATTCGGAGAAGTTCCTCGAATTTTAATGAGAACTTTCTCTTAACTCCAGGGGCAGTTTTTCGGAAAGTCAAAACTACAGGAGAAGTTTGTCGAACTACCGGAGAAGTTCCTGGAAACTTGAGGAAAAGTTCCCTCATACTCCAGGAGAAGTTCCTCAAAACACCAGGAGAAGATCGTCAGAAACTTCAAAAGATGTTCCTTGAACTTCAGAAGAATTTCATTGAACTTCCGGAGAAGTTTTCCGTTTATCTTGAGACAAATTTTCATGCAAATCAAAAATGGCGTTTTTTTGTTAATCGACTTAAATATTTTTAAATCGATTTTTTTTTCAGTAAAGGATTCAATTTGGATTTTTTTCAATATTTTTATCCAAAAATATAACTAACCTTGTGATATTGTCTCATACAACACTTTTTTATGGGATTTGTCATTTTTCGATTATATCCATTTAAAAAAAATCGATAAAAAAAAGTTTGGCCCTTTTTCAAAAGACAATCTTAATCAATTTTGGTAAAACTAAATATACAAAGTGACTTTTTGTGATAAAGTCTACAAGTCCCGAAAGTTTAATTGAAATATGAGACGGTGCTTCCAACATTCGTTCGAGTTGTTGCGAAATGCATCTATTATAACATGTTGCTAATTTTGTTATGATTTTTTTTTTTCAAAAAGGCCCTGACCAAGGATGAAGGGTTTGACGATGATTCGTCAAGTGTCGATGTAATCAATCTTTTGATTAATATTTATAATTATAGCTGAGATATTTCTATTAATTAAAGTTATTTATTTTTTCGAAATTTGATTTATCATACCTTTAACATAGCTATAAAAACAGTTGCGCGTGATTTAACTACAGCTGCCTATCACTATTGTTAGAGGGACCACCAGGGCTTAAGTACGGGTCTATACAAACAATTCTAGCACTAACAACAACCCGAAACCAACGTTCCTCCGCGTAGATTAGTTATATTGTAGTTATGTATTATTACAAACTTTTCTTTCCTGTTTTATTGTTACTCTTGGTGGTAGGCAGAAGTGTCTATTATAATTATTTTCATCAGCTCACATTAACAATTACTTTGTTATTGTTTCTTTTCTAATTTCTTTTTTCTTCTCTCCTTTCTCTTGTTTTTGTTGCCAATAACGCATGATTATTATCTGAACTGCCCTTAGATTCAGTAAAAAATTGGATGACGTTTCGCCAGGTTGGTCGAGGCGGAAGTCAAGTAGGAGAAGTGATGACATTCATCATGTCATTGTTATTTGAATCCTAGTTCTAAAATATTGGGCTCTTTATTTCACCTCATCTAGTTAAAAAGGGCCCGAACAAAATTGGTGGCTTACGCAGATCACTTGAAGATGTGACATGACGGAACTTAATATTAGCATAGAACATGAGTCGAAGTTGCATAAGTTGATTGAGTTGCTTTATTGAAAAAATTAATAACGCATGGTCGATAAATCCATTTGAAATTGAATTAATCATCTCGTAGTTTCCCCCAAACATGCTTAATTCCGATGTTCCTTCATTTCACATCCGTTGAACCATACTGAATAGCCATTTCGTTTTGATAATATCACTTTCTAATGACTATATATCTGTTTCTTTTTTGAGGAAAGCTGGATCTGCATAATTGAACTTATCTCTTCAGACACTTGAGAAGTGGAAAATGCTTTCAAAATTGTAATCAACAATCAGTGGATGAGATCGAAGAGCAAGTTGGATGACAATAATTTGCGGTACTAGTGCAACCACAACCAATAGGAGAAGAAATAGACGAGAACTAATTCATACATGAACTTATCAATTACAATAATGTACTAATCACCAAACGGATCAACTGTACGTCTTCCGAACTTGCAGTAAAACCTCGCGTTTCTTCTCCACACCTGGGACGCACAGAACTCAGCACTATGAAAGCCCCGGAGCCCCCCATCGCAGTCCAGACCATCCAGCCAGCGCTCATCAGTCGTCCCGGTCCTGCGTTTGGGTCTGGTGAAAGGGGCTTTCAACCTGTGCTCTCAGGCAAGTACAAGCAAATTAAGAACTTTATTCGCTCTGATGTTGTCCAATCCAACAGATCAAGGAATGTTACCGGCAATTGCATCACATCACCCACTCAGCATCAACACCAAGCTTCGTCGTCATCGGAATCCTTCGTTCAGCACCCGGGATGCACGCCTGCTAGTCACACGGAAGCCCCTAATCCCCTCATCTCAGTCGTGCCATTCCTGCCAGCGTTCAACAGTCATCCCGGTCCTGAGTTTGAGTGTGGTGAAGGGGTCTTCCAAACCGTCGTCGCAGGCAAGTACACAATCAGTACGAACAATATTGTACCTGAAAAATCCCACGTTTCCAGTCAACTACTGCATGCTGATACCAACGGAAACAGCCATCATAGCGAGCCCAGTTGCTGCTGCTGCCGGGATGCAAGGAAAATCTTCTGAACACTTGATTTCTGTGTACTACCAGAATGTTAGAGGCATTCGTACAAAAATTGTGCAGTTACGATTGCTTCTCTCCAGCTGTGACCACGATCTAGTAATCTTCACCGAGACTTGGCTTGGAGCAGGATATTGATAGTGCAGAAATTTCGTCCGACTATACGTTTTACCGTTGTGATCGTAGTGCATTGACTAGTCGGCATTCTCGTGGTATAGGAGTGCTTATCGCTGTTAAATCTCACCTTAACTGTGAAGTTATTCCATTGTTGAATTGCGACTATCTCGAGCAAATCGCAGTCTGCGTAAGATTGCTATCCAGGTCTTTTTACATTATCGCTATTTACCTTCCCCAAAACTCATGTGTCAACCATTATTCTGCTCATGCCAACGCAGTTCACAATGTAACAAATTTAGCATCATCAGCAGGTATTATTATGTCTCTGGGTGACTTTAACTTGCCAAACTTGCATTGGCAACTGGATGAGGACGTGAACGGTTTCATTCCCCTGAATGTTTCTTCCGAGCATGAACGGGTACTCATTGAAACGATGTTTACTACTGGTTTGCAGCAAGCTAATCGATACACAAATGCAAACGGCAGACTTCTCTACCTTGTATTCGTTAGCCTTCCAGAGCGACTAGATATCATCGAACCTCCTGCACCACTTTTACCCGTTGATAATCATCACGTGCCATTTGTTTTGCTGTTTGATGAGAGCGATGACGATTTAGTTTCAACAAAAAAGCAGCACTACGACGAACACCTGAATGGCGCAGAGGACGCGGGCGTTGAAGTCCAAGTCGGTGGAAGAAATGACTACGTCAGCACAGCAGAGGATGGGAACGAACCAGCTCCCACGCTGAGGGAAGTTAAGGATGCTATCCAACAACTCAAGAATAACAAAGCAGCTGGCAAAGATGGCAGCGGAGCTGAACTCATCAAGATGGGCCCGGAAAGGCTGGCCATCTATCTGCATCGGCTGATAGTCCGAATCTGGGAAACAGAACAGCTACCGGAGGAGTGGAAGCAAGGGGTTATATGCCCTATCTACAAGAAAGGCGACAAGCTGGAGTGTGAGAACTACCGAGCGATCACAGTCCTAAACGCTGCCTACAAAGTGCTATCCCAGGTCATCTTCCGCCGGCTTTCACCAAAAGTAAATGAGTTCGTGGGAAGTTATCAGGCCGGTTTCATCGACGGGCGCTCGACGACGGACCAGATCTTTACTGTACGGCAAATCCTCCAAAAATGCCGCGAATACCAGGTCCCGACGCATCATCTGTTCATCGATTTCAAGGCGGCGTACGACAGTATCGACCGCATAGAGCTATGGAAGATTATGGACGAGAACGGCTTTCCCGGGAAGCTCCCTAGACTGATTAAAGCTACGATGGACGGTGTGCGAAACTGCGTGAAGATTTCGGGCGAACATTCCAGCTCGTTTGAATCACGCCGGGGACTACGCCAAGGTGATGGACTTTCGTGCCTGTTGTTCAACATTGCGCTAGAAGGTGTCATGCGAAGAGCCGGGCTCAACAGCCGGGGTACGATTTTCACTCGATCCGGTCAGTTCGTTTGTTTTGCGGATGACATGAACATTGTCGGCAGAAGATTTGAAACGGTGGCAGAAATGTACACTCGCCTAAAACGCGAAACTGCGAAAGTCGGACTGGAGGTGAATGTGTCGAAAACAAAGTACATGCTAGCAGGAGGTACCGAGCGTGACAGGGACCGCCTAGGCAGCAGTTTTACGATAGACGGGGATACATTCGAGGTGGTGGAGAATTCATCTACCTTGGATCCTTGCTTACGGCTGACAACAACAACAGACGTGAAATCCGAAGACGCATCATCAGTGGAAGTCGTGCCTACTACGGGCTTCAGAAGAACTTGCGGTCAAGAAAGATTCACCCCCGCACTAAATGTACCATGTACAAAACGCTGATAAGACCGGTTGTTCTCTACGGGCACGAGACGTGGACGATGCTCGAGGAAGACCTGCAAGCACTTGGTGTTTTCGAACGCCGGGTGCTTAGGACCATCTTTGGCGGCGTACAGAAGGATGGAGTGTGGCGGCGAAGATGGAACCACGAGCTCGCTGAACTCTACGTCGAACCCAGCATTCAGAAGGTCGCGAAGGCTGGAAGGATACGGTGGGCAGGGCATGTTGCGAGAATGCCGGACAAAAACCCTGCAAAAATGGTGTTCGCCTCGAATCCGGCCGGTACAAGAAGGCGTGGGGCACAGCGAGCACGATGGGCGGACCAGGTGCAACAGGATCTGGCGAGTGTAGGTCGTCAACGAGGTTGGAGAGAGGCAGCCATAGACCGAGTTTATTGGCGAAATGTTGTAGATGAAGTCATATCGTAAATACGATGTATGGTTATTTAAATAAATAAATAAATGAGTCAGACGACAATCTCTATTATGATTTCCACTCGTGCGATTTCGACCAGCTGAAAATGGTGTTGGATGCTTTCGACTGGGACGGTTTATTAACTGGACCACTGGATGAAGCAATATCAATGTTCTACGAAAAGGTTTACGTGGCGCTTAACAACTGCGTAACTCGGAAAAGACGAACGTTACAGTCACATTCTAATCACCCTTGGTGAACCTCCGAATTACGACACCTTCGAAACGTCCTTAGAAAAACACGCCACCGTTTTTTTCCTTTCGAAGTCTGAGAATGACTATGATCACCTTCGAAAAGTTGAGCTGCAGTACAAAACAGTTCTATTTTCCACCTATGATAGCTACTTATCCAGAATCCAGGTGAACGTAAAACAGAGCCCATCAAGTTTTTTTGGAATTTCGTGAAAACACGGCAAGCATCTTCTCGCATCCCACGCAACGTTAATTTCAAGGATGTCCAAGATCAAACAAACTTGGATGCCGCGAATCTATTTGCTTCGTTCTTCGAGAGCGTGTTTAGCAGAGTTGCACCTGTACCAAGGCGTAACTGTTTTGCTCACATTCCTTCACACAATATCAACCTACCAGTCATCCAGTTTTCCCCAAACGAAGTTTAAGAAGCTATTGACAACCTCGGCATCAATAAAGGATGTGGAACGGACGGTATTCCACCCCTAATGCTGAAAAAGTGTTCCAGAGAACTAGCGAGTCCAATTGCCTGTTTGTTCAACCGATCGCTTTACGAAAGGACGTTTCCGGCAGCTTGGAAAACAGCTTTCATCGTGCCTATTCACAAGTCTGGCAGCAGTAATCAAGTATCGAACTATCGTGGCGTATCTATACTGTGCTGTCTCAGCAAAGTGTTTGAAGGACTGGTGCACAACGTTTTATACAACATGGCATCTCCAATCATCTTTGATGGCCAGCATGGTTTTATGAAACGTCGTTCTACAACAACTAATCTTATGTGTTACGTCACCTCACTGTCACGCGAAGTCGAAGCGAGGCGACAAGTTGACGCGGTGTACGTTGATTTCGCGAAAGCGTCCGACACTGTTCCTCATATTCTAGTCGTCCAAAAATTAAGACTCATAGGCTTTCCAGATTCGATTACGGAGTGGATTTTTTCGTACCTAAGTGATCGTACTGCATACGCCGTGGTCAACTCGACAAGATCCCACACCTTCAGCATCATTTCTGGCGTACCACAAGGGAGCGTTCTGGGGCCACTATTATTCAACATTTTTATCAGTGACCGTTGTTCGCTGCTTTGTTCGTTCAAGCTGTCGTTCGCTGACGACCTAAATTTTATCGAGTCATAGCTTCTCTTGCTGATTGCGCAGCCCTACAAGAAGATATTGATGTAATGTTGACTTGGTGTGGCAACAACGGAATGCGAGTAAACAACAACAAATGCAAAATCATTTCCTTCGGGCGGTGCCATAACCCTATTCTTCATGAATACAAAATGGAAACGACATCACTGGAACGTGTGTCATCCATTCGCGACCTTGGAGTTACCATCGATTCGAAGCTCAGATTCAACGAGCACATCAGTACTATGACTGCCAAGGCTTTTTCTGTATTGGGATTCATTCGTCGCCACGCGTCTGACTTCACCGATATCTACGCCTTGAAAACACTCTATTGCGCGTTGGTTCGTAGCATCCTTGAGTACGCTGCCCCGGTTTGGTCTCCATACCACGTAGTACATGTTCTGACGATCGAACGGGTGCAGAAAAAGTTTGTACGTTTTGCGCTGAGACAACTGCCATGGAACGACCCCGTCAATCTTCCTCCCTATTCAGACCGATGCAGGCTTATAGGATTGGAGCCACTATCAGATAGACGAGTTACGATGCAGCGTATATTCGTCTTCGATGTAATTGCGGGAACTCTAGACTGCTCTGAACTGCTCACTCAGATTCCGTTCAACATTCCTGCTCGAAGGTTCCGGAATTCTCCGTTATTTGCAGTTCCATATCATAGAACAAACTACGGCTACAATAACCCGCTGGATTCATGTCTTCGCTCGTTCAATGTTGTCTGTGATGAATTTGATTTTAATTTGTCAAAAAACGTTTTCAAAAATAGGATTATTAGTAATATACTTTTTTAAAAAAAAAAGAAAGTTTTTTTTTTAAAAAAAATGCGTTTTGGGTATTTTTTAAATTTTTTTTTTTTTTTTTGTTTTTGTTTGTGATATAAATTTTGGATTTTATGACATTTCCCCCACAATAAGTTTATTTACGCTTGTGTTTTCTAAACGACCAAAAGTGCTTTCGGCGATTTTTACAATGTCTGAATTTGTTGTGCAAAGAAGTGCCATTAAATTTTGTTTGCGGAACGATATTTCTGGTGCTGAAACGTTGAGGATGGTGCAGAAAGCCTTCGGTGAGTCAGCCATGGCGAAAATTTTTTTTTATAAGTGGAACAATGACTTCAAAGACGGTCCAGAACGCGTTGAAGACTTGCAACGGCCAGGACGGCCATCGACGTCAACTGATGAGCAACACGTGAAGAAAATCAAAGAGTTAGTGTTTGAAAATCGTCGATTAACAATTAGAGACCTTGCCGATATGCTTGGTATCTCAATTAGATCGATTCAATCGATTTTTAAGGATAAATTGGGCCTCAGAAGAGTCAAATTGCGTTTGGTGCCGAAATCGTTCAATTTTTTTTGAAAAACGTTCTTCGTGAGTTTTTTTTGCCAAAAATTTGACTCATATCGCTCCACAACCACCGTATTCACCTGATTTGGCTCCGTGTGACTTCTGGCTATTCCCAAAACTCAAAAGACCACTTCGAGGACACCGTTTTGTATCGATTGAAGAGATTCAACGAGAATCGCTGCTCGCATTGAGGGGCATCCCGGAAGCCGACTATATGGCCTGCTTCGAGGATTGGAAAAAACGCTGGCATAAGTGCATTGCATCAGAGGGAGACTACTTTGAAGGGGACGAAATAGATTTTGATGATTAAATAAAGATTTTTTGAAATATAACAAAAGTCACCTTTTTTTTTAACACAGTAGTATAGTTTGTTAGTTAAATAATTCCGTCTGTGCGTCAATTCGAAGACGGTGATGTAATAAATAAATTATTCCGTTTTCGTTTCAACAATCAAACGCCGCTCTCTCTCTTGCTCCACTTTATGCCTCCTACTATCCTCTATGTAATGTATCTAACACGTCATCAATCCCTAGTTCCGTTTTCGATCTTTCACGAGAATCTCCTTCACTCTGACTATCCCCTATTTTGAACAGCCTCTTACAATCCGGTATCTTAAGCAGGATTCACTTGACCCCTGTGGTTATTATTCTGTGATACCAAATCTATACTTCTAAAGGGTGTCCACAGTTAAATTGCATCACTTTCAATAAGCTGTAACATTTCGCCCTTTGGGTTGATTTCAGCGAAATTTTGGGTGAAATGACCTCAGCGTGTATTGTTTACACTGCGTGAGTTTCATTAGGTCAAATGAATAACGTGATTAAAAGCTTTTTCTTTGCTCAAATGCGTACGTCAAACCATTTACTTGAGCATTTACTCACGTCGATATGACAAAAGCAAGAATTTGAGTATTTACTTTTCGAACATCCAAATCCATATGAATAAAAAGAATAATCTGAGTAAATGCTCACAAAATTTTGAGTCACCTGTACAGCATACTCAGTTTAAATCGAACTAACAGAATCGTGTGTTGCGTTAAAGAAAAAAAAAAAAAAAAAATGTGGGGGTTTTTATATTATATATTTTTCCAAGGTTTTTTACCTAAAAAAATTTTTTAAAAAATTTTTTTTTTCACAACAAAATTTTACACACCGCCACGAAAGGACCCCGATAAAGCTTTCAGCAACCCCACCAATTTGAATTTTTTTCCTAGAACTTACTAAGTTCATAGCAATTCTACTAACACAACGCCTCCCAACTCTCAACACAACTGGAAAAACTTTCTTTCCAATTCGTTCAGAACCATTTCTCGGTTTCCAGTCTGCTTCCGGTCCGACTATACTTTGACTCTTTGCCTCATGTTGTTTATTTTCTACGTCACTAGCTGAACGGACATGTCTTTTTCTGCTTCGCTGACGGCGTTTGAGATTTTCCCAGACGAGCTTTTCCAAAGGATGCCAGAATATCGTAGTTTCGCTGCCTGTTGGATTCTGATTTCCATTTTCACTATCCTCATCTGAAACGAAAGAAAATAGCGTATAGTTAGCATATTTGAAATATTGGTAAATAGAATAGACTTACTGTGATTCTGTTCATGCTCCAAATACTCCTCGTTGAAGGAATCGTCAAACATCTTCCCGTATTGATATTTCAGATCATTATTTTTTATTTATCAACAATGCTTTTTTCTACCTAAGAAAAACAAGATTTTTTTTTTACAGCAAATGCTATGTTCGAAATTCGAACTTACTCCGAGTAAAGTACAACTTTATTCATACGAATTTGAGCAAATACTCAAACAGTTTATTTTACTCAAACTGGTTTGCTTGTGAGTAATCATTCGTTTTTATTCATATAGCCTATTGTCAAATGTGTCGTAGTTTCGAAAATGGAGTCGAAGGAACAGCAAGTGCGCGAGAACATTTTGCACACGCACCTCGACAACCCACTTCTTTCGCACAGAGCCATCGGAAAGATGTTGAAAATTCACCATTCTACAGTGTCTCGTGTCATAAAACGTTTCGGGGAACGTTTAACTGGCTTGTGAAGGATCACAAGCGAGTGGTTGCTGCCTTTAAAGGCAAACCCAACTGTTTCGTTCGGGATGTCGCGAAAAAGCTGCACTTGACCAAAAGTTTCGTGCAGAAAGCCAAGAAACGAGCCGGGCTTCGTTCATTCAAAGTTCAGAAAGCTCCAACCCGCAATAAAAAACAGAAGAGGACAGCTAAAACACGTGCGCGTAAGCTGTACACACAAATGTTGACGAAACCACACTGCTGCATCATGGCCGATGAAACACACGTAAAAGCGGACTTTAAACAAATTCCCGGCAACCAGTGTGACTGCAAAAGACAAGTTCGATGTTCCAGAGTCTCTCAGCAAACAGCAAGTGTCAAAGTTCCCCAAGAAATTCATGATTTGGCAGGGGATTTGTTCGTATGGAAAACGGAGCAAGCCTTTCGTGACAACTTCAACTGTAAATGGTCAAGTAAACATGAATGAATGCCTGAAAAACGACTGCTCCCGTTTCTCAAAACACACAACGTTCCTACAATGTTTTAGCCGGACCTAGCCTCTTGTCACTACTCCAAGGATGTTCTGGAGTGGTACAAGACTAATGGTGTCAATTTCGTGCCGAAGGATCTTAATCCCCCAAACTCTCCAGAGTTGCGGCCAATTGAAAAATATTGGGCTATAATGAAGCACGAACTTCGTAAGCATCCTAAAGTTGTCACTACAGAACAGGATATGTTGAAGTCATGGTTGAAAGCGGAAAAAAGGCCGGTTCAAGCGTTGTACAAAATCTTAGGCGTGGTATTAAGAAAAAAGTTCGTGCTAGTGAATTTGGTAAAGAAATACAGTGTAATAAAAATACCTAAACCAAGATTATACATTGCATTTTATTCCCTGAATATTTCACGACAATCGGTTGAGAGACTTGTTTTTGAGGGCGAGTTTAAAGTGATGCAATTTAACTGTGGACACCCTTTACCCTGGTACTGGACAGTGGTTTTCATCGCTGGAGACTTGGCCCTAAACCCCCTTCTGCGCTTGAAAATGAAAATGAAAATGCATTTTGTTTTCAAAAAGATTTATTTAAAAAAAATGTATGACCATGTCGTTTAATTGTATACCTGGTCCATGAATTACACGTTAAAAGTATATGCGGCTATAGAAAATAGCCGCATTGCATCTCCGAAAAGCTCACTCTCTTCTACTTTCCTGTACCATATATTCAAACGTTCTGTTTTCTTCTTTTTTCAGGTATGCGTGACAAACAACTATTGGCTCTTGAACATCATAAGGTACTTTCAATATTTAGCGAACAATTATGACAAATAATAATAGTTTTAATTTGATTTAAATTATCTCATGGCCTGCTTAACATAACGTTAATCAAACTAGACTCAATTTTCCGGAAAAAAAAACGCAGCATCATCGCCCCGTAGTGCACGTGCATAAATGTCTAGTGCACTGCAAACATCACTTTTCGAAGAACTTCATGCAAATGTGAATTCCTATCATCGCATCCGGGCTGTATAATAACGCTGAACGCGTGTTTAAATCTGCCTTGCCGATCTACCCGAGACCAGCATATTTCCACGGTTCTCGAGCATTGCGCACCGCTGAGCGAAGCAATTTGCGCCCAATTTTCACTTTATGCTTACGTGGCCTAGTCCATAGGAATGACTTCCGAGCATTTAGCATAACCCATACATACGGGTGTGTGTTCGGTGCATCTATCGATGGATATTTTTAGAACCAGCGTTGGTCATAATGCTCAACGTATTGTGAGAAATGCATCGAGCTCTACTTCAGAGTCGTTGAACCCCTATGCCACCACACTCATAACAAAGTTGCGCCGCTTTGGTTGATTGGAAAGTGGAGGCAAATATGTGATGATACTGCCACATAGATGACAAAACAAATAAATCTTCCCTTCCGCAGTTGGGGTATGGTTTTGGACAGAGACGACGGTGGTTGTTTATTGCCGGCGGGCGCGGAAGCCGCTGGAACAATAACAGACTATTCGTTTCGATTGACTGTTATTCCGTGTCGGAAAAAGACATTAATCGATGTCTCATAGCGTCACCCTCACTTCCAGTTAGATGAGTGAGCCGTGGCAGGTTCCAGTTCTCCAATCCAGACGACTCACAATAAAAGGATTTATCGCTTGCACCGAACGGTCCCGCATGGTCGTAATTGAGTTGGGATCACTTTATTGGATCTCTTCTTCGCTGCAAGTGATTCATTCAAGCCATTTTCCAGAATTCCTCTCGACCGACTGCAGTCGCTTTATTGTTGTTGTGTGTAATTATTGGCATGAAAAGTTCACGCAAAGTTGGCGGAATAATTTCTCTCTAACGAACCACGCACGGTTGCATATCAAACGTTAGAAAAACGGGAATAAACGTCTTTCGATTGAAGTGTTAAAAGTGTTTTTTTTCCACTAGCAGATCCCGAATACATTGATAAGATTTTGCTTGTCATCTCGTCAAACTGAGATCTGAAATATTTCTCATCATCCCGATCCACTCATGAATGTACTGTTGCTCGTTGGAGACATTTTTACGACTCTCCTGCACCAACTCTTGTGTCGCAAATTTAGCCTTTCTCTTCAAGAGATTACGACCAGTCTACTCCGTACGATAAACCCACAATGAGTTTGCCAGCAGCGATGATTCAGCTTCGTCGTCGACGTCGTCGTCATAGTCACCGTTGTTCATGAGAAAATTCCTCCACTCGCATGGAAGTGCCTCCTTGGGGGAAACCTCCGAGCAGAAAGTGGGCAAACACTCGTTTTCACGTTATTAGCATAATCGTTCAACGGGAGCGGTTGGAGCCTTACTCTTCTTTTTCTGAAGCAAAGGAACTATCCCGTCGAATAAATCTCATCGTCGGAAACCGCTGACCCTGATGCGGGAAGAAGGATAGATGGGAAAATCTAAGCGATTTCCGAGGGATTATAGTAAATGGTCGTCATAAAAAATTTCATTCTTCTTCCACGGTCGGTGGTCGGATCAGATCAGCTGCAAGCAGATTAATGGGAACAGCGCATGGTGTCCAACCATTTAGTGATGCAATGAAATACCACGTCGATGACGCACAAACAGTGTTTCGCCGGTCGGCGTGTCTGTTTGTTACTGTTTCGGATGTTTGTTTGAGAAAATGTTGTTGACACAAGGTTTGGACTAGGAAATGCGTCAATTTTTGGAATTTACACAGACCGATATCGGTGGCATCGGGGCGGAACTTACTGAATTTGGCTTGTAAAGGTTGACTTCGCCTGAACGAACTAATATTCAGGAGGTTGGTTGCCGTGAATACTGGCCCGCAAATTGTACTCACCGATAACAGATTTGTAGCGAGGTCAGGACTTTTGAACAAGCTCCACGGCACCTTTCCTTGCCAAACGCCTTCAAGTTGCTGTTGCTTGCCACTCCGACATCGTTGTCCATAGTAACCACGTAAACAAATGGTTGATCAGAAGGTTCCACAAAAAGGGACAGAAACAAAAACACTCTTTTCAATATTTTTAAATCTTTTCACATCAACAATCTACACCACGTTTCACTTATACATCAATAATCTTAAAACTAAAAAGGGAAAAGACCGATTACTCGCGGCCGTTCGAGGTTAATAGGAATAACAATTTAACGGATAGAAAAAGGGCGAAAATTGAAAAACACAAAAAAAAACGAAAAAAATAAAAATTATATTTTACATATTTTATACAAATACTTAAACCAATAATATATAACAATTAAAAACTAAATATACTCTATATACAATTACTTATGGTTTACCTAACACATTTATTTTGCAAATTCTAAATTGTCTAAAATCTTATAACTACTACAACTTTTGGGTTTCTTTTGACTTGAACATTTTTGAGAAAGGAAACAAAAAAACACACAAACACAGATAAAAAAACGTATAGTAAACATACAGGTTAAACTCTCCAGAGCTCAGACCTGACTCCAAGATGCTCAGCACATAACCAAATAATGTGATCTGCGTCCTGGTAACCTTGTCCACATTCACTGGGAAATTGCTGTCGCTTAGCCCAACTCGGTATAAATGAGCGTTCAAAGAATAATGATTGGACATGAGACGATACATCACACGAATGAAGTCTTGACCCACATTCATACCTCCAAACCAAGATTTCTTCGACACCTTTGGGGTGAACCAAATAATGTGATCTGCGTCCTGGTAACCTTGTCCACATTCACAGAGATTGCTGTCGCTTAGCCCAACTCGGTATAAATGAGCGTTCAAAGAATAATGATTGAGACATAAGAGACGATACATCACACGAATGAAGTCTCGACCCACATTCATACCTCCAAACCAAGATTTCTTCGACACCTTTGGGATGAACCAAATAATGTGATCTGCGTCCTGGTAACCTTGTCCACATTCACAGAGATTGCTGTCGCTTAGCCCAACTCGGTATAAATGAGCGTTCAAAGAATAATGATTGGACATGAGACGATACATCACACGAATGAAGTCTCGACCCACATTTATACCTCCAAACCAAGATTTCTTCGACACCTTTGGGATGATAGAATATTGCCATCGCCCCAAATTTCCTTTACTTATACTGCCAGCTGACGAGTGACTGTTGACGTAAAATAGGAAAAAAATAATTGAAGGCGATTTGTCGATCATAAACCCCTAAATTGTAGTTGAAAGACTAGGAAAATTTAAATTAACACTTCACTTGATCACTTTTTCTAAAAAAATAAAAAACTAAAACTTTTTTTTTTTTATTAAAGAGACTTTTAGCCTCCTGGGCTAGTTCGTCTCTTAACTGAAACACTTTTTTAAACTATCACTAGTAAACGCGAGCAAATTCCGTTAAATTCCACTACAGATAGCTTATCTTATAAGTGTTAATTTAAATTTTCCTAGTCTTTCAACTAAAATCGTTCTACTAACCGCTCGCAAAAGTGTTTTTAAAAAATGTGTTTTAAAAAAAAAGTGAAGCCCTAAATTGTAGTTTTGGATGGATTAGCGTAGATTGTTCTTCAGAAGCTTCTACTTGATTGATGCGAATATTAGTTGCAGTGGTGAAGTGGTTTATGGAGTGCAGTTGTAAAAATTGAAAGATTACGAAAAAAGAGTTTGCTTCGAGAATTGGTTGTGAATGGCTGTGTCGATGCTATGCGCACTATTTTTTTCGTATTGTTTCGGTTATCTATTTTTTGGCGGCGCAAGTTTACTAACGATTATGAATCGACTAAAATATTTACCTGCACGTAGTAATTCAGAAAAGGCATCAAAAAAGAAAAAAAGTGCCACTAAATTATTAAGGGCTGTGCCTACAAATAATGTTCCCTTAGCTCCCTTAGCGGGTCCTCCCTTAGCTCAGTTGGTAAAGGCGCAGCTACAAAGCAACACCATGCTTGAGGTGTCTGATTTCGATTCCCGGTCTGGTCTAGGAATTTTTCGTTAAGGAAAATTTCTCGACTCCCTGGGTATAGCGTATGATTGTACTTACCACACAATCATACTAATGCAAAAATGGTACTTGGCATCCAAAGCTCTTAATTAATAACTGTGGAAGTGCATTTAGAACACTAAGTTGAGAGCAAGCAATAAGCTAATTGCGAAAGCAATAAGCTTGAAATGCTAAAAGAAGAAGAAGAAGAAGCCTACAAATAATGTGTGATCAGCATTAAAAATTCAGGAATGAGCAATAATAGATGAGAAAACATCTTCAGATAATCTTATTCTGACCGGTAAATCTGTCAAATAAAGCAACAGCTATTAGTATGTATGCAAATATATATGGCTGGATGTCCGCCAAATGCTGGAATATGAGCACTGAAATACTCGCATATGTCTTGGGATTTTATTGCATTTTCCCATAAAAATAGTAAAATGAGCAATGAAATTCTGAATAATCACAATAAAAGAAACTCAAATGTCCCGTGAAGTAGATACAGTTACCCATCTTAAATTAAAAAATAATGTGATATCGTGAAAACTTTCCCATGAAATAATCAAAAACACCATTTGAAAATTGTATTTGTAAATTGTATGTATTTTAAAACATTATTCATTATTCATTGCTCATTTTACCTCTTCCATATGATTTTTTTTTAACTTGTCCTAAAATATATTACAACTTTTTATGGCTCATTCCCAATTTAAACATGCATTTATTTTCTGCTCCCTGGAATCCATTCAATTTTCAAATGGTGTTTTTGATTATTTCATGAGAAAGTTTTCTCACTCATTTTTCTCTCTCTTTATCTCTACGCCACATTCGTTTTTAAATAGCACACTGCGCATTTCATAGAAATGGAATCTAGAAAAAAAAAAAGATATCTCGCATAAATTTATACACTCTCGTCTGCCTGATGTATGTCCGATTGCTGACTGTCTGGCCGGGGAGCTATGGTTGAATTTGTCCTCAATGCAAATTCCAGCAGATGTTTCCTGCCACTCGAACTTTGCGGTGGCAAAATACTTAAAAACAAACATCGAATCACGCGTGAACATACATACATACACATACATACACATACTCGCAAAGCCGATGGGATATTTTGTTGAATCGGATCTCGAATACGAGTGAAACGTTGTGAGATGGAGAAACGAAAGATCTTTTGCGATGAGAAATGGAACATTTCCTCACTTTGCGCTTTCATGAACTTAAGATGAATGAATGAATGAAATACATCGCGAACTTTAAGTGGGAAGTTCCTCGGCGATATACCTTTGCAGTGAGCAAAGAGTGAACGTTTTTTGAAAATGATTTTTCCAACACTGGGCGTGTAGTGTGTTTTGTAGGTAAAACAGTTTTAAACAGCTATAAATACACCCTAAACCATTGTCCTTTTTATAAATACACCCTAAACCATGTTCCAATTTGTGTGACATTTTTTTTTTTGCCTTTACAAATTCCTTGTACCAACACGAAATGGCTACCGTTCATCACATGTTTCACAGGATGCAAACTTTTCCACGGTAGGTAAATCAAAAGAAATGGCTCGTATTTTCAAAATTGCTCAACTCAATGGGCTTAACGCCAAGCAGTAACCGACAAAAAGGAGGGATTTTTGAGGCGGTCATTGATAACCCTTACACAAACTTTGAGACGAGTGATTTTTCGACAGGCATATTCATACACCTTTGAGATCAAAGTTGAGGAGGTTTGGTCCTGATCTAGTCAGAATCCACTCCGGGATTTGTCAGAATTCGCTTCGAGATTTAGCAAATACACTCTAGGCCTCGATAGACTCCACTTCGGTATTTGGCAGAATCCACTTCCAGGATTCGTCGGAATTCGCTCTAGGGTTCATAAGAATCCACTAGGGGATTTGTCAGAATCCCTCCGGGATTCTTCATAATCTGTCTGGAATTCATCAGAACTCACTCCGTAATTCCATACGATCCACTCGGGAATTCGCTTCGGGATTTAGCAACATCCACTCCGGGATTCGGTAGAATCCACTTCCAGGTTTTGAAGGAAATCACTCGAGGATTCGTGACAATCCACTCCAGGATCTCGACCGACTTTGCTTCGGGATTTAACAGAGTCCTTTCCGGCATTCGGCAGAGTCCACTGCGGCCATCGGCAGAACCCACTCCGGGATTCGGGAAAATCCGCTCTGGCTGTCGGTAGATCCCAGTCCGGCATTCGGCAAAATCCACTCCCGAATTCGGCAGAATAACCGGGTCGGTGGTAGATTGTTAAGAGTGGCTGTCTCTCACCCCATTCGGTCTGGTATCAATTCCAGTCGGCGCCGTTTGGATTTTCTGAGGCGAAAAATCTCTGATCACGTCTGATCATTCGGGGAAGAAGTAAAGCCATTGGTCCCGGCCAAAGTTTTCTAAGTTGATGGGTTCGCTATCTACGGTCCAGGTTGTCTCCCTGGCATGATTAACCAGATTCCGGGATTCAGCCAAATCCACTCCGGAATTCGGCAGAATCCACTCCATGACTCGGTAGAATTCACTCGGGGATTTGGCAGTGTAATTTGAGTAGAATCCTCTGCAGAAGTCACCAGGAGCATCCTCCCAGAGTTTCGCCCTGATCTTTTCTGAGTTTCGCTATAATCCTCTATAGTTTTCGTTTAAATGCACTCTGGAATTTTTCTAAAAATGTTTAACGGTTTGTGAAAATGTACTCCAGAGTTTACCCTTATCAGTTGCCCATAAGTCGCTCATAGAACGCTTTTCTATTAATTCAAAGGTTTTCGAATTACATTTTTTTATTCAGTTGCGGAAAAAAACATACGCCATTTTCAAAATGTTCTCTTAAAGTGAAATCAGCATTTAGAGTAGAAGAATGAACTGTCATTTCTGCCGAAATCTTAGATGCGTTAGGATCTCGATTATTTTCAACTTAATTTGGGTGAATTCAGTCTAAATGTTAAAAGATGTTTATCAATATTTTAATTTTAAGACAACGTCCCATTAATTTCTTGGTAAAACTTTAGGACGATAATGTGTATTGTCTACTTAGTTTTTTTTTAAATGTGTACTTAGTTTTTTTTTTCAAATGTGTACTTAGTTTTTTTTTGTAGTTGTTCATTGTAGTTCATTTAGTTCATTTAGAATCATGTTATCTTTCTTCCCTGAAATATGACTGATAAGGTTTTTCCGCTATTTAATATCTATTTTTTGAAGTCGTAGACAAATTAGAAAAAAATCCATTAAAATATTTAATTTAATAGAACTAGTTAAGAATATATTTTGGAAGTTAAAATGCAAAAAAATCCGAACAAATTTCAACAATGACTCACGTTACTTTCCCGCCTCAGGAAATTCGAATTAGGATAAAATTCGTAGATATACAGCGAAGAAATGGCGGCATGTGTTAGGCTCATTCTAAATATTGCCACATATCAGTTTTCTCATAGGCTCAATCTCAATATTGCCACATGTCATTTCTTTTTAATCTGTGACAGTATTCAGTACCTTATCCTGTGTATCACAAAGCCACTTCGCGATGCCACGCTGAGTCTGTGTCTAAATTTGAACTTAATCGGTCAACATTTAGCCATCTTCAAAGCGGCTTGAATTTGAAAAGATCTTGAAAATTTATAGCGAAAGACCGTCGCAAGACTACCGCAGTTTTTTTTATTAACGGGTTTTGCTTGGTCACTCGAATATGTACGGCTCTATCCAAGATCCGTATTGTTTCTTAGAAGCATCGTTTCAACTTCTCCATTCATGGCTTTGGTCTGTTTGTCTGTCGATAGACTTGTCTGTATATTTTTAAGGAGCTATGTTTTTCATTTATTCTGCTGTCTATAAGAATCGAACATTGCTTTACGACTTGCTGCCAATTGTTTTCAATATTTTAATTATTGGCAAGATTTGCATGTTCATTTAATTGTTTAGATTAGAAGGTTTTGTGTTTTCCATTTTCAATTCTAGATGTAGATATCCTTCAAATTCAAAGATTGAATTAAAGATGACTGAATTTTGAGGCCCAGAAAATCAGTTTCAATTAGAAATTATGATTTTGAATCGTTATTTCATTCCTACTGAAATCCCCTACCAAGCCCTTCAACCTCTATTACGATTGATTTGTATGCCTCTAAATTCAATGTGAATTTCGGGAAAATAATAGAAAAGTTAGGTAAAATGATTTTTAGAATACAATACATAAAACCCGTATTTCTTTTATGTCATCAGGTAGGGGTAGACTGTAGATCTGATTTTCCTGATCGTGGATGCTTCACAAATCAAAAATCCAATGTGTCCGAAGTCCAATGTGTAAAAATGTGGTGAAGGTTTTGGCACTTTTGGTCTTTTTCTGTCCAAATTAAGAAGATGCCGAACAACGCGAACGGAAGCTGATTAGGGGTTGATTAAAGGTGCCCAAGGCTGATTCATATTAGGCTAAATGTGAAGCTGATAAATAAAATATGAAGCGACCGTATCCCAGTTAGAAACTTCAATAGCTGGTAGCGAGACTAAACACGACTTGTTTTAGATTAATACTACTACAGACATGAGCAATGCATACTAACTTTTGTATGTTTTAAATGTTTTTATTGTGTTCCCCTAACACGTCCATAATTTGATTGCGCATGCATGCAATAACTTGGTCACAGACAAACAGACATAATATTTTTAACCTTCTCAAGATATTGGGGTCAATTCTGACCCATGACGCAACTTCGCTATCTTTTTTATTTTTAAACCAATCGGGCTGAAATTTTCTGACTTAAAATTTACGGAATTCTTCATTTTTGCGAAAACATTTTTTTTAGATCAGTTAAAGGTGGTTGTACAAAAAAAGTGACACATAAGACATAAGGGTCAATATTGACGCGGATTTCAACCCTTCGTAGAATTTCGAAATTTTAACTTAGAGTCAATGTTTATGCACCATTTGAAAGGTCTCAAAAATGTATTGTAACAAAAAAAAAACTGGTTCCGGCAACATTGTCTACCGGGAATCTGCTACAAAGGGAAGGAAGTTTTAGTTGTGCTGCGTTAACAGAAGTGCATATAAAACATTTCAGACTCATTGTAGAGAATTGGCGCCTTGAGAAAAGTTTCTCAGTACCTAACGAATCGTTTTTTCATATTATCATATTAGTTCCAAATTGTGCTGCAGAGATGGCGCTGCAGTCTATCTTTGCCAAATGAAGCTCTAGAGAGTTTCCATCTGTGGCAAAGTTTTTTGGAATATAAAATTTAGTCATTTGACATTATCAGATTAGTTCCAGATTTTGCCGTATTGGGTAAAGTTGTTGAGAATGTAAAATGTAGTCACTTGACATCATCAGATTAATTCTAAATTGCGCCCAAAGATGGTGCTGCAGTCTATCTTTGCTAAATAGAGAGTTGTCGTCTTCGGCAAAAAAATCTGTTTGTTATTTTTCGTCTTTTGACATTATCAAATTTGTTCCAGCACAGTGAACATACATCAGTTAGAACAAAATGTCTTCAAAACATGTGTACGAATTCAAATCAAAATACGTTAATACCTCGTTAAAAACACTAACGCCGCACAAACAGCATGTTGCGTTAGCCAGTGGTGAATACAAATACAGTAGGTTTCCGTTTTTGGCAACATGACCCAATAAACCAAGTATTTCCTTAGAGTTATTTTAATTCTGTTTAGACAATTTTTCTTGAATAACCATGCTAAAAGGATCCCTAAATAATATTCTAGTGAAATCAGAAATTGCATTAAGCGTTAGACAGATTTCCTAAAAAGCAAAGAAGGCAAAAAGCATGTGTTGTCAAGAACGGAATCCTGTTGTGATTATCGCCTAGCAGTTTACGCAAACAGTTTGCAAGTCACTGAGGGCACTTTTTCGTTAAGTTTCATGAACTTTTGTCAATTGACACAATTTAACATTCTGATCAAGTTTGTACCAGACAGAATTTCTCTAGAGCTTCATTTGGTACAGATAGATTACAGCGCCATCTCGGCGGTACGATCTAAAACAGAAATCTGATGATTTAAAAAAATGACCCTGGCATTTTAAACATCTTTGAAAACAATAAAAATGACAAAAGACAACATATTACATACCGACAAAATATGCCTAAGACGGCAACTCTCTCAAGCTACATTTGACAACCATAGACTACAACTCCATCTCTGCTGAAAGATCTGGAACTAATATGATTACGTCAAAGGACGACAAATGTCACAATGAGAAACTTTGCCGAAAATGGCAACTCTAGAGCTTCATTTGACAAAGATAGACTGCAGCGCCATCTTTGCGGCAAGATCATGAACCAATATGATGTTGTCAAAAGATGACAAATGACATTCTAAGAAACTTTACAGAAAACGGCAGCTCTCTAGAGCTTCATTTAGCAATGATAGACTGCGGCGCCATCTCTGCAGCAATATATGGAACTAATATGATAATGTCAAATGACGTACTGAAAAACGTTGCTTAAGACGACAACTCTCTAGCGCTTCATTTGGAAAACATACAGAAGCGCCATCTCTGCGGCTAGTTTTGGAACTAATATAATAATGACAAAAGACGACAGTTGTCATAATGAAAAACTTTGTCTAAGACGGCAACTCTCTTCAACTAGTCTGGAATGTTTTGTATGCAATTGTGTTTACACATCGAAATCAAAACCTCCTTCCCTTTGTAGCAGATTCCCGGTGGACAATGTTACTGGAACATTTTTAAGACCATAACCTTTCAAATAGTGCATGAACGTTGTGTCTAGGTTGAAATTTCATTCTTGTGTCAGTTTTTTTTTAATACCCGGGGAAGGTTAAAGTTAATGACCGTTAACGCATTAAACCTCCAATTTAAATTAGTTTTTATTACCTTGTGTTTCACGTCACAATGTTTTCAACAGATAGCGGTGATATTTTCGCAACACTGCCTTACACTTCGAAATGATCAATGTGTTATGTCCGTTTGTCTGTGATTCGCTTCTAGGATCTGAAACTGCTAGCCTGCATCCAAAATCGATCCTATCGATTGCAACATGCTTTTGCTCTTTAGCTGAACTAAGGGCGCCCCCAAGCATCGATGAAGAGTGAAAAAATCAATCAACCCCTCTCACCCCATGAGCAACATTTCTGTAACCAATCAATTACCAATAACCGTGGCCAGACCAAAGGAAACGGTTGTCAACTGAATTTCCGGATCCAGCAACCAACCCCTTCAATTAGCACCCCGCAGCAATTGCCTCGCGCACTGGCCGGTCAATTACTTCATATTTGACCACCGCCGACAATTGATTCGTCAAACAGAGCGGACCGGCAACTTTTGATTAGCAATTGCCGGCCGTCGTCGTTGTCGTGAATGGAAAATTCGCATGAAGCCGATATTTTCCTCTTCTTTTTGTGATCAATTTTCCTGCTTGATATATCGGAACTGTGCGGGGAGCGAGTGTGGTAAGTAGACGCCAACTGATTGATTCAATTAATAGCACATTAGTGCAATCGGGCGATGAATTTCAGATGGTCGATTTCTCTTGATGGTGTGTGCGTTGTAGCTTCGAACAGGACGGCGAACATCCATCATGACAATATGACACTATATCAAAGTCCCCGCCGTGCGAGAACTAGATGCTGGATACTAACTCAATTAGATGCTCTTCTTCGTCAATTCGCTTCCAAGTGTGAAAGCTCTCTGAAGGGTATGTGATTTCGTTATTTACCGAATTTATTTATTTCCGGAACATCGACTACATATTTGCCTGACGATGGATTCCAATCTTATTGTTCTGTAGCACAAATTCCGTTACTCACATGCACGTACGTGATCAAGAGGCCGTAAATAAGTGGATGGAAATTTTCACTTTATTTTAAAAGCGATACAATCAATTTTTGACGTCGAATTTTGCACATGAGTAGGTGTGCTGGTGCGAAGAGGACATTCAATAAGGCTGACGAATCGATAAAAGGCTAACCAAGAGCGTTTTAACTTCGAACTACAATATAATAGGGAAGAAAATTTAATTACGTAAGAGTACAGGGTTCTTAAAGATAGCTAGCGGGCAAAAATTCCTCTCGATTGAAGAATGCGGCCGCAATGTGAAGACAATTTGGAAGCTTATTTGCTGTAATGGACTGCCAATCAATTGAAGTAAAGGGAACATACGAATACCAGTTATAAATGTGTGCTTTTTTTTTCAACAACTGCAGAGTACGATATATGATTCAAGAGAATAAATGTCTTAATTTCCTGAACGATAAAGCCTATCACTTCAGAAATATTGTTTTAGAATTAGTAACAATCCTGTACAAAAACTTAGTTAACAGCCCTAAAGTGAAACTATTGAAACTTGAACTGGTCGGTGGATAATCTTAAATGTTCTAAGAATCTGATCTTAATTGATGAAATGACACTTAAATACGAGCGAAAGATTAACCAGAACGCAGTGTTTATCACAAATCCTTCTGACGATTGCTAAATTATTGTTGAAAACATTCGATTCTAACAAGACGATTGAGTCTTCATCTCAGACCACTGTAGACAACATATCGCACATTGAGGTTCGAGTTGTGATCTTTTATGGAACTGCAAAGCTGAGCTTCGAAGTAATCTTCACCCCTTTAACCATAGGTTACAGTGAATCCTTGCTGTATGAGGGTCTTTGTGGCATTTTAGTAACCGTTTTTACTCATTGAGTAGAATATTATTTGCATGTAGAATCTTTGTCGTATTTGTTCTTGAAAACATGCAGCAAGTATTGTGACATCTCATCACATTCCAGAGCGTCACTGTGCTGACAGAGTAACGACATGAGCAAAATAAGGGTTATTGAAAGGCTCCCAAGTTGTTCCAAGCCTCAATTTCCATAACTTTTACTAACATATGCTATTTCTACTGATAGGTGTCTTGTTTATTGTTGCTATCTTAATTTATATAATAAGTGCTAGATTTTTAGGAGAATTCTTGGATGTACAGGAGAAAACGAAGACTGTAAATCAGCAACAATTTCCGGTGAGATCTATCTGATAATAAATAAATTTGAACGATACTACTAAATACGTGCCATCCTCAAAACAATAAGATTTGATGATGGAAGTGTATGCACAGTACCTATATCCATTTGATGTTTGTACTGTGTCTATGCGGGGCTTGTTGTTACTGAAAGTGACCTCGGAATGGACGTAAGTAACCAGGCATTCTGAAATAGGTCGCTGGAACCCAACAGAGCTATCACCTTCCAACTCCCGGGCTAAAAATGTTTGTCGAGTCGACAACAGTTCGTATAACTGCAAACATTTTTCTTCCATAAAAACACTGCCGGACAGAAGGGCGTTGGATTGTATATACACACACAATTCTTGGATGCACAGGAGATTTCTTCCTGCTTGCAGAATGTTGAAAAAAAAAAAAACAATAAAGTATGCAATGTTATTTCGGGCAGCTTCTGAAAGTTTCGGTCTGGGAAAGTGTCTATGATTATCTTTATACCACTAGCTTATGCTTTTTCAAAAAGTTCGTATTATTTACTCTCAACCAAGTTTACGATTTACAAAACATATCCATGATGGTTTTGAAAAATTTAAGTTTCCAAATCGAGGGCGGGAGTTCTCAATAAAATAAGAAACCTGACGTTAATTATACCAAAGAGCTCCTCACTATTTTTGCAGAGAATTCTGTTAATTTTCAGGAGATTAACCATGCCAATATAATTTTCCTAGGTGTAATTTTATCCTTTTCATATGTTGCTGTTTTAGTTTCGTATTTACGTGACTTCCAGCCTGAGGCTGGTTCGTTACGCCAGGCAGACGACCTGGACCCTACATATCGAACCCATCAATACATGAGCCGGGACCAACGGCTTTACTTCCCTTTCGAAGGAAGACGTGTTCCGAGATTTTTCGTCCCAGAAAAACCCAACGGCGCCGACTTGAATTGATACCAGACTGACAAGGATTTTACTTTATTTTGTGTTAACATTTTGTCTAGAAGACCTCTGTAGCTTCTGGCTAGAACTGAACAAAATCACAACAGTTTCAGGCAAATATGAGCATTCAATTTATTCCAAAATCACGACCAACCTTTTCCTTCAGAATAAACTTCGCAAAGATTTTTTTTTTCATTATCTCTTTAAAAACAATCTTAACAGAAAAAGAAACTTTGGATTTCGCTGACATCTTCCCCATAGTTCCAGGATTATCCAGCCGTAATTCCTCTGAATCTGCACCAGGATAAACCTGTTCAGGTCTCTCCAAGATTTGAGACCCTGTTAACGTCTTCAGCAAGTTTTGTCGGAATTCGCGTTCGCCTAAACTATTTTCATTGCAAATATTTGTAAAAATAATAAACGGAATTCAACAAAAACCTTATCTTCACAGGGATTAGCTCAAACCTTACCCGATATTATGTGGGATTCCCCAGGATCCTCTCTGAAATTCATTGAAACCTTTGTATTGTCTGACCTAATCCCACTTTTTCAGGATCTGCTTTTTAATATCTTCAGCGGGACCTTACAATTTTTCTCAGAACTAACATGAATTTTTAATTTTTTTATCACAAAATTTCCCGAAAAACACCTCCTCTATTGAATTTCTCCTTTTTTTCGCCATAATCGTATCCAAAATACTCAAGAATTCTCCCCACCATTCTCCAGGATTGAAATCCAGAATCTTTTTGGCAATTTGTCGAAATCTGCTCCGAGATCTGCCGGAGCCCTCTCACTCATGTACTCAACGGGTTCTCTGAGATGTTCTAGACACTTATTTTTCTTAGTGTAATTTCACGGAATCCTCTTCAGAATTCATCGCAAAAATATTTGCCTGTTCAGGTTTAATCAAAATACTCTACGCAATTTGATAAAGCCTTTTTGTTATTTAAACGAACTTCGGCTGACATTACCCATATATTCTGACTCGGTGGTGCAACCAGAATTTGAGAGTGCGTGTGAGAGGGGGGCGAGAGGTGCATAAATGGATGAAAAGTTATGTAGAAATTCCTACACGCAAAAAAAAAACTGCAGTTGAAACTACCATTTCGAGGGTTAAATTAAGCGCAACAATTTTCACCTGACTAAAAATGCGTTTGATTTTACCATGCTTACGATTAGATCGACCATGGTGCGGTTGATATCAATATGAGGTCTGTCAAATATACCCCAAATGCTGCAGGTTTTACCATAAACGTAGTAAATTTGACTGAAATTTCATGGTAGTTTTAAAGATAGGCATAGTCGGGTAAAATGGTAGTTTTTACTGCAAGAATTTTTCTGTGTTGCAAATATCAATCTTCATAGACATTCTGGAGATGGGGTGGAGGTTTGAACCCTAAAACCCACGCTTCTGCCTACGCATTTGTCCTAACTGATGGTAACGTGGATTGACTCATGCAGAAATTCAATTGATATTTTACTAGATTACTCTATGAAATTTGATGAAAACTAAATTCTCTATGGAATTCATCAAAATCTTCTTTGAGATTTTACTGATTCAATTGGATTTGCCTAGTTTCTCTGCTGAATTAGTTGAAATGTGCTCCATCATAAGTTAAAACCTCTTCAGAATCTTCTAGAATTTGCGAATTTTTCTCACAAGGCTTATCTCAAAATCAAAAACAAAATTATATTTATGATTTGTCAGACTCACTATGTTTGCCAAGATCATCTCCGAATTTTGTTAGAACTTTCTCTAAAATATTTCAAAACCTTTCTCAGATTTCTTAAAAATCTGTTTTCGCCAGAAAGCACTAAACTCTTCACAGAGATTTACCAAAAATCTCCCCAATATTCCGGAAATCCTATTAACTCCCCGTAATTCTTTCTGATATTCGCGAAGAACTTGCCTTTGTTAGCCAGAATCGTATCCGGGATTTGTTGGAATCTGCTCCCAGATTTGCCAAAATTTTCAAGGGTTTAAAAACTCCGACATCTTCTAGATTCTTTTCGAGATTTTCCTGAATCCTCAAAGGATTTGGTCCAAAAATTCCTCGGAATTTCCCGAAATCTTAACAGAGATTTACGTGCCTTTGCTCGCCAGAATCGTATCCGGAATTTGTCGAAATCTGCTCAAAAATATCTTCAGGGTTTAAACACTCCGACATCTTCCAGACTCTTTTCGAAATTATTCTGAATCCTCAGAGAAATTCAGCCGAAACTCCTCTGGAATTTCCCGATATCTTTACAAAGCATTACCTGTAATTGTTCGCCAGAATCGTATCTGGTGTTTGTCTAAATCTGCTCGCAGATTTGCCAAAAATCTCTCCAGGATTAAACAACTCGACTCTTCACCGGGTTTTTCCGGAATCCTCAGAAGAATTGTTTCGAAACTTCTCCGGAATTTTACGAAATCTTTATAAAAATTTACCTGTCTTTGTTCGCCAGAATCGTATCTGTAATTTTTCGGAATCTGCTCTCAGATTTGTCCAAAATCTCTCCAAGGTTGAAAAACTCCGACATCTTCCCGACTCTTCACCGAGAATTTTCTGAATCCTAAGAGAAAGTCGTCCGAAACTTCTCCGGAATTTCTCAAAAACTTCACAAAGGTTTAACTGTTTTTGTTCGCCAGAATCGTATCAGAAATTTGTCGGAATCTGCTCCCAGATTTGCCAAAAATCGCTCCAGGGTTGAAATACTCCGTCATCTACCCGACTCTTCACCGACATTTTTTTGAATCCTCAGAATAATTGGTCCGAACTTCTCCGGAATTTCCCAAAATCTTAACAATGATTTACCTATCTTTGTTCGCCAGGATCGTATCCGCAATTTGTCGGAATCTGCTCTCAGATTTGCCAAAAATTTCTCGATGTTTAAAAAACTCCGACATCTTCCCGACTTTTCACCGAGATTTTCCTGAATCCTTAGAGGAATTCATCCGAAACATCTGTGGCATTTCCCGAAGTCTTTACAAAGATTTACCTATCATTGTTCGCCAGAATCGTATCAGACCTTTTTCGGAATCTGCTCCCAGATTTGCTAAAAATCTCTCCAGGGTTGAAAAACTCAGTCATTTACCCGACTCTTCACCGAGGTTTTTCCAATTTTCCAAAATCTAGCCTACCTGCCCGCGGTTCATAAGAATTCTGTACGGAATTTGACGAAGATTTAAATGAATACCGACTGATATTCCTAGTATATTCTGACTTATTTGAACCATATATTATAACGGGTTCCGGTCAAAGATTTGTCAGAATCTTCACTGAAATTCATCTTCACAACCAAAATCTTCACTTCGAGAAGAGGATTCTGCTCTCGAAATTCGGAAAAAAATGCTCTCTGAGATTTATGAAAATCATCTTACCGATTCACAAGGTTCATTTGAATTTGCAAAGATCATGTCTGTAGTCCGTTGTTATCTGCTCCTAGATATTTTAAACCTCTCCAGAATTCTCCAGGATTTGCCGATTTTTTTTCCTGAGTTCAAAAACCTTCACAGAGCTCCCAGAATTCTCTAGAATCTGTCAAAAATCCTCTTCTGGACTTACCGAAATCCAAAATTCGCCAGAGCTTTCTCCAGAACGCACTGGATTCCTTATTGAGATTTACCAGAAATCTTTCCAGGATTCACGTCTTGTACGGACTTTGCTAAAATACTCTTGAATCGTATCCGATATTCGCCAGAATAATATCAGAAATTCGTGGGAATCTGCTTTGTGCAGTGCTATAAATGGTTATATCGACCCAATGTGATTCATTTGTTGATAACTCGTTCCAGAAACTGATTTTCAAAATATCACGTGTCACGTTCAAAATATCATGAAATAATTGCACTTGATTATTTTCATAAATTTGTCTCACAATGTATTGCTCTAACTTTAAAACCTATGACGTGAGAGTGCAGTATCAGACGTTTCAAATTATATTCATAATTGAACATCAATTGAATATGACAGTAAATATAACACTTTTGATATACCAGCTAGGACAATGCACTGTTAGTCAAAGTTGAAGAGTTAGTAAAATGCTACAATTTATCGTACAACATATTTATAACTTCAGCTCTCAAACATGTTATAGGTAAATTTATCCTAACAGACGAAAGGACTATTTACAGCATTGGTTTTGAGATCCACCAAAAACTTCAAGACTCAAGATTCAAAGAACTTTCTAATATTTAAAAAAAAAAAGGTTGAAAACATTTCGATTTCTTTTCAAACATGTTTTTTCAAACGTCCTCGAAATCTTCAACAAAAGTTTTGCCACAATTTTCCGTGTGGATTTTAACAAAGATCACCTCAAACTCCAGCTAAATCCTAAAATATATATATTTGATGGACAAAGCATTTGACAGAGCAAAGGGCAACACTCGTCTTAAGAACTGTAAGAACAACTTTTTTGTTAAATTAAATAAATAAACTTTAAAAATCTATATATATAAAAATGGATTTCTGTCTGTCTGTCTGACCCTAATAGACTCAGAGACTACTAAACCGATCGGCGTGAAAATTTGTATGCAGGGGTTTTTGGGGACGGGGAAGGTTCTTAAGATAGTAAGAGACCCCTCCCCTCCTCTGAAAGGGGGGGGGGGCATACAAATGAAACACATATTTCTGCATAACTTGAGAATTAATCAAGCAAAGGAATCCAAATTTAGCATGCAGAAGTTTTTGGAGGCAAGAAATGTGTCTATGGTAGTCAGAGACCCCTGCCCTCTTTAGAAAGGGAGGCTCCCATACAAATGAATCGGAAGTATCTGCATATCTCAAGAACTAATCAAGCAAATGGAACCAAATTTCTATGGTGGTTTGAGACACCTCCCCTCCCCTAGATGGGGTGCTGTCATACAAATGAAACTGTAATTTCTTCATAACTCTAGATCTAATTACGCAGATGGAACCAAATTTGGCTTGCGGGGATTTTAAAGGCAATAAATGTTTCTACGGTGGTTCGAGACCCCTCCTCTCTCTCTGGTAGGGGGCGGGGCTACCATACAAATGAAACACAAGTTTCTGCATAACTCGAGAACTAATCAAGTAAATGGAATCAAATTTGGCAGGTAGAGGTTTTTGAAGGAAAGAAACGTTTGTAAGGTAACTCAAGACCCCTCCGCCCTCTGTAAGAGGGGGGCTCTCATACTAATGAAACACAAAGTTGTGCATAACTCGAGAACTAATCAAGCATATGGAACCAAATTTGGCATGAGGAGGTTTTTGGAGGAGTGAAATGTTTCTATGGAAGTTTGAGACTCCTCCGCCATCTGGAAGGGGGAGGGAGGGGAGTTTCCAAACAAACCCAACACAAATTTCTACATAACTCGAGAACTAATCAAGTAAATAGAACTACATTTGGCAGGTGGAGGTTTTTGAAGGCAAGAAATGTTTCTAAGTTGACTCGAGCCCCTCCCTTCTCTGAAAGGAGGGCTCATATACAAATGAAACACAAATTTCTGAATAACTGGAGAACTTAAAGTTAATGGAACCCAATTTGGCATGTAGAGGTTTTCGAAGGCAAAAGATGATTCTATTGTGGTTTGAGACTCCTCCGCTCACTGAAAGAGGGGTCTCTCATACAAATGAAACACGAATTTCCGCATAACTCGATAAAAATTAAAGCAAATGGAACCAAATTTGGCATGTGGAGGTTTTTGAGAGAAATAAATGTTTCTAATGTGGTTTGAGACCCATAAAAATTAAACATAATGTTTAGCATAACTCGAGAGCCAAAGAAGCAAATGAAACCAAATTTTGCATTTGGCATGTTGAGGTTTTTGGAGGCAAGAAATGTTTCTATGGCAGTTCAATACCCCTCCCCATTTTGAAGGGGGGTGGGGCTCCCATACAAATAAAAAGCAAATTTCTGCATAACTCGAGAACTAATCAAGTAAACGAAACCACTTTTAGCATATGGGGGTTTTTGGAGGCTAGATTTCTATATACATAAAAATGAATTTCTGTCTGTCTGTCTGTCAGACCCTTATAGACTCGGAAAGTTCTGAACCGACCAACGTGTAAATTTTTATGAAGGGGTTTTTGGGGCTGGGAAAGGTTCTTATGATTGTTTGAGACCCCTACTCTCTCAGGAAGGGGGGCTCTGATTCATATGAGACACAAATTTCATCATAACCCGAGAACTAATCAAGCAAATCGAATCAAATTTGGCATGTGGGGGTTTAGAAGGCAAGAATGTTTCTATAGTAGTTCAAGACCCCTCCCCTTTCTGAAGAAGGGGGGGAGGGGCTTCAAACAAATGAAACTCAAATTTTTATTATAATCGAAGAGCCCAATGTGATGGTTCGAGAACTAATCAAGCAAATGGAATCAAATTTGCCATGTGGGGGGTTTTGAAGGCAATGATTGTATGGTGGTTTGAGAAACCACCCCCTCTGGAAGGGAGGGCTCCCATACAAATGAGACACAAATTTTTACCAAAAATGAGAATTATCCAGGTTACTTAAACACAAAACGTGTATTTCTCGGGTAAGAAGCATGTTTTGATAAAAGTTTGAACCCCTGCTTATTCAAGAAAAAAAAACTCATTTCGAAAAAAAAACCATAAACCTGCCAGTTATATTAAATTTTCCTTCATTTAGTTGCAAGCGTAGCAGCGCACGCACCGGGTTCAGCTAGTTCTATAATAAAACTAAAACATTACATGTACCATAAAATATGAAATATTAAACTCAATAACAATGTGCCATAAGTTTAATTGTAGGTTTCAACTGGATCTACAAGCCTACTTGTAGTTCAAAATTAAAAATGTTCGACTTATGATCTGGGGCCCACCCTAATAAAAATGCCATCAAATTGAGCATTATTAAAAAAAATAACTTGTCTGGGGACACCAACCTACTACCATGAACGAAAACGAAGTAAACAATTATTTCTAAATACTAAATTTGAATCATAGTGCATTGGTATTATTCAATTCCGCAATTGCATTTGACAATTTCTTTCGAAACTTCGTGTCAACTGACAGAGGCATAATATCAATGTAAAGGATCGGCAAACCTAGCAAGCCTGACAAACAAATCTAGCTAACTTGTATGCAGCTCGCTTCGAAAAAGCATCATTTTCTTTCCTCCGCATGAGTGCTGTAAGAAGCTTTGCTTTTGCAAACCCCCAAAAACACGTACCAATTAGACGCCACATGCATGCGGCGCCATCATCATAACCAAATCACGAAACTCATTTGTCCTCTTCCAACATCTATCGTACCGACAACAGATGTTCCGTTTACATCATCTTGGAGCGTCAAAACCACTATCACTTTCTCGTCTCTAAATGTGGAGTGCTTTGTGCCAATCCACAGTAACTCAGGTTCTGATTTCAGCGGGACAAAAGTCCTAGGAGTTAATTTTTAGCTTAAGACGTTCCGTGTGTGGAGTGAAGTTGGAAAACATATTACACAGTGTGTTTTGAATGCTTTTATACTGTTGATCATCAAATTAAAAGTTATACTTAAACAAACTTTTATGAAGTCTGAAAATCCTACGTCACACACTGAAAATATGTTTTCGTAAATTCTCTTTTGCTCGTTTCGTAAATATGAATTTTGAGCATCTTGTGAAATTCTATCATTACACTTTTTTTGTACAATGTACGAAATGAATTTCGCGAAGACCAGCCAATCAGTGATCTTCTTTTACCGTACTCATACATGTTGGTGTAGCTACTAGTTTGGGCGGAAATTATTGGTTTAAGCCGAAATAAAACCACGGATTCAATAACAGCTCTTCACAAAAGTATAGCATCAAACCCCATGTCACAAAGATTTGATTAAAGGAACAACTCCTCGTGGGTGCGCTTTTTTGTGTCGATATAGCAGATCTGTCAATCATTCATGCAACCATCTGAGAGACGTTTCTTTTTTATTTGTAACGATATATTCGTACCTCTATGTATCGTTTTCGTACAATGCACGAATGTTATTTTTGTATCAACAAATGCTTTGTCCTTTTGACAGTTGTGCGTATGGCATTGAGTACGAAGTTTCGTCGTAGAAAACAATAAATAGGGGCTTTGATTTCGCAACTGAAAATTAATTTAATTTTCAGTGTAAAAGATGCGTCTTTGTGAAGCAACTTTGTCAAAAAGAAAAATCTCTCTTAACGAAGATGAGGAAACGAGCTAGTAACAGGTTTCCTTAGAACAAAAATACACCCTTGATAAAACTCAATCACCCTCCCTCGAATTAATAATCAACATCTGCTCATAAAATCATTGCAATCTTCAATTTTCCTGTCAAAAATACTGAATAGACAAGGTAAACATAATATTAACACAATTAGATATAAATGATAGCATATAAGGTTGAAATGTTTGAGGGATTCCATCCAGAATGTGCCGGAAATCCTAAAAATCATACCCGATCATCATTGATTTGGATGAAACTTGGCACATGAGTTCGGTACGTTGGAAAAAAAAATTCCACTGGTGTTAAGATAATTTGGGTTCAAGAGTAACTTTTGAGATGGGCGTATGTGTTTTTTTCCAACATTTTACTTGAAAAATCGTAGTTCAAAAACCATTACATTTAGAGAAAAACTTTATATAAGGGAATTGTAGGGAACTAAAAAACCTTTCTTAAAAAAATATACACAGAAAAAAAAATTTTTTTTCATCAAGAAAAATCAAAAATAATTACTAAAAATAAAATATCTAAAAAAACATATTTTTAATATTTTTTTAATTTGTTGTATGGAAATTTGAGGAAAAAAGACACGTTTTAAAAAAAAACTTAATAACTTAGCAGGAGCACCTAGGTTAAATATATGAATGTAAAAAAATGTGAAATTTGGAATAAACATCACCAAAGACACGAAACGAAACGTCTTGAACGAAAAATTAAACCACCAACTTTTTTGTCCTGATAAATTCATATCATGGCCCACTGTGCCATACTTATTTTCTTCAACAAATAGCATGCATCTAGAACCGCACCTTTATCCCAACCCCTCTTCCCACGAGCATTGTTCTTCATTCGTCGGCGGGACATTTCCGGGGCGTTGCTGTGTTGACGGTGACGATTGAACCATGGCCGAACCAGCACTACTAGGAATCGGAAACACAAGGACGTCAATTTCGAGGTGTTATTTGCTTCCGTCACTTGGAATTTACCGGCATCGGTTGTCGACCAAGGGCGGTGGTGAAATTTTACCGTGGCATGCATAGTAATGTACGTGTAGGACATATTGTTATGCAAATATTGGCCGTGCGACTGACAGAATCTCGTTCGATCTAGTTTGGCTGCCGTCTGTGGCAGTTAGTAGGGTGGCGTATTTGGTTCAATGGAGATATGAAGGAGTGGATAACCGATAGTCATTCAAGATGATGTGGATACGACGGGAGGCTTACTTTCTGTAACGACTTTAGATGTATCCACAGAGACCATTTTTAAAGTGGGAAGGAAGGGAACACTCTATTGACTAGACTACGCTATTGATATGGAAGATTGAGGATATTTTTTTTATTCGTTTATTTTCCGTCGGCCTATTTCCTTTCAACGTGGTGACAACCACTGACGCCAGGAAGACGACTCCACCACCTGGATGCTACATATGGCACTCATCAACACATGAGCCGGGACCAACGACTTTACTTCCCTTTCGAAGGAAGACGTGACCAGATTTTTTCGTCTCAGAAAAACCACCGACCTCGACTGGGATTGAACCCAAACCCACTGGGCGTCAAAGTAGCAGTCACGCTTACCACTACACCACCGGCGCCGGCATTGAGGATAATAATCAAGATTATTTGAGCAAATTTTTCAAATTAATCAAATGTTGTTGAACACATGGTGAATCCCAGAAACGATTCTAGTGAACGCTGGAGTGAATTTTTATGAATCTATAATTTTAACAAATCCCATAGTGGATGCAGAGAAACAAAACCGTTCCCAAAAACGGACCCTTAACTAATTAACGTTTCAAGATTTTTACATGAAAACGTGAACTATTTGTGGATTGCGTGGTTTACTCCACGTTGCAATTTTGCTAAAGACTGTACTCGAAAAAATGAGACGCAGATTAGTGATAGCAAAAAAATCTATTTTAGCCGGATATTCTTCAAACTTCCATTGAATAAGCTACACCATTATGGTAGAAACCTAATCTACTTCATTGGTTGATTAGATCTCCTCTCCATGACCGAATGCCCGCACTTTGCCCTTGACTCCGCTCATACACAGATAAAAAGAAACGTTGAATTTTCGATCGAGGGCTCGATTCTAGTGTGAGTGTGAACTTGCTTTTGGAAGGAGATTCTCTTCCCTATATTCGCGGGTTTTGAGTAAGTGTCTCTGCTTACGGGCCCGCCCAAACGTTTTTGGCCCTTCATACAGGGGCTTGATGATCACAAACAAGGCAGAAAATAATGGGATATTTCATGTAAATTTAAGCCAGATAACGCCTGAAGCTAGCCTGTTGTATGAAAGATTGCAAACATTTTTTATATGGTGCATGAAAGATTGCAAACAATTTCGTTGTTTACGCCTCCTTTGGCTTGGAATTAAACGAGGGGAAATTCTACGCGCTCGTTAAAATTAATTATTTTTTTCTGTGTAAGGTTTTGGGCAATAGTGGGCAATACACTTGTTTTGTTACTTTTACCCACAATTTCTTCACAGTTCTCGAATACTTGAGGTGTTTTACGAAATTTGGCCTTCATGATGGCCCAAAACTTCTCAATCGGACGAAGTTCCGCCGAGTTCGGTGAGTAGAAGTCGCTTGAAATAAAAAATAGAGGTGGGTTATATCAGGGATATAACCGCGAGGCTCACGTAGGACCGCGTTGGTGTAGTATACACGCAAAAAATAAACCGCAGTAGAAACGTCCATTTCGAGGGTTAAATTAAGCGCAAACACCAACAATTTTCACCTGACTATAAATGCGTTTGATTTTACCATGCCTGCGGATAGATCAACCATGGTGCGGTAGATATCAATATGAGGTCTTTCAAATATACCACAAATGCTGAAAGTTGTACCATAAACGTAGTAAGTTTGACTGAAATTTCATGGTAGTTTTAAAGTTAGGCATAGTCGGGTAAAATGGTAGTTTTTACTACAAGATTTTTTTCAGTGTAGTAATAATTGCATGATCTAATTTATACATGCCACAACATATATAGTTGGCTAATATTGAAATATTTTAATTTGAGTAAGTGAATATACACACTTAGAAAATTTTTCAGTATTCGGTAATTTTTTACCGAACTTTCAACAGCTAAACGTTCGGTAATCTGATTTAACGGATTTCGGTAACATTTGACAAGTTCCGGTAATTTTTTTACCAGAATACTGTAAAAAGTTTTAAGTGTGTAAAATTGGTTGTATAATCGATTAACTCTTAAACCCCAACTCTTTTCAACTGTTCTGGGGTCCTGAAAAGAATCGGTTTTATCTTTTGTCGCCCCTGGGGTAGTCCATGCAAAGCCTACTATCATCATGTTCCAAATGTTCATAAGCCTGATGGCGTGGCTGGTGGTTTATAGCCTATAACTAAAAATATACAATAGCTTCATGATGATCTTGAACAGATATTGTTATGATTGTAGTGTTCTTGTTCTTATGAAAGTATGAGCGTGCATATTTGTTAGAATGTATCTTTAATTGAACATCTTGTATATATGTCGTGTATGTTTTTTAACACGTAACGAGTTTATAGAAAAACAGCAAACTATTTGGATGAAATATGGCAGTGTAATGAGATTAAATACCTATGATTTCCTGTCTCGGTAACTAAACTCAATGACGATCGGTGAAACGCGAGCCATCAATTTGTGAGTTTATGTTTTGTCCTAAGTACAACTATGTCCATGCCGTACGAAACAATAAGTGAAACTCATTTTATGGCAAATGAGTCCCTAAAATGTAGACCCGAGGCGATAACCCACACTCACAACCCAGCACCTACCCGGTTTGCTTTGTCTCCCATACCACAGTCCGGCGGACGGCACCGGGTGGGCTGAGAGCTAGTGTCGAACACTGAAATGTGAAAAACACATTTCGGTTTACCTCTCATGCTACATACTAGCGTTGAATAGCATAGCCCAGAATGAGGAGAGTCACGAAAATGCAGTACGAAGCAAAATTCGAAAGAGGGGACGGGCTTCAGTTATGATTTCAGTCACCGGCAACAGAGCAAAACTATTTTGCAGCTGAAGGGTGTGGCTATAGCGGTATTAAACTTGCAATGAAACCTAGTGAAATAAAAAGAAGATGGCAATTCGAACCATTTGTTACCCGTTTTTGAGGACCCGGAAAGGGAAAACCATATTTTCAACCTGTTCATATACACTTTTGTATGGGAGCAAACGAAGGTCATTTTAAGTAAAAATTTGAACTACTTATACTAATAGCACTTAATGCAAAAAAATTGTAAGGTTTTATGATCCAATGGTGTATGAATGAAGTCATTCTGCTCAGTCAAACGAGAGTTATAAGCATTCAAAAACCTTTCACTTTAGCGTAACACTCACCTTTTTCAAAATTTTGAAATGACACCCGGTACGGAAAAGAGAAACGTAGTCCTACGTTAAAACAACATTGTTATTTCTCTTCCAGTCTAACACCAGCCGCGCGTAGTGGCAGGATGCCAAATTCAGGCAATATAGCGTCTCGCCTCCACGCGACTGCAGGAAGGGCAGCACTTCTGGAGCCACTCGTCTCGGTAGATTTGCCCTTTCATGGTTGCCGCCGTGATGTATGGCTGAATCATCTTTCCACACCCACAAATGACCTGCCAAACCAAGAACTTTTTGGCGAATTTGTTCACCTTCTTCTTCCTTACCTCCTCAGGAACGGCCAACCGTGATGTGGCAACGTAAAATTCCTGTCCCGGCAAATGTTTTGTGTCCGCCTTGATGAAAGCCTCGATACAGCTTTCGGGCGTGGGTTTCGGCTAACGTGTTTTGTTTGTCGTTCCGGTTTGGTGCCTTCCAGAGTTTGTAGACATAAAGGCCGACCACGTTTCATCGTTTTTCGGACAAACCAGATGGAAACCTCCGTCTTCTTTACCATGCCTCGCGGGTCGAAAGGTTCGGTCAACGCTTGAACAGATTCAACACCTTCCTTGCCTTTACCGAATCAGCTGTCTTCGGTTTTCTGCCGCTGCCAGACTGCCGCTGGGTCATCTGGGTCTTCATCAACCGGGAAACCCTCGGATGATGGAATTGGATTTTCCTCGAGCAGCGCACATAATTCTTTGACGGATCTGCTCATGTGCCGATGCCATCTCAATAACCACTTGACTTTTGCCAACGTAAACATTACATTCTAAGCTAATTTCAGTCAACATTTCATCAATTTTTACCCTCACACTAAAAAATTACTAGCTAATCACTGTGTTTCATTTCTTCCGAGTACATTCCTTAGTTCTCGCATTCATGACCACCTCTCTACTTCCTTGTGTTGAGGAATCCCGCGAAGGTTTTGGGCGAACCCCAGAGAGAACTCTTGCAAATCTTTGAGTGATTCTCTATCAAACCAACAATCCGAAGATAGATCGCCTCAGAATGCTGAACAACATACACTCAAATCGCCGAGTAAGATCTGCTCAGAGCTCTTAGAATTATTTGCTGAAAATGCTGAGCTTGCTTCGATTAAAATCTTGAGTGAAATTTGTGGAAAAAATTTTGAGTAATTTTTATGAAATTTCGAACTAGAGGAGAATTGGACGTATTTTCGTTAACCTAAGCAGATGACAAATTAAAAGTGCATGAAAAAAAAAAAAAACAACAAAAGGAAACCGTTTCCCGCAGTGGGTCTCGAAAAGGACTTATTTCATTTGCTGGCAACAAGGAGGCCTCTGAAATTCGCGAATTTTCATCCAGAACTACAAAAACTTCATTCCATGGGACAGCAAAGGGATTTTGACACTTCAGGATTTTCCGAACCGGTTCCAGTAGGGGTCAAAACGGACACTATCAGAACCTCCCGTACTGGTACAGTGCTCTAAGGCTTTCAGTTCAAGATTTTTCACCTAAAATTCATTGGACCAACAGGAGGATTTGGCCAATTCCTGGTAATCTGGTATCGGATCCAGTAGGGTCCAAATCGGGCACTTTGGGGCCTCATACTGGTACCGACGGCTCCAATTACTCCAACAATGGGATTTGGCCCCTTCCGGATACTCTGGGGTTCACTGGTGATGTCCGATGGCCTCAAAATCCGTGAGTTGTTCACCCAAAAGTACAAGAATATCGTACATTAAACTAACAAAATTTCTGGATTGTTCAACATAAATTGACAATTTTGAATAACATTTTAAAGTTAGGAAAAGTCATGGAATTTGAGATCTTCAACTTTTACCATTATGAAGTTACAGCTTTTTTTTTTAAAATTTCGATTGACCATGAATCTTACCAGAAAAAAAAAATCTTAAAATTTATAACCTGCTCTTTATAATGACGAATAACCATAATTCAAATTTCATTTTTCAGCCACCAAAATATAAAATAGGATCCTTTTCTTCTATCATATTTTCAGATTTCCTGTCATATCAATTTTTTTCTTTGAACGAATATGAACTCAATTACTGCCAAAATCCAACTAACCTTCCGAAATATTCGATTTCGCAAATCGTCAAAACCGAATAAGCAAAACTCGTACATTGACCGACCGTCGTGTCCACGATTGACACAATTTTGAATTGCATAACAAACACGAAGGCAGCCAGGCGAAGGTTGATCGCATGCCATCCCCACCCATCCCGTGTTGTAAACTCGCAAAATATCAATCACAAACGTGATAAGTTTTCTTGATTTCGTTCGTACTTGACGTACCGAGGCAAGATAGCACCGATGCGAAAGTGAAGCTTTACACACGCGTACCCCTGAATCAGCCTTGATTCTACGAATAACTTGTTATCTACCGACGGCAACGACGACGACGACGAGGGAATACCGAGAAGGTTCTCGGTGATGCCCGACGGTCAATGAGCTTTCGTCCATTGATAGAATCTGATATTGCCCGGTCGGTGTGATGGGTTCGATTTGAGCTCCACACACTCCATACGCCTACGTTTATGAATAGGAAATGAGAAGAATCCACACCACGGACGGGTGAAGCGTGAACGATATTCGCAGAATTGGAAATATTCTCCTTTGATGCTGGCACTGAATGGGTTGAAGTGCGGTTCAACTTTGTTCGAGTGTAAACTGCGTACTTGATGTTGTTGAGTTTATGACAGTTCCACTTTAATATAACTTTTAAAAAGTGAACAAAATTTATGCAAAAATAGAAACATCTTTTTATATTGTTTTGAAGAAACTCCCTTCTACATTAAATTGTAATCGGACACATTAGAGAAGCATTAAAATTCATGCGAAGTTACGTGAATTACTCTTCATCTCCAGAACCTATGACAAACTTGGTTAAAACCAATGTTTGATTTAACTAATCAGTGGCGTAACAATCATTCTACTCTATCCCAAAAAAATATCTTTTTCCACTTCTTTCTTCCTAAATATTCTTTTATCTTCTTTTATTCTCCCCCCCCTCTCCCCTTTTTATAAAGACTGTACTCGAAAAAAATGAGACACAATGATTGGTTTGTAACTTTTTAGCATGTCGACAAAAATAGATGATTTGACTGAGACTGCTAAGAGTGTAATGTTTACGTTGGCAAAAAAAAAGTTCATCACAATCCAACAAGTAGTTATCGAGATGGCATCGGAACAAGAGCAGATCCACCAAAAAATTATGTGCGCCGTCGTGGAAAATCCGACTGCGTCCCACAGATGGATCGGAAAACACCTGGGATTCCATCATTCGACGGTGTCCCGGGTGGTGAAGTCATTCAAGGAGCGGTGCTCAGACAGCGGCAGAAACCCGAAGACAGCTGATCCGGTGAAGATAGGATATTGGTAAAATTTGTTCAAGCGTCGACCAAACCATTGACCCTCACGTCTACAAAGGCAGGAAGGCAACAAAGCAATTGCTCAACAGCTGATTCAATATCAAGGCCATCCAAAACATTCCAGTCGATACAGGACAAGCAGTGTCGAAGCAGTTGAACATTGGTTTTGTGAAAATTGAGTCGATCGATGCTTACAGGTTCATCAAAATGGAGATTAAATTCGTGAGCAATTGATATATCCAGAGAAGGATGGTAGTTATCAAGTGGCACAATGGCGTCCGGAGCCTCAACGACAGTACATTCGTGCAGATAAACACCAAGTCGAGCAAGTTTGATTGGAAGTTGGAATTGATCTGGCTCAGTCCAAGAAAAGCAGTTCCATCGACAAGTAGGTGACTAGCAGGCGTAGAACTAGAAGCAACTGGATCAGGAAACGCAGGCCGGAGGGCGACCAAATGAGTCCTGGTTGATTGAAATCTCCGAGCAGAAGAAGCACATCCGTCAAGGTAGTCAACGAAGAAGCAAATCCTGTAGTATCCAGGTGAAGTTGCATAATGCTGCAATCATGTCTTCGGTCGGGAAGAATGTACGAGGCGCTGTTGAAAAAGTTTCGTTCGGAAAGACGCTTTTCAACTAAAACTGCTTGAATAGAATTGAACTGTCCTACGGCGATCTGGCAGGAAACAAGCCCATTGAAAACAGCAACAAGAACACCACCTCCACGCATACGAGAGCTATTAGCTATACTACGGTCCACTCTATACACGGTGAAATGGTCACCGAAAAGTTGAACTGAGTTGATCCTTCCATCGAGCCAGGTCTCCGTGAAGACATAAACATCATATTCGCCGTCAAGCGGAGCAAGATAAACATCGTCCAATTTGGATGAACATCGTCCTCTTGTATTTGGTAATACACTCGTAGATTCTTACCCGTGACAGTACGGTTGGTTGACTCCACAACTGCAAGTCGACAAAGCATCAGATACCGAAAGTAAATAACGTTTGCATTTAAAAAAATGGACTTTTTTCGGATGGTGATAAAAAAAGCTAAGACAGATAATTGCTTTTGATAAATTTCCCATCGAAGGTATTATTTAAGCTTACTTGCAAAAAAATTCTACGCCCTTCCTGCAGTTAACCGGAAAATTCGCCATGCCGGACGAAAACTAGCGTGTAGGCATGTTTTTGAGTTCTTTCTTCGTTTTATTTATCAATTCCTTCTCAGTTTTTTCGACAAAATTGTTGGAGTAGATCTTACGCTTCATGTTGGCCCAGAAATTCTCGATGGGACGCTGGGGGACGTTGGGCGGGTTTTATCAGTGCGGGTGAAGGTAAACCCATGAAAAATCGTCAATTTTTGTCCATTTTTTTTAAATGCAAACGTTAAAGCCCGTTTCAAAGTAAATTTGGACGCATTCAAGTGATCATAACTCAAGAATTAAACAACAACGCAGTTGATCAAAACGTCAAACAAAAGTATATTTATTCAGCTTTCAAAAGATATATAACAAGTTATTACATTTCACCATTTCGAACGAACTGCCGCACTTAACATGTGATCGATGCCATCATGATCTGCACAGTCGCTGGTTACACTGTACCGGCGAACTTATTCCACTTTTAACGCATTTGTTGTGCATTTGTCACTTCTTTACCGCATCCTCGAAGTTTTCGCTTGACAATTGCCCAATATTTTTCGATCGGTCTGAACTCAGGGCAATTCGGAGTATTAATCTGTTTGTCGTCGAAATTAACATTGTTTGCAGCATACCATTCTATCACCTCCTTAGAGTAGTGGCAGCTGGCTAGATCCGGTCAAAACATAACGTTGGTCTTGTGTTGCCGAATGAAGGATAAAATCCGCTTTTTCAGACACTCTTTAGTGTAGTGTAAACCTTCGACGTCATTGTGTGGGATGTGATGAAAACCTTGGTTTTAAGGCCACAACTGCAAATTCCTTGCCAAATCATTAGTTTCCGAAGAAACTTATCAGCAAAAACAAATTTATACGTGGAAGGGACATCCCCACGACCAGTTGCCAGGTAAAATTTTTAACCGGGGATTTGTTTATAATCCCATTTTGACATATTTTTCGTCATCCATTAAAATACAGCCATCAAATTTCGTCAAAACTCGTTCGTATAGTAATCGTGCTCGCTTTTTTTCAGGGAGCGATTCGTATGTTTACTGGCACAAAAAGACCTATATCCTTCTCTTGAAAGGGTGTTACGCACAGTGGAAAAGTTTCAATCGTATTTCTTTGCCAAATCACGTATGGAGACACCTGGGTTGCCTTTCACGTACCTCAACACCTTTCTCCTCAGCTCTTTGTCCCTAGTGCCACTTTTATGATAGGTGCGCTGTGCTCTATCCACACTCAGAGTATCCTTGTAACGTTTGATTGCAAGACACACCGTTGACTTTGGTAATTTCAACACTCTTGCTATTTTTGAGGCAGGCCACGAAGGATTCTCTAGATGTTTGTGCATAATTAATTTTCTTTTCTTAAGTTCCATGATCCGTAATTTTGAGATGCGTCGATCAATCGAGAAGAACTTCTCACCAATTTCAATAAAACATCAACAAATGCCTGTCAAACGTGTTTTGTTCCAACCACCAGGGACGCGGTGGTGTATTAAACCGTGCGTCCAGATTGACTTTGAATCGAGCTTTAATGTTTGGAATACTCGCCTGAGATGGGAGTTTGGAAGCCGCCTACACCGCCGCCGACCGCATGACCGGGATGATGAGGAGGATGAATGGGTCGAATGGGTATTCGAAATATTCAAGCAGTGTGAAACAATTTTCTGCACGTCGCTCTCATTGATAAGCGGATTCAATCCTGTCATGTACAGCTAAAACTTATCCGACACTTTTGCTTGCATAATAGACGGCGCATCATAATTTAATAGTTCCGAGTCAGAACCTCTGCTAGTTCCGAGGAGGATTAGTAAAAAATAGGTGGTTGTATTCGAATCACGAATAGAATTGGAAAATATTCTTTATAATACGAGGAAGAATCTCTCCAGAATGTAGTATATAGAGTATGTGTGAAGTAAATGTTAAGATGCTTTGTATGATTTTAAGAGCATTTATCAACCTTTCGATTTGGGTATAATCATTCAATTTGAGTATAATGGACTTAGCGTGAAATGAAATAAATAAATAAATGAAATTTCATGAGAAGAAACAAACACAACGCAACGCGTCGTCGTGGGATGGCGTTAGCTATAAATACCAGGTACCTATGCTCATTCATGTCCATGTCTGTTTTCGAATTCATCTGCCATGGCACTTCTCTATATCGAGAAGGCCCTCGATAACATGTGGCATGATGGCCTGGTGTATAAGCTAAAAAGATACAATCTTCCTAGCTTCCTGATGAAGATAATTAAAAATGATCTGTCGGACAGGGCATTCCGTGTTTTGCTTCAAGGTGCAGTTTCCGATGCACAGGAGATCTCCGCCGGTGTTCCGCAGGGAAGTATACTAGGTCCACTTCTGTTCAACCTATTCACCTCGGACCTACCCCCGCTCCCTGAAAATGGATCTCTGTCGTTGTTTGCCGATGATACATCAGTCGTCCACAATGGTAGGGTAATAAGAGCGCTTACCGCGAAACTGCAACGAAGCCTGAATGTCCTGTCGAACTGAATGGAAGATCTGTATCAACGCGGCGAAGACCCTCTTCCCATAATCCAATTCTCTCAGACTTGTTCCGACTGAGGATTGTAAACATCCAAAATCAAAAAGCAAGAATGTAATGATATTTTTTTTTTAATGATTTTGTTTCATTTCTCGCTGTTGATCGTAACTTGGAGAAAAAATGCAACATTGTTTTTGGGCAAAAATGCAACACAGTTATTTGCTTTGAAAAATAAAATGTGTGCGTGGGGTTGTGCAGTAGTATTAGTTGATGTGTGAGATTGAAGTTCGAAAATCAGGTGGCTCACAAAAATAAAAAGTGTTTTTATTCAGAACCGAGATTTGAACCATAGCTGTCGGCGTGATGGCCCTCGATGTTAACTATTTGGCCAAGTTATCAAGCTGAAAGAAATGGAATAGAAACCATACAGTTGGTTCGCTTGACGAGCCACTCAACGGTACATCAGTGAAGGAAATGGATATATTTTTCACACTTGCATGGCTTCGTTTATTTCATGAAACGCTTTGTCTATGATCAGTGAAAACAAAAATAGAACACTTGACGGCAGACTTACAACAATGGGCAACAGCGCCAAACATATAAAACATTTGCAGTTTCTTCATTGATTACGCATTAAACGGTCAATTCAAATGTTTCTTAGTTGGTAGTATCGCCATAGGTAGCACGTATAGCCGATTTTGTTACGTTTGACGTTTACACACTACTGCCATCTGTTCAGCTTAATCATCCATCACAGTGTGCACAGGAGATGGCGTTAGTTTTTTTTTTTAAATGACGATGATTTGTATTGCAAAATGTTCAATGTGTTATGTCTGTTTGTCTGTGATATGAATGTTAATAAATAAACGGAGATGAGTTAATATAAAAATATAAACATTTTCATAAAAAAAAACTCGCGTTGTTACGCTCTTTGATGATAATTGTTGATACTGCTGATTGAAAATTATGCAGGAAAAATGCAAAACTACCAATTTTAAAACGAGTTTTTCTCCTAAATGGGACAATAGGGGACACACGATTTTGCATAGATCTTGTAGATGGCAGTTTGTACTTTGAGTTTACGTATATTGTGTTTGCAAATATTTTCAAATAAGGGAGTAAGATATCTTGCAAAAAAGTATTTTTTTGCACCTCAACCCCTACAACTTTTTTTCTATAATTACTAGCAACTATGTTGTATCTTCAAAATGTGAATTTATGCCATGTCATTTTATGCCCTAAAAGTCAACTTTGCCAAGTTTTCAAATCCAAATTGAAATAAAAAAGTTACAGAAAAAAACGGTTTTTCTTAGTCCCACCCTAAGGAAAGTTTGAAAAACTGTTATAAAACAATACGTAGATGAGATAGAAGTTAAATTTTTCAGCAAAGTTTCAATAAATTAAAATATCTACAATTCTGTGGAAGCAAAAAATCCTCTAAATCATAAAAATAAAAAGTTGAAATTTTTATTATGAACATAAAAGATAGATCTTATTTTGAAATCAAATCTTCCGAAGACATCATCTGTCTAAAGTTAATAGTTTTCGAGTTATTGATTTTTGTCGCGAAATTTGTCCATTCTTACCATAGTGCAGCATTGCGGCAATCCGGGGGTATCAACTCACCCATATTGAAATATTGGTGATGATTGAATAAAGACCCAAATGTTGCTTCGACTTTCGAGGCACTAAACGGGACGCAGAAATTTGTTTCGATCTATTTGTGTCTGCCAGCCGGTTGCATACATTTGCATGTCTTCGTTTGTACCATAAAACGCTTTGTGGATCAAGATGGGCAAAATTGCCTTCTCTGAACCATGTGGATTTCTCAAAATATGATTGCAAAAACTGCAATTGCATTTTTGCCACCTTTTCAAATTTTTGGTGAAATAAGCCTAAACAACACAACGGTGGAATGGGCCAAATCGGCTGTCTATCTTGGCGTTACCATAGACAGCAAGCTTATCTTCAGGGAACAGTTTGACAAAACTGTCACAAAGTGTAACGTTCTGTTGAAGCTATTGTACCCATTGACCAACAGAAGGTCTACATTATCCCTGAAAAACAAGCTTACTATCTACAAGCAAGTCATACTTCCAGTCATCGAGTACGGCATGCCAATCTTGGAGAGTTGCGCAAAAACACATCACCTGAAGCTTCAGCGTGTTCAAAATAAGTTTCTCAGGATGACCCTGAACACCCCTCCGAGGACAAGAACATCTGAGGTCCACCGTCTGGCCGAGATAAAAATGCTCGATGATTGCTTTAGTGAATCTATCAATCGGTACACGGCACGCAGCCTGACATCGGATCACCAGATCATCCGGAATCTGGTGCCCCACCCCTAGGATTTTCAAATTGTAGTTGTAGTTGTAGGTTAAGTAGGTTATCAAATTTTAACTGACAATGCCCCAAGGGCTGATCCGAAAAATTAATTAAATCATAAAGCACACAAAACACATAAAACACTAAAACAAAGCTGAAGAGACCATTGGGCTAAACCACTTGAAATTGAAACTTAGTATATAAGTCAAAGAATGGAAAAATAAAAATCAATTTTAGTAGTAGTAACTTATTCATGGCATCGTTATAACGAATTTTGACAACATCGTACCAGTAGCAGCAGCAAGTAATCGAAGCTGAAAACTTCGGTCATGTCACGACACAGAACAACGAAACATGTGTGAAATTCGCAAACAAATTTAGAATTGAATCAATGCAACAAATACAAGATCGCCGAAAAAGACACCTGCAGAGAGATACAAAAGCGCATTATGGTTGACAATCGTGCCTTCTTTGGACTCCGTAGGACGCTCAGATCGAACAAAATTAACCGAACTACAAAGTTGACCATCTACAACCGGTCTCCTCTACGACCATGAAATATGGAAAATGCTCTTGGAAGACCAACGAACTTAAGGTGTCTTTGAACGGAAGGTGCTGCGTACGATCTCCGGGTGAGTGCAGATGGAAGACGGAAGGCGAATGAACGACGACTTCCATCAGATTCTGGGAAAACCTCCCATCGTTCACACCGCTAAAATCGGTCGACTACGTAGGGCTGGGCATTTCGTAAGAATGTCGGACGACAACCGAAAATGATTCTTGATGACGAACCAACGGCCGCAGGAAAAAGAGGTAGATCGATTATGTAGACGGCTGCGGACCCTTCACAGACTGCGAAAGATTTACAATTGCGACTGATTTCAAATTGGACAGAACTAATACCTCCAGTAATGTATGATGTATGATGTATGATATGTACTACCACCCATTGTAGCACGGAAACTAAGTCCGACAGCAATGGGCTCTCCTCTCTGTTAGACTTGATCATGCTTAAATAACCACTGATTATCCTAATCATGCCGTTGTATGAAGGGCCAAAAAGGGGTTGGGTGGATCGATATGCAACATCACTTATACGTATCCACAGGGATATAAAGAATCTCCTTCCAACAACAAGATTGAACAATTGGTCAAAAGAGCAAGCTATCTAACATGAGGATGCCCCAATGGGCGGGGAGAAGAGCACGCCCTCTATTCACAAACTGTTAGCAATGGGGAGTTGGCATTCCCACTCTCCCCATCCAGAGTGCTTCAATCGGGTGCCCTGATGGTCCCTCCCATTCCCATGAAATATTTATATAATGGTGTATATATTTATGTGAATGAAAAATACTACAAGCATTCGTATCTATAATATATGATCTTCATTCGGTTGATCCTGAAATGCAAGAAATGTTGTATAGTGTTAAAGTGTAGAGTTCTGTGGTTCGCGCTTAAGCACGTTTTCGTTCGTTTTCAGCGATAGCAGCATTTCACCAAAATCTTGATTTGAGGTATCCTGAAAAAGTTTATTAAATCTATTGAAATTTTACAAAACTAACATTTATACATTTTAATTTACTGTTGCCATGGTCACTATTTGCTACTTGGTGCTGATTTTATAATAGCAGTCCGCTTTTATTTTTGCTGACCTAATAGTTATTGCTACCGAGTTAGGAATGGGAAGATTTAAGTGGAAGGGAGTTAGAGATAAATGGGCAAAAACAATAAGTAATGTTTTAATCATCTTTGAAGTAAAATCAATACAACAATATTACCAAATATAATGATATTGTGAGTTATGATCAAGTAATGACAAAGGTTGAAATGTAAAATCAAACACTAGCCAAATGGCACACAGCGCTGCATGAATCAGATCAGCTCAGAATTGGTAACAAGTCCATTTGTAAACCGGAAATGAAAAATACATTCAGCAATAAGGGCAAAAGCCTACCACAGATTCCGTAATTTTCAAAAGCCTACCACAGCTGTAATTTTCTGCGTTATGTACTGGACATATAAGGAATGCTAGATGTCATAAATTGAATGTATGTTTCGTGTTTAAGCCAGATACCGCTTAAATCAGGTTTGTTGTATGAAAATGTGACGGTCATGATATGATGGAAATAATACGATGTTGTAAAGAAATACTACATAATGTACACATAACAATTAAATGCCGCTATTTGCCTCTTCCGATGCGATGTTAGATGATTGAAACTCTAAAAAAGCGAAAATTCCAACGTGATATAATGAAATAAAGTTGATCACCTGGCATCCTAGCAAAATAGCAAAGAAAATTTAAGCAAATAAATTTCATACGAGTATGATTACTGCCCAAAAACGGAAACTCAATAAATCCAAAACAAAAAAAAATTAAAAATGAATGACAGGAAATTCTCCGATAACTCTTTTTTTCCTACTGGTCCCATAAATGATTCTTTATGTCTGTAAAATAGAAAAGGTAGGCTCATAAACAATGTTAGTTTTTGAATTAACTAATTTGGACGACGAATATTTTTTTTTTTTTGTAGAATTTGTCGTATATTATCCTCTCTCTAAAAAAAAACGTAAAAACCATCCTATCTTTTCAAATACACAACGTGAGTTAGGTGGGCCAAAACTTACAACGATGCAAATGCGAAGCTGGAAATAGCATTGAATAATATTGTGAAGGGATGTTATAATATAAAATGATAATAACAATTATATTTGTAATGTCTGCATGTCTACTGATCCTGCTGCAATTGTAGAAGGACTTGCATTATCATAGCCACGGGGGAAGAAAACAATTCAAAATTATTATACAATACTTGGGAATTCCATGGATGATCTGAAATTATATACCGTATAAAGAATACTTCCATTTTTCGTGGTAGGGTAAGATTTCAGCATGCTTCTTTACCGGGGTCACGCTGCCTACATCGCCTTGGTGCGGCTGCCACCTAATGTATAGTTGACGCGATACAGCGTTTCTTACTTAACCGCTGGATGCCCGGACAGACGCTGTTTGAGCCGCACCTCCTTGGTGGACAGACGCTCGGCACGCACCTACTCAATCTAGCTGAAGTCAGAAGGACAACAGTGCCCAGGCTGCACTACCAGCTAAGTACGCAACCCTTAGCTGGCGGTCTTTGTCATCTCTTGACCCGTGGAAGCATGAGGTAGGAACTTGTGAGGACCATAGCTATGTTGCGTGGACGCACGCTCCATCCCAGATGTCTACTCACCATTTTGCAGCCCAGAACTAATACCTCCAGTAATGGCACATTTACCCAATTTAATTCTTAGAAGTTCATACAGTATCGAACAGATCACCTGTCCCGGAGGGTGTTCGCCACCGTGTGATGCGTATTGGCAAAAGTCCTATTTGATAGTTAATTGGCGCACCTAACTAAGGTCTGTATCCACATTAATCCGGACACCTTCAAATCTTTGTAACTTTTGAAATATTGCACGTAGGAATGAAAAATTTCACTGTGGTATAGCTGAGAGTCTATGATAAAAAAGACTATGATTGATGATCACATTTCATGTTTAGTATTCAAGATGGCGACGAAAGAAAAACAAGTGCGCGAGCGAACTTTGTACGGGCGTACGGCAAATCCTGACTTGTCAATACGGGACCTTGCACAAACATTGGATTCGCCTAAATCCACTGTTCACGATGTGCTCAAATCATTTTTGGAACGTTTGACGGTGGAGAGGAAACCGAGAAGTGACAAAAACATTGGACGCGCTGATCCTGTCATGGACCGAAAGGTGAAAAGGATATTAACGAAAAACCCAAATCTCTCCATCGAACAGTGGCTCGTAAAATATGGATGTCGCCTGGTTTTGTCCAAAAATCAAAACAACGTTTGGGACTTAAGTCGTATAAAGTAAAAACAGTTCCAAATCGCAACGACAAACAGAACTTGGCAGCAAAATCACGGGCTCGACGTTTGTACTGCGAATATTTGACGAAGTTTTCATGCGTTGTTATGGACGATGAAACATATGTCCTGGAGGATTTCAAGCAGCTTCCAGGGCTGGCTTTTTATTCTGCTATGGCCAGAAATGCTACAGCTGAGCATTTCAGAACGAAGAAGGCATCGAAATTTCCCAAAAAATACCTTGTGTGGCAAGCAATTTGCACGTGTGGCAAAAAGAGTAAATCTCTCGTCACTACAGGCACAATCAACAAGGAGATCTATCAGAAAGAGTGTCTGCAGAAGCGATTGCTACCCTTCATCAAAAGTCACACAGAAAAACCTTTGAACTATGATGGAGTGGTACCAAGTAAATCAAGTGAACATTGTACCAAAAACCTCAAACCCGCCAAATTGCCCAGAGCTACGACCAATCGAGAGATATTGGGCTCTGATGAAGCGGAAGCTTTCTGGAAAGAAGCAAAGAATCAAAGACATCAAACACTTCCAGCAAATTTGGACAAAGACGGCTTCTACGATTTCTGAAGAGTATGTACAAACCCTAATGGACGGAGTTAAGCGCAAAGTTAGAAAATTTAATGCAAATACCGAATAACTATGTTTTGTCTTCACGAATTGTTAAAACACATCCCATGAATCTGAAATAAACAACTACGACGGAAATATAATGCGAAATCTATGTTTTATTCATGTTTTGAGGTGTCCGGATTATTGCGGATACAGACCATAATGTTATTGATGCTAATGGAATTTTTCGATACCAAACCTCAATTGATTTGTCAGTTGCCTTGCTAGTAATCAGAGTTTTATCGTAAAACCCAGTGTTGTTTCGAACCACCAACTATTAAGCTAGACTGGCAAGAGTCCAATTCATCCTCACGTATAATAGAGCATCTAACGTTCCAAAAGCGCCCCCTTAAAATTGACAACCGATTCAATTATCTTAAAATGATTGTCATGACCCAGATGAAAATAGATTGACACGACGCACCAGTCGATAAACATCGGAGGCAAAACCCGTAAACGCAACAAGATATTTGCTACTCCTGCTGTCGGCATTAGGTAGTTTTTTTTTTCTCTCCGCTCAATTTATTTGTTTACATTCCTTTCATCGTTCTGACCGGGATGGCATGGCGAAACCAAACCGCAACTGGTGCTACTTGGTGGTTCCATGCGTCCAGCGAGTCCGAGACGTTGTGTTTGCTGGCAGTTGGTTCTATTTATATCCTATCTATCCATTTAGAAGTAATCGAACACAGGCACGGGGTTTGGTCGCTTCCCATCGGTATGATCGAAACCGCCCAGGCTAAGATGTTATTATCGATAGCGATTCAGCTGCTGAAGCGGCCAGAATATATGTTGGATGACTCTTCGGACTGTTCTATCGCTATCGCTGTTATTTGGGAATCCAAGCGAACTGAAATCGATAAAATGTAAACCCCTTTTCTACTTAGGTGGATTTACTAAAATTTCGTTTTTTTATACGCTATCTTGAATTTCCATTAGACGCAAATAATGATCTAGTAGTCGTCGTTTCTTTGCTCCAGTCGAATATTCTAACGATCCTTTTCTACTCTTTTCCTCTTCAACAGATTCTAAACATGGAAGACGACATGAACTGGTACCGGGCGGAACTGGACGGGAAGGAAGGGCTGATACCTAGCAATTACATAGAAATGAAGAATCACGAGTAAGTCTTTTCATGCCGGTTTTTTTTTCAATTTTCTTCGCCAATTAAACTTTTCCCATTTTCCTTTCCAGTTGGTATTACGGTCGCATCACACGAGCAGACGCCGAGAAGCTCCTATCGAACAAACACGAGGGCGCCTTCCTGATACGGATCAGCGAGTCCAGTCCGGGTGATTTCAGCCTCTCGGTCAAGTGCTCGGACGGCGTGCAGCACTTCAAGGTCCTCCGGGACGCACAGGGCAAATTCTTCCTCTGGGTGGTTAAGTTTAGCTCGCTGAACGAACTGGTCGACTACCACCGGACGGCTAGCGTATCCCGCTCGCAGGAGGTCAAACTGCGCGATATGGTGCCAGAAGAGGTGAGTAGACTCACGTGGTCACTTTATTCCTCAGAGGATCGATCCGAATCGATCCGAATGCAAGATGCAGATAACCAATCGTAATGGGTATGACGTTCTTCGATTTGAGTCGGTAGTAGATTGTTCGTCATCAACAACAACAGACTGAATCCTGATGAATGTAATCCTGGAGGGAGATAAAGAGGAATCATTTAAATTGAATACGACTTCTTGTACTTATACTCGAGTGAGGACCGAGAATGAGATTATGATATCTTTTCTCGAGAGCTCTTCATTCATCGTACTGGCCAACTGCTCATACTCATGAATAATCCATCGATACTAGCGCTGGGCGATGTTTAAGAGGGCAGAGTCATATGGCCTACAGGGCTGGTAGCAGGTCACTTTTTAGTGACTTGGTCACTATTTTGAGTCTATTCACTAAAAAGTCACTATTTGAATCCAAAAGTCACTAAAGTCACTATTTTTCGGAAATGGTCACTAAAGTCACTATTTTCGCACCGCCAATTGTGACAAGTTAAAAAAAATCACTTGTCCTATTGTACAATAGTAAACCAAACTAAGCGATGTAGCAATACTATATAAAAGTCGAGCTGTAAATCTGCTTGACAGCAGAATAAAGTGAAAAATATTGTGGGCTATTAATGGTGGTACTATTTTCTTGAAATCAATTCCGTATTAATATTTTCCTTCCGCAAAGTAGCTTTGGTATAATTTTCTTGAATTCGTTAACCATGATGCGGTGACAAGTCTGACTAAAGTTGTCAATTGTCAACGCCAGCGTTCAGAACTAAAACGCCATCATTACGTTCATGACGCTTTGACCACACAATATAGCGTCAACGATGCGTCGACGTCTAAATATGCATGCGATAGTGAGTTGTTTCAACTTACTTTAAATCATTTTAGTTGCGTTGTATTATTTATTTGTAATAATTTTATTAGTTTTATTTCAAACTAGATGCCCTGGCGAACGCTGTCCCGCCTCTACCTCAATGGAACTTGTCAAATGCAGAGTGCTGGTCGGTCACAGCATTCTAGATTAGTTTGAATGCGACGCACGGGGTCCTATATTACATCATCTTCCATTATTTTTACAATTTTCCAGCTATCTCATTGAAAAATTTCAAATTTCTATGTATATAAACCCAGTGAACCCCATGTCAAATCATTTTTCATGTTTCTTCATTAATTTTTATTGATATATAGTTGATTTTCACTTCCCTGAACACGTTCGTATTCTCACGACGCGCGTCAGGTTTGATTTTTTTTCCAACGCGAGGGATTTAGAAATGGCCGTCTCGATTGAGCTCGGTTTCTGGTAGGAAGCAGCGATTTGATGCTTGGCTTAAGCCGCTTGACAAAGAATCGATCAAATGTCAAACGACCTAAGCCTAAAATCAAATAGTTTGCTCCCTACAAAAAGCTCAAGAGTTCAATCTTGGCGGCCATTAGCGCACGTAAAATGTTGGATTGGGCAAATCTAGGGTTTTTTTTTTTTCATTAGGGCGAATCTACAATTGAGAGATTCTCTCCGGGCTCGCTCTCTTTCATTCATAAACCAATCACCTTTACGTTTTTCATTCTAATATTTGTAGAGTATGCTGAAGAGCCAGCACTGTTGTGTTTCGATCTGTACTAAAGAATCTCTCGAAAGTTTTATAATGGCGCTGTAATGAATGAAAGAGAGCGAGCCCGGAGAGAATCTCTCAATTGTAGATTCGCCCTAATGAAAAAAAAAACCCTAGAAATGTTGATGGGATAGGAGTAAAAAACTCAAAACGTTTATCCAATATGGAAATAAAATGTCTAATAATGAAAGTATATAAAAGAATCAAGTCAATTTTGATTTACACTCACTTTTTTCAAAAATGTTTCGTTAGATTTTTTTTTTTTAAGCGGACTACTCTTTTGGTATCTAAATAGTCGAGAAAAGTGGGAACGAATTGTAAATCAGATAAAGGACTTATTTTCTTTGACTCGCTTAGCAATTCTGAATCTAGATTTGATTGTTCGTATCCAGACAGTAAAGTGAACTCAATTCGATCATAGGTGAAATCAGGATACACTGCAATTCGACCAGTTTATAAAAGCTTAATGATTTCAAAGTATCATTAAAACTCGTACACTAAAATTTTATAATTTTTTCTAGGAAATTTCTGTGACAAATATTCTTAGTTTATGATACTGTAGTTTTAAAAAATTCATAATTCATCAATTATTTAAGTTTATTCTGACTTTGCTTGACTGCTGTGAAACCGAATTTTTTTTTTAGCAAAGTTGCAAAACTTGTTTTGATTATTAAAGAAATTGAGTCACTGAAACGTGTACAGTGAGAATGGTCGGTTAATCCCAGCCCCATTCAATTGATTCATTGTGCAATTTCACTGACTCTGATCAATCACGGAATAGCAACCATTGATACGTGCAGTCAGCCAAGCTAAAGGGTCTGTTTAATAATATTTAGTTATATCAGCTATTAATGATATGACGGGCCACCAATCCGAGGAGTAGTCCGGTTTGTTTAGTATCTATTTGCAGGATCACCACTTGTAAAGGAGCATGCCGTCGCTCAGGAAAATATTCACTGGAAAAAATATCACCTGTGCAGCCGAAGGAACCAGGAAGGGAATCGCCAGCCAACGAAACATGAAAGCATCCGATTCCGACCTTTTGTAGTTGTTTCGTCAATTTGTGTCTACATATTTTATTTTTATTATTATTCTTATTTCTTTCCAGGGAAGCATTTGGATGTGATGAAGTGTTGGGTTTGGATGTATAAGGGAAGGGTTGTACAGAGAATCTGTTGGCCAATACAGGGCACCTTCCACGCTGCCATCTGGTTGTCGAGAGAGACATTTAATGAGAAAAGTTCATGTAATGTTACTAATAATCCAAAATCTAAAAGGTACAAATATGGACATTAGTCCACTCTCAAAAGTTTGAAATATTTTCAAGAGGTCGGAATAAAATCTTCATTATAATGGCCAATTGAGCGCAATACCAATTACTATTAGTTAGTTGTTTTCACACGGGTTTTCTTATAACGTTTTAAGCATTTGTACTTCATTAAGGCATAAAAAATAGATAATTAATGTACCAGAAACTGGACGGACACTTGTGCCTACCCAGTGGAGGACCCGGATACCACCACCCATGTGAGTCTAGAGTATCGCACGAGCTGACGAGTGCAACGGGAAGGACTGTAGGTGTATAGACCTGGGGGTGAGTCCCCGGATACGCAATCTTAGCAGGAAAGCACGGACTATACACTGAACAATTACAATTACAATTACAAGTTGCAAAACTTGTTAGGTAAAATTTGATCTAAAAAAATTTGATAAAATATAAAGACTGTGTTCGATGAAATTTGGACACACAAAATAGGTCACTAAAAATTTTCCTTGAGCCCGATTCTTTTCAAACTTTCTGGAAATAAAGTACTACTAAATGGCTAAGTTTTGACATCATTGGTTTATTGAACCTCTTCTCCCAACCCAAATGCCCGCACCTTTGCCTTGACCCCTTTCATCAAATTTTGGGCAATGATAGGACCGACTTGCTTACTTACTTTTAACCACACTTTTTTTAGTTCAAGTTCATTTTCTATCAGTTTTGGACTTTTAACGAGCTTTGTCTTCATGATTGCCCAAAATTTTTCAATTGGGTGAAGTTCAAGAGTGTTTGGAGGGTTGACGTCTTTTGGTACAAAAACTACATTATTATCTTTGTACCAGTCTAAGACGGGCCGGGCATAGTGGCAAGATGCCAAATCCGGCCAAAACAGTGTCGGGCCATCGTGAGATCTCAAGAAGAGTAGAAGTCGTTTTTGGAGGCATTCGTCCTTGTAGATTTGTCCGTTGACGGTCCCAGAGGTGATGAAGGGCTGACTCATTTTGCCACATCCGCAGATCGCTTGCCAGACAAGGAATTTTTTGGCGAATTTCGACAGTTTCTTCCCTGATCGAAATGTTGGGATAACGCTTAAATTGGTTCAATACCATCCTGGCCTTCTCCGGATTTGATGTGCCACGTTTTTTGCCACTACCATTTTTCCGCTTGGTTGTCTTACGGTCCTTGAACGTTTTGATCACATGAGATACGGTTGAATGTGCGATTCCGAGCTGTTTTCCGATCCATCGATGAGAAGCGTTTGGGTTTTCGAAGTGAGTGCTCAAAATTTGTTGGCGCACTATTTCTTCATTCGAAGCCATCACTGAAATCACTCGACCGATTTTCACGAAACTCATTACACAATTGACACAACACAATGAAATACATTCAGTTAAAATTTCAATAATTTTTACCCACACGCTAAAAATTTACGAACAATTCCCCCTCCCTTCCTTTCCCCCCCCCCCCCCCCCCCCAATCTCCCCTCCCCCCCTCAATACCCCCCCCCCCCCCACCACCACTTCCCCCCCCACACTCCCCTTTTAAAACCCCCCCCCCCCCCCCCCCCCCCCCCCCCCATCTTCCTCTTCTCCCTCATAAACACCCCCCAAATAGATTTACCTTTTTCCTATTTTTTTTTTTTATTCTCACCCAAAAAACAAAATTTTCTTTCCCCCCTTCTTTTTTTTTTTTTTTCGGTTTCACACCCCTAACACTACTCATACACTCAGCGAAATAAACTATAACGATATTCATAAGATTGCATTATGATTATTTGCTATAAGAAAGCAGTATGAATTTCATAAATTTGCCTTATGAAATATAATGATGTTGAAAAAATAAAAATATGGAGCAACCTGGATTCGAACCTTGAACAGTGAGGTTATGGGTCGAGTGACTTGACCACTAGTATATATCAACACTTGTAAATAGGAAAGCTTAAAGGCGAACAAGAACAACGTCGTGTAAAACAAAATCCATTCATAAGGCAACCTTATGAAATTTAAAGCATCCTTCATAAGATGAACCTTATGAAATTCTTAAGATTATTTGGCTGAGTGTAAGCTTCTGCACAGAGCTTTCTCAAATCTTTCTTAAATGTTTCAACACTATCCGCTGGTTTCATGTGTTTTCTGAGCTTCGCCTTCGTCAAAGCCCAGAAAGTTTCAAAAGGGCGAATCTCTGGGAAGTTTGGTGGATTCATCTCTTTTGGAACAAATACGACATTGTTCCTTTTGTACCACTCTAGTGCATATTTATAGTAATGGCAGGAAGCAGGTTCAGCCCAAAAGATTGTAGGATTGTTATGTTGTTTGATCAAGGATAGCAACCTTTTTTGCAAACACTCTTTCACGTAGATTTTACCACTCATTGTGTCAGTCGTAATGAATGGACGAGGTATTTTACCACATCCGCATATGGCCTGCCACACCATTACCTTCTTGCCGAATTTTTCGGTGTAAATGGCTTTCATTGATCCAGAAACATCCTTTCCCTTCAGTGAGGTATAAATCTGTGGTCCCGGCAATCGAGTTTTATGTAGGTTTCATCGTCGATGATAACACAGCCCGATTTTTTTGGTCAGCAGTTTGTCGTACAGCTCTCGAACCCTCGGTTTCACCGATTGGGCCTGTTTGGTGATTCGTTTTGGCTGCTTCTGCTTCCGACGAGTCTGCAGGCGAATTCTCTCCTTGGCACGCATAACGTTAGTAGGGAAGTACTTAGCCTTTTCGCCACATCTCGGACTAATGCTGAAGGATGACGCTTGCAATAGTCGCTTACCTTTCTGTCGATTGTAGGGTCAGCGGGACCGGGTCTCGGGGAACCTACGAAAGAGCACGGTTGTTGATACTTCCGTAATGCGGTTTGAACTGCTCCAACGCTCACACCTTCTTCCTTAGCCAGTTTTCTGATCGAAAGACTACTGACGGTACTCCGTTGGGGCACAATCTATTTTCTTTGCTCGAGAGAAAACACCACGCATTTCCAAACTTCGGTGCGAAAAATTGAAAAAAATGAATACATCAGTTTGATTTGGATGTAAAGAACAGGACGCAGCCAAAAGGTTGAATACTGCACGCATTTTGAATTGACGATTAATCATTAGTGTATTTATAATTATCGGAACAGTCTATATGTCCGAAGTAATTCTAGCACAGGCAATGCTAGAAGGCGTTTCGGCCGTGCGTAAAGAAAAGGCTTCGAAAAAACGAGCTGCGGATCAAGTGCAAGAGGTCGTGAAGAAAAAAAAGTCGCTTGATTACGGCTTCTTTACAAAAAAAAAAAAAACAACCAAAAAGTGACACTGCATTTTTGCAAACGGGGGTGTTCATTTAGTTCATTTTTACTGTACTGATACAACAAATGTATGAAAGAATAGAAAAAAAAACCTATAATTCCACTGGAAACTGGAAATCACTTTTTAGTCACTATTTGGTCACTATTTTTATTATTTTAGTCACTAAAGACTGTATTCAATGAAATTTGGACACACGCAATTGTTCGTAACTTTTTAGCGTGTGGGTAAAAATTATTCAAATTTTAACTGAATGTATTTCATTGTGTTGTGTCAATTGTGTAATGAGTTTCGTGAAAATCGGTCGAGTGATTTCAGTGCTGGCTTCGAATGAAGAAATAGTGCGCCAACAAATTTTGGGCACTCACTTCCCAAACGCTTCTCATCGATGGATTGGAAAACAGCTCGGAATCGCACATTCAACCGTATCTCATGTGATCAAAACGTTCAAGGACCGTAAGACAACCAAGCGGAAAAATGGTAGTGGCAAAAAACGTGGCACATCAAATCCGGTGAAGGCCAGGATGGTATTGAACCAATTTAAGCGTTATCCCAACATTTCGATCAGGGATGTTGCGAAAAAGGCGAATGTTTCAGTTTGTTTTGTGCAGAAAACAATGAAACGTTCTGGATTACATGTGTACAAGGTCCAGAAGGCACCGAACCGGAGCGATAAACAGAACTCGGTGGCCAAAACTCGTGCAAGAAAACTGTACAGGGAGTGGCTCACAAAACCGTTCTGCATTGTGATGGACGATGAGACCTACATTAAAGCCGACACCAAACAAATGCCAGGACAGGAACACTACGTCGCCACCTCTAAGTTGGCCGTTCCGGAGAGTGTACGGAAGAAGAAACTGTCGAAATTCGCCAAAAAATTCCTTGTCTGGCAAGCGATCTGCGGATGTGGCAAAATGAGTCAGCCCTTCATCACCTCTGGGACCGTCAACGGACAAATGTACAAGGACGAATGCCTCCAACAACGACTTCTGCCCTTCTTGAGATCTCACGATGGCCCGACACTGTTTTGGCCGGATTTGGCATCTTGCCACTATGCCCGACCCGTCTTAGACTGGTACAAAGATAATAATGTAGTTTTTGTACCAAAAGACGTCAACCCTCCAAACACTCCGGAACTTCGCCCAATTGAAAAATTTTGGGCAATCATGAAGGCAAAGCTTGTTAAAACTCCAAAACTGATTGAAAATGAACTTGAACTAAAGAAAGTGTGGTTAAAAGTAAGTAAGCAAGTCGGTCCTATCATTGCCCAAAATTTGATGAAAGGGGTCAAGGCAAAGGTGCGGGCATTTGGGTTGGGAGGAGAGGTTCAATAAACCAATGATGTCAAAACTTAACCATTTAGTAGTACTTTATTTCCAGAAAATTTGAAAAGAATCGGGCTCAAGGAAAAATTTTGGTGACCTATTTTGTGTGTCCAAATTTCATCGAATACAGTCTCTAAAGTCACTATTATTTATCCATAAATCCGCTACCAGCCCTGTAGGGCGAAAACGAGTGAAAACGAATCACGGTAAAAAAAAAACTCACGTGTAAATCAAATTAGATTCACTGTCCTTATTACGGGTGTCAAGTGGAAAGTGAGAACCGTGATAAGCGCCATGATCAACGCTAGCTATTGACCAGCACGTACTGAGTTTTCTAGGTTCACATGGACCATTACAATCGATAATCTCGACTGAATGAGCATTTAAACAATTTCCTGGATCTCTCGGCAAAAGATACGTGTGTTCGTATTAGGATTCAAAATCACTTAATAATTTAAAAACACCACAAGAGATGATATTCAGATTTCGTCAAATTAAATTTATGCTTACCGATTGATAATCAAAACAACAGTGACAGCAAATTTTCGACCCGCACTTATGGCTGGCCCACAATTCATACGTTGCGGATGCGTTTGCGTGAATTTGTCAGTTTTCCCATATGTTTTCTGTCAAATTTACGTCAACGGAACGCAAACGTATCTATTGTGGGTGACCCTTTAGAGCCGACTTCATTCATTGCAGAAAAGAAAATTCAGTAGGCATAGAATTGACAGCGGTAACCATGAAAACCGGGAAAGTTAACATCCTCATTACACTGGGATAAAATCATTTTCACTTCTCATGGATATTTTATGAAAATCCAAGGAACTGATAGTAGCACAGATTTCACGTTCGAGTTAAATATTCGAATTTTGGTACGTTCACTGATCTGCCAGTTTTTCCATGTGTCCTCAAATTCGCAAAGGCGCCCTTACACTGAACACAAACATCCTCCTTTTATCGAATGAATCCTCCGTCGGTTAATATCGAAACATTGAAATCGCATTTTCGAATGATAGATGCAGATGGAGGACGATTTTCTAGAAACCAGATGATTATCCTTCTAATGTTGAACAACTAATAATACACGAAGTGAATTGACCTCCCGTTAAAATTCGAATGCACGCTGTATGAAAAATCGCCACCCCAAAGTGGAATGCGTATTGCATTGGAAAATCCCTATGACGCAAATCATTTGAAATGAGGATTTTCCATTTTACATTATTCGGTAAAAACCTATCAATCGCTATCAGAACTGGTACCGTCGCGAATAAAGGATCGAAACCCACTCGCTTCTTACGGAGTCACGGAAAAATATTTCCTGACTCCTTCAATTTTGGTGCTCCCGTTGCAATCTTTGCTCAACGGTTGAGGAAGTGTAATGTGAAATAAATTTATGTCGTTGAATTGTTTCAAATTATTCATAAATCGCTAATGGTCTACACAGTTTTGAAACACACATCATATTAAATTTGGTTGATTGTCATACGAAACATGGATGATCGACATACGGATATAACTATAAGACAATCATCCGATTTCCGAATGCTTTTCGATAAAGGGCGCAATCGAATTACTTTTCATACGATCTTGGGATGATGTTTGGGTTCAGTGTACTATCTCGATCCTTGCATATATATCGATATTGGTACCGCCGTCTGACGCCATTTGGCTGCCAAAATATTGGAAGCTTTCAACATTCCTCACTGTTTGCCCGCCTACCGTAAAGCTGGACGGGGTCGCCGTGTTCACATCCAACGATTTGGTCTTATTGACGTTGCTGGTTAAACCTGCCGATGAGGAGCGTTTTTCCGTAGTCAATGAACACCAAATAAAGGGACACTTGGAATTCGTTGACTTGCTACAGAATAATCAGGAATCCAGCCTGCTGCCGCCGGAGAGTCGCATCGATCTTCTCCTAAATCTGCGTTAGGATCACTTTGCATAGAATTTTGAGAACAGTACACAGCAACATAATGCCACGCCAGCTACCGCACAAAGTTAGATCACCCTTTTTCGGAACCTTTACTTAAATACCCTGCATTCAGTCGGCCGGAAAAGTTGCGGTGTCCCAGATATTGTGAAACAAATGATGCAACAGTTGAGCGGATATCACGGGGTCAGCTTTGACCATTTCGACTGATATGCGATCTCCCACTGTACGTTTTATACGTTGAAGGTTTTAGCTAGAAGCTCACCAACGAAGGCTTCGATGCAAACGATAGCCATAGGTTAGGTAAACCGATTGATTTGGATCAACAGCCTATGCCGGCTGTAGATCAGCTGTCGAGACGGGGCTGTAGTGCTCTGAGTGGTTCATTCTCGTACGTTGCCCTTGTACTTCGTAATTTTTCATCGATTAATCTACAAGTGCGCTTCATAAACATCAAAGTATAGTAATATCCCCCTCTCTCTCTCCCTTTTTGCAGATGTTGGTGCAGGCCCTGTACGACTTCGTCGCGCAGGAATCCGGCGAGCTGGACTTCCGGCGAGGAGACGTCATCACGGTTACGGATCGCTCCGACGAGCACTGGTGGAACGGCGAAATTGGCAACCGGAAAGGACTATTCCCAGCAATATACGTGGCGCCCTACCATTCATAAGATATAAGTATTTTTATTATTTTTGCTATATAAATATTATATATTTTTAATCTTTAACTGAATCAAGAGGGAAGGGAAAGAAGTAAAATGGTAATGAGAAAAAGAATTACGCGGAAATAAAATATGCATGCGGGGGCGGGGGTGCATGAAATAAGACCACACTAGAAGCCAGGAACACGACGATCGAGTAGGGAAAAAGAGTGCGGAAGGCAAGCAGGCTAAAGAAACGATGTATATTGACATAATGAGAAAGGAGATAATACCTTTATATCTGAGAGTCGGAAGGAGGTGTAAGTAGCTTGCTGGAAAATCAGAAATAGAAAGCAGTAGACACAAGCGGAATCAAAAGAAATCAAATTCAGGTGTTTTATATCTAGGTTTGCAAGTGATTCAAGGTCTCGTAAAAAGCCGAGAACAAAACGTAGTACATTCAATCAACACCAGAGAAATCCAACCCACACTAAAAAAAAAAGAAAGTAATCGTGAGTGTGAAATTTGTGGAACATTTCAACCAGAGTTACGGAAGAAGTTTTGTTTATAGTTTTTTTTCCTGTTCTGTTTTTGTCTCGTCTTTTGGAACAACTCTTTCCTTTCGTTTTGTAATTAATCCTTTAGTAAGCACCGTTAGAAGATCTTATATTTCTATTTAAAACAAACGTAGGAACAAAATTCGACTAATTTCTTTTTAGGCAGAAAGGCGCAATTTTTGTCATTATGTGTAATAGCTTGTAAGTGTAAACAGTCACACACAAACAACAATCCTTGAAGGGGAAAAATCCTTGCATTATAGACTTTTAATCAAATACCATTCTCAGTTTTCCTTGCATTAAGCAGATCCTTTTTACAAATCCCATAACTAAACTAAATCAATGGAACATAGTCCCATTCAGCAAGGAGAAATACAACTAGAAGTGAAAATCAACAAACGAAACACACGAAGCATAATAAATTACGATAAATCTACAATAGTTTAAAAGAAACAAAATGAAATGAAGAAAATGAAAACTCGTCTTAAGTCAACCGGAGAAAAAATGAAATATCCTCAAAGTAATAAAAAAAAGCTGAAAGCGCTAGGGGGGGAAAAAGGAATACAATTACAACAACCGTCAAGAACGGCTCCGTTGGCTCCGCAGAAATCCCTTTCTTCAAGTGCTGAGTGAAGGAGACGGGCCCTTAAGTAGGTGCTTACCATTTCCTGTCCATTCCGGACGAGGCTCCTGTTTGTGCATACTAGAATAGGTAAAGGTGTCGCAAATAATCGGAAAAGAATTACCACGCATCAAGTAGTAAAAGCGGAAAGTAGAAAAGGAGCAATGTGCCAAGAGAGTACCGGATCGTCATCCATAGACACACACACGAACACACGCAAACACTTTTTCCGGAAAAGCCATCATATTGCTGTGTAAACACAGGCAGCCACACACATACACATACACTGAAGAAACCGAACTCTCACTTAGAAGGGGAAAGAAGGATGTTTACCGGGGTAAAGTAACTACCCGGGGACTGTAACTTTACACACATATAACATCTAGCGATACAAGATAGTGAAGAGCAAACAAACATTATTAAGAGCAGATACCTAGAATCTATACGTTTTACACAAAATAGCAACAACAAATGGAAACTGAACAACAACAACAAAACATCTACAGAATACAAACAAGCAGAAACATGAATGAATAAAAAATGCTAGTAATAAATGAGATAAGTAATAATAATACAACCGAGATGAGATAAGTAATAATAATACACTGCGATGCGAATTAAGGAGGGTGTTTTTTTTTCTCTCTCCGAGCGAGGTTTGCGCGGAAATGGTGTAGAAGCGAAAGAAATCATTCGCGACCGCTCCAGGTTGCTCGAAAATCCATTCCAATTGGCCATAGAACCTATTGTAAAAAAAAATACTTCTTATTGTTATCTTATCGTCATGGAGAATACTAATCTAATCTAATCTAATCTCACACTAACGCAGCCAATTCTTGAAAGCATCCTGAAAAATGACTTCCTGAATGCATAATTTTTCTTGTCATCGGCCAACTGCGTAGCATGTGCCGCAAAGAGGACTCCAAGAAATAGAACGATTCCAGAAAGAGTGTCTGAAATCGGTCTACTACCTATAATCAAGGGAAGGAAGAAAGCTTGGACCTCCCGTACCAAACGCTTCCTTATAGAGTTAACTAATGTGATAATTTGTATTTTATCGTTGGGAGCCTAGGTGCTAGAGAGATTCGTTTATGCTCCTTTTGCCTGTGGGTGGACTTTTTGAACCAAAAGTCTGGCAATAATTTGCCAAGGTCATAGCGCCGTATCTCTCTTACTGAAAATAAGATTGAAATTTAAAATTTACAGAATAATACATTTACTGCCGCTGGAAGCATAACTGTCCCAAATGACATTAGGATATTTTTGATTTTTTTTATGCCACCCACAACACTTCGATGTGTACTTTCAAAATATAATTCAAACAGGTGTTGTTAATTCTAGAAAAATCGTAAATACGGTAAGTGATTTTTTACCACCTGAAATATGGATGCATAATTGTCCCACTAGGAGCAATTTTTGTTCAAGTGGGACAAATATACGTCCAATTTACAAGTGGGACAAATCGACTATGCATTTTTCCGAAATTGATTATTTGTAAGATGGGACAGTAATGCGTCCACCCGCAGTTTAGTTGTATGTTATATAATAGTCTAATAGGGGTCTATTATAGAAGTCGAGTCGAGCAACTCGACTCAAAGTTTCGATATGAAGGATTTTTCGAGAAAGTTATTATTAACATGTGGACAAGTGTCAACTTTTTTCAAAGATGATTAAAAAGAGGAGCTATTATCTAGTTATCAACATTATACCTTCAAAGGTTGCTTCAACGATTTTATCTCGAAGTTTTCTGACTTTCTGGTAGAGCATTCAAATTTTCTACAAAGATTCTAGGATCCTCAGTGGGATTTTTTTTTAAATCGGGGATTTTATTTTTTAATTTTTAGAGGATTCTCTGTACTTCTTGAATACTTCTTCTGAAGAATTCTTGAATACTTCTTTGATATATTGATAAACTTCTTGGAATTTTTTAAAACTTTTCTGCTTCAGGGAAGTTTTCTAACCAATCAAATCTCTCAAACAAGGTAAGATGGAAACCAAGGAATTGTAATTCCTACATGAGTTGGTGCCCTAGCTCATAGTACGATGCGAACGGTTGGGAAGATGGTGTTGACGATATTTTAATATGGTGTCATGGGCAATTAATATCATTATGGTCATATGAATATTTTTTGTATAGACTGCTTCTTCGGTTCGTCAGTGATTATCTCTTGAATTTTAAGGAAACTCTTACCTGATCTTCTGCAGAGCTCTTTGCTAAACGTTTGGGAAGTTGCTTCCTGACCTTTAGGCAGGTGAACTTCTTGGCAGTCACTCCTGATTTTATGTTAACTTAGTTACTTCATAAACTTCTGATAAGTCACATCCTGAACGACGAGGAAGATTTACAAAAAAATGGGAAAGTATTCTTCAGAATTTCTTGAAAATTCTCTCTAAATTTCTTGGAAGTTTCTTCCAGAAGTTCTGAGAAGTCCGCTGAACTTCAATAAAGTTTTCTTCTGAATTTCGGGAAAGTTTGTTCCTGAATTTCTGAGAAATTCCTGCATGAACTTCTGGAAAGTACCCCCTATACCTTTTATTTCGATTTAATAATAATACGTACAAGTATGATAAACGTTAACTTTATTCATGTCGAACTAACCAACTCGGTGTACTGATGTCGAACTCACTGATCATATATGTGTGTGTTATAAAAGTATTGCTTGAAGAGTGTCACAAGGGGTGTACATAATAGAACCCCCCCCCCCCTACAATAAAAAAAAAAAAAATAAACTACAAAAAAAAAATCTTAATTCTTTGGGCGTTTTTTTTTTCCCCTTTGGTCTGGTAACTCTGTATGGCGACTTCATACTGTTTCCACTGGGTTTCGCTGACAGTGCATCCTTACGTGACGCCAGGGATGCCATATTTACAGACATGTCTGTAAATTTCCAGACTTTTTATTTTTGTGGCAGACTTTTTTAACGATGCAGACATTTAGCAGACATTTTATTTATATTGCAGACTTTTACAGACATTTGAACTATTTTTTTTTTAATTTCAAATACTTAAAGGTATTCTCTGAAGTTTGGATTTAAAACGTATAAGCATCTGAACCTTTGTTGAAATATTTAAAAATAGCGTAGGTATAAGTTATTTTTACAGTAGTAATCCTTGAGGAACCGAAAGAGGTGGGCCACTTGGAGACACAATGGACCTGGAGATAAACAGCGTATAGGCTCTTTCCGAGGGTAACATTGAGTCCCTACTTATGGTAGTATTCAATCCCATGCGTAAGAGATGGGGTTTATAAATGCAATTTTCTTATCCGTCCATTTACCACAAAAAAATCAACAATCTTCACTGCTATTTTCACCATGAATTTTTTTGTCAAAGCGTTGTTAATATTGACCCATTGCCATTAGGTCACAACAAAAATCAAATTTCACAACCACACAAATGATATTTGAGAAATATCGTAAAAAGGGGTTGCTGAATATTTTAACCAAGAAGCAATCAACTCCATCTATCTACTAAACCATTAATACAAGCTTTAAAAAATATATACCTTCGTATCAAAATACGAATAAACTCACTAATAAGGTACAGTTAGATAATTTCCTAGTGGGTGGGTTCAAAAAAAGATTATCACCTATAATAGACTGAAATACTGCGTAAAATACATAATACGCAAAATATATTGAGTCCATTAAATACACGTACATAGCAAAAATATTTTAACAAAACCATATTAATATCGAAAGATACACCGAAGATACGCAAGTTGACAGCTCCTCGACTTTAAATACTAATAAATTCCTTTTCACCCAAACATTTTAGCTCATTACAATAAGTTTCATTGTAGTGTTTTTTTTATTGATGAAATACAAATAAAAATTTAAATTCAACTTTTTAATTTATGCAACGGAAAATTTACTATGTATTTCTTGGTAATTGGTCATGTTATTATTGGACAAAGGAAAAACAGTCTGTTGAATTTATAAAATGAAAGCTAAATTTTGATTTTAAAATAACAAATTGGAAAGAACGTCATAGGCGAAAAAAAAAACTATAGAAAATTCTGTCATCTATGCAAATGCTTCAAGCTAACAATAGTCTAAGATTGCATACAATCCAAGAAATAGATAGAAATGTTTACATAATCACACATAGAGCGAATATGACATAACTCGCTCTCTTATTACGTCTTTTCGTTGAAAGAAGTCTAATTTTGCAAAAAAAGAATATATGTACAGACTTTCTTAGACTTTCCCAGACATTTCATATTTTTATCGCAGACATTTGAAAAAAATATCTGGCATCCCTGCGTGACGCAGAACACTTATCAGCTGATGCTGCTGTCGCAGTGGCTCCCACTGAAGACGACGACGACGGCGGAATCAAAACAGACGACGAATAACCATCACCTTCTTCATCAGGATAAACAGTTGGACCAATGAGGTCTATACAGGTGGAGAAGAAGTGGTTAAGTTGTATTAGTGTAATGCAAAATACTGTCATTGTGTTCGTGAGATGATGCACAGCCCGTTTTTTGTAAACATGCGTGACGTAGATCTCCAAAAACATCAATTTACAATAGCAGCAAATCACAATTTGGAATGTTTATTTTCGGTAATTGGTGAAGTTTTTAAAGGTTTCGGCAGAAAACTGCCTTCTTGTGCACTAAAAGGATGCGGACTAAAACTAAACTTGCTCTGTTATCATTCGCTTGTTTTTGGAGTTCTACGTCACTACCCGAAAGCATGGATTGTTTACTCATTTTTAGTTACTTATACCGACAAACACCATGCTCTTCGCCACCTGTATAGACCTCATTGCCGCTGAAGGACTCGAACCGATTTTGTTTGGTATATTCCTCCAGTGCAGCAACGCGTACCAGAAATTAGTTCCGGTTTCGGCGGCCTTCATCAGCAAACGTTTAGCAATTTTTACGGCAGCCTCAGATTTGCCATTTGCCTGCTGGTGGTGTGGTGCTGATGTTACCATCTCAAAATCACATTCTTTGGCGAACTTCACCATGTAACGGTTAACGAAATTTGTTGCGTTGTCCATCAGCACTTTTTCTTATAAAAATGTGCCGTGCGAAGTTTTGGCGACAATCCTATATGACGGATTGCGGCGTAAGAACCTTCAAAATGTTAACTTCAAAAAAAACTTAGTAGTGGTCAATTGGTAACTAAGAAAATTCGCTTGCGACTGTCGTGGCCCAGCGAAAAAGCAGTCCATCGATAGAATTTGGAACGGGTGGATCGGGATGCTGTGGCTTTTCATTGGAGGATTTTGCCGTGACGCGGAGAACATGGCGCATACGTTGCATCCCTTCACCACATCCTTAACCTGAGCACTCATGCCAGACCAAAAAAGATTTGCTTCGGCTAGTTTCAGGGTAGAATCAAGACCGTTATGACCTGCGTGACAGCAATCAATCAGCTTACGGCGGAGAACGTATGGAACGAGCAATTTGATCACCACGAAAGATGATGCCATTCTGCGTGGACAGCTCATCACGGAAGCTGTAATAAATGTTCACGTTGTCAGGTACACGATCGGCTGTAGCTGGCCAACCATGTTGCACATAGTCGATAATCTGCTGCATAGACTGATCTTTTGCGGTTTCCTCCATTATTTCGGTCAAGCGCCTGTCTGAAATACTCAGAAAGCGATCCAGCTCAACGTGTTCAATCTCCCTCAAAACATGATAAATGCAAGACTTGTGGTATTTGTCTTTGGGATGTTCCTCTGCAACTGGCGCTCTGGATAAAGCATCGGCGACAACGTTTTCTTTCCCAGTAACGAACTCCATCGATAAGTTATAGCGCTGGAGATTAAGCAACATGTGTTGAAGCCTACGAGGTGCGGATAACAATGGCTTGTTGAAGATGTTGAGAAGAGGTTTATGATCCGTTTTAATCGTTGCCTTCGGGTTTCTAACAATAAGTTGATCAAAACGAATACATGCGAATAAAATCGCCAGCAACTCCTTCTCGATCTGTGCATAATGCGTTCGGTGGCAGTGCGGGACGCATATGCGATAACCCCATCTCTTTGATATACGGCTGCTCCCAAGCCAAAAGAGCTTGCATCACATTCGATGGTTATAGGCTGACTCACATCGTAATACCGCAGTGTTCCGATGTCGGCGACCAGAGACTTCACTCGACTGAATTCTTCTTGTTCTGTTGTAGTCCATTGCCAGGGATGCGACTCACTGATAAGCTTACGTAAGCTGGTAAGATTTGCACTGAGATAAGGAATATATCTGCTGAGATAGTTGACCATCCCGATAAAGCGATGCACCTCCTTCCGATTTGACGGTGTTGCCGAATATTCGGCCGAATAATAGCTTTATTTTTATTATGCCGAATATTCGGTTCGCCGCATAATGAAACCTGATATTCGGCCGAATAATGACCGAATAGGCCGAATAAGCAAAAAAATAAACCAGAAATGAAATAAATATTCAATTATTTTACTTGAAATGTTTATTGAAGTCCAATATTTGCTTCGTCATTTAGTTTTAGATGAAATGAAAACTCTTAAATTATTCCAAATACTTGAAATTACGTTTCATGCAAGTAAGCATTTCCGCATTCTCCGGTAACAGGCGATTACGATGGTCTTCATATACCAGCCCCTCCGTTGAGAACAACCTTTCACTCACAACAGTACTTGCGGGTGCTGAGAGGTACCGCTTCGCCAGTTTGTAAACATTGGGGAACTTGTATTTATTTATTGTCAGACCACCAGACGAAAGGACTTTGTTTCCTTTCGATGTTTTTATCTGACAGGTACTGCTGCAGCTCGTTGTTAATGGTACACAGCGTGGGATCGTTTGTTCGCTGTTGACTTGTTCCAATTTCTGCAAAGCATTTCCAGAAACCAGATGAGGAATCCGCTTGCTGCGAGGATGAGGACTCATGTTGGTGATTTCCTGACGTGTGCTGGTCTTCCATGGCATCAAAGATATCCGTGACAATTCTTTCAATCAGAGTTTGGCGACAACTTTCGGGAATGAAATATAGTTTGAAACGCGGATCCAGGACTGTCGCAAAGGTGAAAAGGGTATTTCCGAAAATATGTTTGAACCGGGTATTTAAGCTTTGTTTCAAGGTTTCTTTTGTAGGTTCGACTCCTTTATGATCACTGCTTGGTTTCTCCAGAAAAAGTATGAGCGTTGCAACATACGGAATAGCTTCAGAAATACATGATTCGTCGGAGCTCACAATTCTTGAAATTTCCTCAAATGGCCTCAAAACCTCTAGAAGATGACCGGTGATATCCCACTCATATTCTGTCAAATTCTTGATGGTGGAAACTTCGCCTGCGTAATAGGTTACAGCTGATCTTTGGTCATGCATACGTTCCAACATGTAAAATGTTGAATTCCAACGTGTGCGAACATCCTGCAGAAGTTTTCTTTTAGGTAAGTCGTACTTCTCCTGGATTTCACACAATTTATTGCATGCCAACGGCGAATGGTTAAAGTGCGTCACGATGTTTCTTGATTTGGAAATGCCATCTTTAATGACTTTTTGGCATTCCAAGCCATCGAGAACAACAAGTTGAAGAGTATGAATAAAACACCCCACGTTTGGTAGTTCAGCGTCGTCCAACCCTTTCAACATATTTGCTGCATTATCACGCAATATGAGGTGAACATGAGTAGTAGTGATGGACCAGTTATGTAGCATTTCATGCAATTTTAGGGCGATTCGCTCTCCGGTATGAGATCCAGGAAATTCAGAGGCATTGAGTATAGCGTGTTGCATGTTGCTCGCTTTTTCATCAAACCAATGGGCAGTCAAGCTAATCACGGCTTTATTATTTGGGGAAGACCAGATGTCCGTCGTGAAGGACATGTGTCCTCCGTCCAGAGGCAAAGCGTCATTGATTGCCCGTTTGCACTTCTCATACATCTCCGGTAGTACCACTGTTGTAAAGTGTTTTCTGCTCGGGACCTATATGAATAAAACAATCGTAGTAAATTAATGTACCAATCATAAACAGTGTACAATATTAACCTTATATTTCGGCTGCAGCGTCGTCATTAAGCGTAGAAATCCATGATCTTCAACCATAGACACCGGTTGATGGTCCAGTACAATCATTTCAGCGATTGACTTGGTGATTTCTTTTGCCTTGGGTGAATTTTCTTCCCATTTAAGGTTGCCGGAGAAACTAGCTTGGATGGTCGGCTGGGACGAATCCGTGGACGATTTGGAGACCTTGCGGTCTGCTTCTTTATTTCGGTAAATACGATTGGCCTCTGAATGTTGTTTTAAATGGTTAACCATGCTCGAATTTGTGGCTGCTTTCCCGGTGCCCCCGCGCGAGAAGGTAACATTGCACTCAACACATTTTGCTCGGCGGCCACCATCGATTTCGATAAAAAACTCCCAAATCGACGAACGCTTATTTTCTGCCGAGAATCAGAGGATCGCGAATCACCAAACAAACGGACGGATACGAATGAAACGATTTTCGAATGTATCAAAATGGAGTACGAACAGATAACCGTTACGGAAAGCTTGCGGAGAAAGTGTGAGAATATGAAGCCCGAACGAACGAATTGGCGCGAAAGTTTGACTTTTGAAAGGATACATTTCCGAAGGGCTCATGATAAAAACAAATTCCAAGGGGATTCCTATTCATATAAAGGGTGTTTTTTTTTCAAACGAACACTATCCTATTGGAAGAATAAAGTAATATTTGGCCGAATATTCGAATGTTATTCGGCCGAATATGGGTGGGTTATTCGGCCGAATATTCGTTTCGCCGAATAATAAAAATTGTGTTATTCGGTATTCGGCCAAAGGCCGAATAGTACTATTCGGTGCATCTCTACTAATAATGCCTACAGTCATATGAAGAATGCTTATTTAATTTCCGGCAATTCCATTTTTAAGAATGAGACTTTTCAAAAAAATATTGTTTTTGATAGTTTTATGTCAAAATAATGACTTCCTTTTCCATCAAATGTCTTAGTCGAGGCGCCCACTGATGTGGCGGAGGTGTGACATCTGCTAGCATGCCAAAATATCTTGTCGACGTTCGCCTCACGCCACAAGACTTTGACTTGATATTTTGACATGTTATGTGGCGCCACACTTCCGCCACATCAGTGGGCGCCTCGACTTAGGCCAGGCGCCCGCTGATGTGGCGGAGGTGTCACATCTGACTTTGACTCGATGTTTTGGCATGTTCAAGAACAATCGACAACATCCCAGACTACGGTAATTCTTTCTTTGCTTCAAAAGTAAAACAATTGAAGTTTGTTCAACTGGCTACTATCGCTATATTTGCCCTACAAGCTACATCATCACATTTCCCTTCGGAGTAACGTTTTCAGCGAACAGCCATCGATCAGTGACCGGACTTTCCCGTCATGCCAGGCACTCTATATAGGAACTCTCCATCGTCGTCGTAGAAACAATCATCCAGCTGGTAGGTTGCACCCTTCTTGTATAATTTGCGAGGAATTTTAATGTTTTCTTTAATATCCTGCACCACACTGGTGGATGAATTGCTCGTATCAAAACTAATCAATTCCGATTCGTATTTTTTCACATCAATGAGATTATCGCGGCTTGAAAACAGAGAGGACGTTTCCGACTCATCGGTCTCTACTGTCACTGTTGACATACCAAGTTCCTGCTTTATCTGTCGAAGCGTTTTGGGATTTCGGTCGGATACGTCCTTCATCACAAACATGTCCCGATTTGGTGCTTTGGCTGAAATTTCAGGAATGTCATTTACCATCTCTTCCTCTTCACCGATCTGTTTGAAATCTCCCTGTTCCGAAACTTTGGCATACTTCTTGCAACTAGTAATGATTCGTGAAAATTCCCCGTCTTCCGGAACTTGCTGCCGTATTTCGTATAGTCGCTTATTTTCCACTTTCGGCTTCTGAACTTCCTGAAAGTTTCGATGCACAAACTTGTTCAAGTGATCTGCAAATCCACCATCAATGTTCTTGATTCTGCCTGATTTAAAGAGCTCCCAATTTTCCTGAACTGTTTCGTCGTGCCTCTGAACCCGGTTGGCGTCTCGGGGAATCCATTTGGCCTTGATAATTTTGACGATAGTATAACGATCCGCCGGAAAGCTCTCCACAAGCTTATCGATGCTCCATTCCTCCGGGTCGAAATTATGCAAGTAGCGTATCTGTTCCTTCTCGGACCAAGTTAGAAAATTAAGCTGTTTCGTTTTGAAATACTTATTTCCCACAACCCAACTCTGCAATCTTTCCCGATAATGCTGGGCTTCCTGTTCGTGCTGTTTGTGGGATTTATGAACCTGGCTGAAATCAGCCTCTTCCATTTGTTCCAATTCCTGGATATTGGTGTGCAACTGATCCTTGTTCAGCAGGGCCATCCGTCGATCGACACCGGGATTACGAGCGCGCCGGGCATAATTCCGAGCGAGTGATTTTTGCTTACTATATGCGAGTTTGAGAATTGTACGCAACATTTTTGATTTTTCGAAACTCTGGAAAAAAGGCGTGAATAAATAAATGGTTCTAGCAGACACGCACGTTTGTTTTGACTAGGTAAATAGAATGAGTGGCAACGAAGGTAATTGAAAACAGTGTTGACGAACTGAACTTGACTGCAGTGGTTAATCAGTGAAAAGTAAATGTCATTTCAAGCATAACACGCTCGTTCAAGATTACCCAAAACTGAGTTAAGGTTTACTTAGTTCTGTCGTGGTTCGTGAAATTAGATTTGAAAGCCGGAAAACCTTTATAAGTTAAATCTGTCGTACTAACACTTAACTGTTCCTGAGGTTATTTATGTATGGTAAGTACATAGACATAGAGATGATTCTCTCAAGCATGACGACCAATACATGTTTTTCTTTTCCAGAACTAGTTCAGACCCTGATAAAAAATTACCTTAAACGAACGATATCACAAATCCTCCAACCATTTCTTTAATGGTTTGGATGATACCCCAAACGGATCGTTAAGAAAATAACCATACGAAATTTGTTGGGGGAGGCCTTTTAAAGCCGTGGCTTCAACATGGCCAAATGATTCCGGAGACCAGCCAAATTAAATCTATGGAGAACTAACATTTTATTGTTCGATGGAACAACATGATATATTAAAACGTATATAGAAACATAGACTAATGACTAGAAACTACGAAGAAACATGAAGAACGAGATCCGAGTTCATTCTCAGTTAAGAAAACCTTTGTTTTCTGACGCCCCAGCAAATTACCAAAACACATTTGAATCAGATAGGGACACTTCCTCGAGCCTTCGCCTTGTTAAATGTTTGTCCTGGGAGTTGTCCGAAGTCGACCTTCATATAGGTTTTATCATCCATAAGTATGCGCCCACCGGACTTGGTTAGCACGTTGTCATACAGCTTTCGAGCACGGGATCTAGCTACGGTATTCTACTTGATTATTTCTAATCGATCACCTGTTGGCGCGGTATGCATGTAAGCCTTCCCGATCGGACATACTTGGCCTGCTTCTGTTGGACGTAACGACCTTTTCATGGAGCTGCCGGTTGGTAGTTCCATTCCGGCGTATACTTTGAAGCTTCCGAGTCGTCGTTAAGGTTTCCTTGTACGTTTTAAGCACGCGCGATACGTTTCTAGAAAAATTCAACCAGTCAGCCAACGACGGAACGCGGACAACGATGGATTGTCCAGGTAACCGTGCACCACTCTTGCATGGTGACTGTCTCCAAAACGAGAGCGTTTTATCAAAGACCCCACACAGGTGTCAAATTTTTCCATACATACCGTATACTTCATACACGGTAGCGCCCTCAAACGACTTCCAGAAACATGACATAAATATGTGTGTGTGTGATCAAGCAAAGGTTACTGTGTGTGTGTATTTGTAATCTTCTGCGCTCAAGAGAAACGTCAAAAAAAAAAAATCAAAACAAACTTGTACTGTGCTTTCGGATGGAATCAAAATTCTGACCATGGTAGAGAAACATTTTTGATTCACGGTAAGTTTCAGCTTTGAGACTATCGGTAGTCACCAAATGCATTCTTGTTTACACTTCCAGACAGAAGAATTACAAATTTTCCACATTTGTTGCCGATGTCGAAACAAGCTGCTGGAATTCCATCTGTTCTACTGTTAAGTTGAGAAACTGTATGCTACGGAACCTCAAGTGATCGAAACCAAATTGGAAGACATCCTTTTATATTGTCAGATGAAGTGTCACGATTGCATGCAGCAGTTCGACAGTTTCACCATGCTGAAAGAACACTGCCAGATTGTTCACAATCAGAAAGGTTACGCCTTTTGCTGCAACTGTCGATTCGAGGACCTGAAAAGCCTTCGCGAGCACATCCGTGTACACGTGAATCCAGCTAGCTTTCGATGCGAGCAATGTGTGTCTTTTAGTAATAAACATTGATACAGCAAGAGAAAAATGTTAGATTTTCGATTTCTAATGGCAGCCAAAGAATCTAACACAAGCTCACAAGAACCTCTTTTCAATAGCTTTAAAGTATCTGCATATTATAAATCCAATTCAATTCAGCAGTAGATATGTTCATAATGAAACCTACATATGCCGTTGATGAGTTAATGGAACATTCTTATATCTTTGTAGGGTGGATCCTCATATAGCCAAGTTAGCAATTACATCTACCGAAGCGGCTATACAGGCTAAGGCTATACAATTACAATTACCACAAATCGTACCAAGCCTTAAAGTCTTCCGGAGTAACTATCAACTCAGGCACGTCGTAACGTGGCACATTGAAGTAGTTCATCAAGTCTGACTTGTTCATGTAGCGGGCCCGAGCTTCAGTCCACTCTTCCTCATTGTCCATACGTCAGTAACGCATATGCGTATCATCTTTCTCGAAACGATCGAAATCAATTCGTTCGATATCTTCAACGACGACTTCTGTTTCACCGTGGTTTGGCCAATCGTACACCAAAAGTTCCGCATGGGTGCTGATAACATTAAGATATAGTTGCTTGTAGATGTTTTCCATATCCTGCAGATATTTGTCGTTGAGAACCATATATCCGACTTCAACTGGATTCGCTCGTTTTTTAACAAGCCCCTTTAACGCATTTACAGGAACATCTAGATAAATGACCAAATGTGGTTTCATAAGTTCGGAAAAAGTATTCTTCACCAAATCGTAATAAACTGAACGGGCGCCCTTAGATATGTAGCCGTTCTTGAACATGGCTTCTACGAAAACAAAATCCGAATACACGCAACGGTCTAGCACGACTCCTTCTCCGGTAGAAAAAAGATGAGCCAATGCATCAATGTACTGCGAGTAACGTTGCATTAGCATACGAATTTGAAAAGTTGCGAAATTTTTATGGGTTGGATTTTGCTGAAATTTGTTCACATTAAAACTTTGTACATTTGGTGGTAACTGCGGGTCCAGTTTGCGCAAATCGTACCCATATCAGTTAACATAGTAATTGTCCATTGTAGCTTCCGGGAAGTACTTCATTTCCAATTCGGTCGCAAGCACCTTTGCAAATGCCGACTTATCGGCAGCGATTGGACCATCCACAACTACTACCTGTCATAAAAATGCAAATCAAAACACATACACACACACACTGATGATGGCTCTCATGTGTTCACACATACATATTCGTTTCTAATGTTTCTGGAACACGTTGAGGGCGCTTCGAACATGTCGACTGAAACAGAGAGGGAGTTGTGTGTCTTGATATTGGGGGTCTTTGGTTTTATGATCGAAAAAATACACTTTTTTTATTGTCAACAAATAGACGTCAAAAGCTTCCGAAAACGTCCACTAGGAGTGCTAAAATAAGCAAAAGAGTTTGAGAGAGAGCCCAGAGTTTCTTAACGAGGTATAAGTATGTTTTTTTTTTGCGATGAAACAATTCATGAAGGACATTTTAATGACTAGTTATTTTACACCGATCCACTACGTACTACAACAATAAGTAATAAACGTAGAGCGACTCAGAGGAAATCCCGAGCCTAAGACCAGGCGCCCACTGATGTGGCGGAGGTGTGACATCTGTTAGCATGCCAAAATATCTTGTCGACGTTCGCCTCACGCCACAAGACTTTGACTCGATATTTTGACATGTTATGTGATGCCACACTTTCGCCACATTAGTGGGCGCCTCGACTTAGGGTAAACATTAACCACAAATCGGAAAAGAAGTAGGCAAAGTTGATTACAATACCATATGCATTCAAAATAGTATTTCAGGTTCATTCTTGAATATTATTTCACACGAAACAACTTGTGTTACTCAAGTAAAAGGTGAGCTAATAAAGCAAATTTCCCCCCGGTAAAAACTGCTTCTCAAACTCTAATTGCACTTGCTGTAGTCATCAATCAGCGTCAAAAAATATCTCCTTCCTCCTGGGGCAGCAGGTCGCATAGGGCCACAAACGTCACTGTGCACCAGCTCCAATATCTCTGACGATTTGCTTTCGGATGCGTTCGGAAATGTACATCGGTGCATTTTTCTTTGATGCAGTTTACACTCCCTGCTAGAATCGCATTTCTTGTATTTCACTCGGACTGCTTAACAGCTTCACAATCGCTATGGCCAAAACGGCGACGAAATTCATGATTTCTTCATATTAGCCATATCGAATAGGTTGTTCGAAAACCTTGCTACAGGTCCATTAACGCCATTTTTACAAATTGTCCAACAATTTGAGCTTGCCAGATCCGCGGCCGCAGGATTTAAACTTTGTTCCGTTAGCCACCCAAACATCCTCACGTACTCTGAGAAAAATTCTATCGTTATACCGACAATTAAATCATGGTCAGGACGACTATCGCATATAATGGTTACAATAACCATGAAAATTGTCGAATTCACCACGTTCATGGCCTTTTTGACTATGATCATGGTATCAAGGACTATTCCGACATTATGGCAAATGTTGTATCAACTATGTTTAATGGTCTTTTTGACCATGATCATAGTCGGTTCAAAATCATTATACTGCAATAGTCATCCTAACCTCCAATAATGGTAAAATTTACTATCAAATTTGATCTTCGAAAAAGCATCGGTAGTTTGCAATGTGGCACGTATTGCCGGAATTTAGGATACAAAATTTCTCTTGGCCTAGAGAATCTCCAACGAAAAATCCCCAATTTTCACCATCGTTGCCTTGGTGCACATTGTTAGCTTTCTCCTCAGTTACCTTTGATTTCTTCTTCTGATTGACATTTTGATGTTTTGTTATGCAGTCGTAAAATGGAAGCTCAAATTAATACCCTATCCTAGATGTCACGAGCTTTGTTTGATGATTTCTAATGTTTCCTAGAGGTGATAATCCGGGGCAAAGTGCCGTCTAAGTTAATAGCCCCCAGTCCTGAAGTCATCTGCAGGCCGTATGCAGTAGTAACTAGATTTCAAAAAGACGTGTAAATCGCCAAACAATAATTCTTAGGGGCGCTGAATGTCGTGCCATTGATGTAGTCTATGTTGACAACTAGTAGCACTGAAGTCAACCCCAAGAAGTATTGCAACAAGAGTATGCATAATATTTATTATTCATACAGCGAATGATATTTCTAGACAACCCTCAATTTCAATGGTGAGCCTATGTTGGCTATTTACAGCACTGCGGTATCTTCTAATAACAACCCTAAAAGTTTGAATAAGTATGTAATTAGCTTCCATTTTCAAGTGTGTTATAAGGGTCTGTCTGTCAGGTTGTCTTATGCTAATGGCATTTATTTTACAACCCCGAGCTATTTAGTTTGGAATGGAACCGAAACGGAATCGAAATGGAATTGAAATGGATGCAAATAAGGATGAGACACGAAACCGAAACCGGAATCGAAATGGAACTACCGCGAAGTTAGTAAAGTTAGTCAAATACTAAACCCTCACTAAGCGGACCCTCAGCACTGTTGCTAAAATAAAGTACTTGGAAAGGTTTAAACTACTGCTCGTGCTTCCTAAGCGGGCCCTCCACGTCCTATCTCTAATATACATGCTTGTCATCGTCAGTCTAAAGTAACACATTTCGAACCGTCAGATATTTACCATGATCAAAACAATTACCCTTTTCGAAAATTTGCAATTACTTTCACTTATTATACCATGAGCAAACCAGGAATTTTGGTTATTCATTCCTTAAAACAAATGGATTAACAACAAAATAAGTTGCCGCGAAAATGAAAAGTGTACTTTTAGTCGTTCCCTGATCAAAAAATTACCCTAAACGAACGATATCACAAATCCTCCAATTTCTTTAATGGTTTGGATGATACCCCAAATAGGTCGTTAAGAAAAATAATCATACGAAATTTATTAGGGATTTCCCTTTGATTGAAAGTAAGAAGTCTAAGAGTGAATTGCGGCATAACTCGCCAGTATCACACCTGATGTTAGTGTATTTATATAAACGCTCTACGACGTGGCAGTGAAATAAATGTGCAGAATATGTGATACTTTCACTACTGGTCAAATTCTTGGTCTCACATGCATGTTTATAGCATGAGTTAAGCCCTCTCACCGTCGACAAGGTGAAAAATTTGACCCGCGAGAGGGGGAAACATCCATCTTGTTGCGTTGAAATTGGGTAGCTTAAAACATGATCGATCCTTACCTAACTGCGATGAATATAAACAGATTTTTCCTGGTCACTTTATTACACCAACTTGTTAGTAGAATAACGATAACAGTATTATATAAAACGTTTGTAAAGTCGGAAGGTCATAGGATAGGGTCGATAGGCAGTAAAAGTCATGAACCTCTCGTTCCTTTTTCCATCTTTCACGAGAATTGCCTTTACTCTGACTATCCCCTATTTTCAACAGCCTCTTTCTTACTATCCGATGTTTTAAGCAAGATCCACATGACTCCTGTGGTTATTATTCTGATTCCAAATCTACACGTCTACACTGGTACATTATGGACAGTGATTTTCATCAATGGAGACTTGGCCCTATGGCCCCATTCTGTGCTAAAAATGAAAATGAAATGTAATGTCACATGTTGATACCGGTTTAGACGTATCTGATTTTGTAAACAAAGAGGGGAAACAAAGGTTCAAACGTAAACGGAAGCTAGCATCACCATCATGTGATGGAAATGTTATTATTTGTGTTGGTGGTTCTAGTTTGCATGAAAGTGCCCTCCCCTCTTTGTTTACAAAATCAGATACGTCTGTTTGAATAAGTTGTCGAGAATTAAGTAGAGTGCGCATTATGCGCCGATCGTTCTCGACGAACCCTCCTTATTAGATAATTCTAGGGTTTTTTTTGCATTAGGGCGAATCTACAATTGAGAGATTCTCTCCGGGCTCTCTTTCATTCATTACAGCGCCATTATAAAACTTTCGAGGGATTCTTTAGTACAGATCGAAACACAACAGTGCTGGCTAGCATACTCTACAAATAGTAGAATGAAAAACGTAAAGGTGATTGGTTTATGAATGAAAGAGAGCGAGCCCGGAGAGAATCTCTCAATTGTAGATTCGCCCTAATGAAAAAAAAAACCCTAGAATTTTAAATTTTGTTTTTTCGTCATCAAATTATATTTTTTATGATTCCAAACCAATGGAACATGTGGTGCTATATATATATGCTATATATGTGGTGCTATATATATATATATATACGTTCCCTTGGCAATGTCATCAGAATTAAATTGGAACATTCTTTTTCCTCTTCAATCTTTTATTTCCATTCATGCATACCGCAGTTGAATATTAGTAGATACCTTTAATTTTAATCTTGGTGAAATAAGTAAACTTCCTACATTTGTCCAACGTATTCCTAAATCTGGACACGTGCTATAGCCCAAAACGTTAGGTGTAGTATAATTTACTTAGCAAATATGTCTACTATCGACACATGAATCACCCAAGCAATGACAGATGAAAACGCCACGAGTACCTGTTTCTGAGGACTTATACGACCACCAATATTTTTGTGTGTTTGTTATATTTATGTTTATTCTTAATGCAAGAAATTCAGTTCGGAGGCATCGCAATATTGTAACTAATACTTAAACTTATTCTGTATTGGGTGAAAAACTGTCAATTATCGACGATTATCCTGTTTTTGTCCGTATAAAACAAGGATGGTGCTCCAAAAACTTCTTCTATCTTCTTTTTACGAAAACCACACGAAACCCAGAAGTGAAATTTTGTCAATGAATTACAATACATAAGATTCAACGCCGTGGATTCAACCATTCTACCAATCGAAGACTATCGTTTAGAAACCATAATCTGCGAAGCCCGACTGTCTATTATTGATGACCCTGAATCGAAAAAGGTTAACGAAAGTGAAACGAATACAATCCTCGTATGGACTATCGCGACAACCGGAAAAATCATTCCTATTGTATATAGTTGCTTACACAGCTAATGTAGCTCAAAGGGATTATGTTCTCTGTTGGAAGTGAAGACGAGAGCGAAGGGACCCCCTCCAAGTTTTTAGAAGAAGAAAGTTACATCAACAGTACGACCGTCGATTCGGGAACCGTCCATCAATTCTGAAATTGTAAAGCAAGCGAATAAATAGAAATGAATTCAATGGTTGCAAATATTAATCTACTTACTTTTGGCAACCTCAGCATCTCGCTCCTTGACGAATTGTACGACGCCATCCAGTCCACGAATGTCAGCGAATTTGACTTCTCCGAAGTCACCAAACTTGTCACGAAGGGTTTGCCAAGTCCAGTTGTCAGGCATCTACAAATATAATGCACGTTAAAAAAAAAAAAAAAGGATTCAACTGAGAACCACGCCATCGAGCAGCGGTATACTTACGTTCCGAATTACAATCGTATCTGACGATTTGCGATTTCCATTGTTGATACCGCCGTAGTTTCGGCCATAGTCATCGTTTGGTGCAGTGCTATAATTGCGGACATTAGAGGATCCCATATCGTAGTCATTTCCACGGTTTCCGCCACCGCTGCTGCCGCCAAATGCTCCAGAAGAATAGCTCTGATTGTAGTTACCACCGCCAAGACCGCTAAGACCGCCATCGTTGCCACCTCCTCTTCCACCAAGGGAACCTAGACCGCCCAATCCTGAGCCACCAGATCCACCAAGTCCACCAAGACCAACGCCACCTCCTCCACCGCCGAGATTACCCAAGCCTGTTAAGTTCGATAGACCAGCTGCAGCATTAGACAAGAGCGAATTCTGCAGACTACCAGTTAAATTGGATAAGCCAACCACGTTGCTAAGCTGAGCAGCAAGATTACTGCTCAACCCGGACAGGTTGGTACCAGCAGCGCTCAACAAATTGGCAGCGAGTGGGGGTTGAACTGGAGTTGGAGCTGTGTTTTGGATAGGATTGTTCTGAGACTGATTATTCTGCTGCAACGTCGGAAGATTACGAGCCACATCCTTCAATGGCTCACCGTTGGGACCGAGACCGATGCCAATACCCTTCAAACCCTCAGGCAGACGGTTAATCTCACCTTTCTCTGGCACGCGATCAAGACGAACGGTCATACGGCGATCGAATAACATTTGCCTGTCGAACATCGAGATTGCTTGAACGGCCTCTACAGGGTGATCGTACTCAACAACTGCGAAACCTCGACTGTTGCCATCTTTGTCGACAGACAGGTCCACATTCTGGACTTTGCCGGCCATCTTGAAGACCTGCTTGAGCTTCTTAGCATCGACCTTGTAATCAAGCTACACATATCGAAGGAGAGTGTTTGAAATTTAAAAAAAGAGAGAAAAGCAATATCCGTACGATTAGCTTGCGAGGGAAATAACTACTTCTGAGGATCAACTGTTTTGCGGGATTTGTTACGGTGTGTTCACTGAGAAGAATCTTATACAAAATCCTGAAATCCAAGGAATACAAGGAGCACTATGTTTCATTCGCCTTTTTAAACCTAAAATTTGCCACATCTGTGTGACTTAGAAGCAACGGAAACAAAAACGAATTACATGAGAGAACAACAAGTAAGAGTAACTGATAATATACCGCCCTATATATATTTATAGTACGAACCGGATTTTTCAAATGTCGCCTTCGATTCGTAAGAAAACCAACATAGGGGTAATAAACTTTTATCAATTTGAAAAGCCTTGAGTATTTTAGCTCAATGTGAACAAGACTTGAAGATTGAAAATATGTTCATAAATGAACTGTTTTCATTTTCGACGTGGACCAACATTCTGTTTTCTTCAAGAAAAAAACAAGTTAAGTACGATACTTGATCACTATTCAACAACAAAAACCCCTTTCTCTACATGTGAACCTTCTTCCGAGAATCATAACAAATCAATTATCCCATCAAAACAGCTAACAAGGTTTACTAAGTAAATGTTATAATGCGATTGTCTACACAGCAAAACCATACTCACATTAGCAATGAAGATACGGGTATGCAGAGGCCCCTGAATGCCGAGACCTTCCAAGAACTTGATGCTGAGACCGTAGGTATTGAAGTCCGGATTGAAACCACCGCCATCATCACGTCCCGACCTTTACGACGAACCGCGAACAGCATTAACATACAACAGAAACAAAAAACAGTAGAAAATAAGAATCGAACACTGACTACCAGAAGCTCCTTGAAGGAGAGGTGGCGGGATGTGCGAGAAAAAGGAAATCACAGTAACTCTCGAATAAGGAAGAGCTTAGACAAAGCTTCGAAAATAAGGGCTTATGAGTACTGCAAACATAAGGAGGAATAACTTGCAAAGGAAACCTATTCGAAGTGATACAAATTTTAATACAATTCTACACAACGTGGTTTCTTAAGAAGCACATCCACTTCATCAACCATCCATCTTCGAATAAATCTCCTCCCAAGGAACCGTATAATCTTAATAACTACAAGATACCAATTAGACACGCACATTCGATCATCGTCGCGATCCCGTCGGCGGCTGCTATCATCGCGTTCCCCGCGGAATGATTTCGGGACAACTCGGCCATACTTGTCACGTTCGTTTCCATAATCCTCCTTGATGACCAATTGGCGACCGTTGATGTCGAACCGGTTCATCTTATCAAGAGCGGACTGCACGTGCTCGGCCTTCTCGAACTCCACGATTCCGCAGCCTCTTGGCTTATTGTTTTCATCGTGGAACAACTCAACGAACGATACGTCACCAACTTCCTTGCGGAAAAGGTCCTTCAAATCTTGCCAACGATACTCATATGGCACGTTCGAGACATAAATCCGACGACAATCGCCACGTTCACGATCGCGATCACGGCTACGATCCCGATCGTTACTGAATCGAGTATTATTACGGCCGCGATCGTTCCGACGAGAACGGTCCCGGTTGTTCTGATCGTTGTCGTTATCCATCATTTCGTCACACTTCAGTTGTAGTTTTTACGACGAGATCCGCACCTTTCGAGAATCAATCACAAACTAGTCGCTAGAAAACAAATCAAGAAACTTGCCGATTAACTGCGGAACCAACGACGCAGATAGGTAGAAATTGTAAACATAAATGAAGGTAAACAACGCTTTTAGGTTAGGTACCTCTGCCGAACCGAAAAAACGAAACAAAGCGGAAAAACATGGCGGAGCACGAGCCCCAAAAATTTTCACTATCTAGAGGCGGATAATTTACCAAAGTTGATTTTAACTGATTTTCACGAATATAACGAATCTAGCTCGATAAATCCTATTACAAACTATACCTGGGTGCAGCAGCTAATGAAAATCACAATGTTGGACGCTGCAAAACGTATTCTCGCTCCTATATTTTCACTATTTAACCGGCTCCACACGCGACACGCACTTCACAAGAAGGAAAGCAGCCGAAAGTTGCAAAAAGATGGCCGACCCGTGAAAAGGGAGCGTTACGAAAAGCGTTATGTTTGGTGAAAAGTTAGCGTCGAGCGAAGCGTTTCCGAAGGGTATGATGTTGGGTCAACTCATTCATACACGCAAAAAAAAAACTCGGTTGAATTAAGCATTTCAGAACACGGGAAATGTTCCACACATATTTCTCGGGTTTTTATTTCATTAGGCCGAATCTAACATTGAGAACTTTCGAGGGATCCTTAAATACACGCAAAAGAAAAACCGCAGTAGAAACTACCATTTCGAGGGTTAAATTAAGCGCAAACACCAACAATTTTCACCTGACTATATAAGTGCGTTTGATTTTACCATGCCTGCGATTAGATCGACCATGGTGCGGTTGATATCAATATGAGGTCTGTCAAATATACCATCAATGTCGAAGGTTTTATCATAAACGTAGTAAATTTGACTGAAATTTCATAGTAGTTTTAAAGATATGCATAGTCGGGTAAAATGGTAGTTTTTACTATAGACACTGTATATAGACCGGACTACAGTTGTCTTATGCAGCCAACCCTAATAAATTTCGTATGGTTATTTTTCTTAACGACCTATTTGGGGTATTATCCAAACCATTAAATATATGGTTGGAGGATTTGTGATATCGTTCGTATAGGTTATTTTTTATCAGGGAAACGACCTGTCAAAAAATGCAGCCTAACGGACTGTCAACTTTTGATTCACTTTAAAGGAGCAAGTATTGTGATCAAGTATTGTTTTGACATAAGCCAATTATGAACAAATAAGGGATTTTCTACTTCCATATGCAGTAAATGTAAGTATTTTAGGTATATTATTTATTGCCGTTTGGATTACTGAAAATGAACAAAATTCTTTCTCTACACAGTGTCGAGCATAGGACCACCATTTCAGCGTGTATTTCACAGTACTATCAAAAATTGTTTTTACAAATGGTACATTAAGTCCCGAAATTGTACACTGATAAAAAAGCAATGATTATATCTATGTGTCCCACACATGAATTTTTGCAATTTGATCAACAAATTATATCTATTTGTATCCACACATACTTCCTATGTGTACAAATAACCACTATGTGTGGCCACACATACTTTTCATTTGCCACATAAACATGATATGTGTTTCTCGGAGGGTTCTGTTTATGTGTCAACAAATGAATATCATGTGGAGCTTTACATGGATTTTTGCCAATAAAAATATGAGGATTTTTACCCGTGTAGTACAAACCATTTTAGCTGTTATTGAGGCTATGGCTACATAATTTGAGGTTATTACGAGTACCAGAAAATGGCCAGCGGAAAGACATGAAGTTTATACCGGAAAACCTCTTGCAGCCTGCTGGCCCTCAGCATCGGATGATACTTGAACGCAATCTGAGATGAACTACATCAGGACTTGACTTACAAATGCGACGTGTTCTAGCCATAGCGCATGAAAAATTTGATCAAAACTAGTGAAGAACATCAATCAAGCAAAATTCAAACAACAGAATCTATGTAAACTTTGGATATGCTATGAGCTTGATAATGATGTAATTTGTTTTTGAGCTATTAGTCACTGCATTCGAGCACTTTATATGGCGTTATTCTACCATTCGAATTTAAACAATAAATTAAGAATTTTTCACTGGTTCCTACTAGTCTTTCCGTTCATATCAAAGTAGCCCAAGTAACCACAAGCATTATATTATTGCACTTATTCAACCCAAAATCAACAACGGTAATGCAGGATCGCACCAATTCAACAGTTGTCGAGTAATGAAGCGTTAGATTAGCTTAAGAATGTAGTGATGCATTACCAATCCAATAATGCTACTTTAACAATGTCTTATGGCATTACAAAGGATATAGCATTAGTTCGATCTTAGTGGGGCCCTTTTCAGCTTTAATCCAACTTCAATGATGCACTAGACGTAATACATATGCCCTATATATGCATGCTATTACAGCCTCGTGGTTACTTGGGAGAGATCACTAGCAAGAAAATGTAACTGGATATATTTGTTATAATTAGTAATGGAGAAAACAAATTATAGTATTTTGTATTTAAACTGCACAGCCTATGGCTCCCTAGAATCTGAAAATCTGCCGAAAGGCCGCAGAATGCAAGCTATTTCTGCTTTATATTATCTTTCTTTGGAAACTGTAAGAAACCCACAGAATTCACTTCACATTGCGAGTTATTGCCACAATGTCGCTCCAAACAATTCATTTTTTACACGGCACTTTTCACTATGCTTTTTAATGAATATCTTCAAACGGAATCAAAACAAACTACCAACATCGAAACCGAATCTTTTGTTTAGCCTATTGCGCTGTTTACTTCAAGTTTGTACAAATACAAGTGGTGCCAGATCAATTGCTCAAATTTATGACATTTTTCAGTGTTGGCAGATTGTATGATTTTGCGTTGTCCGGTCTATATACAGTCTCTATAGTTCGGATGACTATTGCAGTACACAGAGACAAATTTGATAGTCAATTTTACCATTATTGGGGGTTCGAATGACTAATGCTGTATAGTGATTTTGAACGGACTATGATCATGGTCAACGACCATTAAAAATAGTTGATTCAACATTTACCTTAATGTTGGAATAGTCCTTGTTTCCATGATCATAGTCAAGAATGCCATGAACGTGGTGAATTCGTCCATTTTCATGGTTATTGTAACCGTTATATGCAATAGTCATCTTGACCATGATTAAATTGTCGGTATAACGATAGAATTTTTCTCAGAGTAATGCCTTGTTCAGACTACAGGCTTGTAACATAATACAAGGGTGTTTTGAAAAGTATCTACAAGGAAGATGTCATCAAGATAGCCTTGTATTATGTTACAACGCTGTAGTATGAACAAAGCATAAACACACACCCCCCCCCTTTTTTCCCCCCCAAAAAAAAAAAACTTCCGGCAAAAACACAAGAACAAAACACCCAACAAAAAAAAAAAAAAAAAAACCACAATTTTAAGGGACAAAAACGGAAAAGCAAGAACGATTTCCACCAAATTTTAGTGTTTTTCTATTGGTATAATGATGTTAAAAATCGTGGACAAATGTCCGGGGCTATACTGCGGCCGAACATTGATGGAAAATGCATCCTACAGTGACTGCGGTGCTTGTTTGCGTGGCTTCCGTGTCGACGAGCAGTACTTGTGTGCCCCATGCCAAAACAACCTCAGCGAGCACGATTGGCTATATCTGGGATTCATGGCCATCCTCCCGTTGATAATTCACTGGTTCTGTATTGACCTAAACGCCCTACAGAGAAAATTTACCAAAGGCGAACTGATTCTACACGCCAGCGCGTGCTTTGAAGTATTGCTGTCCGCTTTTCTGACCATTCTTTTTACGGATCCTATTTGGGAGCTGCGGATCAATTCTTGTGGAGTGCGGAAGCTCTCCGATTGGTACACATTGTTCCACAATCCGACACCGAACTATGAGACTAGATTGTATTGTACACAGGAGGCGGTTTATCCACTGCAAACGATGATCTTCGTGTTCTATGTGTTTTGCGTTACATTCATGATGATCATCCGACCCGTTCTGAATGTCAAAGCATTGCCGGTTGAAGGAAAAATGGCCGTATACTATGCGCTGTATATTTTCCCGATACTCTCTCTGCTTCATGCCGTCGCCGGAGGACTTATTTGTGAGTAGTAGATACATTTCTTCTAGACTTCTTAACGACATGCTTATTTTAGATTATTCCTTCCCTTACCTGAGCATTGTAATCTCGGTGGTGTCAAATGCACTTCATTTTTCGTTCAAACTGGATCAGACGATAAAGTCATTGTTGGAAAAATCCGTTACCCAGATGCGTAATGTTACCATTATATGTGAGTAGCTTTCGGACTGTTTCATTTCAAATTTTATATCTTCCTTGAAACAATAATTTCAGTGGGTCACTGGTTACTGCTGGCGTATGGGATCATCTCGATTCCCTATGATATCTCGTATTTCTCCCTGTTACTCGTTCCCGTGCCAGCTCTCTTTTACATCTTCACCGCCAAGTACACTGATCCGGAGAATTTTAAGTAGGTTTTAGTTTTACAAATTGAGATTAATGGTATTGCGTTGAAATTGTATGACCGAGAACAGTATACTGATGATTATTAAGAAAGCTGGAAATTTCTTTTCGTATCGTAGATGCAATTTCACAAAACCCTGTTCAAGGAAAACTGTACATAAAGGCCGTTCTCAATACGATAAGGCGAAACAATATTTGCCGTTTATCAAAACAAGTCCTTTGTTTTTTTTACGAAAACATGGTAGATACGGGTTTTGAAGCTAGTTTATTGTTCCATACGTAACTAAATTAATTTAAATTAAGGGTTTCTTGCTATTGTTAAACAGTTAACTATGATGTTTACGGCTACATTTCGTCATAATACATTCAAATCATTCGTTTCACTTCACCGTACGTGTGGAGGTACAAAAAAAGGGGTTTACAAGCATGGTTCTTTCACAGCGAAACCATTGATTTATGTGATGTTTCTTTTCGATATGGCGTAGTTAGAGCTCCACAGGTTACAATTTATGGCAAACAATTTACAAAAATGCTACGTATTTCTAATAGATACAATTTTTTCTAGAATTAATTTAAATTCAACTTTTTGAAACTCGTCTCCGCAAAAATAAAAGAGCTAATCCATGGTACAAACAATACTGTATTATCAGAGCACAGAAATCTAACGCTAGATGACTGCTGCCAAAAGAGTACTGTTGCAACACGTCATTGCCGTCGTGCAGGCATGCTCTCTCAGGGATTCCTTCGCAATCTATAATGATGTTAAAAGTAAATGAAATTCATAAACAAAAATGGAAGTAAAAAATTCTCTCACCAAGATAAGTTATTCCATCCCATTGGGCAATCGAGATGGCTTCGCTAGCGAACATCATCCAAGAAATAAACGGTAGCCAACGAATAGCTTTCGAGATCGTTCTAAAAAAAATAACTGATAGAATAAGTGATCAAACGTTAGATAAATGAAGTCGCACACCGACCGTATTCGAATGAAGATGCCGGACGTGATCATTAGAATGTAGTCGAAGGGCACGAGATAGGACATTGCCATCGGTACTGAAGGAAACATCGTTGAAAAGAAAATACCACATGACATGGAAATGTTCATCACAAGCACGCTCGCTCCAACGGTGCACAATAGCCCCAGAATAGTCGGTCGAAGATGCGCAAGGTAATACACTATCAGGATGAAGGTTGTCGATTCCAGCAATACGAAAGGAAACTGTAATGAAAAAACTTCGTTAGCATGAGACAAGTATTTGGTTAGATGTATTTCAAAACACTTACCATGGCTAAGATCTGAGCAATATAGAATTGCGCCGTACCGTACAAATTTGCCTTGTGTTCCCGGAGAAACAACGGGATCGACTCGGGAAAAACTGACAATACGGCATACATCGGAAGAAAGGTATTCTCCGAGACAATTAGAAAAATTATACCTTGCACTGCTTGTGCTCCAGCTTGACTCAGCTCTATTGCATTGGAAAAACACAAACCCACCAGAAGAGCAATGATCTACATCGGAAAAATGGTAAATTTACATAAGTATAAAGGATCAACCGTAATTAATATCTTACAATCCTTTGACCAACTTTCATGTAATGCAACTGAGGATTTCGGTGAGCTTGCAGGAAATTCCTTCTAATCAAGCAGTTTAATGTGTACAGCCAATGGTGGTTGCCGCTCTGTCCATTAAAATTATGCCGATAGCCATATCGGGATAGTAGAATCTCCGAGCTTATAATCAACTCCTGCTTGTGGTGGATTTCGCTCTCTTCATATAGATCACAAATCGCCTCAGGTTTCATACAATCTGAAGCTTCACTGCGTGAAGACAAACATTTTATAAAGAACTCTGTCGTTGTGTAGTTTGGAGGCCGAGTCAGATTGAATTGCCCGAAGAACTGTATCGCTTCGTGAGGCTTTCCCATGAAACCGACGCGTCCGTTTGAGAGTAGAAGCACACTGTCGAACATGTAAAACAGCTCGTCGGATGGTTGATGGATGGTGCACATGACCGATGTGCCGGATCGGGTCAAACCTTGCATCATTTGCACCAATTGCTTAGCACTAAACGCGTCCAGTCCGGTGGTAGGTTCATCACAGAATAGTATCTTCGGCCGGGACAGCAGTTCGATGGCGAAGGCAAGACGTTTCTTTTCACCACCGGAGATGGTTTTCCTTTGGCCGACTTCTCCGATTCGAGTGTGATAGCATTTTAGAAGACCCGTCTTGGTCAGCAATTCGTTGACAAGGCGATGTCTCTCGAATTTTGACAGCGATGGTCCCAGCTTAAGTCGGGCCATCAAGTGCATGTGTTCGCCAACGGTTAGGGATCCACAGAACAGTTCATCCTGGTAGATGAAACCACTGATATCGTACATGAAAGGCCCGGTTGGCTTACCATTCAGACGAATTTCTCCGGTGATGGTGGTGTTGGCTGAAATGAGATTTGGTTTAGATGCTTTTTGACTAGTTAAGTAGTAATTTAATCAATCAATTTTTTATTTTCCATGGGACAGATATAGTTTTAAGGGGAAGCGCCACGACATACCGACTATTTTTAGATTCTTTTTTGTGTGTTCTTGATGAAATTTGATACAAACAAATGTTTTTCTACAGATAAAGATGCTCTGACGAGCAAAAAACTAAAATTGACTATCAACCGCCGTTACAGCAGAGAGTAGAACAAGCTAAATTGTGCAGCAACCATTATAATGATTAATCCTTCTGTGAGAATACACGCAGTAATTTGTTCACTGATACCAGCACAATCAAAGCGCTCGTGACCAGCTCGGATTATTTTTTTTCAATTTGCCATTCAACGAACGTGAAGTTAATAAATGAATTGGTGCTAATCTTAATGGCCATTTCCGGACCTTTGAAGCGACCTCCTCCGTTTTGTGTTGTGTCGGATCATGGTTTTGTTCTTTTTGGTTGCAAACAACAGAATGTGACGCGATTTTTTCAATTCCGTTAAGGTTATCATACCGAGGACCTTTATGTTGATATTTTTTTTTTTTTTTTTTTTACAATTAATTTTTTTTTTTTCAACCCGCCCATCGTCTTTTCATTCCGTTCACCACCCACTACACCCCCCGCCCCCCAAAAAATATTATTATTCAGACCAAAAAAAAAAACAAAAAAAAAAAAATAAAAAAAAAAAAAAAAAAAAAAAAAAAAAAAATACAAAATAAAAATTAAAATAAAAAAAGGAAAAAAACCCCCCTAAAGCCCCCCACAAAAAATACCCCTCTGCTCTCTTACCACAAATTTCACACAAAACACCCGCGAAAACAGTCACATTCACCCACCCACACCCCCAACCCACAACTTGTGGCCCCCCCTTAGCCCACTCCATAAAGGCGCACCTAAAAAACAACACCACCCCGGGGGTGGCTTGTTTCTTTTCCCTTTTTTTTCTACACATTTTTTTTAAAAGAAAATTTCTCGAGTCCCTGGGCATATACACTGAGGTAAAAGGACTTAAGAATTTCATAAGACATGACTTATGAAACAGGATGATTTTTATTTTATAAGCCACTTATGAATTTCATAATCATCAATTATGCATTTCATAAGCGCGACTTATGATTTCCAGAGCGTCGTTGAAGTCGTCATTTTCAGTCAGAAATCAGTTTGGCAAAATGGCGGACCTTGTAAGCTTCGTATTAGACGAACAGCAGCTAACTGCAGATTTAAAATCGGAGCTACCGGATGTGTGCATCGCATTGTTTCAGCAGGCAAACTTACGTTTAGTTGAGCTGCTAACATTGAATAAAACTTCCTTTTGTGCACTTTTTTCCAAATATTCGCTTCCGTTTGACACAAATCAAATTTGGGGCTGGGTGGTGGATTGGCGGCAGAGAAACGTAAGTATTTGCATCTAGTTTTTATTACTTCATGAATCTTTATGCTATTTTAATTAATTCCCTTCAAAGCGCCTTAAAAACTGCTTGCTGTTGAAAGATATTCCAGATTCGACTGGACGTGACCAGGTCCTGGAAAAAACAGCAGGAATAATCGGAAATCCAGTCGATGTAAGTTATTTTTTCTTCTTTTTTCCATGTATAACCTAAAAATTTCTATGTTTTATTTTAACAGGATATACATCAGAATAAGCATGAATTTCATGCAGGTCATCCTTCCACCGTAGATGCCAGCCACAGTCAAGTAAACACAGTGAACGAAATCGATGGTTCGATCGTACGGGCTGTTTTGAAACAAGAAGTTGCAAAGCCTTTTGCAGTGGACAGAAACATTGAATGTAATGACGTAAGTTATTTTATCATGCCATTTATCATTTTCTGAAATCCCACTTCTGTTCCATTTTCAGGAAATACAAGGGCATTCAACATTGGAGAACTGCGAATCAGCTCCCTTTTTGTCGCCATATCATCTCCGATTGCTTTTGGCATCAACAGACTACGGAAAACAGGTGTTGAAAGAAGCAACAACGAACAAGCTGTCTAATGCGGGACAAAAACTGGTCGTCGACAAGGTTGCACGATATCATTTATCTTCGGGGCGAAAGACTACGGCAGAGTCAATAAAGGACCTCAGTGACGTCATTGTTCGGATTTCCCCCAAAGAATCAAAGGTAAAACTTAGTGAGAATATGACATGACTATTTAGTGTAAGTTAGTGTAAGTAAAACATAGCAGGAATAGAGGAGTGTTAAGACATTGAAACATAAGTTAATCTGACATCCTTTCCTTACCTGGTTCGATGTTTAAGGACACATACTACCTACAGAAAGCAGACAGAAGCAATCCGGGAGGAAAAATTTTTAGCAGGATCAACTACATTAAGCAATCTGAGCGTCAGAGAGATTGAGTTACAAGAACTCACCCCTGAAGTGGAAGCAGCAGTTCAGTGGCTCACAGTGAATACAACTCCCTGGACAACTGTTATTGATTTGTGGGAAGTGAGTTATCCTGCCAGAAAGCAAAATTTAAAACAATACACTCGGGCTCAGATGTTGATTGACGATTACCCACAGTTCCGAGAAAAATTTGGATTCCAACTGGTAACAATTTATATTATTATTCTCAGTATTACATATTATATTCAAAGTAATGTTATCTTGCAGCTCGACATCGACTTCCGGAAGCTCGGTTTAGGAAATCCTGGTGAACATTCCCGGAAGTGGGAAACACTATTTGAACCTATAGTACGTTACGTCAGCAAACATGGAAAAGACTCTTCGACAAAGCGTCTCGTTGAAGGATTAAAGAACACAGTGTTTTCTACCGGTAAAAATTTGAAAAAAAAATAAAACTAATTCAGTTTGATTTTTTATAGTTTAGTTTTTCTACCAGTTGTATTAACATTATTTATTTTATTTATAGATGTTCACCTACTACAGCTTATTCACGCACTAAGTACCGTTCTCATTCCCGTAAAAGCTTCTAAGGGGTTCAAACCTACTGTGTCAGTTGCACAATCGGACACCTTTCTGTTGGCTAGCAGCATAGAATTAGGTCGCATCGAACTTCAAAAAACTCTGGAAACGTATGAAAAGCTAAAGATACCTGTTGTACCGAAGTTAATTGTCATCGGAGAAGCTTTAGAAGCAGTCTCTGGGGAATGCTTTGTAGTATATAAAGCAATTGAATACCACCTCCCCACAATCACGAAGGGTATCGACGTGTTGTTAAAACTTCACATTGTATTAGGACTACCTGTTTCTCGACTGTGGGTTTGTTTATAAATATAAAAATTAATTTATTATACATTCCGTACCAAGGAAAGATGGTTGTTAGCAAACAAGCAGACAACCCACCAACCAAAACCACCAACACAAACCCCCCCCCCCCCCCCCAAACCCCCCCACAAAAAAAATAGTGTGTTTTTTACACACCAAAAAAAAATTTAAAAACTACCCTCGGAAAACCGGTTTCTTGTGCCCTAAATTAATCCACCCCAATTTTTTCTTAAATTTCCAAATTTTAAAAAAAACGTTAAAAACCATGACTTGAGCAAGCTTATTAATGATTCAACAGAACACCTAGTTCAGGAACCAGAATTTCAAATAGATGTACCTGTAGGAGAAGGAAGCGATGCATTAAATAAATGTTACAAACAAATTGATTGTTTTCATCAAAGAATATGTGGAAGCACTAGGAAATAGAAATGCCATTCTCCCCTTGCAAATTGTTTTCACTTCGTTGTTTCCCTCTTCGTTGTTTCCCTTTTCGTTCGTTCTCAGCTACGATGGCTCTGATTGGTTGGAGCGGGAAGCCAATGGCTATATAAGTAAAGCACACTGCGGTTGCAAACTCATTCCATAAACGGACGTCGTAGTGTGCGGACCATTAGAAGCAGCAGCAGCCTACCGAGGAGCAAGGTAGCCATCCGGTAGCCATCCGAAAGCAGCAGCCGGTGTATATATATATAATCGACTAGCACCGGCCGGCTCAGTCTGGAATCGGACGTCGTAGTGTGCGGACCATTAGAAGCAGCAGCAGCCTACCGAGGAGCAAGGTAGCCATCCGGTAGCCATCCGAAAGCAGCAGCCGGTGTATATATATATATAATCGACTAGCACCGGCCGGCTCAGTCTGGAATCGGACGTCGTAGTGTGCGGACCATTAGAAGCAGCAGCAGCCTACCGAGGAGCAAGGTAGCCATCCGGTAGCCATCCGAGAGCAGCAGCCGGTGTATATATATAATCGACTAGCACCGGCCGGCTCAGTCTGGAATCGGACGTCGTAGTGTGCGGACCATTAGAAGCAGCAGCAGCCTACCGAGGAGCAAGGTAGCCATCCGAAAGCAGCAGCCGGTGTATATATATAATCGACTAGCACCGGCCGGCTCAGTCTGGAATCGGACGTCGTAGTGTGCGGACCATTAGAAGCAGCAGCAGCCTACCGAGGAGCAAGGTAGCCATCCGGTAGCCATCCGAAAGCAGCAGCCGGTGTATATATATATAATCGACTAGCACCGGCCGGCTCAGTCTGGAATCGGACGTCGTAGTGTGCGGACCATTAGAAGCAGCAGCAGCGCTACCGAGGAGCAAGGTAGCCATCCGAAAGCAGCAGCCGGTGTATATATATAATCGACTAGCACCGGCCGGCTCAGTCTGGAATCGGACGTCGTAGTGTGCGGACCATTAGAAGCAGCAGTAGCCTACCGAGGAGCAAGGTAGCCATCCGGTAGCCATCCGAAAGCAGCAGCCGGTGTATATATATAATCGACTAGCACCGGCCGGCTCAGTCTGGAATCGGACGTCGTAGTGTGCGGACCATTAGGAGCAGCAGCAGCCTACCGAGGAGCAAGGTAGCCATCCGGTGCTAAAATGAATGAAGCAACGACAGTAGCCATCCAAAAGGGCAAGGCTAAAACTGATCCGAAGAAAGTTGATCCAGTAAGACGCCGCATAAAAAAAAAAGAGAATAGCACCGTGCACGTGGGCAGCCGACGGCCTTTTGGCCTTCACAAAAAACGTCACGGTGTCAACAAAAGGAACGAAACAAACACCGGATCACGACAGTACCTAACAAAATAATTAGACTACAGCAAATAAACAACCTCAAAGATGATATGGCATTAGACACAAATTTGAAATCTATTCAGCAATCAGCAGTACAGTTCACATTGGATATGCATCGGAGAAATAACTTTACAAGACAGGACGTAAAATACATTCAGAGTGCGACAGCGAAATTTTGTGCACAATTTGCGGAGAAAATAGAAGGTGTTAATGTTGATAGTCTTAGTACACAAACTAAATATGAATTAGATAAGTAACTAACACAATTGAAGACCGCGTTTCGTTTTATTGACACAGATTACAAGTTTTTTGCACACTTAACAAATTTGAAGTTATATGAAGGGCCAACGACATTTGTTTTAGAACAAAATGAGATAAAATTGTCCACTACTGAGAATGGCAGAACATCATGTTTGGTATTGAACCCTATCGAATTTCATGTTCGGTCATTTTTTGAAACAGTTGAAATTCTTGAGAAGACTCTAACGCATACTGCTACTTTGGAAAAATCTATCAAAATCACACACTTTGTCAATGGAAGCGTGTGGAAGCAGATCACAGCTAGAAACGTTTAAGATGAAGCAAATTATATTCTACCCATCTGGCTTTATGCTGACGAGTTTGAAGTCAATGACCCATTAAGCTCTCATAACAACATAGATTCCGTTTGTGGAATATATTATAGTTTTCCAACGCTTCCTGATGAATATAAATCAAAGCTCTGTAACATTCTGGTTGCAAGATTTATCAGAAAAGTGTCCATAACACAAACAGGTGTGAACAAACTAATAGAAAAAGTGTTAGAACCGTTCAAAAAACTCGAAAACGAGGGAATATCGTTAAATCTGAATTCGCGTGTGATTAAAGTCCGTTTCATTCTCTGCTTATTTCAAGGAGATAATCTTGGCGTTCACACGCTGTTACAAATGTCAACCGGGTTTAACACAAATTATCACTGCCGCTTCTGTCGCAGGCATAGAACAGATCTACAAAAAGATACCATGGAGTGTGAAGACTCATTGCGAAATACTGTAAATTATAAGCAAGATGTTGATATTAACAAACACTCGGACACGGGAATTGCTGGATACTCTGCGTTTAATCAGCTAGAATCTTTTCATGTAGTCGAAAATCATAGCGCAGATGCGATGCATGATGTTTACAGTAATGGAGTATGCAAATACGGTTTACTTTCGGCGCTATCTTATTTTGTATTCGAAAAAAGATTTCATAGTAGGATGGCTTTAAATACTAGATTAAATTTCATCAGTAGGACATCAGCTGATATTAGCTTGAGTCGATTGCCAGATTTTGAAGAAGTATTTAACAAAAAGACCAAAAGTAAACATATAACTGCAAGAATGACAGCATCAGAAATGAAAGCATTCTGTAGGAATTTTACATTCATTGTTGGTCCGTATATCCCACGTGATGATCCGGTGTGGACATTCTGTAAAGTTTTGATCAAGACGGTAGATTTAATTCTTCATAAAACATTTACAGAAAACGATTTAAAAGAGCTGAAAAACCTAATACAATCTCACCATTATTTGTATCAGATGCTCTTTGACGACAATCTTAAACCCAAACAACATTTTCTCGTTCATTACCCAAATATAATCATGAAAAGTGGGCCGATTGAGCGAATGATGTGCTTCAGAAGCGAAGCTAAGCATCAAGTCTTTAAAGAATATGCTCATGTAATTTCATCACGACTGAACATTGCATATAGTTTATGTATTAAATCTTGCTTGCAGTTTAGTCACGATTTGTATCTTAAAAGATTTTTTGATTTAGATGTCGAAGGTGAATTCAGTGCTAACACGCTGAATTCGAGACCATACTGTTCGAAAATCGCATGCGGATGTCCTTTCAGTGTGGAAGAAAATGTGCTCTTCGCGCATTCAATCAAATTCAAAGGATCACAATTAAAAATGGGGCAGTTTATAATAGTATCAGAAAACGCATCGATTCAACTGCTATAAATAGAAGAGTTTGTAAAACACAGAGAAACAATGTACGTAATATGCAGAAGTTGGATAAAAGGAGCATATGATGATCATTTTTTAGCTTATGAAGCAGTTGAAAGATGTGATGCAATGTGTATTATTAATGTTAAGGTAGTGAGCGGATCTTCATTTACTATTCATGAAGTGAAGGGCCATTATTATTTCAGAATTAATACTGATTTTAATGAGAAGATATTATTATATAATTTTATAATCATATTTTATAATCTTATTAAATACTAGAGAATACTTTTAAGTTTAATTTTATAAATAAACCCATGCTATAAATCGAGTTTCATTCACTTAAAGGAAAAAAAATTCAAGAGTACCAAAAGATTTAATATTTTGCCACTAAGGACTTTTTAATTTATCAAAATTTGTCCATCATTCAAACGGTGGATAAATCTTGATAAATTAATGATTTTTGTGATAGTTACCTTTTTATTTAAACAGTGAAATGCGTATATCATGCTTATGAATTTCATAAAAATTTTGCAATGCAATCCATTATAAAGTTGCAATGAAATTTATAAGTAAGCACTACGATTTTCATAAGTATATGTTTATGTTATGTATAGCACCTGAAAATGATTTTCATACGACAAATAATAAAAATCTTAAGTGAAAACATGATCAAATTCCCCTTCCCAGTCATAAGTTAAACTTATGATTTTCATAACAGATGCTTTTGTCGCAAAGTCATAAGCGTTTCTTATAGAATTCTTAAGTTCTTTTGCCTCAGTGTAGAATCTCCCCCCACCACTACTTTTAAAAAAAATATTTCTCCCACCAAAAACTCTAAAAAAAAAACTGAGAAAGTACATAAAAAACACTTTGAAGAGAGAAAACAAAAAAAAAAATAAGAAAACAAAAAAAATGAACAAAAAAAAAAAAGGCAGTTCACTTATAACGAATTCGTTTTTGATCCAGTTCCAAACTGGATCGGGTATCAAAATTGGGTCGGCTTGTTGTGTGATAAACGTCAGTGTGTATGGTTGTATTTGTAACTCGTATCGGATTGAGGTTTGCACTGACAATAAGTTCGGATATCGCAGGTTGGAACTAGTTCCAACCTAGGTTCAAATTAGTATTCTGTTTCCGTTCGGCATTTTTTTTTCAGATATACTGTTCCAATTCGTTCTTGATTATACTACAGCCTGATGGATGATTCCTCCTTGGTTGGTTCGCCCCAATTTCATCAGCACTTCCAAAATCCGGATGAATTGTCTGCTAATTTAGTAGGTGTGGGCAGATTGCGACGAAAAACACGGAGAACGGATCAATTTATGAAGAGAAAACTAAGACGCGTGCTTCACGAGAAAAGGAACAACTTTTATTTTTCTTTTAGGTTACAAAAGCTTTATGTCAACAAGAGTAGATCAAGGTATATGAGAAACAAGGTAGTGTTATTTTTCTTCTCTACAGTAAAGAATGCGAGGGGTGACACAGTGGTTATTCTTCTTCCACATTCCTCCTGAATTTCCACTACACCCTCGTCTTAGGCAACAGTCCAATTGGCTCAACGAACATCTTATGCAAAGATGGTCCCAGGGGCTTGGTCAAAGCATCGGCAACCATCTCACTTGAAGGACAGTACACAGAGAGGAATTTGATAGTCAATTTTACCATTATTGGGGGTTAGGATGACTATTGCAGTATAGTGATTTTGAACCGACTATGATCATGGTCAAAACTGCCATTAAAAATAGTTGATGCAACATTTTCCATAATGTCGGAATAGTCCTTGTTACCATGATCATAGTCAAAAATGCCATGAACGTGGTGAATTCTACCATTTTCATGATTATTGAAACCATTATATGCGATAGTCATCCCGACCATGATTTAATTGTCGGTACAACGATGAAATTTTTCTCAGAGTATGTCAATATAATGATCTTACGCTCACACAATTCCCGGATGAAATGACTATTGGTCTCAACATGCTTCACTCTACCGCTTGCACGCTCTGCCTTTGCGAAACATATCCAACCCTGATTGTCTTCGAAGAGAGTTGTCGCTTCATCCTGGGGTTCACCCAGGTCCTTAAGCAACCGTCTTATCCATATGGCTTCCTGGCATGCTACGGTCAACGCGTTGTATTCAGCCTCCAGGGATGAGAGAGCTACGGACTCCTGTCCCTTACTAGTACAACTTATTGGAAAAATACAATACCAGAAGTAGATCGTCTCGTTCGCTGGTCACCCGCCCAATCTGAATCCGAGTATCCGGTCAATTTCCAGGCTTCCCCAGGACTAAACTTCAGTTTCCAGTACTTTGTGGTATTCAAATACTGGAGAATCCGCTTAGCAGCTGCCCAGTCACTTTGGTTGAATTCGTTCACTTTTCTTCCCAACAGTCCAACACTGATGGACACGTGTAGACGAGCATTTACCGCCAAATAAAGTAATGCACCCACCAAACTGCGGTAACGTGTCGTATCAGGAAAACACTTACTGACACTGTTCACCGTGATGTACCCGAGGTTCATTGGGGTTTTCACTGGTGCCGAATCCCGAATTTGGACGCTAACTTTTCGATATACGAAGTGAGGCGCAACGAATAGAAGCCATCTTCCCGTTCTATCTCAAATCCCAGGAAAAATCGAACTGAACCAAGCTCAGTAATGTCAAATTTACTTTGGAGATCACTGTACACTCGGTTGATTTCGTCCTCATTCGTGCAACCGATGATCAAATCGTCTACGTAAACCAATATATACACGGTGGTAGTTCCGCTTCGCCGTACATACAAGCAAGCGTCCGAACTACAGTGCTGGAATAGAATATCACGAAGTACACTTTCCAAAGCCTTGTTCCAGCACCTTGCTGATTGACGAAGACCGTAGATGCTCTTGTGCAGCCTGCACACGAGCTCCTGCTGTCCATTTGCCACAAAATCCGGTGGCTGGCGCATATAAAGTTCTTCGTCAACAGTACCGTTCAAATAAGCGGTTTTGACGTCATACTGTTTCAAAACCAACTTTTTCTTCCCAGCCCCTCCCCCCACCCCCCCCCCCCGCTGTATCCCCAATCGAGCTTTTCTTAACCCCTTTCCCCGTTCCCACGTTTTTGTTTTTATACCCCTTTTCCACCTATCTCTCCCCCCCCCACCGCCACACTCACCAGTTCCCATGTTCCGTTCATTTCATGGCCTCGTTTTCCGTCCTCCATACACTCCCGCTTCATTTTACTCAATTTTTGAGTACAATTGTATACTATCTCTTTTTCTCTCACGGAAATGTTACTCAATTTTCGTAAAAAGTGGATCTACTTATAAAATTGAGTAGATCCACTTTTTACGAAAATTGAGTAACATTTCCGTGAGAAAAAAAGAGATAGTATACAATTGTACTCAAAAATTGAGTAAAATGAAGCGGGAGTGTAGCACTGTTTCATTCAGGTATAGCCAATGCCTGTCGATAATTGTCCGGCTCTTCATCATTACACGCAAGTCCCACCACATAATCGTCAAAATGTCTCGGTAGAACTCCGCGAGTTTGTCGATCGAATCTTCTCAAACGCTGTTGTTCATTGTTCTGATCTTCTTCTAGTTCATTGTCATCTTCGAAACCAAGAAAACTTCTTTCATCTGTGCTGTTGGCATCTTCATACACTGATTCCTCATTAGCTTCTTCTTCGATCGGTTCTTCTTCACGTTAACCACGAGTCATCACCACTTCGCATCCATTATCCGCTGCTTCTTCCTCAGGAACATCGCGTTGCTCTCGGTTCTCATCATGCTCCTTTTCCGATCCATTTCGCAGCTCGATAAAACGTGCATCGCGGCTAATCCAAATCCGGTCCGTCTCTCGATCGAGGAATCTGAAACCTTTATGGTGGTCAGAGTAGCCAACAAACGCGAGCTTCTTCGCTTTGGGGTCGAGCTTCCTTCGGCTATCTGGGATGTGGACGTATGCATCACAGCCGAAAACTCTGAAGAGAGTTAAGTCAGGTTTTGATTCAGTCCACATCTCGTACGGCGTGCGATCGACAGAACGGGAGGGCACTCTGTTCTGAATGTAAACTGCCGTCAACACCGCCTCTCCCCAGTACCGCTTAGGCAAATCCGCGTCCAGAAACATGCAGTTCGCCATCTCCTAGAGAGAACGGGTTTTCCGTTCCGCTATCCCGTTTTGCTGGGGAGAGTAGGAAACCGTAAACTGTGTCTCGTTGCGTTCTGCCTTATAAAACTTCATCAAGTCGTGTCCGGGATATTCACCTCCACCGTCCGATCTAATGGTCCTAGGCTTCCGCCCGAAAACGTTTTCTATCCAACGTACATACTCGCGAATTTTGTCTGCCGCCTCAGCCTTTGATTTTAGTAGGTACACCACGCAAAACCTGCTGAAGTCGTCGGTAACTGTCATCAAATATTTGTTGCCACTCGGTGTCTGTTGTTCCATCGGTCCACATAGATCACTATGGATCAAATCTAGCGGCTGTTTAGACTTGCGCTCGGTCACGGGAGTAAACGAGCTCCGTGCCAGCTTTCCTTGAAGACAACACTCGCTAACGATCCGTTGTCCACAGTCCTTGATAACGAATCCACTCGCCAAATCATTCGAACTTATAACACTCATGACACTCGGTCCTCGATGGCCAAATCTTCTGTGCCAAGACACTGATCGTTATGATTTGCAACCATCACCGCTTTGCATTGCTCTGCCATCTTCAACTTATACTGGTTTCCAACCGTTTCTCCCAGCGCAATCACGACACCATCCGTCGATTGGATCTCGCAGCAATCTACTTTGAAAATGACTGCAAATCCCTTCAATGCTAATTTTCAAACTGAAACTAGGCCACCTTCCAACGACGGTACGTACAAAACGTGTTACTTCAACGATGACATTCTTTCGAAACTCATTAAAAAACTCACGGTCGTTTCTCATGTGGCACGTGCAGCCACTGTCCACTGTCCAGGCTCCCGGAATCGCTCCGCCTACAATGAAGCACACCGCTCCCTGCACCGTACTGGAACTTGTTGATGGTTGCTCTGGCTATTTCTCCATTGTTTTCGGTTTCGCCTGAACCTGCTTCGCTTGCTGTTCGCCAGATTTACTCGCAGAATGGCTAGCGTTTTCCTCCTTCTTGGCAGCCAGAAATCTCCGACAGTTCATTCGCAGATGACCCGGCTTGTTACAGAAGAAACACTTTCGATTGTCAATCTTCGGTTTCACTTCTGCTTTCAAGGCACGCTCCTCCTTACTGCTACCTCCCGGCTGACTCGCTCGCTTTTTGCGTTCGTCTCGCATTCGAACCACGACCAAATCCATCGTTAAGTCCTCCGGCGGACGGTTCTCAAGAGAGGTGACGAAGCTGTTGAATGAAGTTGGCAAGCTTCGCAACATAATTATGATTCGCAGCAGCTCGCTCAGTTCCACCCCCGCAAAATCCAGCCGCTCGTAGAGGTTTTCAATTTCTTCGATGTGCTTCTCCACATCACCGCCTTCGCTCAGATTCAAAGCATACAACAGCAGAGTGATTGAAATGCGTCGCAATATTTCTTGATTTGAAATAACATCTTTGACCACTTTCTGACACTCCAGAGCGTCGAGAATCACAAGCTGAAGATTGTAGATGAAACCTCCAACGTTTGGAAGTTCGGCGTCGTTCAGCCCCTTCAACATGTTTGCTCGAAATTCGCTTTGTATTCAAGATCACAGTAGTCTAAAATGTAAATGAATAGAAATATACATCAGAGGTAATAATTCCATTGAAGCGATCGGTTCGTTCTTTACTTCCCTCCAATAGGTTATGGGCCCAAAGCTGTAACCATCGCAACCGATCAACAGTTGGAGTCAAGATTTTTTCACTTCGAAGAACATTTTTTCAACCCTTCAAGAATGGAACGACTTGGAGTCACGAAGTTAAATGGAAGCAACTATAGCACCTGGAAGACGAACGTCGAGTTCCTGCTGGTTCGTGATGACCTGTGGCGGTACGTGATCGGATTCAAACCGGCGGCGGGTGCTACGGCAAGCGCTACGACCGGTGCTACGACGGGAGCTGTCGCACGGGAGCTGTCGTCGCGACCATGGGTGCTACTTTGGCTGAAATTGAAGCTTGGACCACCGGAGACCAAAAGGCCCGAGACACGATTGGGCTACTTCTGGAGGATAACTAGCTGAACCTTATTAAGGTCTCCAAGACGGTAAAGGAAACCTGGGACGCTCTCCGGAACCACTACGAGAAAGCAACGCTGACGTCGAAGGTTTCGCTGCTAAAGCAGATCTGCGACAAACGCTATACTGATGGCGAGCACATCGAGCGGCACGTGTTCAAGCTAGAAGAGCTTTTTGAGCGGCTGTCGGTGGCGGGCCAGGTATTGGACCGGAATCTGCAGGTGGCAATGATGCTACGAAGCCTCTCAGAATCGTTCAACACGCTTACGATGGCGTTGGAGACATGGTCAGACGAATACTTGACACTCGAGCTGATCAAATCCAAGCTAACGGATGAGGTGTCCAAACGGGGAAGCAGCGAATCCGTGCTGAAGGCTGACGGCGAGAACAGAAGCAGTGCCGGGCATTGATGGAAAAGCGCACCGGTGAGGCGAAATCGAATGACCAGAAAGAGAAGCGCTACCATCCCAAGGCCAAAACAGCTCGCGAGGAATCTGAGGATCGTTCAAGGCCAGATTTTTCGCCCATGGCATTACATCAGGTGAGTGGGCGTAAAGCGTGGACCGTGGACTCCGGGGCGACGTCCCATATGTGCGTAAACGCAAACTGCTTTAGTACTTTGGACGAGAGCGTGAAGCAGGACGTCTACCTAGCGGATGGCAAGAAGACCACCACGGAAGGAGTTGGCTCGTGCAGGCTGATCTGGAAGTCACCAGAGGGTGAACGCCACTCTGTTCTCCTCTCGGATGTAATGTACGTCACACAGTTTGAGGCCAACCTTATTTCGGTGAAGAAACTGGCTGCCAAAGGTGTCAAGCTTGTGTTCGATGCGGAAGGGTGCCGCATTTACAAGGACGACAAGGTAATTGGGGACACAACCACGTCAGGCGGACTGTCCGAGTTGCGGACAGTTGATGTTGCGCTACGGGTGAGTGAGACCAAACATAATCCTGACTGCTTACACACATGGCACCGCATTCTAGGGCATCGTGAGTCAGATGCCATTCGGGATATGCAAACCAAAGGGCTGGCAACTGGAATCCGCATCAAGGACTGTAGGTGCTACGTGATCTGTGAGTGTTGCGTCGAAAGGAAATTGGCGCGTCTGCCATTCCCGAAGCAATCCAAGAAGAAGTCGAAGCAGCCGATGGACCTTATCTATACCGACGTGTGTGGGCCAATGAACACGCCAACGCCAGAGGGTTGTCGCTACTTTCTGACGATGATCGATGACCACTCTCGCTATACCGTGGTAAACTTTCTGAAAAAAAAAGTCGGAAGTTACTGAACGGATCAAGGAGTATGTGCAGTTTGTGAAGAATGATTTCAAGAGGACGCCCTAGGTGGTGAGTATTAAAACGAAGCTCTGAAACGTTTCTGCTGCTACGAGGGTATCAGCCAGCAGTTCACCACAGCCTACACCTCGCAGCAAAATGGGGTTGCGGAGCGTAAGAATTGTTCACTAGTGGAGATGGCGCGCTTCATGATTCTGGACGCACAACTGCCGTACAAGTACTGGGCCGAAGTTGTGAATTCGGCCACATATTTGTAGAACCGTCTACCATCCAAGCCAATATCGAAGACACAGCCAATATCGAAGAAGACACAGGACTTGAGACAAGCCTGATCTCAGCCACCTCCAGATTTTCGGTTCGTGGGCCTACGTGTGGATTCCATCCGAGAAGCGGTCGAAGTTCGAGGCGAAATCCAAGAAAATGTTGTTCGTGGGCTATTCCCAGCACCATAAGGCCTAGAGACTGCCGCTTTCTGACACATCGGGAGGTTCGGGAAACCGAACCGTCGCAGGGAAGTATCGTTTCATATCAATTTTCTGACGTTTTCCAACGACTCGTGCTGATGGCGTTCCCGTTTTTCCGATGGAGACGACGACGACGGTTCGACCGAGGGCCCGAACAGCGATGATGACGATGTACCGACTGATGACAGCGAGAGCAACAGCAGGTGATCAGACAAGTGAGGCAGATTTCTACCGTTTCGAGACCGCCACTTCCAATAATGAAGGAGATGACCCGAATGACACCGATACTATCGAGCAGAATCAGCCAGACGTTACCGAGGGACAGGAGGAGTTTGGTGCTACAGCGAACGTTCGTCGATCCAGCCGCGTGACCAATGGGATCTCGCCGCAGAGGTACGGCAACATGGTCGGTTTGACTGTCCAGGAGTACCGTGAGCCCCGATCGTTCGAGAAATCAATGAGCTGCCCGGATCGTGACATGTGGAAGCGTGCTATGGAGGAGGAGTCCAATCCTTGCACGAGAATGCGACTTGGAAAATTGTTCCTTTGCCCAACGATCGCAAACCCGTAGGCTGCAAATGGGTGTTTAAGAGGAAGTTGGACGGAAACGACGAAGTCACCCGATACAAGGCCAGGCTGGTCGCCTAAGGATTCAGCCAGAGATTCGGAACCGATTACGACGAAGTCTTCACCCCCGTTGGGAAACAAGCTACCTTCCGTCGATTGCCGCCAGGAAGAAGCTGTTAGTGAAGCATGTGGACGTTCAGTCAGCGTACTTGTATCATAGACTAACTCTAAGACCAGTAGGTCCCGAACAAATACGATATTTTTCTTGCCTCAGTCAGTACTAGCACATCGGTCCCAAGCTCGGTCCCAAGCTCAATGATTCGCCCCTAACAACGTAGCTCACACCAACACATTCTCAAATGTTGTGTCAAAATAACATAGTGAATCAAAACAACAACCAAGATACTAGTACCGGAAGGTACCGAAGAGCGCAAGAATTATTGCAAGGTGCAGACTGCAAGGTATACTTCGGACCTAGGGGTTCTACAACAGTGAACCAATTTCAAATCGCTAGTTGCACATTGATTGTTGCTTGTATGGAGGCCTAGCCGAGACGATCTACATGAGGCAGCCGATTGATTTCGAGACCGGTGCGAAGGGCGACGTGTGCCTACTGCGGACAAGTATAAACGGACAAAAGCAAGTAGGACGAGTATGGAACCATAGGATCACCGAGATTCTACAGAGTCTGGGGTACATACCTTCGGAAGCAGATTCTTGCCTATTTGTGAGGACTAACAATGGTCGGAAGTCGTTCATACTATTGTACGTGGACGATATGCTGATCGCTTGCCATGACGAAGCGGAGTACCATAAGATTGAGGCTATTTTGAAAGCAATTCTAGCCAAGCTGATTGGACGGAGGCCAAAAGGACGCTCCGTCACCTGATATCGAGCTTAGCGGACCAGGTCAACTTGAAGGATACGTTGATGCAGGCTGGGCTAGAGACCACCAAGACCGTAAGTCAAATTCTGGATTCATCTTTTTATTAGGTGGACCGATTTCGTGGGCTGCTCGGAAACAGCAGTGCGTTACCCTTTCTTCAACCGAAGCGGAATATGTGGCGTTAGCCGAGGCCTGCCAAGAGCTGCTGTGGTTGCAGAAATAGACGAAGGACGTTGGTGAGAAGCCTACCTGGCCAATTGTAGTACGAAAGGACAACCAGAGCTGCATAGCAATGCTGCGAGCCGAAGGAGGAAGTCGACGGACAAAGCACATCGACACGTGGTTCAATTTCATCCGAGACTTGGTGAGCAGTGACGTCATCAAGGTTATCTACTGCCCCACCGAATCGATGATCGCTGATGCCTAGGAATCTGGAAGTATGAAAAGTTGTAAATCGGATTGGATTGGATTTCTTTATTAGAGAGACTTTCAGCCTGCGGCTGGTTCTTCGTTTCTTAAGATGTAAATCGATTTTACACTACAACGCAATGCTACCTTGTATTTTGGTTGCATCTACGACATTAAGTGTCTGGATCGCTCGTTGTCAACCATTGATAGAGGTTGAAGATCCAGTACAATCATTTCCGCCACAAGTTTTGTGACCACTTTTGCTTTCACAGAGCCTTCATCCCAGCTAAGAGTCTGGAATAACCGCTCATGCTGTTTTAGATAATTGACCATGCTTGAATTGGTGATAGTTTTCCCGGTTCCGCCTCGTGAAAGTGTAGCGCTACATTACTCAAGATGTATGTTTGAGTTATGTCTTAAGGCAAACCACATAATGTTTGAAAAACATAAAATAACACGTTTTCAGATCAGTGACAAACACGGGTCTTCTGTGTAATTGATTTGAACTCATATTTGATTACGGGTTCTCTTCTGGCTATCTAATGTTATGGGACAGAATTCCTAAGAGTGGCAATGGTATGTTTATGACTACCTCCTTTTAATCTGGATTAATATTCTAGGTGATTAAGTCTTAACATCAATAGGTTTCCAGCTGTATATCAAACGGTAGCAACATTCCAATTTTGGAAGAAAGGAATGAAGACTGATAATATTTGGTCGGCTGTTCACTCAAACTGCAACGGATTGTAATCTAACGTATGCTAACTCGCATCATTGTGTCGTTTTGACCTTATGTGATAATGCAGAAGGCATTCAGCATGAACCTCTTATCTGTACTCAGCATGGTAATTAGTTGGTAGTAAATAACGGTTTTCATTTTCGGTTTTGTACTATTATTATTATTTGTTTGACTGTCTACAGTTGGTCTGGCAATATCTTCCTCCAGTTCAGTGAAACTCACAGTCAAATTTTATTTCCAGCAGACAACATCGCAGTCATTTTTTGTAACTACATATGAGTTGTTTCAAAGATTGTCTGCTTTTATATGGTGTAACGATTAAGTTAAGCAGTTAGACTTAGTTTTTGTAATATTTAATTACACACTAAAGGAAGTAAAGGATAGCGCATATTATTATGCAACATCCATCCACAGCAAAACTCTACCTAGCATCTGGCAACAAAAACTCCCTCACTCTGTCGAGCATTCTCACCACGAGGAACCAGAACTGGATTATAGCCAAGTAAGGATTCATAAAACTTTGATATCAATTGGTTTTTTCAGAGAGGATTGCAGAAATGGCCAATTGGAGTATTTTCCGATTCCTTAGATAACCTGGTAGCTAGTTCCAAGTATCCTTGAAAACGCCGGATTATGGCCAAGCATGGATAAGTGCATTACTTTAGCTTTTTCAAGAAGGATTGCATAAACGACCTTCTGAATATTTTTTCAAATCAAGTGACCACTTTGTGGCCTATGTCTAACTTCAGCATTCTCAAACAGGATTACACAAATGACCACGAATGACATACGAAGGGTTTTTCGGATCGAGTGGTCACGCATTGGCCAAGCATTGAACCTAATGTTAGACGCCTATATTTTAATGATCGAATTTGTTGTCTACTCGGCTCTGTAATGCGGGTTCCCTAGGGATATAATGATCAAATACAAAGGGGTTTACCTTCGCCAGCATGTATGACCATACGAAATAATCCAAGGGATTCAGTTTTTCGCTTGCAAATTCCTCCCCAAACCATCACTGACGCAGCACTTTGGAACCGTGGAATATTCCTATCACTTTCTGGAACAGTTCTCGAAGAGAGAGCCCACAATCTGTTGTTCTGGACATTGTGGGATTGTTGCAAGACGAATAACTTTTCGTCGGAAAAGATAAATTTTTCCCACCGTGCCGCGACAAAAGCAGACTTGCTCTTTCGAGTCGTTTCTGCTTGGAAGGTTCCGAAACTCCGTGAACCTTACGTTTCTTAAAAGCTTGGAATCCGAGGTCATTTTGCAGTATATTGTGCATTGACGATCGCCAAACATTCAGATCTGCGGCCATTTTACGTACAGAGCGCTATGATTTTCGTCTAATCCGTTCACTGACCACTTTAACAACATGTGCAGTCCGCACCGTACGAGTACGACCGGATCTTTTCCGGTCATCCAACGAGCAGGTGTCACGGTACCTTCGGATGGTTCGGTACACAAAATCCCGCTTTACTCCGAGGTTTTTCAAATTTCTGAAAATAACGCCCGCTCACCTTACAAAAACTTTTTTATCACCACAGCACGAAACTCCTTCATTGCTGGTAAAAGATAAACACCGAATGAAAACAATCGGACATAACCTAAAAGCGTTTGTATAAACATAGTGCAAAACTACACCAACACATACGTGAAGCGTGTTGAGTAATTGCACGACACCAATGCATGGAAAAAGTGTATGAGAATATATTGGACACGGTGTAAATTCCCGAACAACCAAACCAAAACGAAAACAAAACAAAAATGGGTGCCCCACCATTAACACGAGCTCCGGAGCCCACAAAAAAGGGGGACCCCCCAGGTTCCCCAACAATTCAAAAAGGGGAAAACCCCGGGGGGAGACAAAAGCGAAGCACATCTGGAGACGATGGTTCGCATCTATAAAGCCAGGAGTGTCATAGAATACGGATGTTCAACGTCGGCTTTGAGTGGTCAGGTGCCACTGGAGCGGCGACACGAATATGTAACTGCGAAGGAGATTGCTCGGAATATATCGAGGGACACTGTGGTGACTCGACAATTGGAGAATGTGGATCTACCCATCACCGACCTGGAGAACTACTACATACATGGAAACACATTTCACACTTCACAAATGCGGTATAGGAGTTTTCATCGGCACTATCAATCAACGATACAGTACTCGCTTGAAACAGGAAGTTAGTATAACATCAGCTGAACTGCTTGCAATCTGGCTAGCGATAGCACAAATCGAAGAAAACCAACTCCACAACCAGGTGATTTATACGGACTTGAGATCTGCTTGCGTAATGCTCCAAAACGCTCAACAGTCGAGGGAGGATGATAGCTTCTTAAGTGACATCTTATAATCCTGTCGACGATGGAAGCTGTCTATACTGTGGACTCCAAGCCACATTGGAATACACGGCAACACGGCTGCTTCAAGATGCCATGTTCCTCTTGAAACAATCAAAACAAAACAAAACTCCTCGGTCGGCGCATCTCTCCAAGTTCACCATTGTCACCTTGCTTCACCCGGCGGAGCGAAATGGAAATCCGTCCGACAGCGAGAAACGTCATGCAGCACGTCATCTCCAATTGACTTTTCTATGCAACCGTTTGTTCACCTTGTAGATGCTCAATAATTTTATATTTTCTATATTTTCTAGAGACCATCGACATAAATAAGACAAAGATAGAGAGATACATCTGCAGCTTCTAACGAAGGAAAACCATTACTTCACTGTCACTTCACCTCACGCACGCCACGCAGAATAAGCCGATTGGTGTCACATCACTTACCAGAGCTTCGATAGGCCAACGCCTCCATCAGGGTGCTCTTCCCTGCTCCACTGGGTCCGATCAGGGCAACCAACCGTCCCGGCAGTAGCGATCCACTGACATTGTGCACAATGGTTCCCCAACTGGCCTGTGTTCCGCAGCTCACAGTCAAGTCGTGCCATACAAGGGTGGCGGTTTCTTCTACGGCGGCGGTAGCATAAGTCGTTTCACTGGAAGTTACACTCGAACCCGTTGACACATCCATAGCCCGCACTTTATTTCGATTTTTGTTCTTTTTCAGGTTAGGACCTTACACACTTATATTACTCACACTGGCAGTCGCTCTGCTTAGAAATCGATGAACCCGGCAGATGTTCAACAAGGAACGTGTGTCACTGCAGATAGCTACAGTGCTACTGTAACGGTCAAAATTGTTCACGCTTTCGGCTTGAGTGAAGTTGGCTTATCGGCTTATTTTTAATCAACCAAATTGTTTGGTAATATTACTCTATCTCATAGGAAACGAAGCTCGTAATAGCGTTGCTACTGATTAAACCATCATTGAATGTTTGTTGAACAAGTTTTTTTTCCCGCTTTTTGCAAAGTCAGAGCTATTAATCATACTGTCCAGTAATTCTGGGATAACATTCTAACAGTTGTTCAACGAAAGAGGAGGAATGAACTCCAATTTTTTCAAGTTGAGCATAAATAAGAGTCTATTTCTTCAAGCTTGTGGAAGATTTTTTTTTTCTAAACACGGATTACTGGGATAACTTAGTTCAGCAGTATTTTTAAGCCAAGCATATGTAAGTATAAATTTTTCTAAGAAAATGGTTTCTAAGTTTGATTGTTGATGTAATTGGTATAGATTGACTGATTGATCCATTATTGGATAGCAAAGTTTTAAATAGATACGTAGTAAGAAACGCCATTTTGAACAATTATTCTTCGGAAGATATGAACCCAACGACCAAAACACGTGTCATTTAATAATTTGATCTGAATGCTGTGATATGTTCTAACTAAAATAAACCTTCCCAACGAGCAAAACATCAAATATATGATTACTTTATTCTAAACACTTTGTTCCTTAACTAACTCTACTGGATTAAAAACACCCTCGAGTTCCACTGGGTCGTTTCAAAATTGCGCTCATTCATTCCTTTTGTATCGCATGTTCACCTGTGACTATTAACAGCATTAAACAGCTACCCTTTTGATCGGCAGCGCTCGGTACGCAGCGTGTTTTAAATGAAATCAGTTCCTGCGACCGGTAGTGCCAGAAGTTGTATTTAACGACCACATGGCCGCCTCTATCTTTCCAGCGGCGCAATGATTCGGCTTGGCATAAAATTGCTGGAATCGTCGCTGGAGCTCTCGGCTAGAATATCATCAATCTCGTCCCGTACCAGTTCGGCGTAGGACGGTTCGTTGCCGACGTTGGCTTCGTCAGTATGCACCCGATTGTAGTACTGGTAATCGGCACCGCCGACGCCTCCTCCAATGCCATTGCCCAGCAGGATACCCCGGAAGCAACGCCTCCACAGCAGATAGATGACCACAAAGGCAACCATCAGTGTCGCTCCGACGACGGTTATCATAATGAGGTAGTCGGTCGATTGCCAGCTCTTATCGAACTTTTGGCTATCGGCTGGGTCGGATAATGTAGCATTAGGCGAGGATTTATTTGTTCCGGTCGGTTCACCGTGCCGTTGTTTTCCGTTGATGGAAACGCAATGTCGTCGGGGTGCCTGGTCAGGAGAAGACACATCCGCATCATTGTCATCGGCGAAGGCAAATAAAGGCTGACACTCAGTGCAGTGGACTTCGTCCGGACCAACACACTTGAGGCACGTTGGATGGCATTGGATGCACTGGCGCCGCTGCTGGTCATGAGGTTGAGTGTCACGTTCTTGTGGCCAGGACACTGCCTGTAGCCGAATATCGTCATCAGAATTGCTAGAATCGATAGCCACAGCACTGCGTCGTAATGATCCTTTCGGCAATGGTTGCTGCTCGATGATGGCACTCTCAGAATCGTCGATGTTTGGACTTCGGCTGGGGTCCAAGTCCGAGGGGAAGGTCGAGTCTGGACAAGTACTGAAGCAGCGATCTTTGTACCAATAGGAAGATGGGCCACAATCTGTAAGGGGAAAGAGGTTCTCGTTCGATTGAAAATTGTTCACCAAAGTTGTTAGCGGATTTCTGGCATACCAACGTGCTGTGATTTCCTATGAAGCGAGAATGCAATGAGATTAGGAGTAGATGAGCCAGCACCGAATGGAAGCGAATTTAGGATAATGTTTACCTATGTTCATAGTGCAGATGATGATAGTTCTACGCGTTTGAAAACAAATTAATGTTTGGACATGCGATTAGATTTGAAACGGTAAAGTATCACTCTGCAGGCTGGCTAACGTAAAGTGCAAAACGGTTCAGTTGATTGATAATTGTATTAACTCTATTTACTTACAAAGAACGGTACTGCAATCGCTTAAAAACCTGACTGTCTTTGCGTGTCATATAGGGAAACTGGAGTTACCCCTGGGGCAAAACGACCCACCTCGATATTTCGTGCCAGGAGCCATTTTGGTGAACTTTGCATTGTGTTAACGGATAGTATTTATGGTTTTGAATGTTTTCGAATAAATTTATGTTTTATGTTTAATAAATTGAATGTTTTCGATTAAAATAATTACCAGTTTTGCTTTCAAAAAAATAATAACACTAACAGTTTGTTTCAGAGCATTTCGATGTAATATTTAAGCGACGTTTCTTAAGAGATTTGATGGGTTTAAATAGCAAAATTCCAATTAAATTATATACGAATCAACTTGCTCCGATGCAAGCTTAAAGATCTGCAAGAGAACAGAATGATGTTCGATGACAAATTACTGCTTTTTATATCTGAATTTCTCAGCTAGTTTTGAGGCAAAATGCATCGTACTGTTTAGTATCACCTAAACGACCTTAATAAAGAGTTACGTGTTACGAAAACTAGGTGTTACCGGAAGTGGAAATTCTTCGAAGGTAGTTTGAATGTATCTCTTACACAGCTTGAAAAATCCAAGTAAATTTAAATGACAAGTCATGCACATAGAGGGAATGTGATAATTTTCACGAGTTTAAACAGTGATCTAATTTTACACGTACTATCTTTCCAGGGGCAAAACGCTTACATGATTGGAACAGGAAGTTAATGGATCGTATACTTTTATGGCTAATCCATTTATAAGTTCGTAAAATTTACAAAAAGGACCATCATATATGTGACAATAAAATATTAGAATGCTTGTATCAGCTAACTTATGGAATTCCGATACATCCAAGAATCGTCTGTGATATTGTTAAACTTCCTATTTAAAGGGAAGAATTAGACACAAAGAAAATTCCAGCCGAAACACAAATTCGAACACAGAGATTTATAGATAAAATATCTTATTCGTTTATTCGGATGTTAAAATTGGCCAACGGTTCTGGAACCGATAAGATCCCCTTCAAAACTGTCATTCTTAAAATCACACCCCGCACGTTTTCTTAAAGATCTTCGCATCTAACGTGACGAAACCGAATGTGTTTCGGAAAGACGAAAATGAACCAATTTTTTACCCAGAGAAGAAACTGTGTCGATTACAATTTTTTACTCAGGAGAAACTGTGTCGATTCATTCACTTATTATCTTCGTTCATTTTCACTACCTTTTATAACGACCACACTTGAAAGACTCGAAAACAAATATGGTTGACGTTGAACTAGTCTGACGAGCGCCGCCGCTGGGCTTTTTTAATCGAATTCGGGTAAATTTTTGTGTGGTCCTGCTAAATGGTGGATACATAGTGTAACGTTCTGATGAAATTGCTGATAATAATTGAACGAACATCCATGTTCATATGATAAATAGCATTCAATTTATGTATATGTTATTTACTATAAGTTCACATATGAAACTAGATAACTCGCTCCCTTTTTTCATAAATATTCTAATTATGCTTAGGTTAGTTTTAAGAAATTTTTTCTGTGTAACTATACTTCATGCAATAATAGTACACAGATTGCGCCTACAAGTATGCAAACTACATCACCTATAGACGAATTCAAGTTGCAAAAAGAAGAAGACACAGAGAGTGGTGATAAATCTGACAGCTCCCATGTTAAAGTATAGGACAAACATTTTAAAATGCTTCTAAAAAATTCAAATGAAATTTTAATTAAAAGCGGTTTTTCTGTATGATGGATAAAACATCCAAAACTGCACATCAGGGGGCATTGTGCTCTATAGAGTGGCTCATTTTATCCCCATGTTTCTGTGAAGGCATTTTTGGAGAACATTTTTGTAAACTAATTTTTCCTGTAATAAATTCATATTTTAGTAAGATTTTCCTAGGAACATGCAGATAAAAGATTGGACTAATGAGCATACGAAAATAAAGTGAACATTTTGAATCTTTTTTTGGATGCATTGGATCAGTTTTTTTTAGGGGAGAATTTTCATGTCGAAAAACTAGCGGTTCTATTTCTGTAAATTTCTATTAAATTGTAGCTAAAATCAATCATCCGAAACTGCTGATTCCAAATAAACATGTGTACATTAACATATGACGACACGCTTTTAGTTTAAACACTATTTCGAAAAACAGTAGGCGTTTTCCTTAGGTTATTTATATTATCAAGAAAAGTGACAATCCTACCGCTCTTTTGGCCCAAACACAATGATAACGGCAGCGGAAAAGCCCGATCTGAGTAAGCCTGCTTGTCGGAAAGAAAACAGGCTAGATCCAAGCCGATTCTAATTGGACATATCGAAGTCATTTGCAACAACTGTCAAACTAGCCGTTGCCGTTCCGTTTCTGTTCCACATTGTGTTTGGGCCATTTGAAAGGATTTCAACAAGTTCGAATGCAAGTTTTCATTTGTTGTTTGTTTAACACGCACGATGAAGGAGTACCGCGACGTCGTATTAAAGTTGTTTGCGAGTGGTGAGCGACCCGGCGACATATTCCGGCAGTTGAAATCCCATTGGGTGAAGCGGAATTTCATTTATACCATCATCCATCGGTACCAGGAGACGGGCTCGGTCAAGGACCGTGCGAGATCCGGTCGGCCGAGTTCGGCGAAAGCGCCAGCAGCCATCAAGGTGGTGAGGGAGCGGGTTCGTCGAAAAATGAACCGCTCGATCCGGAAGACCGCTGTCGACCTCGATGTGTCGATCGGGACTGCCCACACCATCATGACGAAGGACCTGGGATACAACCTGGTACAAGAAACGCAAGGTTCACGGGGCAACGGAGGCTACAACGAAGAAGAGGCTGGACAGAGCCAAACTGATACTTTCGCGGCACGCAGGCCAGAAGTGTTTTCTGATGAGAAACTCTTTGTCTTTCTACATCCGCATAATGTCCAAAATGCGAATATCGTCCAAGCGTGGTGTCGGAGGAATTTGACTGATTTTCTCAAAAAAGACTCGCCCGATGAGATTTTCAGACGCAATTCGGTAAAAATCGTTGGTCATTTTTCATTGAAAATGACATTTGCCAGCCCTGATTCAAGACTGACACGTACATCCGGAAATGCTTGAATCCGAGTTTGCATCCAATGAACAGGTAGCATGATGGTCCAGTATAGTTTTGGCCGGATTTGGCATCTGTGACTATTGCAGTATAGTGATTTTGAACCGACTATGATCATGGTCAAAACGACCATTAACAAATAGTTGATCCAACATTTGCCATAATGCCGGAATAGTCCTTGTTACCATGATCATAGTCAAAAATGCCATAAAAGTGGTAAATTAGACCATTTTCATGGTTATTGTAACCATTATGTGCGATAGTCCTCCTGACCATGATTAAATTGTCGGTAGAACGTTAGAATTTTTCTCAGAGTATGACAACTTGAGCTGATGAGTACACGCAAAAAAAAAAAAACCGCAGTAGAAACAACCGAGGGTTAAATTAAGCGCAAACACCAACAATTTTCAGCTGACTATAAATTCGTTTGATTTTACCATGCCTGCGATTAGATTAACCATGGTGTCGTTGATATCAATATGAGGTCTGTCAAATATACCACAAATGTTGAAAATTTTACGATAAGCGTAGTAAATTTGACTGGAATTTCATGGTAGTTTTAAAGATAGACATAGTCAGGTATAATGGTAGTTTTTACTACAAGATTTTTTACTGTATAGGACTAACACTCCCGTCCCATTCTACTCAGTTACTAAGAAGAATTGTATTCCTCGCTCTTTTTCTCGCACGGAAATGTTACTCAATTTTCGTAAAAAGTGGATCTACTCAAATCTCTAATCTAATCTCTTCAGAGAACTTCGGTAGGATTCTGCAGAGAACTTCGGAAAAGAATCAATTTTCCAATTGTTTAGGAAAGCGTTAGACGTAAAGCCCCTGCAAAGATCGTTAGTAATTATTTAAATTATAAAAAGCACTTCAAAGCATCATGCTTGTGGCTATGGTGGATGCTGAATACAAATTTACGTATGTCAACGTTGAAGCAAAAGGAAGGATCAGTGATGGTGGGGTATTTGCCGATTGCTGTTGGGGAATCCGATGCAGAATCTTTGGCTCCAGAGATGCCTGTTTTGGCTCCGATGGTGGGCAACTTGTATGGCTCATCTGACGCGAGGACGATCAGCTGCTCTTTATATATTATGGAAATTATTTTCTCTTCATAGGCCTGCTCAAATTGGTTATTCATGTTTCTTAAAGCCATTGAATATTTGTTATACAAGGCAGTCTTCAGCCCATAATGTCTCCAGCAACGAGTTGGTCGGTTTACCCAGAATAGTCCAATGTCGTTTGTTGGACCACCCTATTTAAAATGGATCACCCTAATGACAAAATGAAAAATTCCAGCGATATATTTTTCGAAAAGGAACAAACCTACCTAGTATTGCAGAATTCTAAGATCCACCTCATCTTTTTGGTTTCGAATTGCTGAATTATCAAATTTTACGAATGTTCCGGAACTTTCGGAAGACCATGACACGGCCACTTAGAGCCGTAAAATGTTCTCCAAATCGGTTTGCTTCTTACATTTTATGTACAAATGGTTTTGAAAAGAGTCGTATTGCTTTAGGACGAGACTAATGAATTCACTATTTTATCGGATGTTTCGTATACTCCAGGTAGGCCATAAAGTGGCCATATCTCGAAATTGTGGCCTAATACGGCAATTTAGGTAACATATTTGAAATCATCGGCAAAAAATTACTTGGAAACACATAACTTAGATATGTAAACTCCATTTTTAGACTTTTTTTCCGCCTTTTGTGTGGAATGGAATCACTGTGAGTTGGTGCGGCGAAAAGGAAGCCTCAGCATTAAGTTGTTGCGCATTGGCCTTAGTTGAACATTGATGTTGATTTGTTGCAGGATTGTTTCGCAGTAGTCGGTTCTTCCTTGTAGAGTATCTGCGACAGTTAAAGCTCCACTTGTTCACTAATCGACAGCGACTTTCGTAGCTAGGAAGACGAAATGGGTCTCTCCAAGGTAGTCTACGAAGCGCGAACCGTAGAAAACGACGTTGAATAGATTCGATTTGCTCGGCGCTACAATTATAATTCGGGCTCCAAACTGCTGAACAGTACTCCGGTGTAGATCGCTCGAGAGAACAATAGAGCGATTTTAGGCAGTGGATGTCGCTGAAATTTTTCGCCACCTTGAAAACAAAACCAAGATTTCTTGAAGCTTTATCAACAACATATGAAATATGTTGCGAATACGTCAGTTTAGAATCCAGCTGAACCCCTAGGTCTTTAACGCACAGCATTCGTTCGATGGGCGTGCCGAAAAGATTGTAACGTTTGCATAAACAAATGGACTTTTTTCGGGTGGTGATAAAAAAAAGCTAAGACAGATAATTGCCTTTGATAAATGTCCCATGGAAGGTAATTATTTAAGCTTACTTGCGAGTGGCCTTTCGGCAGTTAACCCGAACATTCGCTATGGCGGACGAAAACATGCGTGTAGGTATGTTTTTGAGTTCTTTCTTTGTTTTATTTATCAATTCCTCCTCAGTTTTCGCGACAAAATTGTTGGAGTAGATCTTACGCTTCAGGTTGGCCCAGATAATTCTCGATGGGACGCAGCTGGGGGACGTTGGGTGGGTTCGCCGACTTGGGAACCACATCGATATTCAGCCGCTCCATCTCCTCCAACGATCGCTTCGAGTAGTGGGCCGACGCCAGATCCGGCCAGAACACCGCGTCTTCGCCCTTAGGGAAGGTCCATTAATTATGTCACGCAGTAGGGGGGAGGGGGGGGTTCGAGAAAACGTGACGATCCATACAAAAAAATTTGAAGGTCCATACAAAAAACGTGACATGGGGGGGGGGGGGGGGGTACAAAAAGTCAATTTTTGCGTGACGTAATTAATGGACGTTCCCTTATGGTATTTCTTGATGAACAACGCAACTTCCGGCAGGCATTTCGTACTTTAAATTTCCCCGTTCACGGCCAGTCCGGAGCGAAAAATGAGCGGCTTTGTCAACCCCATCTCGCCGATTGTCAGCCACAGCAGCACCTTCTTGGGGAACTTGGTGTGTGAAATGAACTTCACCTCGGAGCTCACTTCCTTCGTGGGGGAAGTAAAATACGAAGTACCCTGCCAGTAGTTGCCATCCAGGGTGAGATAGGTCTCGTCGTCCATCACCACCGCCACGTCGCGATTCGCCGGGAAAATCGAGTTGACGTCGTCATTGCCTGCAGCGCCGAAACCAGTGGACGCGACTTCCGCTTCCTGACATGTATGTTCATGTTCGCCATGTACTTTTTCACTGTTTGGCCGGTTGAATCGACCTCCCGGCCAAGCGCACGCAGCGATGCAGCCACTTTTCCCTCGGTCTTCCTCTTCAGCATCCTTTGGAGCTTCTAGTCGCTCAGGGTCGTCCGCCGTCCGGAACCGCGTTTTTTTTCGATGCTCTGATTGTTGTCTAATAGTGCCAAGATGTTGTAGATGCCGAAACGGGCGTATCCGGCGTCCACGAAGTGCCACACAAGGTCCGTTTCCGACGCGGCGGGGTGCCGTTCTTTGAACGCGCACACTTCTGAACGGAGTTGCTTCACTGTTTTTGCCATCACGGTTAGAATTCGACTGATAGGGTTGTCAAATTTTGTCTACTGACTCATGGGTTACTATGGTTGATGCTGCATGGGTAGTTTCGTCAGTGCGGGTAAACCCATGAAAAATCGGCAATTTTTGTCAATTTTTTTTTAATGCAAACGTTAGTTGAAAACAATTGGTTGTTTCTGCCGTGAAAAGGTTATGACTGAGCACTTAGCCGGTTTGACCACCAATCGATTTAGAGCACACCAATCAGCAAAGGCATCCATCTGTTTTTGGAGGAAACGGCAGTTGGCTATTGAGCAGATACGCAGAAAAAAAATCAGATCGTCGGCAAACGACAGTCGTGGCCTCCGATAACAAGATGTACGTCGTTGAAGTAGAGAAGAAACATCAACTGTCCTAGAGGGCTACCCTGCGGTATCCCAGACGTGGCGCAGAAACTTGTTGATCGAAAGTCTCCTAAAGCAACTGTCAGTTGACGCCCTGTAAGATATGAATGAAGCCATCTCAAGAGATCACCGCCAACTTCTAACCTGTCAAGTTTAGCGATCGCAATATCGTGGTTCAGCTTGTCCAAAGCTGCCGTTAAATCTGGGTAGATCACGTCCGTTTGGCATCGAGCAATCATACTATCAGTGATGTATGGCGTTAGGCATAATAGGTTTGTTGTTGTGGAACGCCTAGCTGAAAACCCGTGGTGATCGGCTCTCAAAAACTGCTTACAATGTGCAAAAAGAGAGTTCAAGAGTTCTTCATTCTGTTAAACGAAATTTAGAGCGGACGGTCGTTTTTGTGGGACGCGAGTTGAATTGACTGAGGCGATCATTATGGAAATTCTCGAGGCTGTAAATCCCGACTAGTTCACGACATGGCGCAGTTGGTAATTTGCTTGGTCTGGTAGGGTTGTATTCTCTGTTCATTGATAAACTTGGAGCTGCCGCTAACAAATGAAGATATTCCCAAGACTCGGCAAACAAACAAAACACTTTTGGAGGTTGCTTGATGTCAAAAAAACTAAAAAATTATGATATTTGAATTTTGATTTCGGGCAATCATAAGCATGGTTTATTTGATTTAGGAATAGTTTGGATGATTTTGAGACTAACTAATAGACAATAACTGAGAAAAATATATATTAAAAGGAAAACAGTATACCTTTATTGAACAAACGTTTTAAGATTGAATTTGAAAGTAGCAATGAAAAAAATATTACGTTTCTTTGAAAGGATTTTAATATTCAGATTGAAGATGAACAAACGAAAGCAAATGAAGCACCAGCCCGCTTTTTTGTTCTTGGAGGCCTGCTCGCTCCAGCTTTTTTATTTAATTGTTCTGTTAAGAGTTCTGGCAGCTCCTAGTTTATCAATGAACAGAGAATACTTTATTAGACGTTCCATTTATGTTGACTTCCAGTGCTGCCAAATACATGTTGAAGATTTTAACATAATTCAATGTTAATATTTTTTTTAAATTGAATACAACCTCATCGCATATACTTCACGGCGCTTAACGATTCCCATGTAGTTATTCACATCCCGCTTTTTAAATACCGGAAACATGTCTACCGTTTTCCAGTAAAAAGGAAATATGCCGCTAGAAAGGGACAGCTGGATCCAGTGGATGCAGAAGATAGGCCATATTCTGTTTAAGAAAAACGGACGGAACACCATCAGGTACGGACTTAAACGATGTTAAGAAGTGATGCAGCGTTCAAAATCGATGCAAAATCCACATCAACTTTTGTACAACCTTTGATTGAAAGCGATGTCAATTGTCTTTATGTTATGCAAAACTGCCCTGAGCCGGATCTCTCCATCTCTGTTCCTATGCTTGACATTGAATGTTTTTTCGTCGTATATTCAACTGGATGTTTGTGTCATTTAAGAGTGAAATAAAATTTAATAGTAATAGTTATAACATGCAATCACTTACCCGTCAATGGTCAACCGAATATTGTTCAAATAGTTCAACCCTTCCGATTCGTGGTTAATTCAAGCATAAACTTACAGCACATATTCTTCAAACCATGTTAGCTTTTTGTTACTTCTGGTTAGTTTCAGCTAAACCGCTCTCTATGGTAAGTGTGTATGCATGAATGAGTTGATCAATAATTATTGTTGAAACATATTAAAAAAAAAAAAACACATTCACCACAACCACCTAAGGTGGGACCATATGTACAGTTGGGATTAAATCATGGATGCAAAGCAACAACTAAAACTAAGTCGAAACTTAATCTAGAAAATAATGTACAGTAAACTACAAACTAAAGCCTTAACAAACAAAACTAATCAATGAATAAATAAAACAACTCCAAGCAAACAAATGCATTCGTGTGTGTGTGTGTGTATGTGTTGGTTGGTTTTTGCTTTTTCCCTTCAACAACGATAACACCATGTATATGATAAGGATGTAAGTAAATAGTAACCGAAACAGATAGAACAAAAATGAGGTTAATAACTCGCTAAAATCTACTACGGATCGGGGCGAAATGAAATAATGCTGCAGAGTCAGTTCCGGTTTGGCCTTGTTTCTTTCCACTTCGTGGAGGGACAACAGTTTGTGTTGATTATTTTTCATCTTGTTTTTGTATGAGTACTTGTTTTCCTTTTAAACAAACATTGTATCGCAATTGTTTTCGCGCTCTCTTTGTTGTATCAATTTGCTTTCATTTCGCTTGAATGTTTTTTTTTCTCTTCGTTTTTGTTACTGTGTTGTTGTTGTTGTTGGATGGCTTAAGGTGTGAAGTGTTTTGTGCGGGTGCGACGAAAATGGATTTCTTTTGCTCTCATTTCCGGTACACTCGACAGATTTCTTTTCTTTTTTTTTTGCAATTCGTACAGTTCGATTACTTACACAGTCAATTTCGGAAGGGGTTTGCTTGTTTTTTTTTGTCGGAAATCAATACTTCCGTTTGGTTTTTTTTGTTTCTTTATGCCTATCTAATGAACCATTTTAAAAAGATACCCTCCTCCGGCTAGCGTTTTTTGCCTTTTTTGTTTTTTTTTTTTGTTTTCCTTAAAGTAATGAGGGAAGGATGATTTTTCTTTTCATTTAGCGATTGGAAAAACGATCTTTTATGCTATATTTTACAAATTTGTGCTGGAAAATTTGCTATACACTAATGTTTCGCCGGATTTCAATGCTTCCCTCTCGCTGGTTATGATGTTTCATTGTTTTCTTTTTCTTTCAGTTATTCAATTTAACTAAGTTGCTATTATAATTACTGTTACGTTCCATCTTACTTATCTATAGCTTTATATAATCGCTTCACTGTTGCTCTTAGCTGCTGTGTGTGTGTGTATGTGTGTTTTAAGTAACTTAATCACAAGCTTCAGTTTTCTAGCCATCCGAACCTCATTTGTTTGCGAGAGTATTTTATTTATTCAAAACGGAGTAGGTAATTTATTCTCTTCGTCTGTTCGTTTGTTTCGATCTTACAAAAGTTCCAAATGTACGTTAGCTTCTTCCTTGCGTTGTGTCTTAATTACAGCACCAATGTATCAAAGGATTTTCTTCTGTTACTTTGCGCTATGGTTTTATCGAGCTTTGTCGGTTATCTCATTTTGTATAAAATTTATTGCGTTCTTCTAGTTGAGTTTCTATGTCGTCTGGGTCTGAATTTTGATAACTACGAAAACAACGGTAAAAAGAGTTGGGAAATTAAAACAAACAAAATGCTACGTCAGTCTGTGGCAGTGAAAAATCCTTTATCTCGGTTTTATTCAGTATCATAGTTTGGTAATTGTTGAATTGTTTGCTGGGTTGATGCTAATGATGAGTGGACAGTTCTGGCAAACCATGCCGCGGTGTACAACATTTGGACAACCTTAGTAGTACGCTTATAGTTTTAGAAAGTAGTTTACATGGCCAAAAGTGACTTTCTATTAACATACTTAATAAAATTGCGATCAAGACATTGTCGAACGAAATTCAAGTGCGTAGGGATAATTCACAAACGGGCTCGGTGTACATTTCTTAGTATTACACGAATTGAAAGAAATGTGTCACGGGATTTGGTTACTTGTGTGTTTTGAATGCAGCCCGGGAATTCAATTCTCATGGTGGAATATAATTCATGTAATTAGAAAACGTAGAGGAACAGGAACTCCTCTCCAGTTCCATGGCTATCCCTTTTTTTGTCGATAGACTCATTTTCATTCGACTACATAAACTTTTCTTAAATTATATGAACCTCAAGCTGTGCAAAAATGTATTTATTGTGGTGAAAATCCTCACCCTTTGCAGGAGCGCCCATGGTACAAAACGCAATCCGATAACGCGCAGCGTTCCATTACTGGACGCTCCAGGCAGACTTATGCAGAAATAGTTAAAGCTGCAACAGCCGTTCTTGATGAAAACCAATTTTCGATTTTATCAGCTGAAGAATCGGATTCTGACTCTGACATTATTCCCTGAAAGTTTGAAGAGGAGATCGTAGCTGGCGGTGCTTGAAAGAATACGAGAAAAAGTTTCTCTTGCTCTGTTTTATTATTTATATGAGGTTTTCACAAGTGAATTTGTGTAACTTGAGAACTACAAGAAACCAATCAAGAGTCGTTATCCAGTGTGATCAACCTGCATTAGATAAAAAGTGATTGCATTTGAACTCCATAAACCAAATTTAGCCTCCAACCTCATCGACGAGGACGGCGCCGGAATAGACAGGAATAGAAAAGCCTCCGGAACTAAAGAAAAGGGATAACGGATGAGTCATTGGACTTTTCAGTAATGGCTTCAAAAGTAAGAAAAAAATTAAAGTTATTTGGAAACGGAGCACCGCTAATTGCAGAAATATCGAAGCTCCGACAGGGAAAATTTCATTGACACCATCGCCCATTGGATAATGATTCATATTTGATCAGAGCTGATTAGTGGTAAGGACTACCGGGTCCATACATCTAAAGGTGAGTTGCCAGTTAGCTGCTGGCAGAAACTGTTTTTAGTTGTCAATTCCGATCATGCCTCGCTATATTTATATATTTTGACCAACAATTCAAAGATATCAGATCGGTTACAATTTTTTTTGAATCGATTCCGACTCTGACACATCCGTTCGTAGATGGCTCTTTCTACCGAGTTCAGTCGTCGATGGAAACTGGCATCATGGAGGAAAGCTCATGCAGCCCAGCAAAATAAAAACCTTTTTATAGTTCGACATCATCATTGCTCTTCTTTCTTTTTTAATTCAACATTTTGTTGTAAGCATCTTCAGCATACTGCCGCCATAAATTTCGCCTGTATACTATCAGTTTGGGAAATGTCTCGATACGCTCTCATCATCATAAGCAACCGATCGTCATCTTAACCGGCCAAGGACGCCCGTCACAAAGAATAACGGAAGCCCTATTCACTTAACCTATCAGCTGGTTTCATTATTGTTCCCCCCATCACAGTCGTCCCGGTCTAATGTTATGGACAGGACTTTCGGAGCTTCCAAGAATTCTTCTTATGACTTTACCCGGTCTGATACTGCCTCCAACTTCAGATCATTGTCTTCTGATACACGTTTTCCCGCTTCAAAAGTCCTACTGATCATAACTCATACCGTCCGATTGCTATGATTTCGTGCATTAGAAAATTGTTGGAGAAAATTATCCTTCGAAAGCTCGATCACTGAGACGAATCGAATAACTTGCTATCAAATACACAGTTTGGGTTCTGCAAGAGCAAAAGAACAAATGATTGTCTAGCGCTGCTTTCCTCAGATATTCAACTGTCCTTTGCACACAAGAAGCAACTGGCTTCAGTATTCCTGGACATTAAGGGTGCTTTTGATTCAGTGTCCATTGGAATCCTGTCGGATAATCTGCAGAGATCTGGACTTAACGGAATTTTAAATAACTTAGTTGTCAGAAAAGAAAATGATTTTCTAACTAGGAGAACTGACAACTTCCAGAATTAGTTACATGGGTCTGCCCCAAGGCTCATGCCTCAGCCCTCTTCTTTATAACTTTTACGTCATAGATATTAACAACTGTTTGGCAGAACAATGCACGCTAAGACAACACGCTGACGACAGTCTGGTTTCCTGAAAAGGCTCACATGCCGTAAACTTGCCTGGACCATTGCAAAATTCCCTAGATAACCTATCTTCTTGGGCTAGGAATCTACGGATCGAATTCTCACCGCAGACAACTGAACGGGTAGAAACATTACCCAATCGTTATCTTTCAAATACCTTGGGGTCTGGTTTGATTCAAAGTGCACTTGGAATGCCCACATTACGTATTTGAAGCGAACATGCCATAAAAGAATCAACTTTCTTCGTTCAATTTGTGGCACATGGTGGGGTGCATATTCGGGAGATCTCACAACTCTTTATAAAACAACTAATCTCTCTGTTCTAGAGTATGGCTGTTTAAGCTTTCTCTCGGCAAGAAAAAGTCAACTTGAACGAATTCAATATCGTTGTCTGTGTATTACTCTTGCCTGTATACACTCAACGCATAACATGGAGCTTGAAGTTCTGGCAGGAGTGAAACCCCTCCAGAATCGGTTCTGGGAGCTCTCGCTCAGAATATTAATCAAATGTGGAGTGAAAAACACATTTGTAATAAATTTTTTTGAGAAATCTTAAGGCTGAACACACAATCTTGATTTATGAAAATTTACCACCACTACATATCGTCGGATATGTGTCTTTCGTGCTATACTCCAGACCGTGCTCATTTCACCCAATGACGTTTATACTAGGTCCGGGCCACCAAGGTTAACGGTATTCGTGAGATGTGGAAATGTAGAGTGGTATTTGTGTTTCCTCACAATTTTTATCTACTTACACGGTACAGCTGTTTATGGTGATGTCAAACTATCAGTTCCTAGTACTGAATGTTATGGTAGTTTGACGTCGGCGCTCGCTTGCCAAGCAATATTTACTATATTTTTGCTTCCAACACAAGTAAACTGCCTGATGGGCCGGACCTTACATGAATGCCATTGCATTTCCTCAGTTCATTATGATCTTTCCATGAAACAAGCTCCTCGTGGTATTTCGGAACAATTTCGTTCTATAATCATTCCGCGTATTTTCACTGAACAAAAAAAAATTTCCTAAAGTACCAAAACGTCAATTCCGAAAAAGGTTTTTCACTGATGGCTCTCGCCTCAATGGATCCACTGGCTTGGGTGTCTTCAATGAAAACTCTAGCACAGGGCTTCCCAACCAGTGATCCGCGACCCCCAGGGGGGTTGCGAGGGCCTTCTAGAGGGGTCGCAGGCGTCTGACCAGCGTGACAATTTTTATGCATACAGAATAAAAAAAAAAAAATGATCCATAAAATAAAATGCAACCTACTGATAAAGTGCATAGTTTAAAGAATAAACGAGTATATTTTGGTCTTCGTGCGTCTTCGAGTAGAGCAGAGCAGAGGGTAACGGAAGGCAACGAAGGACAGTTGCTTCTTCCATTGTCTTGTCTGTGCTAGCAAGAGCACACGCGATTGAATGGATTCATTTTTTACTTGCTCTTTCCTTCGTACTGAGATGTGAGTTGATGTATTAGTGTGCGTCCTGGTGCATCGTTAAACGTGAAGATAAACTCAATGAATGCGCAGTAGTAGTTGGCTCATTTGTTTTGTCTTCTTTTACAACTGAACTGGCCATTCACGCGTCGAGTCCCGAATCAATCAACCGACCAATTTGTTGCTTCCACATTTAAAATTTTGCTGAGATTTTGGTTAACCGCTGCAAACTAAATATTGTCAACTTGAATAGGTAAAGTATTCAATAAATTTAAAATAGTTACAGAAAAGAACAAGATTATGTGGTACTTTATAAACGGCCTCACCATGGAAAAGAAACGCAAGTATTCCGAGGATTATATGAAATTCGGTTTCACAACTATAATCGTTAATGGCGATGTTAAGCCACAGTGCGTGCTTTGTGGCGTTGTGTTGAGTGTTGAATCAATCAAGCCATCCAAATTGAAACGGCATTTGGATACCAAGCATGCCGCGCATAGTACTAAGGATGTGGACTTTTTTCGGCGTCATGAAGCTGGCTTGAAACGGCAGAGATTCGATGCCACTGGTACTGGCAGCATTCAACAATAAAACACAGCAGTTGTGCAGGCGTCATATGAGACAGCACTGGAAATAGCTAAAGACAAAAAACCTCATACGATTGGAGAAACGCTGATCAAACCTAGCATGCTGAAAATGGTGAATTTGGTTCTTGGGGAAGCAAGTGAAAAGAAAATGCGGCAAGTGTCATTATCAAACAACACTGCGCAAAGACGAATTGCCCATATTTCCGAAGACGTAAAAGAGCAAGTCCTGGAAGAAATAAAACAATCTCCTTTATTCGCAATTCAACTCGATGAATCCACGGACGTCAGTTCCTGTGCGCAGCTGTTGGTGTTTGTGAAGTACGTATGCTCTGCTGGAGATTTAAAGGAGGAGTTTATTTTCTGTTGTGACTAGGAAACTACTACCAAAAGTGATGATATCATGGCTAAAATCAAGGCATTTTTTGAATCTGGTGACTTGCAGTGGAAAAAAAATTGTGGGGTTTGCACCGATGGAGCTCCTCCAATGCTTGGCAAGAAATCTGGATTTCAGAAGAAGGTCAAGGAGCTTGCCCCACATGCCGCAGGTGTCCATTGCATGATCCATCGATATGCTCTTGCCAGAAAGACGTTGCTGGAAGGGTTATTGAAAGTACTGGAATTGGTCATAAAGATTGTTAACTATGTTAAGTCTGGAGCCCAGAGCACGTTTATTCAAGGAACTCTGCAGGGAAATGAACTCAGATCATGAGGTTCTTCTTTTCTACATTTCCGTACGCTGTTGTCGAAGGGTAATGTACTCAACCGTGTTTTCGAGTTGAAGGATGAGATCCAAACGTTTTTGAAAGCTCAAGGGAAAAATGATTTCCTTGCACATTTTAATGAAGGAGACGTTCAGAAGCGTCTCGCTTACTTAGCTGATGGTTTTGAGCATCTGAATTTGCTGAATTTGAAACTTCAGGGCAAACAATCCAATCTTGTTCACTTCCAAGATCATCTTCTTGCATTCGCGGAAAAACTAAAAAATTGGCGCCGAAAAGTTGATGTTTGATCGTCTGTGCAATATGACCGATAAAGGAGCAAGCGAGCTGACTTCGGCTCTCCAAGCAGAAATTATTGCACATTTGGATTCACTGGAGCAGCAACTTGAGAAGTATTTCCCCGAGTTGAAGCAAGAAGTAGCTGTTTTAGTACGCAACCCGTTTTCATCTTCATTGGATGTGGCTAGCCTTCCAGATGAGATACAGGATGAATACTAGGACCTGAAAAACGATTCTTCGTCTCGCGATTTGTTTCATGAAAAGGAACTGAGCCAGTTCTGGTGTGCTATGTATGGCTCGTACCCCAAAGTTTCCATGGAGGCATTGAAGATCCTAATCCCATTCGTGTCAACATACCTTTGTGAAAGCGGATTTTCAACTCTACTTCAAATCAAAACGAAGACAAGAAACAGATTGAACGTTGAAGATGACATGAGATTGGCGTTGTCTCAAACACAGCCCCGAATTTCAAATCTAGTGTCCCAAATCCAGGCGCAACAATCACACTGAGAGTGTTTTTGCCTGGTTATAACATAAAATGTCGTAATATATCAAAAAGATCGTAAATTGATGTATTTCTTTATTTTTTATCGCAACGTAATCACATTAGTTTTCCAAGGGGGTCGCGGGACCATTACTGATTCAAAAAGGGGGTCGCGAGCCCAAAAAGGTTGGGAAACACTGCTCTAGCGCCTTCCACAAACTTCAGGAACCTTGTTTTGTTTATGTTGCTGAGCTGGCAGCAATCAACTTCGCATTGGGGATGATTTCCAACATGCCCGCAGACCATTACTTCATCTTCTCGGACAGTTTCTACGGTGGTTTGAAATCCTCCCCTCTCTGGAGAGGGGGTGCTCTCATACACATAAAACAGAACTTTCACCCAAACATGAGAATTATCCAGACAATTAAAACACAAAATGTGTATTTCTCGCGTAGGCAGCATGGTCTGATAGAAGTTTGAACCCCTTCTTAGTCAAGAATGGGGGATGCTTGAGTTACTCTCAGTGCTACATTATGCACAAGAAGTTAATCTGAGGTTACGCAAAAGAAAATTACGTTCAAACTGACAGGATACGGCGTAGTTGGATTAAAAATGTTTTGTCTATTAATGCTTCTACACTGAAAGAAAAAAACCATGGTAGAAACTAGCGATCCGAGGGTTAAATTAAAAACTCACATCTACGTTTTATTTTGCAGAAATTACACACATAAGCAAACGCGATCAAATGCAAAATAAACGTAGGCAGATTTTTGAGCGAACTACTTCAGCAGGTAGGAAACTGATGGTTTTCTAGATGATGTATTTTAAATCTTCAAAATGTCAGTAATTAATTTGTAATCAATCATGATGTATGCATCGAATCATTATCCCGATCAGAGGTGGTAAATGTACATTTTTTTTTAAATTGTCACCTGCTGCGAAATTTGAGGCCCGCACACCACAAACAGTTTATGTGTACAGTTTTAGCGACATCGGGGGGATAGAAAACATAATGTGAAAAAATTCTCCCTATTTATGCTGACAGTTTAAAACAGTTTAGAAATGGTATCCCAAGTAACATTGCTAACACCATCCTGCTTTATTAAGTTTTATTAAAGTTTTATGATACTTGAAATCCACTTGAAATCAATTTGGTTTTATTATGGCACCAAGAGGCCAATAGGTTTCATATTTTAGTCAGGTTTATGAGAGCAGGCATTCACAACGATCTTAAAACCTTGTTTCTCAAATTCCTTTTACTTCTATCAAAGGTTTCATTTCGACTTTATGAACTCGTAAAATGCTGTATTGAAATGCCGTTTTAGGACTCATTAAGATTATCTTATTATGGTCAGTTGAAAAAGCATTTTAAAACCATTTTGCCTCCAATAAATGCATTAAACGGCAAAGTGGCATTTAAGGAAGCCACCATAGGACCAAATAGTTTTAAAGCAGTCATTGCGAAGAAAAATTGGCTTTATGGCAAAACTGTGATTTTTTTCCAATCGCCATATTGAAATATAAAAAATAATTGAAATGTGGTAAAAAAAATGCATCAAATTTTCAATGGTTTGCACATAAACTGTAGATCGGAGACTTATTTCGGCATTCTTTTAGATAATCTCATCCAATTCCAAGCACTTTTCAGGAAATTCATGATTAATTTATCGAAGGTATTTGTTTTAATTTGATTTATGTTGTTGTAAATTCGCATAATTTCCGAGGCGCATTAATTTTCGGCTCTTATCGTGCCAATATTCACCATAAAAATAAATGCGCACATAATTTGGAGCATAATACGCTGTAGAAAACAATATTTGTTTTGGATATTTTGCTATCAGACGAAATTGCCCGCAACTCTAGACCTTTTTTTTTACTGCTAAATGAATCAGAAGAGCAGAGAATCGAACAAAGCAAAGCAACAAAAAACAACCTCGATTTCACAGTGCCCAAGTAACATTGCCAAAACCATCCAGCTTTATTAAGTTTTATTAAAGTTTTATAAAAACCACTAGAAATCAATTCGGCTTTATTATGGCAGCAAGAGATGCCAATAGGTTTCAAATTTTAGTCAGGTTTATAAGAACCTACACAGCTTCTTAACAACGATCTTAAAACCTTGACTTCTAGAAATCCTTTTACTCCTATCAAAGGTTTTATTTTGACTTTATTAACTCAAAAAATGCTGTTTTGAAATGCCGTTTTAGGACTCATTCATATTATCTTATTATGGTCAGTTGAAAAAGCATTTTAAAACCATTTTGCCTCCAGTAAATGCATTAAACGGCTAACTGGCATTGAGGAAAGCTACCAAGCGACCAGATAGTTCTATAGTAGCCATTGCTAAGGTAAATTGGCTTTTTTGGCAAAACTGTGATTTCTTGCAATCGCCATATTGAAATATTTGAAATAATTGAAATGTGAAAAAATAAATACACCAAATTTTAAATGTAATACAATTGAACTGTAGATCTGAGACAAACTTCGGTATTCGTTTAGATAACCTTATTGAATTCCATCAATTTTCAGGAGTTTCATGATTAATTTACGGAGTATATTTCTTTCAATTTTGTTTTTGTTGTTGTAAACTCGCATAATTTCCAAGGCGCATTAATTTTCAGCTCCTATCGTGCCAATATTCACCATAAAATTAAATGCGCATATGATTTGGAGCATGATACGCTATAAAAAACTCATTTTGTTTTATATATTTTGCTATCAATCATAATTTCCCGCAACAGTAGAACTTTTTTCTGAGCCATTATTTACTGTTGAATGAATCAGAAGAGCAACAAAGCAAAACAACAAAAATCAACCACGATATCGCCGTGAAGTTTGACAGCTGTGGCCATTCAGCCCTATGCTGGTTTTGATGGCGGCCAATAGGTTTTATGATGGTTCTCAAGTGGTCATAACATCTTTCACTAGAACATTTTCAAAATCGTTATGGTCTTAGAAAGGTTTTATTAACTTGTTTTCACAACCGTCTATAGAGTGGGCCACTTTGTACATATTTCGGCTTTAAAGATGCATAGAGGAGGTGTTGGTGGACAAAACAGTTTTGAATGTAGTGTCATCAACAAAGCCCTTTTCCCCCCAAAATTTTCCCCCTAAAAAAAAAATTTTTTTTTTTTTTTTTAAAACCCCCCCCTTTTATTTTTAATTTTGAGTTTTTATTATCTATTCTTATGATTTGATTCCGTATAATAAACATCAAATGTATGCAGTAATAAGCCAGCTGTTCAAGGCTCAACCTGGCCTGGTAAAGGGGTATATGGACTGTAATTTAGTTAAAATAAAGATGCTTTCTTTACACTACAAACTAAATCCGTTTATTCTCTACATTTCCGAATTACGTTTTGTACGCGCCGAAAGTGCACGAAAGACTGAAAATAAAAAATGGTGGAAGGCGCACACGCAGTCCGATTGGCCCCTTTTTCTTCTCCTTCTCGTCCTTTTCGTTAACGGTGGGGTCGGTGCGGTGTGATGATTTTTTAGGCGGGTTGCCAACTCAACAAAAGCATCATAGCAACCACTGCCAATAAAAGTGTGAAATTCGTGCTTCTTGACAGCAGTTGAAAATTCACTCCTAGGCGGAAAGACATCCGCCTACATCTTGCCCCGCGGCTGCGAAGCTGAAGTTGTCCTCTATTGGAAGCGGAGCCAGCTTACTGATAGAACGCCGAAAAGTTCCACCTGAAGTCCTGACGTCCACCACACGCACCAAGGAATCCTGTCCTGGGTAAGTAGCGGTCACAACTCCCAGCTTCCACACCTGAGGTGGAAGGTTATCCTCGATTAGGAGCACCACCGTTCCGGGTTGGACACTCGGTGACGCTGCGTTCCATTTACCACGTGACTGAAGAGATGTTAAATATTCCCGGGACCAACGTCCCCAGAATTGCTCACGAAGCTTGTCAAGATATCGCCAACGAGAAAGGCGATTATCGCGGATTTCTTCACAAGATGGCTTGGATATACAAACCAGTGGTCTTCCGATTTGTAGATGTGCTGGAGTAATCGGAAGAGGTTCGTCAGGACAATCAGAGACGCTGAACATAGGCCTTGAATTTAAGATTGCCTCCACGTGCGTAAGTATGGTGCAGTATTCCTCAAACGTTAGAGTTGCATTTTTCAACGTTCGCTTCAGATGAGTTTTGACACTCTTCACCCCTGCCTCCCACAAGCCACCGAAATTTGGTGCTCTGGGAGGGATGAAGTGCCACTCTATTTCCTTTGCCAACAATAAATCGTTGATAGCACGACGATGGGCCTCACTCTGGAAATCCACATATAACTGGTGAAGCTCATTTGAAGCCCCCACAAAATTAGTACCGTTGTCTGAATACATTTTCTTCACTAGACCTCGACGATTTATGAAGCGCTCCAGTGCAGCAATGAACGCGGCGGTAGTGAGATCCGACACTAATTCCAGATGCACATTCTTCGTCGCCATGCACACGAACACGGCAATATAGCACTTGATGACTTTCGGACGATATTTCCCTTGTTTCACAAGCACAGGTCCAGCGTAGTCCACACCGGTGTACTCAAAAGGAGCCGCTGCATTCACTCGTTCCTCAGGTAGGCTACCCATAAGCTGCTGCAAGCCACGTGGTTTCGTTTTAAAACAAGCAACACAATTTCGCGTAACCTTTTTAATTGTGGACATGCCCTTCAAGGGCCAAAAGCTTTGCCGAACAATGGCCAACAGTCCTGAAGGCCCTACGTGCAGGTTCTCGACGTGAAGAGCTCGAATTATCATCTCCGTTATCGGATGGTTCGGCAACACAAGTGGATGTTTCGATTCGAACGGCAAAGCTGACTTCTGCAAACGACCGCCCACCCTCATCAAGTGATCATCGTCAAGAAATGGGCTAAGATTCCCCAACCGGTGCGGTATTTCTCTCTTCTCAAGGCACCGGATTTCATCAGGTAATTCTGACATTTGAATCACCCTTACAATGCATTTCAATGCAGCTTGCATTTCAGGAACAGTCAGATATGATTTGGTAGTTTGTGGTAAACTCGTAGACTTGCGATTGCAGTAACGAACGAAGCGCAAAACGTATGCAACAACACGCTGGAGTTTACGGAAATCACTAAACCTTTCAAACACTGGCAATGTCTCACACTTCTTCACGACAACTGCGACAGTCTTCAACTCAGGAATATTCGATTCCAGGATTGGACACAGTTCAGGATCATAGTATTCTTCTTGGCTCAGGAACTCTGGCCCATTCCACCAGAGAAAGTTCTTGCTCAACATCGCTGGCAGCTGGCCGCGAGACACAACATCAGCTGGATTCTGTCGTGTGTTCACATATTTCCAGACAAACTGCCCGGTAAGCTTGATGATTTCGGCCACTCGATTTCGGACGAATACCTCCAAAGAACCCAGTGGTTTTTTTAACCACGCCAAAACAATCTGGCTATCACTCCACAATAGAACACTTGAATAGTTAATGTCTAACACTTCGATCACTTTCACTATAAGCCGGGCCAATAACAACGCAGCAAGCAGTTCCAGCCTTGGAATAGTCGTTGGCTTCAATGGCGCCACCCGCGATTTGGCACACATTAAGCGCAGCACTGTTGTTCCGTCGTCCATAACACTTCGCAAATATACACAAGCACCGTATGCTGCGATTGATGCATCCGAGAACCCATGGAGTTCGTATCGAACGACACCAGCCAACTTGACACATCGTGGCACTTCGATCTGGTTAAGTTTGGTCAACGATTTACGAAAAGCCACCCACTCGTTCAAAAGATCACCTTCAAGTTCATCGTCCCAGTTCATCTTTGAAGACCACAACTTTTGCATGACCATTTTAGCACAAACTGTCACTGGTTGGATTAGTCCCAGTGGATCATACAATTTCGATATTTCCGACAACACATACCGTTTCGTTAACGATTGTTCTTCGGCCTCTTCTGGCCAACTTCTAAACTTAAGCTGATCATTTTTCGTGTCCCAGAGCATACCAAGAGCTTTTATTCCTTCTTGTCCACTTTCATCAAATTTCACTAAAACTTCTCTTTCTTCTTCGGGTACACTTTGAAGCACTAATGTCGAATTTGAACTCCATTTGCGAATTGGAAATCCTCCAGAAAAGAGCAACTCCTTCACTGCCAACAGCCGCTGAACCGCCTCCGCTTCTGTATCTGATCCGGAGAGCATATCGTCCACATACATATCTTCTAATACCATCTTCGATGCAACCGGAAAACGATGTTGCTCCTCATTGGCCAACTGCACCAAACATCTGGTCGCGAGAAACGGTGCAACTGCGGTTCCATATGTCACAGTGACCAACTCCAGAACTCTCAATAGCTGCGACGAATTCTCTCTCCAGAAGACCCTTAAAAAGCGAGTGTGAAGACGATCTAGTTTAACCTGCCGATACATCTTCGTGACGTCACCGGAGAATCCAATCACATGCTGCCGGAAGCGTAGATCCACGGTGAATATATCGTTTTGAACCGTTGGTCCTGTTTTCATCACTTCGTTGAGGGAGTATTTTGACGCTTTAGCACTTGCATCAAAAACTACCCTAACTTTCGTAGAAGAACTCTCCAATTTGAACACCGCGTGGTGTGGTAAGTAATACCGTGGCATACCATCACCGTCTCCTTCTTGAATCTCTTTGCAGTGGCCAAGCAGTTCGTACTCTCTCATGAAATCAACATAATGGTTCCGTAATTCTGGATTACGCGACAGTTTCCTCTCCAAGGCATAAAATCTCTTCAACGCAAGGCTTCTGTTGTCTTCCAATTCCACTACTGTTTCCCGAAATGGCATCTGGACTACAAATCGACCAGATTCATCTCGGCGGTACGTGTCCAAGAAATGCTGTTCGACCTCTTGCTCTTCAGTAGTGAAAGGCGAAGTCTCGCCCACCTCTTCAATAGACCAAAATTTTTCCAATTGGTCGACCAACGGCTCTTGCATAGCAGCATTAGAAAGCAGAATAGTGTCACTCACCTGTTGGTACGGGTCGTATGTACCTGTGATGATCCATCCTAGATCGGTTTCTCGTAGTGAGACAGTACCATTCGCTAATTTCACCTTCTTAGCCCGAAGCAAATCCCAAACGTAATTCGAAGCCAGCACCAAATCGATCTCACTTGGCTTGAAAAAGTCTGGATCTGCCAGCTGCATCCCTGGAGGGATATTCCACGCTGACACGTCGATGGGCACAGCAGGAACGGTTCCGGTTGGCTTACTCGAAATCAGGCAGGTGATACTATCTTGGAGTGCACTGTACCGCGATGATATATTCAGGTTCAATCCTTTTTTTACTTGCGTCTTCACTGCATTTGCACCAACCACTGTTATGTTGCATTTCAGGGTTGGCAAGCCGAGTATCTGGGCCATCGCTTCTGACAGGATGTGTGCCTGTGAACCAGAGTCCAACAGCGCACGACAAGCATGAAGACGGCCGTGTACATCGGTCACATTAATCACCGCCGTCTGAAGAAGAACTTGCTTTGTGGAGTGTAGAACCCCATTGCCCAAGCAAGACGTAGTCACGGCTACACTTCCATTCTCCTCTGCCTCCGGATGCACTTCATCGGTAGCTTCCTGGTGTTCTGCTGCTTTACCCTCCGGCTTCTCCTTTGCGTTTGATGACACAGTGCCTTCCGACTGATCCTTATGCAGCATACTGTGATGCTTCTGGTTGCACTTGGGACACGTTCTATTCGATTGGCACGATCTGACCATATGGCCCTTGCGCAAGCAATTGAAGCAAACTTTGGCATCCCTCACTTTTGCCAACCGTTGCGCAACGCTCATACTTTTGAACACGTTGCACTTGAAATTCGGATGCTCACCGCCACACAGTTCACAGATTATTTGGCTGGATGTGGTGACTGCTGCAGAAACCTTGGTTGCCTTGACTGATGGTGCTGTCTTTGCAGCTGATTGCTTGGAAGATGACAATACTGGTGCGGCTGACTCACATCGCTCCAAGATGAGACACCGTTTCCTGAGGAATTCCATAGTATCCTCGTATTTTGGCAGTTCCCCGTGCTCAACCGAGGCCTCCCAAAGCTCCCTCGTTTCTTGATCAAGCGCTGCTGACAGAATGTGGATGACCATTAGCTCAGAAACACCTTGCAGGAGTTGGTCGTGAAACTTCAAGTTCTCCACGTGTCTGGAGCATTCATCGATGAGATTACGGAGTTCCTTGGATGACTTTTTAGTCACCTTTTTCAGCTGCATAATGCCTTGGACATGAACATCAATGATCAACCTCTTGTTCTCATATCGTTGTTCTAGGAGCTGCCAAGCTTGGTGATAATTGTTGTCCTGAATGGTTTTAGCATCCAGGATCCCTGCTGCGCTTCCCACCAGTGACTTGTCCAGATGAAATAACTTAACTGCGTCTGAGTCCGCAGAATTCCGCATTAAGTCCTGAAACATTGACTTGAATTTTGGCCAGTTTTCATATCGTCCGTCGAAGGTTGGCAACGGCGCACGGAGGGCTTGCTGATGTATGACAATCTGCGGCTGGCCATTCTGCGGCGCTCCTGCTGGAAGAACGGCTCGATCCAGATTGGCGATTTGTGCATGACCGTCAATTAGCGTTTCGATGGCAACTTGCACTGCGTTGTACAGTTCCTCAAACTCGATCAGCTTCTCTTCCTGGGCTTCTTTTTGATTATCGTGCACTAGTTGCACGACCGCGTCATGTACTTCGTTGAATTCGTTGTAGTATTTTTCTACGTTTCGCGAATGAACACGTAACTGTGCCATTGATATGGCAAGCGGATCGTCTCCAGCTGCCGTTATTGCAGTTTGGATTCTCACCATCTTACTTTTCACTGCACTCCGCTTGGAGCTCAGCAACTTCACTTCCGCCATTTTTCCTCCCTTCGCACGTTTCGGTGTCGACAAAGGGGATTTCGATTCTACCTTGATTCCCGTGTCGTGATTTGTGCCTGAACGATTTAGTACACGCCACATGGGATTTACGGATCAGTAGCGGGACTACTACCCGTCTATGTGGAAGAAGCAACGGGACTACTTCCACAATGTTCCAGCTCTTTGGAACCAACCAAATGGCGACGCGCACTCTCTCCTTCATACACTTCACAACTTCTTTTTTTTTTGCACTCGCACTCCGGTTCCAATCCGGCTCGAAGGACCAATGTTCAAGGCTCAACCTGGCCTGGTAAAGGGGTATATGGACTGTAATTTAGTTAAAATAAAGATGCTTTCTTTACACTACAAACTAAATCCGTTTATTCTCTACATTTCCGAATTACGTTTTGTACGCGCCGAAAGTGCACGAAAGACTGAAAATAAAAAATGGTGGAAGGCGCACACGCAGTCCGATTGGCCCCTTTTTCTTCTCCTTCTCGTCCTTTTCGTTAACGGTGGGGTCGGTGCGGTGTGATGATTTTTTAGGCGGGTTGCCAACTCAACAAAAGCATCATAGCAACCACTGCCAATAAAAGTGTGAAATTCGTGCTTCTTGACAGCAGTTGAAAATTCACTCCTAGGCGGAAAGACATCCGCCTACATTTTTCGTTGTATTTTTATCGCTGTCAGTTTTTCGCAAAATTGGAAAAAATGGCGTCACCCGAAAAGCAACGTCGCGAACTGATTATGCGCAAGCATCTCAACTCTCTCATCGGGACATCGGAAAACAACTCGGAATCGTGCAGTCAACGGTGAGTCGTGTGATTAAACGTTACTACGGAACTCCGAGCATCGAATGGAAGGAGAAATGCGGTCAGAATGGATTTTCTATCAGTGATCAGGATCACAAGCGTGTCGTGAAAGCGTTTAAGCGGAATCCCAATGCTTCGGTCAGGGATGAGGCCAAAACAATGAATCTGTCCAAGTCTTTCGTTCAGAGAGCCAAGGACCGGGAGGGACTGCATACGTACAAAGTGCAGAAGGCTCCAAATCGTGACGAACGGCAAAGTACGGTGGGAAAGTCACGGGCCCGGAAACTGTACACCCAGATGCTGCCGAAGCCTCAATGTCAACGTCAAGGCGAACTTCCGGCAGCCCGGCACAAGTTTGATGTTCCGGAGGAAGTAAGGAAGCAGAAACTTTCAAAGTTTACCAAGAAATACATGATTTGGCAAGCGATCTGCTCATGTGGCAAACGGAGTGCGCCGTTCGTGACTGCCGGGACTGTAAACGGGGAGATTTACCTCAAGGAGTGTCTACAGAAGCGTCTGATTCCTCTGTTGAAGCAACACGAGAGCCCTACGATCTTCTGGACGGATCTAGCTTCGTGCCACTATTCGAAAAATACTGGGCTATTATGAAGTAGGCACTACGGAAGCATCCCAAGGAGGTCAAATCTGAGGGAGGACATTAAGAAAAAGTGGGTTTCAGTACAGAAGAAGCTGAAACCAGATGTTGTACAGAACATAATGAGTGAAGTTAGGCGTAAGGTGCGAGCGTACGGTTATGGTATGGAAGTTGAATGAAATAAATATGCCAAAAGCTTACTAATGGGTTATATTTTATTGTCTGAAAAATCGGTCAACTAGGTAATTTTCGGCAGCGTTTTTGCCGTGATGCAATTTCATGTGGGACACCCTTTAAGTGGTAAAGATTTCTCTTGTTCCAATACACTTATTACGGATTACTATAACGTGGATTAGAGTGAGCCGGAAGTGACCAGTTAGAGTGATTGAAGTGTCTAGATATTTAGAACAACAAAATACTTAGAACTTTTTACAATATTGTAGAATGGTTTGCACCTCTGAAGAGATGAAGCCTTGTCACGTTTACACATCTTAATATCTTCCGAAGAAACTATCTTTTGTTAGTCAAGAAGATGTTTATAAGTTCGTTAGGATCCTTTTTAGAATTCTATTCAGAACTGCCTGTGTTCATTTGATTCATAATAACTATTGTTATTATTTTTACGAATTTGAATGAATCTTAATTTTTTTACAAAGTTGGAAATCAATTTCTTGACTTCAAAATATTGGAAAATATTACAGATATAGTTTGATGGAGGTTCCAATCTCTTATCGCGATCTAAAGAAACTGAATTTTTTGTCTGTTGATTATTCAACAAACTAAAAAGTCGATCCAAGCGAATGGGAACTTTTCGAATATTTATCTAATAATACTTGTACCTTTTTTAATAAAGTAGTCAGCGGACTATGGAGAAATTTCAAGACCGGTTTATAGATCGATGATAATTAAATATGCTCATTGTTTCCACAACATCGACTTTGGCCCGGTCCGCTTCTGTCACTGTGCGGGCCCGTTGATGTGAACTGACGCTGTAATTTTAATTTGATTTTTCCACCCCAGGGGGGCAAAACGTTTGCGTTGGCACTGATTTTGTGTTTTTTTTTCTGTCGGTTCCGCCAACAAACAACTCAACAATGAACTCATCTGCGCTCTGTTTGACTGATATCTGTCATCACGTTTCTGCACTGTTTACTCAGTTGATGTATGTATGAATGTTTTTTTTTTGTTGATTGTGTGCTTGTGTGTCTGTATGTGTAAATATGTTTGTGCCGTGGAACATAACAAGTGGCTGAAGGAAGCAGAAGGCTTGGGTGATAAAATGGAAATCACTACGTTTATGTTGTTTTCAATTTACAGTTACGCGCGCATGATATTTACAACCGAAGCGAAAAATGATGCTGAAAATATGTATCGAACACTCGTTTTTTTTTTTTCAACAGGAACAATTTGGTTTTGTTTTATAAGATAAATGAGCAAAACTGACATGATTTCAATTAACCCTCGAGCGGATTGCATGCTAACTAGTCGTCGAGAGAATTTCCATTAGTTAGTTCACATTTCGATGGGAAATGCTTGAAGCGGCACTATTTTGAGTTTTTTTTTTTTAATTCGAGTATCTGTTTGTATAATTAGCTAACGAAATGCCCGTATCATAGTAATTGAATAATAATATGTTATTGCGTGGATATGTTAACGCGCCTTCGAAACATATGTTAAACTGAAATCCCGTTCCGATTAAGCTTGAGCGCGCAGGATTTAAAGAGTTAACAGAATTAGAATAGATTGGTTAACGTACGTACTACTTAAAAAGGACCTATGTAAAATGATGTCAATTATATGTATATATATAAATATTAATATGTGTTTGTTTGTGTATGAGTGATTTGTAGGTTATTGTTATTGTTTCATTTGGCTTGTTTTGATTACACGTGATTTTTGTTTTTAATGGTTGGCTTTTAAAGTCATTTACATATAGCGTCTAAATAGGATATGTAGATAATAAGCGCGTGTTACTCAAAATATTTTTCGCGAAAAATGATAAACGTCAAGCTGCATCGCTTCATGGTGGCTTTCAAATCAACATATAACAGTATCATCGGTCTATCGACATCAGAAAATCAGTGAACAAATCAGCGAAGTAACACATGTTGGTAATTGAAACCCATAGAACCGATTCTATCAAAATTATTAACGCAGAAAATAATCAACAAATGTATAAATTAGCAATTAGCACTTTATGGTCCCAGCCCTATGTTTATGGGACGAGTCGAGGCTTATTTAAAATAAAAACGTTATAATTTATTCTAAAGCAACAAATTTAATGGCAAATCAACCACATGAGCCGCCAACAATTCGTCAATTACAGCGAAATTATTTGCACCAATTCCGACGACAGGCTGTATGACGATATAATTACCGAATGCAGTAGGGAGCACAATCTGCCCTCTCAACACTTCCAATGGTTTTAAATATGTGAGAGAACCAAAAAAATTACAGCACAGACAACTGGGCTTGGCACACCATGAAAGCGATACGACACAACTCAATTAATTATTACTTCTACACGGCCCGATGGTTGTTTTTTCGGATTATTTTTTTGTTGTTTTCGTTTTCGTTGCATTTATGGTCACATCAGTCTGAGCGCCGGCTATAATCCGAACAAAAAACATATGCTACAAAACCCGATAATTGGCAACAATACATATCATTATTTGCGCGGGATGAAGGAGTGTGCGAGGGTACACATACATATGTTGGTACAACAACGAACAACACCCTTCCGACGACGACGACGAAAATGGCGACCGACCAATGCATAATTAAATGATTTCGCGCACAATATGCATTTTATCTCGCGATGATCGTCCGGGGCATCAATTTTGGTTCGATTGAGCAAAAACTGTCAACGCTTATTGAATATGGATTAATTAAAGTGCGGAAAATGGCTTACTGTTCTGCCAATTGTAAGGGAGCTTCTTTCCGGTTCGGGTTGACTCGCGGTTGGAAGCAATATGGCATGATGATCGAGTGGGATTCGACCACTTTGTCTTACCGATTCTGATGGCATTGGTGGTTGGAACAACGGAGGTGATAATTAAGGTGAATTTCTGGTAAACATATTGATAGACAAATGGGGGTGACTTCTACATTCTTTTTTAAAACCTTATCCGAATTCATATTTACTGACAACACTGTTCTGGTTATTCCAACCAGAGAAGTGCCACGGGTATTTGGGCTGTGAACCATTTTACTCTTGGATACAATTTGATACTTCGATAGTTATTTCCTCTCCGGTTAAAATACCCTACTCTCTAGATGATTTTGACAATTTATTAGTTATTTTGAGATTAACGAAGAAAGTGTGAACCAAATACGATAACAGATAGCCAACGAGAATTCAGCAGCACTATTTGTGTGCGATTTCATTTTAATGTTGCCAATATTTCTTTCGATGTTTTAAAATGACTTCGAAACTTATTGGACACTTTTTGCTTTACGTAATCAATGGAGTGAAGAGTAATGTTTATTTAGGGAAGATGTACCTATATTAATCTCATCACATTGCAATTCATCCTACTTGAAATAAAACGATATACATGTGACAGGATTAGTTAGTAATGTTTGTTGTAGTTATTTAACGTAAGCAAACATTATTAGGAAACGAAACCGATCCTTCAACTGCCCAATTGTTTGATTCATCGTAGGATGAATATAGGAACAATGAGATTAATATGGGAGCAGTTTCCCTACTTTGTTCGTTTGAATGAGCATCTGACGGTTCGTAAGGTTCATTGATTCATCGTCTCATGATATTTCATGTAAATTTAAGTCAGATAATGCCTGTATCTAGCCTGTTGAGTGAAAGATTGCAAACATTGTTGTATGGCGCATGAAAGATTGCAAACAATTTCGTTGTTTACGCCTCCTTTGGCTTGGAACTAAACGAGGGGAAATTTTACGCGCTTGTTATAATTAATATTTTTTTTTCTCTGTACACAAATTCACTTGGAGCTCTGACCGTCTTAGTCTTGGGGGTAAGAATCGTATTGTCAAATGCATTGCTGACATGGCCAAGGCGGGATTCCCTGTAAACACCCAACACATTCGAGCTAATGTAGCTCAGTACCTAAGACAGTAAAAAATCAAGAACCCTTTCAAAAATGGAGTTCCAAGAAGGGTGGGCTGCCGGTTTTTGGAAACTCCATCCAACCGTTTCGCCAAACACTCTGTCTAAAAACAGAAACATCGTAACCGAACAGCAAATGAGACGATGGTTTCAAGAAGTTTCCTCACTTATTAAAGAAAGTCATTTGGAGGGACCAATGAGAAATCCAAAGCAAACCTCGAATATTTATAATCTTTAATAGAAGAACAGGAATAAGGTGTATAGAAAAAATTTTTGAATTAATGTTCAATATTTACATATTTGTTGATGAATAAAGTTCTGGAATCTATGCTTTGACTATTGCCAGAATGATAAGCATTTTTATTTTGAAATTTTATGTAAGCTATAAGAAAAAAGCATTCCCACGGAATTAGGCTTTCTTGTGCGCGGTATATGGAAAACCAAGCTTGAAGTGCGCGGAATTAGGCAAACTCATGTATTGAACTATTTATACATTTTTTATGTTTCAGTTTTTCAAAGCAACGTAAATCATATTTTTGCTTCATAATGTATACCATACATAATCGAATGACGATCAAAGAAATACAAATGGTTGTGAATTCATTTATTTATAACGGGTTTCAACTTGCAGCGTCACTAACCTCACGGTAATAGGGCATGTCACGGTACCCATAAAGAGAGTTTCTCCTAAATACTTGCGCCACGCCATATGTAGCGAAAGTTTTGTTTATTTACAGCATACTTCGGCTTCTGCTGTGATGCTTCTATTCCAGTTTGTGCATGAGTCATCTGATCCAAATAAAAACAACACAGGTTCAGGAAGTACCACCAAGCTCTTTCCCAAGCCGAATGAATCGTCCCTAGAAACGTAACTCCCACAATACACCCTCAAATATTTTGTCACCTAGCGAATCAAAACAAAAACAGAGATTCTGTGATCGAACAGTGCAAGAATTTATTGCAAGGTGCAGGCTCATAAGAACTCTTCGAGAGCTTCCACGGAAAAGGTACCGGAGTCCATACCGAGGTCATAATCGATTTCTACACGAGATCCTTTTTCAGAGCCAGAACCTTCTTTTTCGAGACCTTTCATGGTGCTGGCTTAAACCTAGACCAATTTGTATCAAACCGCAATTTTATATTATAACACACAGGACAAATGTTCTTATTATAATCTCATTCCTCGCAATTCATCCTACACGGAAAAAAATCCGTGCCCAGATCCGTGAACTGCAGTCATGAATTCGAGAACAAGCAAAAATACACCGTGAACTTAATCACGTAATCATGAACTGAATAACGTTTAAAGGGAAAAATCCTGAAAACGTGAACTAGTTCACGGTCCGTTTTCATTTTCGGGAACGCTTTTTTTTTTTCTGTGTGCTCGAAATCTAAGCATTGACGCGTTCGTGAAATGGTTTGAGACGCTTGTCTTTGTTACTAAAGTAAGCAAACGTTACTACGAAAATGAACCAATCTATTTTCTTTCCAATCTCTTGATTCAGCGTAGGATGAATGTAGGAACATGAGATTAATTTGGGTTACCCTACACTCAAAAGTCCAAAAAATGGGAAAAAAGTGCAACGCAAATGTTGCAAATTTTTCAATAATATCTTGAGAAAGCTGCATGATTCGAAAAAAGCAGTTTTTCCCAGCTTGATCCCACAAATATAAAAAAAAAAAAAAAACCAGGGGTTTTTTATAAAAAACAACACCCCACCCCAATCCCACAGTCACCAACCAAGGACTGTTCATTTTTAAAAAAGGAAACTTTTGAAACACGATAAAAAGCAGAAGCTTTACTCAATTTTGATGGAATTCGCTTCATCGTGTAATTCAATACACTGACAGACGGATGCCATTTTTTATCTAAGTCAAAATAGTTCGACATGAAGTTTTCATAAGGGCCAATGTCGCAAACGTAAACAATCCCCAGTAACCTTGCTAACACCAGCCAGCTTTATTAAGTTTTATTAAAGTTTTATGAAAGCTACTTGAAATCAATTTGGTTTTATGATGGCACCAAGAGGTGCCAATAGGTTTCATATTTTAGTCAGGTTTATGAGAACCTACACAGCTTGTTTACAACGATTTCAAAACCTTGTTTCTCAAATTCCTTTTACTCCTATCAAAGGTTTTATTTCGACTTTATGAACTCCTAAAATGCTGTATTGAAATGCCGTTTTAGGACTCATTGATATTATCTAATTATGGTCAGTTGAAAAAGCATTTTAAAACCATTTTGCCTACAGTAAATGCATTAAACGGCAAATTGGCATTGAAGAAAGTCACCATAAGACCAAATAGTTTTTTAATAGTCATTGCGAAGGAAAATTGGCTTTATAGCAAAACTGTAATTTTTTTCCAATCGCCATATTGAAATATAGGAACTAATTGAAATGTGGAAAAATAAATGCATCAAATTTTCAATGATGTGCAAATAAACTGTAGATCGGAGACTTATTTCGGCATTCTTTTAGATGATCTCATCCAATTCCAAGCACTTTTCAGGAAATTCATGATTAATTTATCGAAGGTATTTGTTTTAATTTGATTTATGTTGTTGTTAATTCGCATAATTTCCGAGGCGCATTGATTTTCGGCTCTTATCGTGCCAATATTTACCATAAAAATAAATGCGCGTAAAATTTGGAGCATAATACGCTGTAAAAAATACAATTTGTTTTGGATGTTTTGCCATCAAACAAAATTTCCCGCAACACAAGACCTTTTTTTTACTGCTAAATGAATCAGAAGAGCAGAAAATCGAACAAAGCAGAACAACAAAAACCAACCTCGATTTCACAGTGAAGTTTTACAGCTGTGGCCATTTGGCCACATTCTGGTTTTCATGGCAGCCAATAGGTTTTATGGAGGTTCTCAAGTGGTCATAACATCTTTCACTGGAACATTTTCAAAATCTTTATGTTCTTATAAAGGTTTTATTAACTTGCTTTCACAACCGTCTATAGAGTGGGCCATTTTGTACAAATTTCGGCTTAAAAAAAGCATTGAGGAGGTGTTGGTAGACAAAACAGTTTTGATTTTAGTTTTATCAACAAAGCCGGGAGAAGTGCTATACGGCTGGAATAAAACTAAAATTGTTACTTGGGAATGGCTTCTTCCGCAAATTTCTTGAAAATGCAAACTCGTTCAAGTATACTTCCACTTCTATTGTAAAGGGGAACTCCCCTTCTGTACAATCATCGTGGTAATTCACTATGATAAAGTCTCGAAAAATTTGCGGAAGAAGCCTTTATTTACGTTTACGACATTGGCCCTTATGAAAACTCCGTGTCGAGTATGACTTTAGCAAAATGGAGCGAATGGATAAAGTACCCGAGAGATTTGATTATTCAAAAGTACTACTAGGGACTGTCTTGCAGACGTATTGCTCAGATTGTAAAAAAATCGAAGCACAAAATCATCAAAAAGTTTGGAGAGGAGCATACTGTGGACGATCTGCCAAGATCCAGAACCTGAAGCGACCCGGTCAACCCGCAAAAGGAGAAGAAATGTGTTGAGCTTCTGTTATCCGAAAAATCGAACTCAGTCCGACAGGTTGCCAAGAAACTGGGAGTATCCGTTGGATTTGTCCAAAGCGTCAAGAAGAGAAATAACATCAGGACATACAAGAAGCACAAAATGCCAAAAACGGAGCGCGGAACAGAGCAAAAAACAAAACCACAAAAAACAAAAAAAAAAACAAAAAACCACACATCAAAATTCATAAAAAAAAAAAAAAAAAAAACAAAAAAAAAAAAAAAAAAAAAAAAAATAAAAAAAAAAAAAAAAAAATATAATTTTAAACAATACCCCACACCACACCACCCAAAACCTAAAAAGAAAAGAAACCACCAAAACCAAAAGAAAACAAAAAAAAAAAAAAAAAAAACAAAAATAAAATATAAAAAAACAATACATCATATTCCACACCACATATTTCATTTTATAAACAAAGAGAAGAAGAAAGAAACAAACAAAAAATTCATAAACCCCTTACCCCTTCCCCCCAAACTAGGACCCCCAACAGAGGGAATAACATTTCCCTAACATAATGTTGATGCTTGTTTCCGTGGGGGTGCCGAGAGTTTTGAGAAATTTACGTTTGAATTAGAGGTGGGCAATGCGCTCATGAACTGAGCTGAAGAACTAGTTCACCAAGATGAGCGAGTGACCTAACGCTCTTTTTAATTGAGCGGTAGCTCACCCGCTCACCTCACAAAAAAAAACTAATATGTGAGCGGGAGCGTGAACGGGAGCTATTTCTGTTTGCAATATGACAAGCGAGCGAGAGCGCGAACGGCAGCACCTTTCCAATATAGCTCACGAACTGAGCTGTGTTGTGTTGTGTACCATGTGATAGGTGAGCTAGAGCTATTTAACTGAGCGAGAGCGCCTATTGATATGTGACTCCCGAGTTACTGATCGACTGCTAAGGCTGTGGACCAATTCGCGAGTTAAATTTAACTTTGGTTAAAAAGTTACACTTCGAAAGTCATGTTGCCATATTCGAAAATCCCTGTGTTGTTGATAAACCGGTTTTCGAATAGAATGCAGCCACGATGGTAAAATTTTAACTTCGCATCTGTCAGAAATAACCAAGCTCGGATAGCACGGTAGCAGCATAACTTTGCATCTGTCAATTTTTAATCAAAGTCAAATTTAACTCGCGAATCGGTTCACAGCCTAAAGCTAGTTGTACTGAGTGAGCAAGAGCGGGAACGAGGTGGAAAGGCCGATCATCTGATTAAATTTTCTCCTAAACCAGAGGAAACTGCCTTGAAAAGAACAAGAGTGAATGATTCTCTGTGTATGATTAAATTAGGAAAAAATCCTCGTAAGCTGGAGCAGGAGCCGTATTGCGGATCTCGAAACGAAGAACTTTTTCTCACAAGCGTTCGTACAAAAAGTCGTTCTTTTCGAGGCACGTAATGCCACTCCAGGATGATCTGACGACAAAGAACTCCACGTTCGATATGTTAGAACGGTTGCTATTGAACAAAGATGCTGTAAGTTCTACTTTGGCTTTATTGGATTCGACCCGCTTCTTGGCCTTTTCAATGAAATTTCCTCAGGTTTCGATTGAAATTTCGTTAGAAAAATGTGTTTCCTTACCTAAAGCTCAGTTCTTGCCTACTTGATGAGGGAACGGATCAAACTGCATTCAAACGATTCTCTTCCTCCAATTTTCAAAAAGGTTGGTAGATGAACTGGAAGATAGTCTCATCATTCGGGGAAAGAGAATCGAATGAACTGATCGCAAAAGGCAACTTTCTCGATCCACGGTTTAAGAAGCAAGGTTGTGGTGATGTAGAGATTTACAACGCGACGCACCAAGGTCTCGTGTACAAAATGCGGAAGAATATTGATACTTCGTATGAAAATCAGCAAGCTGAACCCTAAACGGCATCGGCATCAGATAATGATGAAAAGGTTATGCATTCCAAACCTTGTGAACGGATCTTTTCCATAGCAGAACAACTGGTCGGTGAGAAACGTAGTACGCTAACCACGAAACATATTTCGAAAATTGTAATTACTGTTTTTCAAAAAAAAAAAAAAAAAACCAAACCGAATATTTCAACGAAAAATGCACATTTTTTTTCAAAAATCTCAATACGCTAATCCGAATCAGCTAGGGGCTACGAAAAGAGCAAATGAACTGTTCTGAAGAACTAGCTCACTTCAATGAGCGGAACTGTTCGGAGCCGCTCGCTATAGTGAGCCATTTTGCCCACCTCTAGTTTGAATCTTCTTTCCCCTCTTTGTTTGCAAAATCAAACACGGCGTCGAGATTTGTGTAGAGGAAGTTTTTAACATTCTTAGGCTGTGTTCCAATTCGCGAATTAATTTTAATTTTACGTTAACTTGACAGATGGAAAATAATTGATTATTCGATTAAAATCCCTTTGTGATTGATCAACAAACTTTCGATAAGGTGTCTGTCAAAATTGAGTTCCCGTTTGTTAGAAATAATTCAGCTCGAGTAGATTCGGTCAAGTTTAAATGAAAATTAAAATGTATTCGCGAATTGAGACACAGCCTTAGTTTGTAAGGTATGCGCAGAGCAAAATCTAGCCATGGTTTATTAGTCACATCTTTTTTATTTGTCAATATAAAGATGTCACCAATACCGGCTAACGCAATGTCATTGTGTGTGTGTTTTGACATAGGGTTTGCTGTCACAAAAGCATTGTACTGAAAATGGAGTCGAAAGAACAACAAGTGCGTGAACAACTTTTAAACACAAGTGTGGAAAATCCGTCTTTGTCGCATCATGACATAGCAAAACCTCGTTCAACAGTAAGTAGCGTTTTGAAACGCTTCCGGGATCGGTTGACTCTCGATCGGACACCAGGATCTGGCGGCAAGCGGAACGACAACGTCAAATCCCGGCGGGATGCAGTGCTAAGGCTGATTAAGCAAAACCCGAACCTTTCCATCCGAGATGTGGCTAAAAAGGTCAAAACATCGTACTCTTTCGTTCAAAAAGTGAAGAATTTGACTTCGTGGTTATGAATGATGAAACAAACGTCAAAGCAGACTTCAAGCAGCTTGCTGGTCTTGAATTTTATACCGCATTACAACGCGGCAAGGTTGACGATCATTTCAAGGCCAAAAATTTGTCGAAGATCTCCAAAAAGTACATGGTTTGGCAGGCTATTTTTAGTTGTGGTTTGAAGAGCAAAATCTTCATAACTACAGGTACGATTAATCAACAAGTTTACGTCAACGAGTGTCTGCAAAAAAACGGCTACTACCATTCATCCAAAAGCACACGAGTTCTGTGTTGTTTTGGCCTGATTTAGCGTCTTGCCATTATGGTAAAGCGGCTCAGGAGTGGTATGAAGGAAACAACGTCTACATTATGCCAAAGGACTGCAGCCCTCCGAACACGCCAGAACTTTGTCCAATTGAAAGATATTGGGCCATGGGAAGGCGAAACCTCGGGAAATCGAAAGAAGAGGCAAATAATGAGAATGATTTTGCTAAAAAGTGGGAAAATGCTTCCAGAAAGGTGACAGAGGACACTGTGCAGAACCTAATATATGGTATCAAACGTAAAGTTAGAGCATACGGATATAACAAGTCCGAATAATAATATTTTGATGTAAATGAGTTATAAATTAACCCTTTGTTACGAATGATTTTTTTGCGGATTTATAAATAAATAGAAATAACGTTATACGACGAGTTATTTTCTTTGGCTAGATTTTGCTGTGCGCATACCTTATGAACATTTGTTAATGGGGTAGGAATTGTTTTAATTTGAGTATTATTGTTCAATTTAAAAATCCTAACTTCAAATGACTTAAACTGCTCTTATTTTTAACGATTCAATTCCTGCCGTTAGTGGAAGTGTGTCTTCGACCTTCAAGTACGCACCCATGGAATGTTTCCAGGCAGATTCCTCAATGCTTACTAGGACGTTCGCCATGCTCTCTTTTATCAGTGCATGTATTAATAATGTTCATCGTCGATCAGGTCAACTGTACAAACAGTAAATTCCCTCTCACCCATACCGCATCAGGTTAAGACCCCCTGTTACGCTGAAACCGTGCAAAATACGGTACATCAAAAGTTTAAATATAAACTGCATAGAATGAAAAGCGGCGAACCGCAGTGCTTCATGCCGACATCAGTGCACGATGAGTTTTCAATTTCCATCATGGAGATATAACTGCACTTTATCGATTGTCAACAGCCAAAATGCAAATTTATCCAATTGCATGCATTTCCCATTTTGACGCTCGATTATATTTTGTTCGCTTGATCCTTGCCCCAAATGGGATAACGCCATCAGTTGCTGTCCAACGTTCAACGTGTACAAAATCTCTTTTGTAACAAATTGATTTTCATGCGCTTTTTTCTCCTTCATCCTGATTTCGTCACGGCTCATATCACGAAATATTATGTAACATGGACGATTAACTGACTCGTCCGAAAAAAAAAACATCGCACATCCTGTTTGAACCTCACACCAGGTGGATTAATTTCCGGTACAGACGGCTCCGGCTCTGATTCGACGGGCAGATTGGGGAATGTAAGCGCCCTTCAAATTGAATGGGCTGGGACTCACCTTCAGAGGAGTCAAAATAAAAACGGCTGGCAAAATGGAATAATTCATTCCCGCAGTTATGCAACGGGGAACATATTTCCGATTCCCTGTATTTCCAATTTAATTGAATTCTAGAATTTACAGCGTTCCCTGATTATCTTCAATGGGAGAAGAGGAGTATGTTGTTCACCTCATTATGGTACACCTTTTTTCCCGAATTCAATTAAATTTGGTCGTGTTTTGCTAAATGATTCCAAACAGGGGACACGCACTGCACTATATTTGCTGTTTGGTCGGTGGTCGCATTTCAAAGGCCGCACGGCACAAATAGCTATTTGGGATAACTTTTTTTTTGTCCACTGTCAGATCGAGTCAGTGGAGCCTTAATTGCTACTGGGCGAACATGGCTATTACGTCGAACGGTGGTTTTTTTTCTTTTTCGCGAATGGGTACCAATTTTGTGCTCCGCCAGCGGGGTTGGCAATAGGAGCAACATTCGAGGATTGAAAGCAGCGATTTACTATCGCTACGAGTGAAAGCTGGAAAAGGTGGCTGTGCGAAATCGGGTTTCGATTTCGTGTTAATCGAATAAGCCATGTTATCAATGAAAACAAAGACTGAAGGTGGGTACTAGATGGAAGTGGCGTACGTAAATCGCATACATTACTATAACACGATAAAAAACCCGATTTTTGCTAGTGACATTTTCCTGTTTTCAGCTTTAATAATAATATTGACTCTTTACAAGGTTGAAATTAAGTTGGAAAATATATGATTCGGTCGGTAGGTATATTGCCTATAATTGAAATTACGTAATGGACGACAATGTCAACAGACCGCAAGGGGTTTTGCTGGTTATAAATGGACACAAAAAAGAGGCAGTTGTGTTGTTACATTTTATGCAGTGTCGGATATTTCAAATTCCGTTGTAAACATACTGACTTCTTCTTCTTCAGCTTCTTCTTCTAGGTGTGTTACGCTTAGCGTTCTAATACTCTTCCCCAGTTAATAATTCAGAAAGCTTTCGGTGCCAACATGCCATTCTGGAATTTGTATGTTGTGTGGGAAAGCCGGAACAGCCCCCCATCTCACATTTATGGAAAACTTTTGTATCATGCTAAACTTCTAGCTGAAAACCAATTTTTTGGTACATAATTTATTAGTTTACTATCATTTTTTACAATCAGCATCTTTTTTTGCCAAGAAAAAATTTTTTTGCAGACTTCAAAATATCATCTTTTTACGGTACGAACGTTAGAAGTTTCTTCGTTAATTCCTTTATAAAAAAACTACAAGGTACAGCCCAATGGGGTTGTGCGCAAAGGTGACGTAGGACTACGCAGCAATCGAATTCCCATACACGCCAGGGCCATCCGCTAATTGATTTAAGTCAGTCCTGAAAAGGGCCAAGAAGATTCTATTGTACACTCTTTAGAAAGCATTTGGTGGCTCTTAATTATGATACGGCCCCGGTTGTATTTTCTACGATGGTTGAGAGGGCCACTATCCCTAACGCGTAGAAGATAGTTATGGATCTGTTGGTTCATTAGTTGTTCAACGCGCTTTGCCATTTACTCCGGGACGCGGCGTTTAAAGCAATGCCATGTTCAGCCGGGGCGCGGTAAAGGAAATTTCAAACAGCACAAGAGAAAAATTCATCCAAGCGAACTCTTCAGTTGGCAAACTAATTTGGTCGCCCTGAAAAGGACGGATTTAGTTGACGGGGGACAAACAGTTCGCGATTGAACTTGGGCTTTCTTTCTTGGTTCATCTCGTGGGATGATTGATTCTTGTCTCGTTGTCACGGGCGGCTTTTTCCCGCCAACTCGTAGGCTTCAGCAGCCATGTCTCTCGCAGCGAGATTGACGGGAGCATCGGCAACAATAGCCAACTGCACCAACGCCTCTCTGGGCAGCAACTGCTCGCCAGTGCAGCCACCAACTACGATCGAACTGCAGATCCTACTCTGCACAGCTCCACGACCGCCGGAAAACTAAATCAAAATGACCAGGTGTACCTCTTATATAATATTCATGGCTGCCTAGGAGACGTTCCTTACTTAAATATGAAGTCTGTGCGCGGAAAGTACCCAAGTAACAATTTAAGTTTTATTCTAGCCGTATAGCATTCCTCCCGGCTTTGTTGATAAAACTACATTCAAAACTGTTTTGTCTACCAACACCTCCTCAATGCTTCTTTAAAGCCAAAATTTTTACAAGGTGGCCCACTCTATAGACAGTTGTGAAAACAATTTTATAAAACCTTTATAAGATCATACAGATTTTGAAACTATTCTAGTGATGGATGCTATGACCACTTGAGAACCTTCATAAAACCTATTGGCTGCATTGAAAACCAGAATGCGGCCAAATAGCCACAGCTGTCAAACTTAACTGTGATATCGTGGTTGGTTTTTGTTGTTCTGCTTTGTTCGATTCTTTGCTCTTCTGATTCATTTAGCAGTAAATAATATCTGAGAAAAAAAGTCTGCGGGAAATGTTGTTCCATTGCAAAATATCCAAAACAAATTCAGTTTTTTACAGCGTAGCATGCTCCAAATCAGATGCGCATTGAATTTTATGGTGACTATTGGAACGATAAGAGCCGAAAATTAATGCGCCTCGGAAATTATGCGCGTTTTCAACAACAAACCCAAAATAAAAACAAATATATTCGATAAATTAAACATGAATTTCTTGAAAATTTATGAAATTCAAAAAAGTTATCTAAAAGAATGTAGAAATTGGTCTCCGATATACAGTTCATTTTCACTACATTTAAAATTGGGTGCATTTATTTCTCCACATTTCTATTATTTCTAATATTTTAATATGGCGATTTAAAAGAAAATCACAATTCTGCCATAAAGCCAAGTTATCTTCGCAATGACTTCTTTAAAACTATTTGGTTCTTTGGTGGCTTTCCTCAATGCCAATTTGCCGCCTCATGCATTTACTGGAGGCAAAATGGTTTTAAAATGCTTTCTCAACTGGCCATAATAAGATAATATGAATGAGTCCTAAAACGGCATATCAAAACAGCATTTTATGAGTTCATAAAGTCGAAATAAAACCTTTGATAGGAGTAAAGGAATTTGAGAAAGCGAGGTTTTTTCAACTGGCCATAATAAGATAATATGAATGAGTCCTAAAACGGCATTTCAAAACAGCATATTATGAGTTCATAAAGTCGAACTAAAACCTTTGATAGGAGTAAAAGAAATTTGAGAAAGCGAGGTTTTAAGATCGTTTTAAACAATCTGGGAGCTAGAAAGTGATAGCTCTATTGCTGATCTTGTAACCCACTTCAGAATGTCTGGAGTGTCACGCCTATTCCGGGAGTACTTTCACACACAATAATCCACGCATGTAAACATTACCGATTGTCATTAGGATAAAAGTACTGCAAGCCACTTCCAGATTTGGAAATTCGAAGTTTTTCCAAACTAGGCACGTATTTCGTATAATAGCAAACACGACAATCCTTCACCTTGCCGTAATCATCTTAAAGTTTCGAAGGGATTCGAGAGTATCCCTGAGATTCGGACGACACGCATCACTCGATCCATCGAGTGCAAGTAAGAAGGAACATCTTTTGGAGGAAAACAAACCATCATGCGTTAACACATGTTACCTTTCCATTCAATGGTCAAAATACAGTTTTTTAAATTTTGAGTATTTACACCAAAATTGTGATTTTTTTTTTGAAAAACTGCCATATGATTACTTTTTGCCCAAAACGTAAAATGTGATTCGAATTAGGTCGATAAGTTGTTCCGTTCTGGAGTTATCGCTGAACACAAACCGTGTAAAAAAAAGAGTACATTTTTTTTCTTTGTTTTATAAGCAATCACATGCATATCAGCAGCATCAGTAACCGCAGCTGTTCCAGCGTCCATTGAGCAGTAAAAAGCAACGTTCTTCTTTCTTCCTTTCGTATGTAGCGCCAAAGCAAATTTGCAATCACTGCTGTATATCAGCAGAAGAGCCCACGCATGTGGCACGTGTCAAGGAATTTATCTGCATTCACTTCTGTGAATTTGAGAGCTCTTCGCACTCTAGAGCGATCAAGTGTTGTGTGAACAAAAACCATTTAACCATACGATTCCGTATCGAACGCTGAAGTGCTTCGGTCGTGTTTTCTTTCGCACTCTGCTATACGTTTTTTTTTTTCAACCCGCAATAAACACGCGGTAGTTGATTCTAGTGGAAATATTAGTGGATTGTTTCTACCGCCGAGATCTAGCCGAGCGTTCCTTAAGGGAAGCAAACATTCCCGGCCGAGTCCGACGGATGTTCTGGTTATCTTCCAGTTGATACCCTCGTCAATCGCCCCAGTAAAAAAGCACAATACCAGCAGCAAGTAAGTAAGTAAGTACACCCAAAATAAAAAAGCAAGATTTTAATGCAATTTCGAATGATTTTGTTTCATTTCTCGTAATGGATCGTAACTTGGAGAAAAAATGCAACATTGGTCGTGGGCAAAAAAGCATCACTTCAATTTGCTTTGAAAAATTCGATGAGTGCGTGGGTTGTGCAGTGCATTAGTTGTTGATTATAAAATTGGAGTCCGGGCTGACAAAAAACAAATAGTCGCAACTAAGATTCGAACCGTGGCCGCCAGCGTCGCGGCTCTAGATAGTAACCATTCAGCCACTTTAACAAGTTACAGTGAATCGAATAAAAGCCCTACAGTTGCTCCGATTGCTGAGGCACTCAGTGGTACAGCAGCAAAGCAAATGTCGCTCGCACACACTTGCATGGCTTCGCGTGGTGATCAAGAAGGGCACACTTGATGAGAGGGAGATGGGAGTGCAATGACGAGTGAAAATAAAAATAGAACACTTGACTGCGGAATGTGGTATTGTCTCCCCCATATTGAACCAACGGTTGCTTAAGACTGTCGAGGCACTAAGCACACAGCGCTAAATTTGATTCGAGGAATCTGTGTGTTGCCAACAGCTTGCACACACTTGCATGGCTTCGTTTATTCCATAAAACGCTTTGTGGATCATGATGGGCAAAAGTGCCTTTTCTGAATAATGCAGATTTCTCAAGATATGATTGCAAAAATTGTAATTGCGTTTTTTGCCACCTTTTCAACTTTTGGGTGTAGCACATTTTTGTTTTTGTCCCCACTCGCCTGTTAGTGGATTGTGTTTTCTTCTCCCATATAGTAAAATCGTTTTGCATAGGGAGGTTAAAAAAAATTCATCTGATTTACGTTGTTGATTTTTTTGAATTTTTTTTATTGAATTTGTTATTTGCATGGATAAAAAAGGAGCGCGGCGGGGGAGTTTGCTCATTGACACTTCCGGTCCGCTTCCTAGCATCTTGCTATGAAGTCCCTGGTGGTCAGTCACCCATCGATTACCTGTCGATTTGCCAAATTTTGGTAAACCGACTGCTTAGAATTATCTCAAATTGTAATATTCCGCCCACTATATCACAAAATATTGCGAGTAGCTGAACGGATTGGAGATAGGACCAAGTCCTCCCCGGTTGGAACCAAATTAATGAGCGTCGAAATCAATAGAATCAATACCAGTTACTAATGCTATGATGGGTCACTAATCGGAGGGGCGGCCCAACTTGTCTTATCTCTATTTGCAGGATATTCACAAAAAAGAGGACATTCCGCTGCTCATGCCTAACTATTGCCTACAGAGGCAAAAAAAGCGATCACCATTATTTACGAGTTTACGGTGATTAGGTCATGCCGGACTGTTCGGTGTGCGGTTCAACTGGCGTTCGATGTTCTGTTGCTTGAAGGAGCGGTCCCATGCTTTTGGCGGATAGTGCTAGTTACATACCTTCAGCGTATCGTTAACTAAAACGAACCCTGCTGTTAACCTTTCCCCAACTATCCAACGTCCCAGTGATTTCTCGTGGAAGTGCAGAGGATTTCTCGGCTTCCTTCAAAGCGAGTATCACGTCAACACGTTCCTTCCTATTCCCTACTTGACCTGCATTCGGGCACGGCCGGCGCCGGTATTGCTTCATAATGGATCACCAGTTTTTACACATTGAGGATGTATGTTAGTTCCAAATATCATCTATTGGTTCTTTGTGTAAAAAAAGCTGATCTGGCAATAACGGAGTAGCATCCGTGGGCGGTCAATCATGCTCATGCATGCTCATGCTCACTAGGCACGTATTTCGTATTATTAAAAAAATAGATTTTTGCAATATACCTATAATCTGATAGATCTCACCAAAAAAGCTGGTGCTTTTCAGTCGTAAAAAGGAAGATTTTTGATTTATTTTTCGTAATTAATTTCATGCACTCGCGTCCAATAAATGCAATCCATACATTCGCTGAGTGCTTTTAAAATTATGTACAATACTTGCACATCACCTCGTGTACGTGCGTGTGCTTTGTTCATTGTTTCCGACTAGCAAAAGGCTATTTTCTTCATTGCACTGGTCTACTTTTTATTACAAACATTTTTTTTAAATTCCCCGCTATGGAACGACTCTTAATCTGAATTTCAAACTTGTATTTCAAGTAAATCAGCAATAATATTTTCCGATACGGAAGTTCCTCCGAAACCTGATCGGAAATGCGTAGATTAGGTCACACCAGAGATCATGACCCGTCCAGAGGTTAATACACTTTAAATATCAATTTCGGTCGAAAACACGATATTTTCCATAACATTTAACTATGGCGGAGAACGAAAAAGCGTCTTCTTTGTTCAAAAGCACAGCCTACTCGTTTCCATGATGAATCGAGGTTGCTTCTTGTGCCAAAAAAAATCAAAGCCCTTTGTGAACTAGTCGTCGAAAACGTCTATACCATTAACAACAATTCAGATAAAGAGGGTTATTCCGATAGTCGAATTGACGTTTGTCACTTGGTGAAGTGAGAAAACTCACCTGCAGTGACGTGACTCTCCATTTGATTTACTCAGAAGAGTCACGTCACTGCAGGTGACTTTTCTCACTTCACCGAGTGACAAACGTCACTTCGACTTTCGGAATAACCCTCAACGAGATCTATACTGCAATTATCGGCAGTAATTGACTACAATTATGATTCGGTATCCTGATAATTGAATTAGCAGGTAAATTGCTGAAAGTATTCCCAAGGCGTGGCCTGTAGGTGTGTCAGAAGAAGGTTGGCAAACAGCCTTCTAAGAGTATGATCATTGACTTTAACTCGTGGTTAGTTGAAACTAAAATAAAATTCCCTGTTATTGTTTTTGTCGATATCCACATAGAATTGACTGAGTTTTGCACAAAGAACAAAATAATTCTGATTTCACTTTACCCTAACTCTACAAACATTCTTCAACCACTGGACAGTTTGTTTTTTGGTCCATTCAAGACCATTTGGAATAATGTCCTAAAGCAGTTTCTGCAAGACACTGGGGCTGGGACAGAACGCACCGTGGCGTTGTCTACGTTTACACGCTAAGAAAAAAGTATCCAGTAGAGCAGTTAAATGTGGGAAGCCAACGTTGGGTATAATCAAGTTAACCTACCTTCAGGTATAATTAATATACTGCTGGTAAAATTTTACCCAAACGTTAGTAATTTGAACCCGATGGTAGGTATACATAACTGTACCCAACGTTGGCTTCCCACACTTAACTGCTCCGTTGGGTACTTTTTTCTTAGCGTGTATATAATAAGGAGTTGGCAACATATCGAAAGGTTTTGCTATATTTATTCTATACCTGGCTGCTTCAAGTTCTATACTTGGCTGCTTCACTACTAAACAGAGCTAAAAGGATGTGGCGATACGTTGCAACCTACTCACTTTACAACTCTAATGAGTAACTTTTTAAAAGCGCGTTTTTACCTTTTACAACCGGTGCATGCTATCCCAATATTGTAGTGCATCATATCCAAGTGTTGTGGTGCGTCTTACCCCAATTTTGGGGGGCATATTGAGCAATGACACAGGCGTTTTACCCCGGTGTCGTCTTGGGATCAAATTGGAAAAGGTTTAAAAAATCATGAAAAATCATCGTTTTGAATTTAAATCACATTTGATCTACAACGAAAACATCGTAGTGCTTCATACACAATAACTTCTTCTTCAATTTCAGCTGCCATTCCCTAGTAATTCACAATGTTGCTTAAACGGTGCGTTTTGTACCATCCTCCCCTACATCCAAGGCTGGGGGCCACTCACAAATTCGGATGGTTGCCGGTTGACATTCGGCTCTGAATCGCTTTAACAGAGTTGCCTCGGACACCTTCAGGTTGTCGACAGATCACACTATCAAACAATGTCAGATCCTAGGTATTTGCATCAATCCGCAGGGCATCGTCTCTCAAAAATTTTCTATTAATATCAACATCGTGACAACTAATCGAATCGATGACTAAAAATTGAAAAAAAAAAAAAACAGTTGATTCGGTATTAATCAATTTCTGGAGAAACTCCGACCCTACATTATTTGCTTACTGAAGAGGAAGTCCAGCAACTGAAATTTTCAAAAAGAAAAACATGACAACTATGCACACGCAGAGTCTACTCCCTATGACAATTACCGTTGAACTTTAATAGCGAATTCGTTTATTATTGGGGTTGGAACCAATTCCCGGTGCGAAACCGAACTTCAAGTCAGTGCGAACCTTTAACTGAGGTAGGCTTCAAACACATTCAAATAATCTGACGTTTTTCAAAACGATCAAGACACATTCAATTTTGAAACCCGATCCAGTTTGGAACTGGATTAAAAGCGAATTCGTTATAAGTTGAATCTCCATAAAACGGGGGATTCTGGTGCAAAAACAAAAATGGAAAGGATGACTTGTTTTCCAACCTAACGTGTTTTCTTTAGTTGCTATAAATTGCAAATTAACTCTGCAGTAGTTGTCATAAGTTTTCGGTCAGCTATAAATTTTCAGATTTGGAAATTCGATTCAAAATCTCCCAACATTATTCCGTGTACACTAAAATGGCGATGGATCAAAATACACTGGGTACAGCATGCCAGTCTGCTTGAACCCATTCCATTTACTATAGTTATTATACACCATTCAATCAAAACAATCAGTTAAAAATCACCGCTCCATTCATCCGTCAACCATCACCATATGTTCACCATTATGCGAAAATATGGAAATTCAAACCTCATCAAACAGAATTGATAAAAAAAAAATAACAACAATTTGCTCTTCAATTGCAATCGCAATAAGTTGATGACTTTTTCTCGCCAACGTCCAACACTTGCAACCGATACTCTTGACGCTTTTAGTTTTCAATTTTCAAGCACTTCGTCGGCAAAAACGATGACGACGCGACGCGACGGTGACGGTGGCCGCAACGGCGACGCCTATCATATTTCGTAATTTAATTAAATTTTCATTTAGAGTTTAATTTCATATAGCGTTTTTGTGTGTTTAACTTGTTGTTTGGTTTACTTTTTCTTTTTTTGTTTGTTCTGTTTTACTTTCTTTTTTCGAATGTACGCTTTCACTTCAATCTCATTAAAATGTACAAAATGCATGAGTTGCTCAGATCGCTTTTTTAATTTTAATTAATTGTATCGTGAGTTTTGTTTTCTTTAATTAATTTGTTCCCCGCGTTGTAAGTGTGAGTGTTTGTGTGGGTGTGTTTATGTCAGTGTGGCTGTGTGTCCATTTCATTGTGTGTAAGAATATGAAAGTATGCAGTGTTATGCTTGTTTATTTCCCTAGAAGGTATAAAAAATTCATTCTCCCGTAGTTCGATTTTTCCCCTCAGTTTTCGTTTCTGTTACGTACTTTACTTATGCAGCGTATTGTTTATCGACCTACTCGATAGTCGGCGTAGAAATTTGTTCTAACCGAATTTGTTACGTTTTGTTTCGTTCATCCTACTAACACGCAACGGCACACAAATCGAGATGCGTTTAGGTGAAACTATTTCGCGCACTTTTTTTTCTTCTTTTTATTTGGTTTCTCGCTTAATTTTCTAGTAGTAGTTGCTGTTGTAATTTGGATTCATTATTAATTACCTACTTTCGCTGATTAGCTTTACTTGCTTACGGTAGTGGGAAAGGAACAAAACGAGCAAACACGAACCTATGCAGAGTGCACCGGAGTATTTGGCACAAACCGTTGCTGTCACGTCACTCGAGGCCGTTCGCTGGACATCCACGTGACTTTCGCCGATCTGAAAGTAGACAAAAGGAAACCTTTAGAATGTGCAGGTCTAGAAGAACACATTAATTCGACCTGCTCCTTTTCAGGAACGAAATCGGCAGCAGAAACTCCCACACTTCAAAAAAATAACCCATACAATGTTCTTGCCATATCTCAAATATGACAACCCTTTATCCTTGGATTATCAACAGCTAACCGAGAGTTGACACAGAACAAATTGAATTGAAGTTTATTGCGTTGATCCATGCAGTATAGATCACCCTGGAAGGCGAATCCACGGGAGGCGAGTCGGGTTAGTTTATTTACATACAAATGGAAAATCTGACCCTCCCACTCGCATCCGTTTGGTAAATCTCCAACAACGTGCCGGATTATCTTTCACCAGTTTGACGTTTGTTCCTATCTGTATCAGTAACGTTGAATGGGTAGTTAAGATTTTGAAAGATTTAGAGCAAAGCCACTTCCATTTCCAGTTTAGCATCGACTTAGCAAGATGACGGGTAGTCTTGAAACATTTTCCAGACCTGGAAATTCCTTTCACTATGAAATAGCAATTGACTTGGCAGGTTCTTATTGGCAATGATACCTGGCCTGACTCGGCTGAACCCTGCTCAGGTAATTGATAATAAATGGCCCATTTGTATTTGCTTACTCGCCTACATCCGACCCGAACTGATGCAACCCATTGGAGATACATTGTATATGTTTATGTAATAATATAATCTAGCCAGCTGCCATGCACACAACTGATAATGGATTCCTGGTACCATCTCCTATAGGTATATGTTGTTACATACCACAACTTTAGTCCTGGATCATAGTCAAATGGGTGTTGTTGTGTTGTTTGCCTGGCTAAACGCAATCGGTTTTATGAACGACGACGTATCCCACTAAACACATATCATAACATTTTCCATTATTCCATTACCCGTTCCACAAGAGAACGCAACTCCCCTGCACTGGTAGCCGGTCAAACGCATGTCACAGATCTAGTGCACAGGTCTTCTTTGGACGTAGGTATGTGAAGCCTGTGCACGTTAAATTGCGGACACCTTTCGTTCAGTGTGGATTTTGAACTATTTCACGGATCGCTAAAACGTTTCACTTATATGACAGCTGAAACTCTCCTTATTTAGTGGTACAACATGTTTACATTCTTGTTACATTCAGTAAAATGGCGTCGAATCAAGTGAAAATGCGCTAACACATTTTGTACGAACGGCAGCAAAATCCGAATATATCGGTACGCGATCTTGCCAAGAAACTAAAACTACCGAAAAGTAGCGTGTTTTGTGTTTGCACATCATTTGATCAGCACTTGACTGTGGATCGGAAGGTTGGAAGTGGAACAAATCGAAAAGTATGCTCCCGACAAGTGGACCAGAAGGTGGTAGCCATTATTGAGAAAAATCCCAATCTTTCTGTGAGAAATGCGGCTCGCAAAGTTGGGAAGTCAAAATCATACGTACAAAACGTGAAGCAGAGTCAAGGGCTGAAGGCGTACAAAGTGAAAACGTTCCCCAACGCGATGACAAGCAAAATTTCACTACAAAAAGTCGTGCTAAGGAGCTTTACACCAATTTTTTGCACACATTTTCGTGTATCATAATGGACGACGAAACATACGTACTCGAAGACTTCCTTGTCTGGATGTTCACACCGCAATGCAAGGAATGCCGTTTTCGAGTATTTCCGGACAAAGAAGTATTTGATTTGGCAGACCATATGTAGTTGTGGTCGAAAATCTAAAAGATGCGTCTCCACCGGCACTATCAATAAGGATGTGTATGAGAAAGAATATCTGCAAAAACGGTTGCTACCGTTTATCAGAAGCCACGACTCTCCAGCTCTGTATTGGTTTGTCACTATGCGAAATCCGTCCTGGAATGGTATAAGGTACAAGAGGTCAAATACGGGCCAAAAACAGCCAATCCACCAAACTGTCCATTGACATACATATTCTATGAAATCACCACTTTCATGTTTTTTCAGGTCCCCTGAAGTTCCAGCTGGTGCACTACTGACAGTCTGTCTTATTTGACCAGAAGATGTCCAACAATTTATTAAATAACTTCGCTAAAGACATGCCCCCATTAGCTTACATGAATGATATATGCTATGTTGCTGCCAGCACTGCTCCGCGGTGTAACCGCAACCGAACAACAGTGACAGATAAACAGGACAGCGAAGAATCGGGTTGAAACGTCACTTGTAATACCGGTAAGTGATAATTTCAACATAGAATTGCATCCGTCTAACTTCACCGAGCACCCAACCGTAAGTCTAGTGAGCCCATGTCGCACCTCTGATGTATTATCTCCTACCGCAAAACAATTCCTGACTCTCTATTATCAAAATGTGAGGGGCATTCGTACGAAAAGAACGACATTTTACTTAGCTCTGTCCAGCTGTGACTACGACGTCATAGTGTTGACTGAAACATGGCTTCATTCTGGCATAATAAATTCTGAACTCGCTTCGTGTTACACCGTCTTTCGATGTGACCGCAGCACAGCCACCAGTACTTTTGCAAGAGGTGGAGGGGTTCTAATTGCCGTAAAATCTAGTTTGAATTGCAACTCCATTGCTCTGCTTGATAGTGACGATTTGGAACAAATTGCAGTATGCATCAAACTTCCGCAGAAATCCATATATATGTGCTGCATTTACATAAGGCCAAACTCGAGCCTTGAATCGTATTTCGGACACACGAACGCAATCAGACAAATCGCTGCACGAGCAACGGAGTCCGACTATATCATCGTCTTGGGCGACTACAATCTTCCAAATCTAGTGTGGAGTTTTGATGAAGATGTGAACGGTTTTCTTCCTATCAATGCATCCTCAGAGCATGAGTTAGAGCTAACTGAATCACTTTCTGCGATGGGCATGGTGCAGATCAATTCGCTTCTGAACATGAATGGAAAACTGCTTGATTTGGCGTACGTGACTGATCCATGTGGCACTGAGCTTTTTGAACCGTCATCCTCCATTCTCAAAATTGACTCCCATCATAAACCGTTTGTACTCCGGATAGATTCAAGCTGTCACGTCAATTTACCGATCGAAGGACGTAGCTTAGACATGGATTTCGACTTTAGACGATGTGATTTCAACGCATTGAATGCAGAACTGGTGAACATTGATTGGATTCGACTATTTCAAACTGCATCATTGAACTGGGCTGTTGACGGTTTCTACAATCGACTGTTTGAAATTATCCGCGGCAAAGTTCCATTTAAAAGCAGGAGTACGCATCAGAGTTTCAAACAACCATGGTGGACTGCTGAGCTTCGCCGTTTGCGCAATCGTTTGCGGAAGACTCGCAAAAAATACTTTCGATGCAGATCAGAACAAAACCGAATACTTCTACGTGACATGGAAGTACTCTACGGGGAAGGCCAAACTACCGTGACTATGTCAATCGTGTGCAAGCTAACTTGAAGGAAGATCCAAAAGGTTTCTGGTATTTTGTGAAAAAGGAAGAAGCAGAACTCGATTCCGTTAAATGTTCAGTACAACGGATGCACTGCGAACACAGTGAACGAGGCAGCTGACCTGTTTGCAGAGTTCCTACAGACCGTGTATTGCACCGCATCTTCTGTAAGTATATCTGAAAGCGTCAGAAACATTCAATCAGTTGAAATGCATTTACCACCGATGACAATTACTCGGCATGATGTCCTTCATGTACGTAGAGGTCTTGATACCACGAAAGGTGCCGGTGACGATGGTCTACCGCCGTCCTTTTTCAAAGAATGTGCTGATTCTCTAGCAATTCCTATCGCTTTGCTATTCAACCGATCACTGCAGATCAGAACATTCCCTGATGCGTGGAAAATCGCTGCAATAGTTCCGATTCATAAATCCGGGAGCATCAACAAAATTGAAAACTACCGAGGTATCTCCATTCTGTGTTGCCTTGGGAAAATGTTTGAAAGGATTATTCATGGGCTACTTCTGAGGAAATCGCAGCCATTGATAAGCGAATTTCAGCATGGATTTGTCATAAAACGCTCCACGACATCTAACTTGATGTGTTATACGCATGAAATCAACATGACTATGGAGAAACGTGGTCAAGTTGACTCCATCTATGTTGACTTCTCAAAAGCCTTTGATAGAGTTCCGCATGAATTAATCGTTGCCAAGATGCATCGAATGGGATTTCCCTCTTGGGTGACCGAGTGGATTGGATCTTATCTAACTAATCGCTGCGCTTACGTCAAACTAGGATCAACGCAGTCCCAGAAATTTAGCATCACTTCCGGCGTACCACAGGGGAGTATTTTGGGACCTCTTCTCTTCGTTCTATTTGTCTACGATTTGTGCCTACGACTGCGATCAAAACTACTATTGTTCGCAGATGATCTCAAGATATACAGAATTATTACTTCAGCCCTCGACTGTTGCGCTCTTCAAGCTGACTTGAACGAGTTGTTACACTGGTGTTGCAATAACGGCATGGAGTTAAATATTGCGAAGACGAAGGTAATTTCATTTACTCGCCGACAGTCATTCATCCAGTTCGACTACCGAAGTAACTCGCACCCTCTTGAGCGCGTCAACTCTATCCGTGACTTGGGCGTTTTAATCGACAGCAAGCTGAAGTTTGACGAGCACATAGCACAGACTACCGCCAAAGCATTCACAGTTCTTGGTTTCATAAAACGTAGCACGCAGTTTTTCACGGATGTGTACGCACTAAAGGCTTTGTACTGCTCGCTTCTGCGAAGTATACTGGAATATGCCGTTCCGGTGTGGGCTCCGTACCATGCAGCACAATCATTGAAAATTGAGAGGGTGCAGAAATGTTTTTTTGCGTTACGCACTACGCCAGCTACCGTGGAGGGCCGGCTATAGGCTTCCGGAGTACACCGATCGTTGCAAACTTATCGATCTCGAGACCCTTGTATCCAGACGCACCAAATTACGACGACTGTTTGTGTTCGACATGCTTTCAGCTAATATAGACTGCCCGGCTCTACTTCAAAATGTAAACATAACGGTACCTCATCGTCGGCTACGTAACCAGCTATTCTTTACGCTTCCAACGAATAGGACAACATATGGCCATTTCAACCCTTTCCTCTCATGCCTGAGAGATTTTAGCAATGTTAGTGTAGCGTTTGATTTTAACATTTCGAAGACCGTATTTAAACATAGGCTTAAGAATTTAGGTTAAGATGTAGTCTTTACAATAATAATTGAAGACGACAAATAAATAAATAAATAAATGAAATAAAAAAAAAAAAAACAGAAAAAAGAGTAAAATATATTTGTACAAACAAAATAAAAAAAAAAAATAAAAAAAAAAAATTTAAATTTTAATAATAATAACAACTAACAAAAAAAAAAAAAAAAAATTAAAATAAAAGCTAACAAAACCTATTTAGATTAAATCAAAAAAAAAAACGAAAAAAAAAATTTTTAAATAAAAAAAAACAGAGTTTTTAACAAAAAAAAAAAAACACCGATTGGTGGGGGGGGGCAAAAAGGGGAAAAATTTTTTTTTCACTCCACACTCTGCCAATAATGCAAATCCCCGCTATGAGGCAAATCCCCGCTATCGAGCTTCAAAACTGCTAATAATCATCGATTCACTCGCGAAAAAGCGGAAAAATACTCTAAACTAATAATTTATGCCCGAGTGTCACAATCTTACCACTAATAACCAAAACTAAGCTGATGTAACTTTTCGTCACCGGACAACCATAGAAATTGTAACAAAAACAAACGATAATAATTATCAAGCTAGTTTGAGTGTATGATTTAATGCAGAGACGATTTTTGATTTCACTAATACTACTGCAAAACGCTTATTAGCAAATTTACCAGAAGTTGAAAGTTCACAATGGCCCGCAGGAAGGAAACATCGGTAGCTCAACGAAGTAATGTTATTTTACTTCGGTTCAGTTCGGAAGATTGCTGAATCCCTTGGTATTCCTAAGTCTACGGTATCGGACATCATCTCCCGACAAAAAATTACCGGCAGCATTGGAAAGTCGCAGATGTGGTCGTCCCCCGATTCTGTCACAGCAAAACAAACGGTATTTGGCACAAGCCGTCAAAAAAGATCCGATCATTAGTGGCGGTAAGTTGGCAGCCGATCTGGAACCCATCGTCGGCAAAACTGTAAGTCGGTTCACCATCAGTAGAGCCTTGAACGAAATAGGAATCAAGAGTCGTACGCCTAGGGAAAAGCCATTCATCAGTAAGCAGAACAGAGTGAAGCGTTTGGTCTACGCCAAGAAGCATGTTAACAAGCCGATGTCGTTCTGGAAAAAAGTATTATGGACAGATGAAAGTAAGTTCAACGTCAGAGCTTCAGATGGCCGTGTTAGAGTTTGGAGAACTGATGGGACCGCTCTAGAAAGAAAAAATATGCATGGAACTGTGAAACATGGCGGTGGATCAGTTATGGTATGGGGTGGTATGTTCTATGCTGGAGTGGCCACCATGGAATTCATCGAAGGGATAATGTTCAAGGAAGACTACCGGGATATGCTGGAACGTAACATCTCAAAATCTACCAGGATACTCGACTGGACAGCAACTTTGTACTTATGCACGGCAATGACCCCAAGCACAAGTCGAAGCTTGTGACAAAGTATTTGGCCGGGAAAAAGATAACCGTGCTGGATCACCCTCCCCAAAGCCCAGATTTAAACCCAATCGAGCATCTATGGGATGAAATTGGACGTGAACTGCAAAAGAAACATACTTCCAACAGAAAGCAATTAATGCGGGAGATTGAAGCTGTATGGAACACTCTTCGTCCAGAAGCAACGCAAAACTTGGTCGAATCTATGCCAAGACCAGGGCTGGCAAATTTCATTTTCAATGAAAAATGACTAACGATTTTCACCGCCCTACGTCTGAAAATCTCATCGGTCGAGAAAACGATGACGAAGATTTTCTTCTAAATCTCATCGATTTTTTCGTCATGACAGTACGTGACAGTGTTTTTGTCATCGCTATTACAAGCGCATTTATTTATATTATTGTAAGTTTCATCACAAAACTTCAAATAAAATTTCCACTGTATCGAAAACATATTATTGCTTGGCTTATTTCAAGTAAATTAATTAGAAATTTGTTAAACAAAATCGTATAAGAAAAAATCTCATGACTGCATGATGGTGTGAGATTGATAAGAAAGCTCATGATATTTCATTTCTTCTCGTGACAGTGAGATGGCCTATTTTTCGTCGTCACATGATGGCCGTGAGATTTACCAGCTCTGGCACTACCAATTTTATTAAACAATCCTCCCCCTCCCCCTCAACATTTTTTTTATTTTTTTAATTTTAATTTTTCAAACAATCCAAAACTCCCAAAAAAAAAAAAAAAACAAAAAACCAATTAACCATTTTTTTATTTTCCCCCTTTCCCAAAATGATATTCTTGTCCGATCAATTTGGCACCACAGTTACATGCTGGCGAAGGTAAATGACCACAGGGCGTCTAATATGAACCAATTCAAAACCGTAATCAAACGAATTGGGGACGAAATGCCGATGGAAGTCGTGACGGTTTCGAAAAACGTCTGGAGCTGATCAAGAAGATTAAAGGCGGTGTTATTCCAAAACATATGCTGTAGTTGGACAGTATTATATTGCAATATAATGGGTAAAGTTATCAATAAAATCTGGATTATCGATTTGATATAAATAGTTTTATTTTGTATGAGAATATATTGGACACGGTGTACAGCGCGATCCCATTTAAAGGAATCTCAACTATATTTGGAATGCGGGAAACACTTAATAGAACAACGAGCACCAACCCACATTGATGGCTCATATTCGCAACTATACACATGGTACGTATCGCTTCGATTGCTTCGCTTCGATTACATCGCTTCAGTTTCACTTTTTTTTTTTTGTTTTGAGACCAGCCCAGAAAAGAAAAAAAAAAAAAAAAAAAAAAAAACCCCCAGCCCCCAATGCCCCCCAATGACGAAAGATCGTTGCTGAGCGGTTCGGCAGCCGATGACGTTGGAATTGGGAAAATCAGCAACCTTTCTGCCAACCCAACGCTTTTATCCAAAATCCCAGTGATTTATCTTGGAAGTGCAGCAGATTTCTCGGTTTCCAAATAGGCGAGTATCAAGTCATCACATTAAGGTGAATCGCTGCTCCATGTAATTTTTCCTATCTTTTATCTCGCTCTCGCAAACTTACCTTGCTATTTCAAATTGATAAATCTCGATTGTTAGTGAATGAACATCGAATCGAACTCTATCAGATTGATCACATCAAGTAAGCATACAAACTGATGTGATTAAATTTTCAATATCTAGTACAGATTCTGAGTTGTATCAATTCTAAATGTTGAGGTAATGGCTGCCGCCAAGAACGCTTCAGCATAAGCCCTTAATCTCCCCTCGCCCCCCCCCCTTTTACACTATTTCCCCCCAAACTTTTTTTCCCCCCCCCCCCCACCCCCCCCCCCCCCCCCCTCCCTTTTTTTTCATTTCCCCCCCCCCCCCCCCCACCCCAAAAACCCCACCCTACCAACTTTCTGCCAACAAACCAAAAAAACACCTATGGAAATTCAATTCAACCGCCAATAAATCTTTTATTTTCGTTTTAACCCAAACCAGATATGCTAAATGTCAAATTTCCATTTAAATTCAATCAAATTAAAATTTCTCAAAACTTCGTTCGAATCAGTTTCTCACTCACCTGCTGCATGTTTCTCCACTGGTCGCTGGAGATGCCATTATCGAAATCCAGCGAATTGTGCTCGATTTCACCACCGTAGTTGCTGTCGCTGAGTCCAGGCTTCCCCAGCCGGACCGGATCGTCCGGTTGAGCCGGCGTTTCCGTTCCGTAAAATATCAGATTCCAGTGCGTTATTTGAGCTGTTCCGATGAAAAGCAAAACCCCTTCGTTAGTAAATTGAAAGGTCATCTGAGGATATAAATAAGAAAATGTAGCAACAGACCAAAATCTACGACAAAACAACAGGGACAATTGAGTATGAAAAACGACAATCACTTCCTAATTATAATAATGCATTCTCGACACTGAACAAAAAGAAGACGACGGAGAAAGTTATAAAAAGCAACTAAATATTAGTTCGCTTGTGAGGTAATTAGCTAATGATGTTAATTTTGCAAAGAAATTATGAAAACTCCGAGGCATCGTTCTTGTTGTCGCGTCTTCTCGATAGCTGAAAGAAAGGAAAACTAAAACTAAAACTAAATAACTAAAACTGCGCCCTCCGTGCCGCATCGGAACAAGTGAAAGCGAAACTTTCTCGCAGCACAAACCGAATTAAGGCAAACTTAAAAAAAAAGAAAACTGCATCAACTAGACAGTCTGGGGGAACATGCATAAAAGACGAAATATCTGCACGGGGCGCTTCGTCATTAATGGAAGGGAAGCGAAACGGTTAGCAACAAAAATGTTTGAAATGTTTAAAGTTTTTAAACCGATTTGTGGGGCAGCAAGGCGCACTCGCGACCGTGGGGTTTTCCTTTTCGCTTCAGTTTTACAAACAAAAACAAGCGAAAAAAGTGTCGCTGCTTCCGGTGCCGAACGGAGAAGTTAAGTTTCTTCGTTCATTTTTGTCCTTCCAGCAGATGCTACCAAACGTACCAAGCGGGAAACTTGTTTGAGCCCGGGAAAACAGCTTTTCGAAGAAGACACTTAAGTACAAACGGGAGAAGAAAAAAATCCGCTGAGAAAATCGTACAGATTAAACTTTGGTCCACTATCACTACCGGTGTTTTGCAGCGTGAAGAAGTTTTGCATGTTTTCTGGCCGCTCTCTCTCTCGGTTTCAAATGAATTCAAACCATACAAGGGTAGTTTTCTCCCCATCGCCATTGAATGATGAAGCTGCGGCGCTGCACAGAGTTATGATGAAAAACCGTTGGGAAAAACATGAGGGACTAAAGTTTCCCGGTTTGCCTCCTCTTCTCTGGGAGGTTGGTTCAAACTTGAGAGCAAACATGTACACACGAAAATAGCTAGCTACACACATACACGGACACTGACAGTCGGGCAAAGTTTGACTAAGTGGCTTAACCGCGAGGCTGGCATCTTGCACGATGAGGGTTTTACCCCGATCTTGGTGCCAGTAAGTGGATGAAATGCTCCCACAGGTTGGAAGGTTGCTTGTTACCGTCGAGGGATCATAGTTAGTTGGAAGGGATTTCATGAAAATAATAGTTTGCTCCTGGAGCGGAACAGTTTAAACAATTTTCTAGTCGGTTTATGGCACTCGGGGACTTACGCGATGGAAGATATATTGCCATACAGATGTGAAAGAAAAAAGGGGGTGAATCAAACTAAAAAACATCCTACGGAACTACAAAAATAAATCAAAGGAACTGCAAGCCAAATAACGGAATCAATCCAACTAAGCTGACGGTACCCTTTCCGCTCTTGGACCCGCTGGACACAAACTGCGAGCTCTGCGTCCGTCCGTAGAACGGTTGAACCGACTGCAGGCTGGAGGAAATCTTCCGCGGTCCGATCGCATCGATGATGTCCGTGTCCGGGAAGAAGATCTTCGTATTGGCCCGCGAGGGTTTCCCATTGGTAACGACGGAGCTGGGATTCGCCGGGGACGGCGAACTGACGTTAGGTTGCGGCCGTTCCAGATCGTCCCGGATCGAAGAGTACGGTTTCAGCTCCGGATAGAACTGCTGAATTTTTTCGTACTGCTGAAAAAGCTTCGGAATGCGGGCGTTGGTGGTGGAGAAGCGCTCGTTCAGGAATGGGCTTTGCGTTGTAAGGCTGGTCGTTCCGGCGCTACTGCTGGCGGTCACCGGCGGCGACGGTAGGTTGGTAGTTGAAGTGCCCACCGAAATTGGTTTTCGGGACGATGCCCTCGAGGGGGTTTGCGAATTACTATCTTTGACCTGTTTGGGAGCTTTGATGGCGACCTGCTTCTCGGAGATGCCGGAGGACGCTGCGTTGAACTTTTCGTTGCGATTGTAGTTGGAGTTTTGCGAAGTAGCGGGCTTCGGTTTCGGGGTCTGATTTTTCCTGTTTCCGGTGTTGTAATCGAATTTCTTACCGTAAGCGTTCACGAAGACGCTCAATGTGGTTTGACCGTTTGGTCGGGCTGTCGTGGTCTTGGAGGAATTTTTGTTGGACTTGTTTTTGTTTTTGTTCTTGCGGGACGGCGTTGCCGCAGGTGGTGTCTGATAGGCAGGAGTCATTCCGAACTGTGACGCTGCCGGAGTATAGGTCGCAAACTGTAGTTGTTGCTTGCGGTTCGGTTTGCCAAGGCTCGTGCTGCTGCCACCGCTACCACTTCCGGTTGAGTAAAAATTCTTTGAACTACCTACCGAATAGCCATTGTAGCCGGACGCTGGAATGATCGGGGGTAGCGGGGGCGGAAGAGTCGACAGTACTCGTGGAACGTTGGGTGGATCGTTAGGATCCGGTGCACTGCTGGAACCGTACAGAATCAACGACCAACCGCGAATAAGCGAGTATCCTGTCGATGGGTGTTGTTGTTGTTGTTGTTATTTGCGATTAGTGGTGTTAGTAAATCCATTAAGCGAATGCATGCATAGAGATTAACAGGTGGGGAAACGAGAGTTAATTACAATGACACATGTAGTGACACTAATTGCTGTGGATATCCTGCTAGTCTGTTCGGAGACCCCCCGGATGGAAATGGACGTGGCTGGAGATTAAGTGCATGGTGGTCGGTTTGTGGGTGGCATTTTGATGTGGCCCCGAGCTGAATACAGTAAATAATTATCGAAGTTGAAGCGTAATATCTTCTCCTGATTGTATGTGTATTTCCTGCAGTGTTGTCTCTATTTATATGCGCAAATTATCAGTTCAATGATTGATGACTGATTGCCGAAACCAAGGATAATTGAAATGTTCAGTGCTGTTTCCGACGCTGATAATTGTCGAGATCTCATTAATTGACATCGAATCGATTGAAGTGGTTTGCAAATTCAAGGAGGCACTGGTACTTCAACAGTGAAACCGAGCGTGGTGGTGCATTTGATGTTGATAGCAGAATTACGCTCGTTATTGGGACCAGGATACAGGGGACGTTTAATGTGTCCACGGAACCGCTGCTGAAAGTGGTTTGTTTTGCCGTTCGATGAGATAATTGATGAAACTGAATTTGAATGTTTACGCTTACTTGGAAAAGGCAGTTGAAGGATTATATAATTTCAGATTCATTTTTTGTGATGGCAAAGGTTTTCTCTAAGAAACGTCCAAAAGCATAGTTGGCTAAATTTAGAAGCTAAGATTATAAAAGTCCGCTTTTGAAAGGTTCAGTTCATATGCCTTCTGATTGATTCTAGCATTCTAATAAAAATGGCACTGGGGCTGCATCTTGGCCCTTAACAGGAGCCGACAATACTGAGCTGGTTATGCTTTGAATCGTGAACAGTATTGACATGAATTCATTAGCATTTTATCCCGATTTTTTTCAGCTCATAGCTTTGACTCCATCAATTTTTGAAACTGGATTCTCGAGCTTTTCAGGACATATTACATTTTAAAGAATATTCTGTGATCAATTTTTAAGTGATTTCAAATTTCATTCCCCGTCCCCGCTGTTTTGAATAAATCACAAGCGACTACTCTTTCTCTATAACTTATCAGCAGGAAAAAACACATGAAGCATGATATCAAATCGGCTGAAAAGTTCCCGGTCTGAAACCCAGGCGGCGCCACAAATAAAAATTGAATCCGTCGAAAAGATAGCTGTCAGAATTTCACGGCATTCCGACTATTAGTTCAGAAGCTACAGTGGTTGTAGTTACGCTACTTATGTGATTTTCAAAACAATGGATGTAAACGAGTTTTGCATGTTAATTTAACATTGTTTTTTGATGAAAAAAAATACCATTTAAGCAAAAACTTGACTTGATAAGTGTTATTCAAACTCTACACCCAGGAAAATCCAACATCATTGACTGGTATGCTGCCTTTAAACGCGGTTGTAAGGACATCGATGATGCGCCACGGTCTGGTCGGCCAAAAGAGGTGGTTAAACCGGAAAACATTAAAAAAAGCCCACAAATTCGTTTTGGCAAACCGTAAAGTGAAGTTGCAGGATATAGCTGACACTTTGAAGATTTCAAAGGAACGCGTGAGCTTTATTTTGCATGAACATTTGTCCATGAGAAAGCTGTTTTCTAAATGGGTGCCGCGTTTGCTCACAGTGGACCAAAAACAACACCAAGTCGATTATTCCGAGTCCTGTTTGAAGCTGTTTTGGCGAAATAAAAAGGACTTCCTGCGTCGGTATACAACATGGATCCATTTATACACTCCTGAGTCAAATCAGCAGACAGCTGAGTGGACAGCGCCCAACCCGGCGAAAATGGAACAGTTATGGCGTCCGTTTTCTGGGAATTTCATCGATTCATCGGTTGATCGACTACCGTTAAAAAGGCCAGACCGTCAATAGCGATCGCTACATGGACAAACTGGTTCGATTGAAATCTAAAGAAATCGAAAGAAATCTAAACTAATCGTCCCCATATGCAGAAGAAAACAGTGCTTTTCCACCAAGAAAAGCTGTTCGCAGACCTAAAAAAAAATGCTTGCTGGAAAGAGATATCGCTCGAATCAAGAGGTAATCGACGTCTATTTTGAAGCCAAAAATAAACTGTTCTATAAGAAGGGAATAGAAATGTTAGAGAAACGCTGAAGTGAGTGTATCGCTGTTGAAGGAAATTATGTTGATGAATAAAGTAAATTTTTACAAAACAAAAATTGTTTTCCCAGTCAAAACAAAAATTTGTTTTTTAGACCGGGAACTTTTCAGCCGATGTGTTAACATGGCAAAAACTTCCTTAAGGAACAAGCATAAATAGCGAGATAGCTGAGCAGGGAGTAGGGCGCTGTGTCACCGAACTGAAAACTGGAAAAGGATTATAAATAGACTGGAAGTGATTTGGAAACGGACTGGAAATGAACTGGAAAGGGACTGGAAAGAAACTGGAAAAAGACAGGAAAAATACCGAAAATGGACTGAAAATGGACTGGAAATAGAATGGACAGAAACTAGAAAGAAACTGGAAATGGACTGGAAGAGGGCTGGGAATAGACTGGACATGGACTGAATATGGACTGGAAGTGGACTGAAAATGTACTGGAAATAGGCTCGAAATGGAGTTGAAATGGACTTTAAAAGGGACTGGAAATGGACTGGGAGTGGGCTGGAAAGAAACTGGAAAGGGACTGGAAATGGACTGGAAGAGGACTGGGAATGGGCTGGACATGGACTGGATATAGACTGGAAGTGGACTAGATATGGACTGGAAATGGACTTGAAATGAACTGGAAATAAGCTGGAAATTGAGTTGAAATGGACTTTTAAAGGGACTGCAGATGGACTGGAATTGGATTTGTAATGGACTTGAAAAAAACTGGAAATCAACTGGATAAGGACTGGAAATGGGCTGAAAATGGACTGGAAGTGGACTGGAAATGGACGGTTAATGGACTGGTAATGGACTGGAAAAGGACTGGAAATGGAGTTGAAATTGACCTTAAAAGGGACTGGAAACGGATTTGAAATTGGCTGAAAATGGACTAGAAATGGACTGAAAGTGGACTGGAAATGAACTGGAAATAGGCTTAAGAATGGACTAGAAATGGACTGGAAACGGACCCGAAATGAACTGGAAAGATACTGAAAATAGACTGGAAAAGGACTGAAAATGGACTAGAAATAGACTGGAAATGGAATGAACAGGGACTGGAAAGCTACCGGAAAGAGACTGGAAGTGGGCTGGAAACGGACTGGAAATGAACTTGAAATGGACTGGGAAGAAACTGGAAATGGACTGAAAATGGAATGCACAGGAACTGGAAAGAAACTGAAATAGACAGGAACTAGAAAGAAACTGGAAAGGGACTGGAAAGAAACTTGAAATGGACTGGAAGAGGACTGGGAATGGGCTGGATATAGACTGGATATGGACTGGAAGTAGACTGGAAATGGACTAGAAATGGATTGGAAATGAACTGAAAGCTACCGGAAAGAGACTGGAAGTGGACTGGAAACGGACTGGAAATGAACTTGAAATGGACTGGGAAGAAACTGGAAATGGACTGAAAATGGAATGCACAGGAACTGGAAAGAAACTGGAAAGAAACTGAAAAGAGACTGGAAATGGACTGGAAAAGGGCTGGAAATGGACTGGACATAGACTGGATATGGACTGGAAGTGGACTGGATATGAACTGGAAATGGACTAGAAATGTACTGGAAATGGACTGCAAGTGGAGTTGAAATGGACATTTAAAGGGACTGAAAATAGACTGGAATTGGATTTGAAATAGACTGGAAATGGACTAGAAAGAAACTGAAAATGGACTGGAGAAGGACTAGAAATGGGCTGAAAATAGACTGGAAGAGGACTGGAAATGGACGGTTAATGGACTGGTAATGGACTGGAAAAGGACTGGGAATGGAGTTGAAATTGACTTTCAAAGGGACTGGAAACGCATTTGAAATTGACTGGAAATGGACTGGACGTGGACTGGAAATGGACTGGAAATAGGCTTGAAAATATACTAGAAATGGACTGCAACGGACTGGAAATGAACTGGAAAAATACTGGAAAAGGACTGGAAATGGACTGAAAATGGACTAGAAATAGACTGGAAATGGAATGAACAGGGACTGGAAAGAAACTGGAAAGAGACTGGAAGTGGACTGGAAACGGGCTGGAAATGAACTTGAAATGGACTGGAGAGAAACTGGAAATGGACTGAAAATGGAATGCACAGGAACTGGAAAGAAACTGAAATAGACAGGAACTGGAAACAAACTGGAAAGGGACTGAAATGGACTGGAAGAGGACTGGGAATGGGCTAGATATGGACTGGATATGGACTGGAAGTAGACTGAAAATGGACTAGAATTGGACTGGAAATGAACTGAAAAGGGACTGGAAAGAAACTGGAAAGAGACTGGAAATGGACTGGAAAAGGGCTGGGAATGGACTGGACATAGACTGGATATGGACTGGAAGTGGACTGGATATGAACTGGAAATGAACAAGAAATGTACTGCAAATGGACTGCAAATGGAGTTGAAATGGACATTTAAAGGGACTGGAAAAAGACTGGAATTGTATTTGAAATGGACTGGAAATGGACTAGAAAGAAACTGAAAATGGACTGGAGAAGGACTGGAAATGGGCTGGAAATGGACTGGAAGAGGACTGGAAATGGAGGTGTCAATTGACTTTAAAAAGGACTGGAAACGGATTTGAAATTGACTGGAAATGGACTAGAAATGGGCTAGAAGTGGACTGGAAATGGACTGGAAATAGCCTTGAAAATGAACTAGAAACGGACTGGAAATGAAATGGAAACAGACTGGAAAAGGACTGAAAATGGACTAGAAATATACTGGAAATGGAATGGATAGGAACTGGAAAGAAACTGGAGAAGTTGACTGGAAACGGAGTGGAAATGAACTGGAAATGGAATGCACAGGAACTGGAAAGAAACTGAAATAGACAGGAACTGAAAAAAAACTAGAAAGGGACTGAAATGGACTGGAAGAGGACTGGGAATGGACTAGATATGGACTGGATATAGACTGGAAGTAGACTGGAAATGGACTAAAATTGGACTGGAAGAGGACTGGCAAGAAACTGGAAATGGACTGAAAATGGACTGGAACTCGACTAGAAATGGATTGGAAAGAAATTGGCAATGGACTGGAATTGGACTTGAAAATGACTGGAAATAGTCTGGAAGGAACTGAATAGGACTGAAAATGGACTGCAAATGAACTTGAAATGGACTTGAAATGGACTGGAAATGGACTGGAAATGGATTTAAAATGGACTTAAAATGGACTGGAAATGGACAGGAAATGGACAGAAAAAAAATTTGAAAGGGGACTGGAAATGGATTGAAAATAAACTGGAATCCGACTGGGAATGGACTGAAAAAGAACTGGAAATGGAATGGAAATTCGCCTGGAAAGGAACTGGAAAGAAACTAGAAATGAACTAGAATTGGACCAAAGGCTGACTAAAAGTAAATTGGTACTCTCCTCGCGCGCCGCTAGCACGCCCCTAGTGTTGGGATTCGAAAATCTTTGACAGTGGTTTGTTTAAACTTCTATGGAGAACAACTGGTGGAAGTTTGATCAAAGTAGTCGATCGCGTTCAGAAATAACGTTAAATGGAACTCGAAAGAAGAAAAAATATTGTGCACAAATTCCTGGAAATTCCGGAGTGGTCCGGTTCCAAGCTGGCTAAACTGCTGAAGATGCCGAAAACAACAGTTTGTCGAGTGCTCAAAACCTACAAGGAAACCCTGAGTGTGGAAAGGAATCAGTGGACCTACGAAACAACCTGAACCAGGGATCGTCAGCTGCGCAGCAAGGTGTTGAGGTGCGTTAAAACGGTCTTTCGATCCGAGATGTGGTCAGAAGGTACAACGCCAACTTTCTAACGGTGCTGAACATCCTGGCCAGGGAAGGATACAAGTCGCACAAAGCCAGTTAACATCCGAACCGGCATATGAAGCAGAATTCCGTGGCCAAAAAGTGTGCAAGGCTCTTATACGACCGCGTTTTGACGAAACACATGGGCTGCACTTTGATCGATGACGACACACACGTCAAACTGGATTTTAAGCATTTTTACCGGTCGCGACTGGCCGTTGGGATGTGCCGGGAAGATTCAAGTTCGTGTTTGCCGACATGTTCGCGAAGAACTCCATAATTTGGTAAGCGATTTGCAGTTGTGGCCTGAAAACGGAACCGTTCGTCACATCCTCGACGATGACATCCCAAGTTTACATCGAAGAATGCCTGAAACAGCGTGTATTGCCGTTCAGCCAGAGTCATCTTTCGGTCCGATTTAGCGAGCTGCCACTACTCCAAGGTTCTGGAGTGGTATGCTGCCATCAAGATCGATTTTGTTCCCAAGCTAATGAATCCTCCGAATTGCCCGGAATTTAGACAAGTCGAAAAATAGTGGGCAATTTCAAAGCAGCGACGAAGCGGCAGGGCAGTCAAGGACATCGTACAAATGCGGGTAAACTGGAATAAATGCTCTGATTTCGTGTCCGTTTCCACTGTGCGGGCACTGATGGGCTCCGTCAAGAGGAAGGTTCGAGATTTCGTTCGAACTGGAGAAATCTCGTTTTTCTTTCATTAGGGCGAATCTAACATTGAGAGATTCTCTCTGGGCTCACTCTCTCTCATTCATTACAGCGCCATTATAAAACTTTCGAGGCATTCTTTAGTACAGATCGAAACACAACAGTGCTGGCTAGCATACTCTACAAATAGTAGAATGAAAAACGTAAAGGTGATTGGAATATGAATGAAAGAAAAAAGTAGTCAAAGAGAGTCTCTCAATGTTAGATTCGCCCTAATGAAAAAAAAAACCCTAAAAATGCCGTCTAATGCTGTAACTTTGAAGTTTTAATGAAAGTACTGTAAAGCAACTATTAATGGACTTTTTAAACTTATTGAATCACGAATTACAGGTCTTTTTGTGCGTGCCAATTTACTTTTAGTCATCTTTTAGGATTGGACTGGAAATGGAATGGCCATGGAATGGAATTGAATGAGTTTCTTGAAATTTCAGAACTTTTTAGGAGATAGTTTCGGAAAGAAATATTCAGTCACTGTAAAAGGTTAAGGAATACTTAGGAACGATTTTTCATAGGACTTCTTTTATAAACTCATATCATATTTTCTCAACGCAGTAAAGTATTTATTCGTGTTAGATTTTAAGATCATTTTTATGCTTCTTTAAGGTGAAGGTTGCAAGAATCCGAAAAAGGCCGTCATAATGGCCGATTTCCATCGCCTCTTCCAATTTTAGAAGGCACGAACTACAAAGATGCCAAGCTTGAATGAATATATTATTGCATAGCAGAATACAAGTTTCTTAGATTCTTAGAATCGTGCCCTCAAAAATTCGAAGTGGCAAATCGGCCATTTCTGTACTCTAGCGACCTTCGGCCAAAGGTGACGTTCAGTCACCTGGACCTGGAGAATCAAGTGTTAGTCGATTGGTTTCCTCTAGCAGTCGATGAATCAATAATATCTCTTAGGAGATCTATATGAACATCTCTCAATGCTAGACGTTTCTCATTTACAAGATTTTTTTTTAAATAGGATAGTGCGTTTTGTAGTTAGTCCTCCGTTATTGATCAAAACTTGTGTAATTGCAAAGAGAATCACAAAGATAGACCTTGTGAGTAGTGCCCATCTTCAATGTACCAGTTACAATTCATTCTACTTATAGAGCAGTATCGGTGCAGGCCACGTCCTCAGGGTCTTCGGGGACGTGAAGGATGATAAGTTTGACAATCGTTATTTGAGATTGCCAATCTCCGTACGTCTCAACAATTGTCAAGGGAAGAATAGTTTTGTTCTAGTGAGGTTGGTTATTTTTAGATCATGGATTGACTGTGGAAAGTGATGCGATCAATGAAAGCGCGGTAGACTGATTTTTACTTTCAATCTAGTGGGGATAAAAAGAGGCAAGTGACAAATGGCAAGGAATGGGATGGGCATGGGATTGAACTCCCGACCTTCTGCTCAGTAAAAAAAAACGGAACCTAACCATTTCAGTATCCTATCTGCCAGCTCCTTTTGCATTTTTTAGAACTTCGATGGATGATCTCTAGCCTATCTTAAATTTAATCATCGACTTCTTCTCCTACATACAATAAACGTAGACTAGCCGTTGCATGAACAACATCGGAAACCGTAGATTTGGGTTTTTGTAATCTGGAAGCAATAGGACAAAACATTTCAAAAATTCCTTTTTTAGGATTGAAATTTACAATACTAAGGATTTCTGGAATCATATATTGGTTTGCTTTCCTGCAATTTGTGATAGATAGGGAGATTAAAAAAATCGCCCTGAACAAAATAAACTGGGTTTTCTCCATTTCCCACCTATTATAAATTATCGACACCTTATAAGCGTATGCTAGTCCTTTATCAAAATGACGACAGATGATGACAACGTACTACAAGCCGCTGCATTTTTCGATCCGTAAATTGACGCCATCCAGGAAGTAATCACCATCTTGCAAGATCACGGACTGGTAAATACAACACACACACATCAAAAACCACAAGTTCCCATCTTGCCGTACGTCGAAAGTAATTAGTTTGTGTCATTCCCTGTCAAGTACTGCACAAACAACCCAACACATGTTTTTAGCTTTGCCGCTTAGCCATCGAAGCAACATCACAGGACGACGGCCACCACCATCACCCCATCCGCCCTCCACCAACCGACCGGTTAAGATCCAGTACAGCGGCCCCACCCTTCCATTAGATAGTGCTACTGCTATATCAATCTCACCTAAAAGACGACCTTCGTTGTGAATCTCCAGCTGCCAGGTCCCGTGCGGAGCTTCGCCCCACGTGTGCACCGACATGAAAGGCCACTGATTGAAACCGGAACGAGATAAATCGTGAGATCTGGCAACGAGCAACAGAGCGTTAGCTTGGGAGAACGAACGAGGCAAAAATGTTTGCATCTCACCTAGGTGTCAGCAGTGTGACTCGGGTGCCAGATGGCGAGGTCAGGAATATTTGAATATCGCCTCGTCGTTGGGAGGTCAGCGTGATTTTGGCTTGTACGTGCTCCAGATAGTTGACGCCCTTGCAGTGTTCCACCAGCAGCTGCAGGGTAACTTTGGTTCGCGGTGGAATTTGCCTGTTTGAGATAGAAGCGGACAGTGAAAAGTTAATATTATACATGAATGATGCTCTGGCTTGGCAGAAAGGAATAAAAAAAAAAGTCATATGACGTACTTGTCCAGATGGGGTGCGTTGATTTCGCAGATTTGCTGCTCCGGGACGGTTCGCCACGTACGTGCTAGTTTGACCATCGCAGCCGCATCCATCAGGCCGTAACCAAACGAGTGCGACACCCGCCTACCGACCCCGTTTTTTGACCATGTTGGGTCCTTCAGATTTCCCGGTTTCGCCGTACGGACCACTGGAAGAATACACAAGGTAAAAGTGAACGAATGTGGAATCAGATTTTGTTCGAATCAACGAGCTGTGAAACAGCAATTCCTTTTGATGGAATGGATGCGTGATTTTAATTTGAAAATGGAAAATGTAACCACGAGCTTGCTTACCGATGTGCTGTAGATCTCGCCACGTTAGATTAGGATTTGCTTCCAAGACTAGGGCGGCTATTCCCGCTGCTAGCGGGGCCGACGCGGACGTTCCCGTGTGAGACGATGTACAGGAGTGATGTAAATCCGTTGTGATCACCTGTTTTTCGTTGGTGTTCCCGCTGCTATAAGTGGTCGCCAGAGTAGAGCTGCACATTTCCGAAAACCTGTGCGGAGGAAAGCGAAAGTTAGTAAATCAATCATCTTTCGTAACCTTCAGAAACTCTTACCAAGGCACCAATCCCTCCTGTGAGGCACTCGATATCGACAGGGTCCAAATGGAATTTGTGTACCCATCACAGTTGCAGTTATCGTGCTCCCGACCACCGTTGCCCGAGGCCCATATAAAAATCGACCCCTTGCCAGCGCGTCCCTTCCGGACACCTTCGATGAAAGCCCTCGTCGCCATATCACCCGGTCCGTCGACGGTTTTCCCATCGTCGTCCGGTCCCCACGAGGCACTATATATGTCGATATGTTGCGAATTCAGGCCCAGCGATTTCGCTTCCACCACATCGGTGACGTCGCCGTCCAGCATCCGAACGCCGCCGACTCGAGCGCCGTACGCGATACCAACGGCGCACTTGGAATTGTTGGCCGTTGCGGCGACTTCGCCGGCACACCGAGTCCCGTGCCGGTTCGAATCTGTGAGGTCGTAGTGCGGCATTGGATCACCGTCGTTTCCATTGACGTCGTACGATGCCTTGGGGTCCTGCGGGAAGGGAGAAGAGGAGACGGGTTTAGCGACGTTTTGAATTTAGATGACTTGAATTAAGTCAACTTGATGGTACTCAAAGTATCATGCGTCTCCATGGGATTGGGTGGGAGGTAAAATTCAATTTATTTTCATTTTAATTATTTTCATTTTGCGAAAAGTTGTGCGATAGAATCAATGAATTTCGACTTCTTATTCTGAACGGCATATCTGATTTTGTAAACAATGAAGGGAAGAAATATTCTAACGTTAAATTCTTCAAACCCTTAGCACTTTCACGCAAACTAGGACCTCCCACTCAAGAAATAACATTTCCCTAACATGACGGTGATGCTAGTTTCCGTGGGGGTGTTTTATGTTTTGAGAAATTCACGTTTGAATCTTTCTTCCCTTCTTTATTTACAAAATCAGATACGACGTTTTGAATAAGTTGTCGGGAAATTTCTAAAAAAAAAAAAGTAAGTGGGGTACACTCAGCGAAATAGACTCTCGATATTCATAAGATTGCATTATGGTTATTTGCTATAAGAAATCAGTATGAATTTCATAAATTTACCTTATGAAATATAATGATGTTGGGAAAATAAAAATATGGAGCAACCTGGGATTCGCGTTGAGGTTATGGTTCCAGTGTCTTGCCCACTAGTATAAATCAACAGTTACAAGAACAACGTCGTGTGAAAAAAAAATCCATTTATAAGTCAGCCTTATGAAATTCGAAAGCATCGTTCATAGGTGGAACCTTATGAAATTCTCAAGTTTATTTGCTTGAGTGTAACTTAGCAATTTAGATCGGCTCTCGAGTGATTCATGAATACGGCCTAAAAGCTAATTGTAAACTATGACGTTAAAGAAATACACGACCGAGTCCTTTCCGAGTCTTATAAAATCTAGGTCAGAATAACTTTCACTTCAAGTGTTTGAAGCTGAAAATCACAGCTAACGTTTGCATTAAAAAAAAATGGACTTTTTTAAATTTTTAATTGCTTTTGATAAATTTCCCATGAAAATTAATTATTTAAGCTTACTTGCAAAAAAAATTCTACGCCCTTGCGAGCGGCCTTTCGACAGTTAACCGAAAAATTCGCCACCGAAAACATGAGTGTAGGCATTTTTTTTTTTTTTTTTAACTCTTTATTTGTTCCAAATTTATTCATATTTACATTTCATGTTAATCTAGGTGCTCCACTACTACCTAACGTATCAACCTTAATTGTTAAAATAGTATCTAATTTTGTTTACATTGTTCAGCCTTAGCAGTTCATATTTTAAACAGGTTTTTATTCCTGCGTGTCATTAACAATAATAATCTTAAACTAAAAACAAACTAAAATTAACTTAACTAAGTAAGGAATAAATTGCAAAGAAGATTGCAACGATTTTTATCTAAATATAAATTGTTGGAATTTGGTCTAAATCTCAACATTCGAAATTCTAGTACTTCGTTATACTGTACCAGCGCTTCAAAATCACTTCAGAACTTTGTTCTAATCCTTTGAAGATTTTTCCTGGACACACAACTACCATATTGGAACAGCATAAAGCATGGCCGGTCTAAAAATTTGTTTAAAAATTAGTAGTTAGTTCTTCAGACAAAGTTTGGATTTTCTGTTTATAAGAGGATATGAACATTTTATATATTTATTTCATTTGGCTTGAATGCCTTCAATGTGATTTTTAAAATTTAATTTTTGATCAAGTAATAGACCAAGTATTTCACTTCGCTTGACCAGAAAATTGGAACACCGCTCATAGTAACGATGTGACTACTACTAGGTTCCAAAAAAGAAGCTCTAGGTTTATGTGGGAATATTATTAGTTGAGTTTTGGAAGCGTTGGGAGAAATCTTCCATTTCTGTAAATAAGAAGAGAAAATGTCCAAACTTTTCTGCAGTCTCCTGCAAATGACACGAAGACTTCTTCCTTTAGCGGAGATGCCTGTGTCATCAGCAAACAAGGATTTCTGACAACCCTGAGGCAAATCAGGGAGGTCGGAAGTAAAAATGTTATATAGTATCGGCCCAAGAATGCTACCCTGAGGAACTCCAGCTCTAACAGGTAGTCGATCAGATTTGGAATTCTGATAATTTACCTGCAGAGTTCTGTCAGTTAAATAATTTTGAATTAATTTTATAATATAGAGCGTAAAATTAAAGTTTTTCAATTTAGCAATCAAACCTTCATGCCAAACACTGTCGAATGCTTTTTCTATGTCTAGAAGAGCAACTCCAGTTGAGCAGCCTTCAGATTTGTTTGAACGAATTAAATTAGTAACTCTCAAAAGTTGATGAGTAGTTGAATGGCCATGGCGAAATGCAAATTGCTCATCTGCAAAAATTGAGTTTGTATTGATGTGAAGCATCATTCAATTCAAAATTAGCTTTTCAAAAAGTTTACTGATTGAAGGAAGTAAACTTATTGGTCTGTAGCTAGAAGCTTCAGCTGGATTTTTCTCGGGCTTCAAAATTGGAACAACTTTGGCATTTTTCCATTTGCCAGGAAAGTATGACAAATGAAAACATTTATTAAATAATTTTACCATGAAAGACAAAGTACTCACTGGGAGTTTTTTGATGAGTACATAGAAAATTCCATCATCACCTGGAGCCTTCATATTTTTTAACTTTTAAGTTATAGTTTTTACTTCATCCAAATCAGTACCCCAGGATTCATCAAAAATATTTTCCCATGAGGAAATATTCAGATAATCAAGAGCAACCTGATTCTCAATAGGACTAGTAAGACCCAAACTGAAATTATGGGAACTCTCAAACTGCACAGCAAGTTTTTTAGCTTTTTCCACATTTGTTAGCAATATTTTATCACCTTCTTTGAGCGCTGGAATAGGCTTTTGAGGTTTCTTCAAAATTTTGGAGAGTTTCCAAAAAGGTTTGGAACTCGGCTCTAATTTTGACACATTATTTTCAAATTTTTTGTTCCTCAGGGCAGAGAAGCGTTTTTTAATTTGTTTTTGCAAATCTCGCCAGATAACTTTCATGTGCGGGATCACGTGTTCTTTGATATTGTCTTCTACGGATATTTTTCAGAGGGATCAAACGCTAAAGATCGTCGTCTATTATAATTGTATTGAACTTTACCTCGCATTTTGGAACTGAGACAGCTCCTGCTTCAACTATGGAAGTAGTCAGAGATTCAAGAGCATTATCGATATCATTTTTAGTTTCCAAAGGAATATTAGGATCAATGTTATATTCCATGAATGTTTGATATTGGTTCCAATCAGCTCTATGATAATTGAAAGTAGAACTGTTGGGATTAGAAATTATTTTTTGAGATATTTCAAAAGTTACTGGAAGGTGATCCGAACCGAAGTCAGCATGGGTAATCAATTGGCTACGGACGAGTAGACAACACCACAAATATAGGGGGGGGGGTTGGCGCAGAAGAACAGCAGGTGGGGCTGTGGGGGTGTTGGATGTGTAACCCCCCGCACAACTATTATATAATATTATATTACCAGTGGCACCATGTGGGGTATTCCCCCCCGGGTGGTGTGTTGCATTAACACCACCAATGATGAATTTTTTCCCCTTATGGCGGGGCGTCTTTGGGGCGCCCCCGGGGGGATTTTTTTTTGCTGCCCTCCGCTTGGATGGTAAATAGGCAGCTAATCGTGTAAGTTGACCAAATTTTGTTTCAACATGAGTGTAGGAATGTTTTTGAGTTCTTTCTTCGTTTTATTTATCAATTCCTCCTCAGTTTTCGCGACAAAATTGTTGGAGTAGATCTTACGCTTCAGGTTGGCCCAGAAATTCTCGATGGGACGCAGCTGGCGGACGTTGGGTGGGTTCGCCGACTTGGGTACCATATCGGTATTCAGCCGCTCCATCTCCTCCAACGATCGCTTCGAGTAGTGGGCCGCATCAGATCTGGCCAGAACACCGCGTCTTCGCCCTTATGGCATTTCTTGATGAACGACACAACTTCCGGCAGGCATTTCGTACTATAAATTTCCCCGTTCACGGCCAGTCCGGAGCGAAAGAAAAGCGGCTTTGACATCCCCTTCTCGCTGATTGTCATCCACAGCAGCACCTTCTTGGGGAACTTGGTGTGTGAAATGGACTTCACCTCGGAGCTCACTTCCTTCGTGGGGGAAGTAGAATACGAAGTGCCCTGCCAGTCGTTGCCATCCAGGGTGAGATTGGTCTCGTCGTCCATCACCACCGCCACGTCGCGATTCGCCGGGAAAATCGAGTTGAGCATCTTATTCAGCTGCTTCAGTGCCTGCAGCTCCGAAACCAGTGGACGCGACTTCCGCTTCCTGACATGTATGTTCATGTTCGCCAGGTACTTTTTCACTGTTTGGCCGGTTGAACCGACCTCCCGGCCAAGCGCACGGAGCGATGTAGCCACTTTTTCCTCGTCGGCCGTCCGGAACAGGGCTTTCTTTCGATGCTCTGATTGTTGTCTAACAGTGCCAAGATGTTGTAGATGCCGGAACGGGTGTATCCGGCGTCCACAAAGTGCCGCACGATGTCCGTTTTCGACGCGGCGGGGTGCCGTTCTTTGAGCGAAGTTGCTTCACTGTTTTTGCCATCACGGTTAGAGTTCGACTGATAGAGCTGTCAAATTTTGTCTACTGACTCATGTGTTACTATGATTGATGCTGCATGGGTAGTTTCGTCAGTGCGGGTGAAGGTAAATCCATGAAAAATCGGCAATTTTTGTCCATTTTTTTAATGCAAACGTTATAACGTACAGAATTGTGTAAACAAAATGACGCAGCCAAAATAATTTGAAAAATTTCATTCAATTCAAAATGACCGTTAACATTAGGTGTGCTGATAATTTCTGAAACAGTCTATAGTATAGTGTATAGTCCATGCGGTCAAAGTGACAACTGAAGGAGCTCAAGGCTTTCCGATTTTGGGTGTCACTGAATAAATCACATGCTTTGTTTGCCTTGCCAAACATACAGGCGTCATTTACTGGCACTGGCAAATGCGCTTCACCGAACGATACGGATCACGACACAAAAGGAGACGATAAGAGTTTGGCTCAGCGTACACAACGATTTTGCATGAGTCGGGGCCCACTAGTTTCATTTGGTATACAAAAACTGATCCATTCACATTCTGTGTATGTTGCTGATTCTGAATATGATGGTTCACCGGTTGTTACAGCCGGCGAATATAAATCATAAAAAAAAACAGTTTAGTGCAGATTATTGGAAATGTGCGCTGTAAAATAACTTTATTTTTTCGCAGCATAGCAGTAAATTTTTTTTTTAATCAATTCGTTTATTTGTTCGGCTCAGGCGTGTATAACACTTTGCGGAGCCGATATTCAATATTGTTATTAACAATGTTTTATAATTGATTTTAGTCAAAGTGGGGTGCCAATTACTCGTGGCTAGCGGTTAATGGGTCACATCATCGTTTGGAAGGGGCTAGAAGGTAACTTATTTAACAGCAGTAAATGGTTAATATGAGACATTAAAACGTTGATTCTAGGTGGGCATTCAAAAATTCAAATTAATTAACTAGACGTTCGGCTTTCATAGCATTCCTGTCGGCGAAGTCTAGTGATTCTGGCGCTACAGTTGGTTGGCGACCGAGACGACACAAGATTGGGATGGACCGCAGTAGTAGTTCAGACTTAATCGACCGACGACGGCAAGACCGTCCGTTTTTGCACCGATAGGGAAATAAAGGCACACGACCTCAGGGCGATCCTGTTTTTCGTAATTACGGCCCATCCAACGATATTTCGCTACATCGTCATTTTTATTCATTTCAATTACACCCTTTAGTATAAAAATTTAGATTATAAAATAATGTTACATAGAACCGAAAAATTGTTTGCCAGTCGGTCAATCCAGCAACACCTGCATGAAAGGACTCCATCTGGTAGCGTTCGGTACCGGGGGATACACGCTTAGAAAATTTTACAGTATTCGGTAATTTTTTACCGAACTTTCAAAAGCTGAACGTTCGGTAATCCGATTTAACGGATTTCTGTAAAGTTCCGGTAATTTTTTACCGGAATACTGGAAACTTTCACCGAAATCCGATAAATCGGATTACCGCACGTTCAGCTGTTGAAAGATCGGTAAAAAATTACCGAATACTGTAAAATTGTCTAAGTGTGTACTTTTGTTGGTTTAGCTTGAATGCATCTTCGAATTCAGTTCTGCAGTACACATTTAGTTTTTTTTTTACTGAGGTCGGTAAATTTGTACTGAGTTTTCAAACAGCTGAAAAAGTCAGTAAACTTTGAATCATCAGCACATGAAATGTAAGGAAGATTATGAAATGCTATTAGGGGTATTCCTAGAAAATGTCGTATTTGCAGACAACTTTATATCTATTGTTCTGACATGAATTTTGACATTGACAGCTATCACATCCGAAACTTCATTCTATTCTCTAGTTATTTCAGTGTAAGTTACGCATCATTAGTGAAAGTAAACAAGTTTTTGTGAAGCCGAAATATGTCGAAATTCGAGCCATCAAAGCAGCATTTGCGGGAAGTTTTAATTTACCTGTTTAATTCGAAGAAAAATGCATCTCAAGCATGTGAATTGCTCTCCGAAACATACCCGGACTACAAAATCGACGTTCGAATGTGTCAACGTTGGTTTGCACGCTTTAAAAGTGGTGATTTTGTCACTGAAGACAAGGAACGCCCCGGCCCGGTCAAAAAGTTTGAAGACGTCGAATTGGAAACTTTGCTCGACCAAGACCCCTCACAAACGCAAAAAGAACTTGCAGCAGCATTGAGAGTTAACCAACCAGCCATTAGTAAGCGTTTGAAAGCATTGGGAATGATTCGAAAGGTCGGTCATTGGGTGCCATACGAATTGCGGCCGAGAGACGTTGAGCGCCGTTTTTTCACATGCGAAGAGCTGCTTAAACGGCACATACGGAAGGGTTTTTTGGATCGAATTGTGACTGGTGACGAAAAGTGGATCCATTACGACAATCCAAAACGTAAGGCAACGTATGGATACCCCGGTCATGCCACAACATCGACGGCCAATCCCAATATTCATGGCCAGAAAATCATGCTGTGTATTTGGTGGGACCAGCTGGGTGTGGTCTACTATGAGCTGTTGCAACCAAAAGAAACCATCACGGGCGAAGTCTACCGGCGACAACTGATGCGTTTGAGCCGTGCATTGCGTGAAAATCGGCCGCAATACGCTAAAAAACACAACAAAGTCATTTTGCAACATGACAATGCTCGGCCACATGTTGCACAGCCGGTGAAAACATACTTGGAAACGCTCAAGTGGGATGTCCTACCCCACCCGCCATATAGTCCGGACATTGCGCCATCCGATTACCATCTCTTCCGATCGATGCAACATGGCCTGGCTGACCAGCACTTCCGTAATTATGACGAAGTCAAAAAATGGATCGATTCGTGGATAGCCGCCAAACCAGCATCATTTTTCCGAGAGGGTATCCGTCAACTACCACAAAGATGGGAAAAAGTTATAGCTAGCGATGGCCAATACTTTGAACAATAAATGTATAACCATTTTTTCACAATAAAGCATCAAATTTGCAAAAAAAAAAAGACATTTTCTAAGAATACACCTAATATTTTTTTTTTATTAATAAATATTAAAAAAGAATTTTATATATATTTTTGAAAAATTATTTTTTTTTTTAATTTTTAAAAATTATTTTTTAAATTTATTTTTAATTATTTTTTATTTTAATTTAATTTTTCTGCTGTTTTAAATTTTAACCAACAATTTTTTTTGTAAAATTTTACGATTCTCACAATTTCCGTAGTCGTCGTAAAAGCATCGCGTGTTCAATGTGTGTGGGATATCGAAATTGAAGTCCTCAATTTGAAAGAAAACTTGTTTCAAAGTGCGGAGAAATGCGAGGAGCATGCAGAGCACTGTATGTAGAGCGTTGTACTCGAACTATGTTTGGACTTCCTGGTACTAAACAAAGATTTAGAAGTTTCCTAGAACTCAAAAGTAATTCATGAGGAATCATATAATTCAAAAGTATTTCGAGATTTTTCAAAGCACTCAATAATATTTTAGAAAAATTTTCTGTACTCAGACGTATGAAGTGTGTGCTAAAAGTATTCGATATTATTTAAGGAGTGTTTAAAGAACTTAAAAGTACCTAAGCCCAGTCGAGTATTAGTACACGACACTGAAGAAGTCTGCACATTGTAGACGAAATACGCGTATCTGTCAAGATAAGCAATAAAGGTAGTTGGAATTAAATGGAAATTACTAATCATTCTTCTTATTTTCTAGTAACAGGTATTCCACTAAACAGCTTACACTCTCCATAATTTACCTAAACGTATTTTAATGACTATTTAAAGTAAAATTTATACGATATTGATATTATTGGATGTGATTGATTAATTTAATGTAATGTATGTAAAAATTTAAACAACAATTTGCATTCTATAAAATTTCATTTGGTATGCATTGCAAAAAAATTTCATTTGGTAATCAGATATGTTATACACAGAAAAAAAATCTGAACTTTCATTGTGATGTAAATATCAGAGCATATAAGCTTGTATTTCATTCCACACGAAGCAGCAACTTGCATGAAATAGTTCTATCAAAGACGCGCTTATGCATACAACATTATAGCCAATGTATGGAATTTCCCCGAAGTTTACACGAGCTGTGTAGTCAACATGTTGATTAAAATTATTTTGACCCATTGAACCTGTTTTTAGTTTTCCACTATATATGAAATAAAGTGAAAAAAAAAAATTGAGGCATAATAGAAAGGCGCACTTGCCTGTGTAGAACGATATTATAAATTACCGCAAATCCTCCTTAGCAACGTCTTCACAGAAGTTGTTAGAGCCTTTTCTTATGTCAGGCTACCTATTGTTGTTATGGATTTTTATTTATTTATTTTGAGACTTCATTAAAGTAGTCCGTCAGTTGAACCGCGTAAAAGAAAATACACAGAAAAAAAAATTAATTCTCACAAGCGCGTAAAATTTCCTCTCGTTTAATTTCAAGCCAAAGGAGGCGTAAACAAAGAAATTGTTTGCTATCTTTCATGCGTAATACAAAAATTTAAAATTAACACTTCATATGATCACTTTAAAAAAATAAAAATAAAACATTGAAGCACTTTTTCAAACTTATCACTAGTAAACGCGAGCAAAATCCTTTAAATTCCACTAGAGGAAGCTTCTATTTTGACAGATAGGCCTATTTCGTCTGCGACTTACAGACTTCTTCAGTGTCGAGTGCTCGACTTGACCAAGCCTACACTCTCAAAAAAAATAAATATTTTGACCATAAATTAATCTCAATATGCCGCATCGGTCGTAAATCGTGCCTTGTTCTTTGCTTGCTCCGTTGTGTGCTCCGTTCCTCTCTTGGAAGAACAAAGGTACGGGCGATTCACAGTGGTCGGAAAAGCCTCTTTTTCACGGCGAAATTAATAACTTCTAAAGGTTACGTTTCCGAGTCATGGTGTCTTCTACAAAGTTGTATTTAAAAATCATGTCCATCTTGTGAAGATCTTTTTGTCGTTCCAAACTTTACCGCTAGGGCGGCGCTGTTACTAACTTTTTAACAAAGCACAATAGAACGGTGATGTCAAACACAAGTTTGTAGGGCATACAATTTCAAGCAACCTTGCTGAAGACATCATTTTTCTAGCTCTTTCTTTGAACTAATTTTCTGCTTTAGCTCAGGGTGTCTCTAAAAAAATGAGTTTTTTTATTCTAACTTTTTTGTTTCTCATTTTAAGAAAAGGTAATGTCCAAACAAAATATAGAGAACATTACAGCGCGCATTTTTGCTGAACAAAATTTTTAAATACAACTTATAATTCAAAAGTTAGGGGTAATTTTAACTAAAAATATGCGTTTTTTCTTTTCGACCTTATGATTGTTTAGGCGAGAATTGGCCAGAAAACCATCAAATTCTTGTTTTAATGCATATTAAGGAACATAATGCTATATAAATGAGCCCGGGTACTCCTGAGGCACACGGGCGGGGACTGCTTAGAACCAGACATGTTTTTCGTTAAAATCACCCCTAACTTTTGAAAAATAAAATATACACAAACACTAAGTTCAGCAAAAACATGCATAATAATTTGCTCAACAATTTTTCTCAAGATTATCTTTTACGAACATTTTAAGCTAAAAAGTTAGAATGAAAAAACTGATTTTTAAGGGACACCCTAATCTAAACCAGCAAAATAGCTCCGAACTAAAGCAGTGCGCAAGCGCCGAACGCTCCAGTCGTGAATGAGCAGCCTGTAGCGTATTTTATTGGCTTTGTCTGCGTAACTATACAGCATTCAGTTTTGAAATTTCCATTGGTGTGATTGCGATTCTGAGATTGTGAGATGTGCGATGCAAAGCTGTGTATAATCATTGAAGCCGGTGCTCAGCGATCATCATCGATCAGTGTGTACAATGGACAAGTATGGATCATCGTTTCGAGCATTCAGACAATGCGACAACCACCGAATACTGAACGAATTATTCATGTTCTGTTACGGTTACTGAATCTGAACGAATTTGCCATTCTGTCATGAATGATTTCCAAGCCCTGAAGTAGTTTGGCGAACTCGTGTCAGGCGATTTCGCAACGGTGAGAAAATCGCTAGCAGCTCATCCTATAAAGAGCTAACCGAGTAAGCCATGGATAACGCGGTGGAAATGAGAGCCTTGTGCCCGGAAGGGACGCTTCGATGCAAGGACTTGGATGAGGTTGCTTCGAAGAAAGAAATAAGGCCCCGAGGGCAGGGCTAGTTGAGGGAAGCTCAGATGACCATCCGCATGAGAAAGGGCCGTGTAAAACGCAAGTTGCGGTGATTTAGCTTCCATTTGAAGCAGCAAACAAAGCTCTGAAGATAGGGAAAATTAGAGTAGGCTGATCGGGTTGCCAATAAGTTACAACAATAAAGATAATCGTCCGTAGCATTTTGGGCTGGGTCATGAAACACATACCCTACATATAGTTATATATGATGATCATATTATTAGTTGCTAGAAATTCTAAAAAAAGACCAAACTCGGTAAGTTTCGATACTAAATCATTACAACAGATTTTTGCAATCTATTTATAAAACAATATTTGTTTACATTCGGTTCATTCCAAATTTGGCTCCTCCATTATATTTTAAAGAATCGATAGAAACGTAACATTCTCGCTAAATGAAAACTCCATCATTACGCGATTGCAATTGCTTCTCGATTTTCAATTATTCATCGGAAAATATTTGTTGCTTTCGGAACAGCCGGAATCACCGGCCAACAAGCTCCAATTAACTAGAAATTTGCAAATTTTACGTTGTTATTTCAATGGCTCAACCCAATTAGCTCCTGTCGGGTTTATACTGCATATAGACCAATCGATTCCATAGTAACACCCACTATTCCGCACCAGGATCAACACGTGCTAGGAGGGAGGGTTAGCAGGTACAATATTGATCGAGTATACGCAACTAATTGAAACATTATCGGATAATTATGTTCGAAAAATACCTCGCTTTTCTCGTACTTCCCCCAGCCGGTGCATTTGAGCAACAGTAGGACAATTTAGATCACATGCCACCATCATCTCGCACTTTTCCAGCAAGTCCGATCAATTGTGTCGAAAATATTTTCCTGCAATCAGCGAGCAGTATCCGAATTATAATCTGGCCCCCTAAACGCAACAACTTTAATCAGTCAATATTGGCGCTGAACGTTTCACGGTGGAGTTTAATTTTCAAGCAATTTTTCGTCACGCTCCAGTGCTTAGATGTCGGATCGTTCGTTGTGGAAGATGATGTAACATTCTCGGAATAGGATTTTGTCGAACGAATGGCGCAACAATTGTTTGATGGTGACTGAGCCGGAAATATCCGTGAACTAATTCGAAATTTATTGACCAAATCCGATTTCAAATGGCGAGGAATAAGGCGTGGAAAATTTCGAAGAATTGAAAATTGGATTTTGAATGAATCCTGTAGAATGTTCAATGTATCAGTTTTCCGTTAAAAAAAGAAACAAATGCCATGGGATGATATGACATTTTTATATTCATTGGGAATCATGCACAAACTACGGATTTAAAAATGTTTCATCCTTTCCTTTACTGGTGTTTGAATATTAATGAACCGATGGGAATGGAGATGCATAACTAATTCAGCCAACAATAAATTGACCTTTACGAACAATTGATTTAGCTGAAACAACATTAGTTCAACCATTCATAAATTCAACCGAGAGAGAAAGAGAGAGAGAGAGAAAAAAAAGAAAACTTTCCGCTCAATCGAATGCCGAACAAACAAGTTTCCCGAACCTAATTCAACTCTATAGAAATATTTGGCCCTGAACATAAACCCCAGCGCCCAGCTCAACCTTGTGGGGGAGGGGAAGAAGGGCGGTAAATAAACTGTCCAAACGTGTCCAGAATTTGCTTTTGACGGCTATGCTATGCTATGGTATTTATTTTACCACCCGCTCGCAACGGGGCCGTTTCGTTCTAGCTTTCCCGGCCGAGTTTAAATCATCCCACCGAAAGCAAAAAAAAAAGCTCCCTCTATTTCCCAAACGATGAGGATGTCGGTGGCCAGGACCGTATTCGCTTTTTTCGTTTGTTTATATTCGAGAGGCCACAAGCGCATCATCCCTTGAAGAGTGACAAAACACGGAAAGACACCTGAGCTCCCCGGAACGTGGTCCGATGGCATGGTTGAGCATCAGAGGAAAAATAGTCCGAGTCATTGGGACTGAAGCTAAATGGGGAAAAAAAAGTTCGATCCCGTCCCAGGACGACGATTGTTGGTAGCAAGTGGTGGAATTCGGTATCCCATGTAATACCACGGATGAGTGCTTTTCGAATATGCAATTATGAATTTCGGACGTAGGGAACACTGTTTTTGTTTTCGATGTTGGTCAAATTTTGCAATTACGGAAATTGAACTATTTTAGGTTAGGTTCAAGGCTTATAATATTGGGCTTGTTAAATTGATTTTGTTTTAAAATAAATAAAGCGATAGTTAATTATTTAGAAAAAAAAATCACAAATGAGAGTTTATCAAGTCCGGGTTTCCTCTCAGTTGGTGATTCCACACCGACTTTCCTCGCTAAATAATTATTTGAGTAATGTTTTTGTTAAGGTCTGTATCCAAATGTATCCGGACACCTACAAATCACTGTAACTTTTGAAATATTACACGCAGGAGTGAAGCTGGGAGTCTTTAATGAAAAAAAAAAAAACTATGATTGGTTATTTTACATTCCATATTTAGTGTTCAAGATGGCGACGAATGAAAAGCACGTGCATGAGCTTATTTTGTAAGGCCGTAAGGCAAATCTTGACTTGTCAACACTGAAAATTATTTTCGTAAATTATCTTTCACTCGTTTCGTAAACATTTTTTTTTTCAATTATATTTCTAGTCGATATACAAAGTAGATCTATCAGTCATTGTTTTTCATTTGTCAGTCATTCTTTTTAATTTGTAACAAGATATTCGTTGCTTTTTGTATTGTTTTCGCACAATGCACGAACGTTTTTTCTGTGTCAACAAATGCGTCGTGCTTTTGACAGCTGCACATGTGGCATTAATTGCGAAGCTATCTACATAAAAATTACAAATATGTTTCGTTGCAGAAAACAGCAAATAGATTCGTTAGTTTTACCTTCGAATTTGTAATTTAAACTATAATTAATTTTCAGCGAATACGGAAACTTGCAAAAACATCGTATTCACCTAAATCCACTGCTCACAGTGTGCTCAAATTATTTTCGGAACATTTGCCGGTCGAGAGGAAACCGAGCGGTGATGAAGACAATCGACGTGCTGATCCGAAAGGTGAAGAAAATATTGAAGGAAACCCCAAATCTCTCTGTTCGAACAGTGGCTCGTAAAATAGTAATGTCACCTGTCCACAAATCAAAACAACGTTTGGGGCTGAGGTCGTATAAAGTGAAAACAGTTCCAAATTGCTACGACAAACAGAACTTGACAGCAAAATCACGAACTCGATGATTGTACTGCGGATATTTGACTAGTCGTAAAACGATCCTTCAAGATCTCACGCTGCTCTAGGCCTGGTTTGGCCAGAAATGCTACAGCTTAGCATTTCAGGATGAAGAAGGCATTGAAATTTCCCAAAAACTACTTTGTTTGGAAAACAATTTGCACGTGTGGTAGAAAGAGTAAATCTCGCGTCACTACAGGCACAATCAACAAGGAGATTTACCAGAAAGAGTGCCTGCAGAAGCCATTGGCAAAATTTTTGTTTTTGCTCGATTAGGCATCATGCCATTATGCTTAAACTGTGATGGAGTGATACGAAGCAAATCAAGTGAATATTGTACCAAAGACCACAAATTCACCAAATTGTCCAGAATTACGTCCAATTGAGAGATGTTGGGCTCTGATGAAGCGGAAGCTTTTTGAAAAGAAACATCAAACATCGGATATCAAACATTTTCAACAATTATGAACAAAGACGGTCACCACGGTATTTGAAGAGTCTGTACAAACTCGAATGGATGGAGTTATGCGCAAAGTTCGACAACTTTGTTTTGACTTCGTGAATTATTAAATCATATCCCGTGAATCTAAAACAAACAACTACAATTGAAATATAATGCGAAATTTGTGTTTCACGTAAGTTTGTCGAGTTTTTTTGATTATAGACCTTATAAATTTATTTTCTCACCCGCCCCCAGAGCCACCACAACAAAAATAATTAACAATAATAAAAATATTTCAAAATACCCAAAAAATAAAAGTGTGCGACCGGCCACAACACCAACCCACCCGGTAATTTTGAAAGTTTTTAGAGTTTGAAGTTCTGAAGACTACAAAGTTTCAATACTTCCTCATAGGTCAATTTTATCACCTTGCCGATGGTGAAAGGTATATAGCTTTTCTCAAGCTATAGACCTGCATAAGAGAGTTAAAATTTTACCGTAATAATCATTAGTAGTGACTTTTCGTGGTGCGTTACGGGTTATCAGATCTATCACTGAACTCTAGTCCATTGTTTATTTTTTTATTGTTTTTGGTTGTCAACGGAACATACCTTTGTCATTATTACATTTTATCTCTTATTAAAAGTCACAAGACTCGGATTGAGCCACCATGGATGAGCTTGAAAAAAGGAAAACATGGTTAGGCTTCATTTATGTGAACTCTCAATTGCTAGATTTAATATTCTACAGTTCAAAGTGATTCGGACTAGAGTTCTGATGCATGGTCATTATCAGAGTCATTGTTTGTTTTCTTTGCAATGAATCCGGATTTTACAGATAAAGGGGCGCGCCTATGAAGAGCACTCTGACTCCTCAACGGGTTTTAAGAACGCGATTCATTTCCAACAAAATCAACAATAACAACTGTAACTACACCGAATACATCACACTTACTTACATAAAAAGGGTCCTCCCTTAGCTCAGTCGGTATAGGCGCGGCTACAAAACAACACTATGCTGGAGGTGGCTGGGTTCGATTTCCGGTCTGGTCTAGGCATTTTTCGTAAAGGAAAAATTTCTCGTCTCCCTGGGCATAGCGTATGATTGTACTTGCCACACAATCATACTAATGCAAAAATGGTACTTGGCATCGAAAGCTCTCAATTAATAACTGTGGAAGTGCATTTAGAACGCTAAGTTGAGAGCAAGCAATAAGCTAATTGTGAAAGCAATAAGCTTGAAATGCTGAAGAAGAAGTAGAAAAACTTACATAAAAAAGCAAAGCATTGTAAATATCAATATTGATTATCGGCTCCGCAAAGCGTTACACAAGTCTGAGCTTCCCAACTTGACATACTCTAAGCAAAGGATTCGGGATATATCACAAAAGATCCAATTATTGGTCGCAGTGGTTTATGTTCCGAACAAAGGAAAAAACATATATTCTGGTCATTGATTTCGCTGCCACGTCGTAGAACGTTTATATCAAGGCACAAATAGAAATTCCCTAAAAACTTTTGGAGAAAATTCTTTCTCCTAAAAAAGAAGTTCCTGAAAGTCCTTCATGATTTACGGAAAAAGCTCTGAGATGAGAACTTTTGTAAAAATCTCAGAGATGAGAACTTTTGAAAAAATCTCTTCCAAACTTTTAAAAACAATTTCCCCAAACTTCTGGGAAGATCACTAAGATTTATGGAGAGACATTCACAGATCCTTTCCGGAAAAATCAAATTTATCTTTTGGGAAATTGCTCAAAACCTCTGAACATAGTTCCTCTAGAATTCTGGGGAAAGTTTGTCGAAACTTCTGGGTACCCCCACAAGTCTAGAGTTAATTGCTCCAATCTTCCAACCTTCTGGAGAAAGAACTTCAAATATTATAAAGAAATATTTCAGACCAGAATGTTGGGAAAAATTTACTGGAGAGAATTTCTCGGAACTTCTGATGAAAGATCTTCAAACCTTCTGAAGAAAGTTTCCTAAATTTTTTTTAGAATTTCTTGTTACAATTATGGGAAAGTCCCTCCAATCTTTTGGGGGAAGTTCTGGAGGATACTTATTCCTCACATTCTAGAGCAGTTTACTCAAAACTTCAGTCGAAAGATTTACAAAACATTGTTAGTTGGCTCCTTTTAAAAAAACTGGAGAGATTTTAGCAGAAATTTCGAAGGCAAATATTTTTCAGAAAATACTCCAAAACTTCAAAATTCATTGAAATAGTTTTTCTGTATTTCTTGATAGTTCCTCCGAATTTTGGGTAGGAGTTTGGGAAAAATCTAGCAAAAGTTCATCAAAATGTTAGGTAAAAGTTCTGAACTTCTGAAAAAAGTACTTCTTGGAAATTACGTTCGAATTTTCTGAGGGAATCCACGAATTCTACAGAATATTCCTCTGAATTTCCGGAGCAAGTTGCAAAGAATTTCTGGTGGTTTTGTTTTACTCTCTTTATTCTTTATATTCCAGAGGACACGTATCAGTGATATTGCTTATCAATCTACCCATCCCGTTTTTGGTCCTTCATACAAAAGCATGATGAAGCTAATCAGTGGTTATTAAAGTTTCATTAAAGCCATTCATTTGCTTTAAAGTTATTTTCACAGGCGTGCGTAGGATCAACAAAGTGCTAATTTATCCACTCTAGATACGTGGAAATTTTGACAAACCACATCAATGTTACAGTGTGTCCATCGGGGAGTTTTGGAGTTCTGAAAAATTTTGCACGTGCATGGCGAAAATCCAAACTACTCTCACGCCAAGTTGGCGAAATTGTTGAATGTGGCTAAATCAACTGTTACCAACGTATTAAAAGTGTTCGGTGAACGTTTGTCGACAGCCAGGAAAGCTGGATCGGGGGGAAATCGAAAGCCGGGGGCCACAGCGACGACAAAAAGAGTTGTCCGCTGTTTCGAGCAGAACCCCAACCTCTCCGTCCGAAATGTCGCAAAGAAGCTGTGAGTGGCGCCTTCAACCGCGGATGGAGCTAAAAAACGAGCTGGACTGTCGAATTACAGGAAATTGGTGACTCCAAATCGCGACGATAAACAAAACACGTCGGCCAAAGCACGATCGAGAAAGTTGTACACGACGAAGATTGATTGCGTGGAACAGGACGATAAAACTTACGTCAAGGCAGACTTTAAACAGCTTCCTGGACAGGAATTTTATACGGCAACCGGACGGGGAAAGGTGGCAGATATTTTCAAGCACATTAAACTGTCAAAGTTCGCGAAGAAATATCTGGTGTGGCAGGCCATCTGTACCTGTGGTTTGAAGAGCAACGTTTACAATACGACCGGAACCGTCAACCAGGAAATTTATCTGAGCGAGTGCCTACAAAAACGTCTACTGCCTTTCCTGAAGCGACATAATTGTTCCGTTCTATTTTGACTGGATTTGGCATCTTGCCATTACGGAAAAAAGGCCATGGAGTGGTATGCTGCCAACAACGTTCAAGTGGTGCCCAAGGACAAGAACCTTCCCAACACGGCTGAACTCCGCCCAATCGAACAATATTGGGCCATCGTCAAGCGGAACCTTAAGAAGACTCAAAAAGCTGTTGTGAGCGAGAAACAGTTCAAGGCAAACTGGCGTTCTGCGGCGAATTTAGTGGACAAGGAGATTGTACAAAATCTTATGGCAGGTGTAAAACGAAAGACCCGGCAATTCGCATTCGGTAAAAAGGAAGCTTAGTTTAATATGTCACCTGTATTCTGTATTAACTGAACTTGAAAAAGAAAAAGAATTTGACTTATTAAAAAAAACTTTGATCGAGACACACACATTACTGTTTGACCAAATTTTGATCGGAACACCCTTTATAACGATTGTAGATCATAACCTTTCTGAACTCAAGGGCAGTTTTGTTGACGTAGAATACCCCAAGATATCTCATCATATCTGTTGTCCTTCCAGAAGACTCATTTAATTTGGTCAAATACATATTGTTTTCCAGAAAACTACAGTTACAGCTATAGATTCTAAGTTTTGAATTCCAGGATAGTTTGGATACCCTAGAACATTCGAAGATTATCTCATAATGTCTGGTGTTCTTTCAAGATATTCGATGAATATGTTTCAAAGCACATCGTAGCTTTGCATAGCCTAAAAACTTTTGTTTCAACTGTAGGTCTTATGTTCTAATCTCAAGGATAGTTTGGATTACCTAGAACATGTTATATTACTATATAATGTTTGTTGACTTTTAAGAATATTAATTGAATATGTTTAAATATTTATTGTAACTTTGTATTGCCCAAAAATAACAGATACAACTGTAAATCTTAAGTTCTCAACGCCAGGACAGTTCCTGGGAAAGCCATCCCCCCAGACGCCCCGGTCCAGGCCTTGGCTTTTCTCGATCGGAAGAAGGAACATACGACGCGATGTTCGGCAGCTACCGTAAGAGGTCGGTCAGGGAGATCGCGGACGATCCGAACCATTAAAGACCTATGTACCCCCCGAGAAGTGCCGGGGCTCGAGGCACGGGTGGGTTTTTAGTGGGTCGAGTAGTTGGCACCCTTATTTTCACACCCTGAGTTCTTCAGGTGTCTGTTAGCAGATTTTCCATCCCGTCTACAAAAAAAAACAGAACATCCCAAGACATATCTTCTTATGTATTTTTACTTTCGAAAATATTCACTGAATATTTATTTATCAATTTATGCTCGAATACGTGACGAAACTTTGTATAGCCCAAAAAACTACTGGTACTGCAGTAGATTTCAAGTTCTAAACTCCAAGACAGTTTGGATAACCTAGATGATCACAAAGTTATAAAATAATGACTGTTGAGCTCCCAAAAGATTAATTGAATATGTTTGAATACATATCGTCATCTTATATAGCCCAAAAAAACTACTGTTACAAATGTAGATATTATGTTTGGAACTTAAGGACAGTTTGGATGACCTAGAATATCCCCAGTTTACCGCATAATGTATGTTGACCTTCCACACTATTAGCATAGCATAGCATAGCATATGCGATTGTACTAATCGTGGATGGCTATACAATAGTCAATTATTAATTATATAATGTCCAATAATAATTTTTAGGAGTAATCTACAATGTAGTGTCGCGAAAAGATATTTGGGACTAATACTTTTCCCTACATTATAGAAAACTGCTAGCACACTATTGTACACCTGCCACTTCCCTACAATCGCTGGAAAAGGCAAGGAATGTTAGTACAACATCTACTAGTGAAGATGCAGGGAAGCCATACTATCTCCATAGATGCCTCAGGAATGGAAGTTTGTGTTAGTAAGGGTACCATTCTAACTAACATTCCGGACACTTAACCGTGTTGATCAACAAATTTGGGACTATAAGAACTATAACAAGATTTCAAGTGAAATTGAAAAAAACTCCATTCGAAAATCAGGGTTTGGAATTCAAAACTCCGGAATATGACTCAAAACGGAAGATTTAGAGAAGCTCTATTCGACAAAATAGGGCATACTTTAATTAATATGATGAAATACAAGAAAATGAAAACATATATACATACTGTGGCTTACCTTCTCATTCTTCAATTAACATTGTAGAAAATATCTCTTTCACTCTCGCATTTATTCTTATTCATTCTGAGCCAACTAACTATGCTAAAGGCATAACTCCAGTCTCTCTGGTCATCTGAATCCGCTAATTCCACTATACTATATATTTCTTCTATTTTGCTTGTTACCTTTTCTCTGTCTCTTGCCAACTCTTCCCATTCCTCCAAACTCAGATCTGCGAACCTTTCTACATTTTGTCGAATAACATAGTAAACGATGGTCTTTCTATGGTCCAAGTAAACGATGGTCTTCCTATTTTTCTGTACCCTTTTTTGTATCTAGCGGTTAACTTGAATAGATGATTATCCTCCATCCTAAGTAAATGGCTCCAAAACCTCATTAGAACGCTACACTCTAACCTTTGTATGTTGACCTTCCACACTATTCAATGTATATTGTTAAATACTATAAACATATTTGCAGACACCTTTTTTTTTTGTCCCACACGCTACTATGCACAGCAAATACTTACACTGTCTCCCACAAATACAAAATTTCCGATTATATCCCCCTACATCTCCAACTGTAGATCTGAGGTTCTGAACTCAATAACATTTTGGATAACCTAGAACATCCTAGAAAGTATAACACGTAATAATAATACGTATGCATATATTTTTCTGAAATTCTTCATATTCAAGATGTTCTAGTCAATTAGGCCTTAAGCTCATATATATTTTTTTTTTCACAGATAGAAGAATTGATGTTGAACAAATTTGCCGAACACAGTGTACACTTTTATGCATTTTCAGATTTTAGACAGCCATTTTCCTTTTGGGGTCGTATATGATTCAATAGGTCTGAAGGGGTAAATCACTTAAAAAATAAATAAATAGGTACTATTCGGGTATATTAAGTGCCCACGGGCACATTGGACACATCCAGACATGTTTTGGGTACCAAAACGAAAAATACCAGTTTTGGACTTGTACCAAAAACCCGTAATGAGCCATCTCAAAGTGAAAGTTTGACTTATGCTGCCCCATTTTTAATATTTTATATATATTAATATTTTATATTCTATGAGTATGGTGAAGATGCCACAAATATCCCACCCCATTTTGAATTTCAAAATTTAATGGTTGGTAATTGGTTCTAAAAAGTCGGTCATGCAGTGACGGATAATACAATAAGACCAAAGTCCAATTTTCATACAAAATGGTCATGTTTGGAGGCTCGTTTTTTAATTTTCCTGTGAAGCAATTGAACTGAAATTTTGGCAACTGCCTAGAAATAACCTGAATTTTCATCTGTAATAAATTCATAATTTTTCATTCTCCACTTCAGAAGCTACAGGCACCATCTACGACAAAACAATAAGACCACCTTTTTATTTCCATAGATAAGGCCATGTTGATGAGTTTGAATGACGATCTGTAGTGTACTGATTTTAAAATGACCCGTACATCAAAACTCAAAATTCAGATCCTCAAATTTGAGCATTATTTATGGAAATCAAAAGGTGGTCTTATTGTTTTGTCGTATGCGGGTCTGTAAATTTTAAAATGCTGAATGTAAAATTATGGTTTTCTTGCAGATGCTAATTTAGGCTACTTCTGGACCACAGCCGAAATTTCAGCTCAATTGGTTCTCGGAAAAATGAAAGACAAGCCCCCCAATATGACCATTTTGTATGGAAATCTGGCTTTGGTCTTATTGTATTGTCCGTCACTGTATTCTTTTTTTATTTTTTTTTTTTTTTTTTTTTTTTTTTATAATTTTTATTATTATTTTTTTTTATATATTTTTTTTGGTGGGAAGAGTGTAATCTCTACCCCCCACCATTTTTTTTTCCCATTTTTCCCCTTTTATAAAAAAAATGTTGGTTGAATCAAGAATCCGGGACCGTATTGGACACATCCGGACATGTTCCAAGGTCCCCAGTGAATGTTTGACATCACTTTGAAACCCAAGATGGCCGCCATCGATGCTAGATAAATATGATGTATATATAATGATATAACGATATCCGACGCCATTTTTGGCACTGGCATTGGTTCTGAAAAGTCGGTCAAATCTTACAAAGTTCCATCATCAGCACAGTGCTAAATGTGTAGTACACTAAGGTCTTTTTTACACGCGGGATACGTTCCACTCTTACTATGAAACCGCGTAAAAAAAGACTAAATAGAGTTGATCAATTCACATGCATAAACATTTTAAATTGCTTTGATTTTGTTTGCAAGTGTTACCTTTTCATGCAATTGTCCAAATACATTTTTTTTTAAATTTTGAGTACTTACACCAGTGCACAGTGGGCAAGAACTGATGAAAACTAAGGAAAAAATCTGTAACTTTTGTCGCTTTTAAGCGCGGCTTATAAACAAGGCCATTTCCGCTTGGAAATTGTCTAGGAAATCGAATGGAACTGGTTTCAATCACCGCACGGATATGGTTTTGGAGTTATAGAGCTTATTTTACCCCACTTCCCCTTATATTCTTGAATAATTTATAGATATCTTTGCACGGAGTCACTCAAGATCAACAAAATAGTGCTAATCCCATGTGAAATTTCCTGGAAAATCGAATAAAGGTTGTTTCAACCACCGCACGGCTCTGTGAACGAAGATATGGCTGGTTTTACCACACTTCCCCTAGTATTCTTGAATAGTTTATAGATATCTTTGCTCCGAGTTGCTCAAAATCAACAAAATAGTGCTAATTCCATGTGAAATTTTCTGAAAAATCGAATTAAAGTTATCTCACTTACCGCACGGCTCTGTGAACAAAGATATGGCTGGTTTTACCCCACTTCCCCTTGTATTCTTGAATAGTTTATAGATATCTTTGCTCGGAGTCGTTCAAGATCAACAAAATAGTGCAGTGCCTTGGATTTTCATAAAATATCCATGAGAAGTGAAAATGCCTTTATCCCAGTGTAATGATGATGTTTAATTTCCCGGTTTTCATGGTTACCGCTGTCACTTCTATGCCAACTGAATTTTGTTTGCTGCGATGAACGAAGTCGGCTCTAACACTGTTGTTTTGATTATCAATCGGTAGGCATGAATTTCATTTAACGAAATCTGAATATCATCTCTTGTGATGATTTTTTTTATTAAGTGATTTTGAATCCTAATACGAACAAGGAACAACCAGGGCCGTCATCATCGTCCCAGTAGAATAGATGCTAGCAATGTTGAGCACCCTGGACTGGGCTGCCCTTGCATATTTTCCAATCCCGGAGGTAATTGATATTCATTGTGGTTTATTGAATTTCACTTCTGACATTTTGAAATTCATATTGAAGATGAATCTGTTTACATAAATCATTTTGAAAATCGAAAGTTCATTCTTCTGGTTACGTTTGTTGTCACGAGTTATCATTTGATTTTCGCATGGAAATTATGAGAAGTCAATGTTATGTTGCCTGAAAATCCTCGCATTTGAACCTAACGAGCATGACTTTTATCAAGACTGACTTACACCAAAAATTGTGAATTTTCTGAAAAACTGCCATATGATAACTTTTTGCCCAAAACGAAAAATGTGGTTCAAATCAGGTCGATAGGTTGTTCCGTTCTGGAGTTATCACCGAAAACAAAAAACGACGTAAAAAAGACATCAGTGTAATTGAAAATTGATGTTTGACGCAATTTGAAATCCGTTTTATTTCCATCACTGGGCAAAATGGCCAGTTTCGGAAGACACTTCAAATCACTTGAGAGTTCAAAAAGAAGTACGACGACGGTGTTTAGATAAAGTGCCCACAACCACATTAGACACATCTGGACATGTTCCGGGTACCACAGGGGAAGTGACCAGTATTGGACTTGAACCAAAAGCTATCAGTCGACGCCTTAAATCGCAAGAAAATTCAAGAAATAGTTCATGAGTGGTCAAATTAAGTGTCGCTCAAGATAAGTAACCGGAATCCTCCATGATGTGATCGAAAATCGTTTCATAAATTGAATTTCGAAAGAAGTGATGAAGTGGGCATCTCTAAGAGCGAAAAGTATTGGAGAATGTTCGTCGATATTCATAAAATGAATTATATGAAAAAACTAATCATATCTACTTACATAATTATGTTCCAGATCGGGATGGTCCGACTCCAGACCGTCATCCAGAATCGTAACCACTACACCCTTCCCCGTCACTCCCTCCTTCCAGGCTGGTATCACATTCATATCTAGGCCGTTTCCTCGATTCTACATTTCACCGTGGAAAGAGAGAAAGAGAAAAGAAAAAAAAACAAGAAACAAAGCAAAAACCAATTAGCGCGCCCGTCGGTGTTCCGAACTGCAAACGACATGGAACGGTCTCGACTCACCAGGTACCACATCTCGGGCCACTTGGGATCGTTGAGCTGTATCGTGTAGGGACTCTTCAGCGGTCGAAAGTCCCGCTTCTGGCGCCGTTTGGCCCGCTGCTGTTGCGCCCATCGCACCCGATCGTCCCCGTCGAGCCGCTGTTGGTGATGGGCCGAAGGATTTACGGACCGTTTCTGCACGTGCCGGTGCTCGAAGTGATAGTACCCGTCGAAGATCTGTGGGGAAAATAAAAACATAGAATTGAATTACTATCCGGATGACTTGGTTTGCCTGCAGAACGGAAGTTCTGCATATTCGTCGGTCGGGTGCAAGCAAACAGATTGCACAACCCACTAATTTGGAATACAAATTGATAAAATTATGCAGTGCGGATGTTGTTGGTTCGTTCGAGCGCACGAGAGGACGCATCCGTAGGACCTCATATTAGTTGGAGTTCGGTTCAGGCTGCAGCAGCCCTATCTAAGCAAAATGCTTTGTCAGCTGGCAAATATTTGCATTTTGAATTGTGTGTACCACCGATCGTCTGCATGTGGAAGGGGTGGGAAAATGCATGGGGAGCAACAGTGGATAATATACACCGGATATGTGCGGCAAGTTTGATTAAAGTTTTTAATTTAGCTCACAATACTTCACCCAGCGGTGCGTCACATGTCATTGTTTGTGTGTTCCGACGGGGGTGGATTCCGCAGAGATTGCAGCCCCTTCGGTTCGGCGGATGGTTTCCGGCAATAATGCGAATGGCGGTTTGCCGTTTGTGGCCAGATAAGGCAAGCCTGGTCAGTGTGTAGCTTTCGTGGTTTGAATGGAGTAGTGGTAGTTGATTACATGATGGGAAGTATTTGCAATGTTACGTACATATTAGAGCAGAGGGTAATGCGATAATTAATATTAATGGTCGGAATGTTTGGTGTGGTGGTTACCATTGTTAATCACGATCAACCAAGTTCAGAGTCAGCTCGATCTCATTTTTCTAATAACTGTTTACTTGCGCAACATTGAATGAATTTTAAATTAAATTTACACCGAATCTACTTTAAACTCCACTTAGAACTTAGATTCGGACAACAATCAGACTTTTTTTTTTTTGGCATGGTTTTCGGTCCAAACAAAGATTTCAGAACAACCAACGAACCGAAAAAGTTCGCTCACCCCGGGGGGTTCCACTTGTTTCAAGTCGTGTTGTTTCTGCCTGGGAGATGTTTATCATTTCCCATCCTTCTTGCAGCAACCAGTTATTGTGTGTTTGGGCGCGCATTGCAGCATAAAACGACATGCTGGCTTTTTGTTTGAAGCCATGATATCTGGTTGCGCCTTTCTGTTCTAGACAATCGAATAAGATGCCCAAATTTTGGAAGGAAGCAACACTAACTGTTACTAGACAGACATCGTAATTTCAGAATGAAAAATTGCTTTGCTGTAAAGTGAATGCAGTCTAGCCATTTTATGTCGTAAATTAAACGTCCTGTGGCGGGACAAATTGAGTTCTATTAAGAGTACTATTTCGAAGTAAATCTCATGATCATCGGAATTCTCGAACTTGTCTTAGTCAGAATGCATAAATTACGAATCATTACTTTCACTTTGTCTATCTAACGCCATCATCAAATTACCATCATTTTACTCCCACCTTCTGGTGACATGGCATGACCCTTAGCCCTGTGGAAAGGTTCATTCGTTTTTGCGAGATACAATTACATACTTTTACCGCCCAGTTACCTTCTCGTCACCTTCAATTCCACCGTCGCTCTAAACTTTTCCCACATGATTTCGTTCAAAGCGAGAAGTCGTACCTTATCCCAAGGATGACACCCAGCATCAGTATCATCGTCAGTCAGAGAGATCGTTGACGACGGATACACACACACATGCACGCACAACATTGCATGACAATGCGCATTTGCAAAACCTGCTAGAACTTTGAGAAGAGGATAAAATTACCCTTACGAAGAGATGAAAATTCCATTACACCACTTTTGAGTTAAGTTCATTAGGAAACTTTTCGACTTAATGTGGGTGTTAATTGTGAAATGTGATTAAGGAATTCATACAGTTTGTTTTCAGCTGAAATACATGCAATGAATACAGTTTAACTGAGAAAGCTTTGTCACTGCGGTTTTTCATTGTAATTTGCATTCCTGTGAAGTTTAATGTGGATGCTGAAATGAAGTATTCGTTACTAAAATATGTACTAAAAGACAACTAAATAAATGTCCCATAAGAATTGAAAATTTACTCAAAATAAATATAAAAATTGCCAAAAGATAAAAGAGGATGGCAGCAAAAAATAAGTTGAAAATAACAATGGAAAAACTAAAATTCTCATCTAACATTTTGAAAAAAATACAAACTTGCAATAAAACATTCAACAATTTTCATTAAAAAATCGAAATCTTCCAAAACTCCGAAAACTCCGAAATTTTTCATATAAGTATCACAAAAAGCAGTAACAAATTGGAAATTTGGCCTGGACTGTCAAAAAATAACAATCATACAATAATTAATTTGAGCAATTGATATATAAAAAAAAATCCACAAAAATATGATCAAAAATATCCTAAACCAAACCCAACTTCTAAATAAAATGGCAAAATTCCGAGTTTTCTAGGTTTACCTTCAACCGCACTGACAAAACTACCTATGCAGCATCAATCATAGTAACCCATGAGTCAGCAGACAAAATTTGACAGCTCTATCAGTCGAACTCAAACCGTGATGGCAAAAACAGTGAAGCAACTCCGTTCAAAGAACGGCACCCCGCCGCGTCGAAAACGGACATCGTGCGGCACTTTGTGGACGCCGGATACGCCCGTTCCGGCATCTACAAAATCTCGGCACTATTAGACAACAATCATAGCATCGAAAGAAAGCCTGGTTCTGGACGGCCGACGACCCTGAGCGACAAGAAGCTCCAAAGGATGCTGAAGAGGAAGAACGAGGGAAAAGTGGCTACATCGCTGCGTGCGCTTGGCCGGGAGGTCGGTTCAACCGGCCAAACAGTGAAAAAGTACCTGGCGAACATGAACATACATGTCCGGAAGTGGAAGTCGCGTCCACTGGTTTCCGGAGCTGCAGGCAATGACGCAGCGGCAGCAGCTGAATAAGATGCTCAACTCGATTTTCCCGGCGAATCGCGACGTGGCGGTGGTGATGGACGACGAGACCAATCTCCCCCTGGATGGCAACGACTGGTAGGGCACTTCGTATTTTACTTCACCCACGAAGGAAGTGAGCTCCGAGGTGAAGTCCATTTCACACACCAAGTTCCCTAAGAAGGTGCTGCTGTGGCTGACAATCAGCGAGAAGGGGATGTCAAAGCCGCTTTTCTTTCGCTCCGGACTGGCCGTGAACGGGGAAATTTATAGTACGAAATGCCTGCCGGAAGTAGCGTCGTTCATCAAGAAATACTATAAGGGCGAAGACGCGGTGTTCTAGCCAGATCTTGCATCTTGCATTTTGTCGCGAAAACTGAGGAGGAATTGATAAATAAAACGAAGAAAGAACTCTTAAGCATGCCTACACGCATGTTTTCGTCCGCCATGGCGAATTTTTCGGTTAACTGTCGGAAGGCCGCTCGCAAGGGCGTAGAATTTTTTGCAAGTAAGCCTAAATAATTACCTTCCATGGGAAATTTATCAAAAGCAATCATCTGTCTTAGCTTTTTATCTATCACCATCTGAAAAAAGTACATTTTTTTAATGCAAACGTTAGGGTCAATATTGACCTGGATTTCAAACCTTTCTAGAATTATAATATAAATAATTTCAAGCCAGACACAATGTTCGTACTCCTTTTGAAAGGTTAAGATCTCAAAAATGCATTGGTGGTGGAAAAACCTGGTTCCAGTAACATTGGCCACCGGGAATCTGCCACAAAGGGAAGGAGGTTTTGATTTCGATATGTGAACAGAATTGCATACAAAACATTTCAGACTAGCTGTTGAGAGTTGCCGCCTTCGACAAAGTTTCTCAGTATCCCATTTGTCGTCTTTTGACATTATCAGATTAGTTCCAGATCTTGCCGCAGAGATGGCGCAAAAAAAACAAAAAAAAAAACAAAAAAAACGGGCCAGGCACAACATGAAATTATCCCTGTAAAGTTTCTAAATGTAATATGTGTAAAATATAGGCATTTTCACTCAAAATAATTGCGGAGATTGCAACAATATGAGCAGAATGAAGAGAAACCATCAATTTAGGGTGAATTGGGGCAAAAAAAAACCACTTCCCGTGCTCTACGCTACACAAAATAATTTTCTTACAGAAATGCATTTGGTTTGGTTAAAAAACCAGCGGCTTCGCTTACTTGGGAATTTGGGTCCATTATTCCCATGGTTTATAAATAAACCACGTGTTCTTATATTTGGTATTTTCAGATCTTCCCCTTTGTGGTTCTTTGTCCATTTATTTTTTTTTTAAATTTATATGAAGCATCTGTTTTGGCCAACTCTCAGTAGTATTCACTGGCAAGTTCTTCAAGGTTTCCTGAACTCCTCTACCACAAAGTGTGCTTTTAGGATTTTTTCAAAAAACTACTGAAGTTGATGTTAAATCCGGAACTTTTTCAACGGCTAAACACAAAAAAAGTCTACCAAAAATTCAAATCGGAGTTTAGTAGCGCATTTTTGCAGGATAGATTGAATACAAATACAAAAATATGTACGACGGATGCCTCTTTTAAACTGCTAACGAATGCTAGCAAAAAAAAAACTGAATTGTCAATTTAAAGTTAATAAAAAATACAAGTCCTTATAAACAAGAATCAACAAACCGTTGCCTACTTTGTTACTGGAACATTATTGTGGAAGAAGAATGTTGTCCTAATTAAAAACCAAATAAGTGGATTTTTTTTTAGGAAAATTAAACTCTCACTCATAACCGCAGGAAAATGGCAAGCCATAAAAAAAACTCCACACCGACTGGGTTCGTTTCAAATAGTGGGTGGAAAGCCTACCGAAAACCTCAAAAGTTTTAACTCCTCTCCGCCCTCTTCCTTCACTTTAATCACACTTAACCTCCGAAATGAAGATGCAGCAGGAAACTTAGAAGACTTAGACTCAAAGGGAGAATAGAAAAACAGCCAGGTGAAAGACAAGCTCAACCAACCAAATTAAGCTAATTGAGGTTTAACCCGTCGCAAATCCACCAGATGGCTGCCGCAACCCTTTTCCGTTTCTTTTTCTAGAACCTATCCTTGCCATGATGTGCTCCGTTTTTCTGTTGCGTCGTATGCTGGCGGAAACCATAAGGCTTAAAATTCTGTAAATATAGACGCATACTTTGGATGATAGGGGTGGGGGGAGGTGAGGTTTTGAAAATTTAATCAGTGTTATCGGTGGCACAGTTTACGGTGGTAATAAAATATGGTGAAAATTAGAACGAGCGGTTTTGGGTTGCAAATTCATCGGCGGCCACGGCCAAGGCATGCCAGACGGGAAGGCAATTTGTTTATGGTGGTTACATTGCGAGGCCAATCCGTACGCTGGCCGGCCACATCCTGGGGCATGATTAATTTTATGGGGCATCTTTTGCGGGCCGGAGGTCACAGAGGGATCGCTCTCGGTCGGTTTGATGGATCCGCGGACTCAGCGCCCAAGGGGATTTACATGGATGTTAAATGGATTTGATTAGCATGTTAAGGACTGTGTTTCTAAGTTGGAAGTGCTTCCTGGTTGATGGGATTTAGATTAGTTTCATGTGGACTGTTAATTTTATGTGCGAGGAGGAAACCACAAATTAGGTTTGGCTCGAATGTTTGCCTAAAGATGAAATGATTATACAATATTGTATATTCACTAGACAAACGCCAGGTTTGAAAACTTCACTCCACAGTGGTTGAACATGTTCAAATTAGGGTCTTATCCGTCTCGAAGGTTGTGAAAAATTAAAGTCGCCATTGGCCTGTAATTAAGGTCAAAAATATGCCTTGAGGGCATTATTGGTATTTCTGGCACGTGTAAATCATGGCTTCTAAAGACTGTATCGAAAACAAACTAGCAACACATTTTATTCTCATAGCATGAAATGAAAAAAAAAACAACAAAAATTAAAAACAACTGAACCATTCAATTCAAGTCTTGCTCTCATAGTTTGGACAACAAATAAATGAGAGCAATTTTATTTCCAGAATTTTCTGATTTTGGATTTGATTCCACTCACGAGGACAGTAGTTTTGACGCAATTTTGTGGATGTCGAAGACCAATTCTTTTTGAACTCTTTCATGGTCTTGCACTCCTTGCCACTCTTCTTGAAGTTGCGCTTGACTATAGCCCAGTAGCGTTCAATTGAACGAAGCTGTGGACAATTGGGAGAATTTATATCTTTTTCAACGAAATTTACTCCGTTTTCTTGAATCCATTGTACTATGGTTTTTGCTTGATAGGCTGACGCAAATTCAAAGTAGGGACCTTGTGATGCATGTTTAACGGAAGCGTATTTTTCTGCAAACGCTCAGTATGGTAAACTTCGGCAATGATCGTACCTTCAGTGTAGAAAATCGATGACTTGGAGCCGCAGAAACAAATCGCCTGCCATAAGAGAACCTTTTGGCCAAATGTTTCCACCTCAAACTTCGGAGATGCTGACATCTTTGCCGATGACCTTGGTGTAAGGCGGCGATCCTGTAAGCGTTCTGGAATCTTTTTTCACTTATGTTTCGTCATCGATAAAATCACATGCAGACGGTCGTTGCAAAACTCAATAATCAGTAAAGGGTAACAATATTGATTTTCATCGAAAACTAAGCATTTGTTCCCAAAAATACATAATTCAAATAAATACATAAGTTAAGTGAAGCCTAGAGAAATCTAGAAAATTTCAGTGAAGTCTCGAGAGACTTCAGGGAAACCTTGAGAAATTAAGAAAAGATTAGTGAACTTAAAAATGTTGGGGAATTTGTTTGGCCATCAAGAGAGTCCCAAGAACTTCAGGAAAACCCCTAGAATGTCAGCGAAATTCAAAGAATCACATAGAAAGTCCTAATATCTCAAGTGAAGTTCGAAAAACTTCGGGGATGTCCCTTGAATTACAGTGAAGTTTCAAGAACTTCAGTGAAGTCCTGAGAATGTAGATTGAAATCCGGTGAACTTTGGAGAATCTTATAATTTGAAGAAAACTATCTACAATAGAATTTCAGACACCTTCCTAAAACGTCATGTAAGGCTTAAGAATTTAGAAAAAAAATCCGAGGGCTTCAAAGAAGTTCCGTGAACTTCCGAGAAATTCAGGAAAGTCCTGAGAACATTATTGAAGTCCGCAAATCTCGAGGGCTACCTCGATTATTTCAGGGAAATTCAGTGAAATTCAGGGAGGTCTTGAAACTTCAGAAAAGTTTCAAGCACTTCAGAGAAATCCAGTGAACTTCATTGAAGTCCCTAGATTCTCAGTGAAGTTCGGAGAACTTCAACTAAGTCCCGATATCTTTAAAAAAAAAGTCCCTAGAATTAAAGTACAGCCCAGAAAACTTCTGAAAAGTCCAAAGGATGTCTGGAAAACGCCGAGAATTAAATGAAAGTCTCAATATCTTCAGTTCTAAGAACTCTGAAACTTCGCTAAAGATATTGGGGATGTTCCTTGAATTACAGTGAACTTAAAAGAACTTCATAGAACGCCCGAAGATTTAAGTGAAACCCGATGAACTTCTGCGAATCCCAGGAAACTTCAGCGAATTCCAGAGAACTATACTTCAGATAATTTAACGGATATTCAGAGAAGTACACGAATCTTTAGAGAAGTGCTCGGAACTTCAGAGAAGTGTTCGGAACTTCAGAGAAGTTCACGGTACTAAAGATAAGTTTACATAACTTCAGAGAAGTTCACTGAATTTCAGAGAAATCCTCGGAACTTCAGAAACGTTCACGAAACTTCTGAGACGTTAACGGATCTTTAATAAAGTCCTTGGAACTTCAGAAAAGTTCACGGAACATTAGAGAAGTTTACGAAACTTCAAAAGAATTCACGATACTTCAAAGGAATTCACGGAACTTAAGAGATGTCCTCAGATCTTCTGTTTGATTCACTAAACTTCAGAGGAGTCCTCGAAATTTAAGGGAGATATCAATATCAATGATATGCTGAAGGTTTTTGAAAAAAAATACCACTCAATTTGGAAACATAAAACGTATCCGAAATACGGGACTTGAATGGATGATACACCTAGATCTTTGATATTCTTAACCTTCCTAAGATACTCGGTTCAATTCTGACCCATGGCGCAACTTCAATGTACGCTATCATTTCTATTTTCAAACCAATCGGGCTGAAACTTTCTGACTTTTAATTTTTTACGGAATTCTTCATTTTTGCATAAAAAGATTTCTTTTTAAAATCAGTTCATGGTTGTATTAAATTGTGAACACAGGGAAAAAAAAATACAGAATAACACCCCCCGAATATTACCAATTTTAAAATTTAAATAAATATTTGAGCACCATTCAAAGGAACGGTCCGCACAAAAAATAATAAAAAAAAAAAAAAAACAGAAAAAATTTTCCCCCGGAATCCGCCACAAAGGGAAGGAAGTTTAAGTTTGGCTGTATTAACAGAAATGCATATAAAACATTCCAGACTCATTGGGGGACTCTTTCCGAGCCACGACCCAAGTCCATGGCCCCCCGCCGCCGTAGACGTGTCCCATGACCAGCTTTCCAGTATCCCAGACCTTAACGCTGTCATAGCGACGGAAGGGTGGACGGCTCAGCCGAACACCCGTGACCACGTGGGCACCGACAACGGCACAACGGGGGTCGGCGACGAGGCGACGGTGACGAATGATGAACTCATTGCGATAGCAAAGTCGCTAAAGGTGAACAAAGCGCCGGGACCGGATGGTATTCCGTACCTGGCCATCAAGACGGCTATCTTGCTGGATCCCGAAATGTTCAGGGTGGTGATGCAAAAGTGTCTGGACGAGGGCGTCTTCCCGGACGCCTGGAAAATTCAGACCCTTGTGTTGCTACCAAAGACAGGGAAGCCACCAGGAGATCCATCGGCATATAGACCAATATGTCTGTTGGATACAGCGGGTAAGGTGCTCGAGAGGGTAATCCTCAACAGACTGACAACATACACGGAGGGTATACGCGGTCTGTCAAGTAATCAGTTTGGCTTCCGTAAAGGGAAGTCGACGGTGGATGCCATCCTGTCCGTCACCAAGACGGCCGAGGTGGCAATCCAGCGCAAGAGGCGAGGAGTACGATACTGTGCGGTGGTCACCCTTGACGTGAGGAATGCGTTCAATAGCGCCAGTTGGGCGGCTATCGCCGACTCGCTCCAACGCCTTCAGGTTCCTGGGTACCTGTACAAGATTCTCGGAAGCTACTTCCAGAATCGCGTACTGGTATATAATACAGAGGCAGGCCAGAAACGTGTGCAGATCACCGCAGGCGTCCCGCAAGGTTCGATCCTGGGTCCGGTGTTATGGAACACGATGTACGACGAGGTACTGCGGCTTGAGTTCCCGAGCGGGGTAAAGATTGTCGGGTTCGCAGACGACATCACCCTGGAGATATGTGGTGAATCCATCGAGGAGGTCGAGTTAACGGCCTCACACTCCATTGGCATTGTGGAGAGATGGATGAGCTCCAGGCAATTGGAGCTAGCCCACCATAAGACCGAGGTCACGGTGGTGAACCATCGGAAATCGGAGCAACATGCGACGATTAGTGCAGGTAACTGCACAGTAGAATCGAAGAGGTTCTTGAGGTATCTTGGGGTTATGATCGACGACAAGCTGTCCTTTGTCAGTCACGTCGATTACGCTTGCAAGAAAGCCTCTATGGCTATATCGGCATTATCCCGCATGATGTCGAATAGCTCGGCGGTGCAAGGGAGTAAGCGTAAACTCCTGGCCAGTGTCGCCCTGTCCATACTTAGGTACGGCGGGCCGGCATGGATCACCGCCTTGAGTACCAAGAGCTACGCAAATAAGCTCGAGAGTAAACACAGGCTTATGTGCCTAAGAGTGGTGAGTGCATACCGAACGGTATCACGCGACGCGGTCTGCGTCCTAGCGGGGATGATGCCAATAGGCATCGTCATAAAAGAGGACGTAGAGTGCTTCGAGCAACGTGGAACAAGAGGTATCCGAAAGACCACTAGAGCCGCATCCATGGTTAAGTGGCAGAGGGAATGGAACAACTCCACCAAAGGTCGGTGGACCCACCGACTAATCCCGGAATTAACCGGGTGGGTCGGTAGGCGACACGGTGAAGTGAACTTCCACTTAACGCAGATATTGTCTGGCCACGGCTGTTTTAGACAATACCTGCACAAATATGGGCATGCACAGTCCTCCGCATGCAGTGAGTGCGCGGGAGTCGAAGAAACTGCAGAACATGTGTTTTTCGCATGTCCTCGCTTCGACGGCGCGAGATCTGGCATGATGGCCGTATGCGGTCGTGACACGACTCCGGATAACTTGGTCCAGAGGATGTGTCAAGACCGGGACGTCTGGGACGCGGTATGCGTAGCAGCCTCCCAGATCGTCCTTGATCTCCAACAAAAATGGCGAAACGACCAAAGGCAGGTCGCAGGGACCACCTAACTACTAAAGCCCTAAGTAGTTAGACATAGTGGGTGCTTAACAAGCACAACAGCCCCCTCCCCGAAGTAATACCGAAAGGTGGTTCCGGGGAGGGACCAGGGCTAAAGGCACGGGTGGGTTTTTAGTGGGTCGAGGAGTTGGCACCCTCATCCCCACACCCTGAGTTCTTCAGGTGTCTGGTTGCAGATTTTCCATCCCGTCTAAAAAAAAAAAAAAAGAATAAAAAACCTTTTTTAATACAAAAACAACAAAGAGTTTTTTACATTTAACAATCAAATTATTCCATGTCCCAAATAGCCTCAGTCTAAAATAAATACAACAATCAATCTCATTATCGTTGCGCCAAATGAAGCTCTACAGAGATCCGTCTTCGGCAAAGTTTCTCAGTATATCATTTGTCGTCTTTTGAGATTATCAGATTAGTAACAGATCTTGCTTCAGAGATGGCGCTGCAGTCTATCTTTGCTAAAAGAAGCTCTAGAGAGATGTCGTGACACTGTTTAAAGGCGATATTAGCAAGAAGCTTTTCGAAGTTCTTGAATTGGAAGCATTATGTGCCCTAAATATCGTGCGAGACCGCTAAGGCAGACCTGCAAAGAGTTTTCGTGAATTTGAGCCTAACCAGTATGACTTGTCAGTATGAAGTGTAGATTTGAAATGGAGTAAAATCATAATGTCAATTTACACAATTGAACATTCTGATCAACTTTATACCAGAAATTCTCTAGAGCATCATTTAGTACAGATAGATTACAGCGCCATCTCGGCGGTACGATCTAAAACAAATCTGATAATTTAAAAAAAATTTCCTCGGCATTTTAAACATCTTTGAATTTATAACAGTAAAAAAAAGATTATTGCGCAATCTCGGTCTTCGACAAATTCAATAACTTTGCCGAAGACGGTATCTCCCTACAACTTCATTTGCTTGATATAGACTACTTCTCTGCAGTACAATTTGCAACAAATATGCTAATGTGATATGCCTCCATATTACATGCTCAATAAATTTGCCGAAAACAGTAATTATTTAGAGCTTTGCTAAGATAGACTACAGTGCCATCTCTGAGGCAAAATCTGGAACTAATATTACAATGTCATTACACGATCCTCGCCATATTCAATAACTTTGCTGAAGATTGTATCTCTCTAGAACTACATATGGTTGAATTAATGATAATGATAAAAGATGACATATCACATACCGAAAAACTATGCCTAAGACGGCAACTCTCTCAAGCTTCATTTGAAAAACATAGACTACAGCTTCATCTCTGCTGAAAGATCTCGAACTAATATGATTACGTCAAAAGACGACAAACGTCACAATGAGAAACTACCGATGGTGGCAACTGTCTAGAGCTTCATTTGACAAAGATAGACTGCAGCGCCATCTCTGCTGCAAGATCATGAACTAATATGATGTTGTCAAAAGACGACAAATGACATTCTAAGAAACTTTTCAGAGACCGGCAACTCTCTAGAGCTCTATTTTGCAAAGATAGACTGCGGCGCCATCTCTGCGGCAAGATCCGGAACTAATCTGATAATGACAAAAGACGACTAATAACATAATGAGAAAGTTTGCCCATGACGGCAACTCTCTAGCGCTTCATTTGACAAAGATAGACTGAAGAGCCATCTTTGCGGCATGATCTGGAACGACTATGATGATGTCAAAAGACGACAAATTACATACCGAGAGACTTTGTTCAAGACGGCAACTCTCTAGAACTAGTCGGGAATGTTTTGTATGCAATTCTGTTCACACATCGAAATCAAGATCTCTTTCCCTTTGCAGTAGATTCCCGGTGGCCAATGTTACTGGAACCAGGTCTGCCACCAATGCATTTTTGAGATCTTAGCCTTTGAAATGGGGTACAAACATTGTGTCTTGGTTGAAATTTTATAATTCTAGAAAGGGTTGAAATCCGGTTCAATATTGACCCTAATTTCCTATGAGTCATTTTTTTTAATACTCGAGGAAGGTTAAGCATGTAGTAGTTCACAAACAAAACATAATATCTAAAGTATCCCAAGCAACACAAAACTGTCATAACTGGTTGCAGCAACTTGATTGTGGCTTAATTGAGTCACACTGAAGTTACTTGGACTGATTTGCAACAAGTGTGCTACTATGGATATGTAATAAGTTCATAAGTGTGATCGACGCCGATCGAGGTGGTAGATGAATTCGTGTATTTGGGTTCATTGGTGACCGCCGGAAATGACACCAGTAGAGAGACTTATAGTTCGCCACACTACAAAGTTGATCATCTAGAAACCTCTGATTGGACCGGTGGATCACTACGGTCCACTAAAGCATGAACTATACTCACGGAAGACCAACGTATACTTGTTGTCCTTCAACAGGAGAGTTGTTGGAGGTTTACGGTGGGATGAAACTCGCATGAGCTCCCGGGAGAACCCCTTATCGTCTTCTACTTCTAACTGGCTTTGATGCTCATTTCAACGAGCTTTCAACTGCTCTCAACTTGATATTCTAGAAGAACTTACACAATTATTAGTCAACAACTTTCTAAGCCAACAGCAATGCATGAATTTGTGTGGCAAGCACAATGATACTCTACGCCCAGGGAAGTTGAGAAAATTTCCAACCCGAAAGATTCCATCGACCGAAATATGCATGGTAAACCGAGCTATCTGATTCATACGATCTTCTACACCGCAAAAATCGGTCGACTACGGTGGGCTGGGCTCGCCGTAAGGATGGTGGTGAACATTGTTCTTGAAAACGAACCGGTGGGAAAGGTGATCAAGCGGGAAACGGTTAGCGAAATGCAGCCATTGTCCGTTTCATTTGGGGACGACTTCTGTATACAGCAAAGGACACACAGACCTTAGCCTACACACTACCAAAATGTCATGTAAATTTCTGTCCCCTGAGATCGACACATGCAAGCGGTTTTTAGTACCTATGAGTTGAAAGAGATGAGAAAATAAATTTAACATATTGCGTTTGATCCGGTTCGGCGTCTACTGAGAGGGGTAAAAAGTGCTACTTTTAAGAAATACTAAAAACTTCAAAAAGCTTTAAGATCTTGAAAATGTTTCAACAATCCTATATGATGCCCACCAGGCTTAAGTCATATCAAACAATTGCAAGTCATACTGTGAAAGCATTGACTGTACAACGAATTATTTGAAAGCAACCGAAGCTGAATAAGCAGCTATTTCAAGTTCACATGCCAGATCAATACTTCCTGAAATTAGCAACGATACCCCATTTGAAGGAACATTAAAAATTCCAAGCACAGCTATGCTAACCGCATCAAATCAACTGAATACTACATAACAAATGAACTGATAAAGCTACTTCCACGATGAAAAACTGACATCCTCATGTACTCGGTGTACGAGAAAAATTAATTATTAAATCGCTTAAGAGCATGTCAGCTTTAGCGGTAGCACCTGACAGCCATTCGTAAGGAGTACCCTTTTTCATGAAGATGGCTGCACTACTTCCCCCCTCCCGCCATCTACCCTGCGCATTGAAAGCGAAAGGGCTGGTTGATGTCTTTAACGAATGCTACGACGTCTGACAGAAGCAAACATCAGAAACCTCCTCAAGAAGATGTATCACTCTTGCTTGCCGTAGGTTGGCACACACACATACACACATACACGTGACTAAAGCGACGAACAGGGGAAAGCTTTCATCTTCAATCTCTCAGCATATCCCCGGTGGCTACAGAAGGACACATGTAGGTTCGTTGCTGTTGTCGGGTTTCCGAGACGCAAAATTCCACCCGTGTTGCGCCACGTGAGGCTGCCGGGGGTGTGGGTGGCGAACGAAAACGGTACGCACAGCCTCCACGGACGTCTTCATTAAACCCATATGAGTGGTTGAGCTTCTTCTGAAGTTGCTTCAAGCTATACGAATCTGTTGTAGGTTGCTTTCTTAAGCTGAAGCATTCCCGGCTACCCGAGGGAACGAAAGAGCTACAAATAATCCTTTAAAGATCCTCTGAATGGAGTGTACCCCTACACTGGGAGATTAGACCGATTCGGAGACAAAATGTGGACTTAGCATAGTACGCCGTGTGGCTCACTTCCAGGACCAGTCTACAGACGAGCTTACAACAACGAGGCGGAAGGAAGCACCCGGTAAATGCCACAGCCAAAACGGAGGGAAATTGAAGATAATAATTCATAATTCGTTTTCTTTCTTCATTTCCGTTTGAGCTTGTTGTTGGTGTGGGTGGGTGTATCGTTAAACGCTGCCAGGAGGCAGGACGGAGGGGGAAGCGGGAACGGAACATGTCAGATGTGTTCATATTTATGTGTACATATCCGGAGACTATCTGGAGCGGACCATCAGTCGGCAAGACTGATCACGATTGATGGGTGGAATGAAATGGAAAATGTTGCCACGCCAAACACATCAAACGAGACGATGAAAGGTAATAGATTACCTGAAACAAAGGATGACTGATATCAGCATGGAAATTGATAAGCACATATTGGTTTCATGGGGAAAAAATGTGTGCATTTTGCGTTCATTTGTCATCTCAGATTGATACAAAATTCACGGCATTCGAATATTTATATTCCAAGGGGCTTTAAACTAAGATTTTAAACTCGATTATGTTGCTATTTGGATAACTTCTGTCTTCAATCGGTTTGATTCAATTCCGTTCCACTGAAATTTCACACTGACTAACACTGAAATAAAACTTGAGTCGCTTAATATCTGGACGCAGAAAAAAACTAATCTAAAGCCCGATTCAAAGTTAATTTGGACGCATTCAAGTGATCATAACTCAAGAATTAAACAACATACACGGTTAATCAAAACGTCAAACAAAAGGGTATTTATTCAGCTTATATATACGATGTATAACAAGTTATTACATTTCACCGTTTCGAACGAACTGTCGCACATTACTTGTGATCGATGCCATTATGATCTGCGCAGTTGCTGGTTGACACTGTACAGGCGAACTTATTCCTCTTTAAACGCATTTGATGTGCATTTGTCACTTTTTTACCGTATCCTCGAAGCTTTCGCTTGACCATTGCCCAATATTTTTCGATCGGTCTGAACGCAGGGCGATTCGGAGGATTAATCTCTTTGGCGACGAAATTAACATTGTTTGCAGCATACCATTCTTGTATCTCCTTAGAGTAGTGGCAGCTGACTAGATCCGTACAAAACATAACGTTGGTCTTGTGTTGCCGAATGAAGGGTAAAATCCGCTTTTTCACACACTCTTTAATGTAAACCTTCGACGTCATGGCAGATTCCTTGCCAAATCATTAGTTTCCGAGCAAACTGATCAGCAAAAACACATTTATACCTGGAAGGGAAATCCCCACGACCAGTTGCCAGGTAAAATTTTCGTCCGAGGATTTGTTTATAATCCATTTTGTCATCCATTAAAATACAGCCATCAAATTTCATCGTATAGTAATCGTGCTCGCTTTTTGGCCACTAAATTTTGTTTCAGGGAGCGATTCGCATGTTTACTGGCACAAAAAGACTTACATCCTTCTCTTGAAAGGATGTTACGCACAGTGGAAAGGTTGGAATCGTATTTCTTTGCCAAACCACGTATGGAGACACCTGGGTTGCCTTTCACGTACCTCAACACCTTTCTCCTCAGCTCTTTGTCCCTAGTGCCATTTGTATGACAGATGCGCTGTGCTTTATCCACACTCAGAGTATCCTTGTTACGTTTGATTACGAGATACACCGTTGACTTTGTGAATTTTAACACTTTTGCTATTATTGAGTCAGATCACGAAGGATTCTCTAGAAAAACTTTTCATCAATTTCTTTGTCAATGAAACATCAAGAAATGCCTGTCAAACGTCTTTTGTTCCAACCAGCAGAGGCGCGGTGGTGTATTTAACTGTGCGTCCAGATTTACTTTGAATCGAGCTTTATCTCGGAACTAGTTGATGAAATCAAATAACTATAACTTCTTCGAAACAAAATTAATCGTGACGAAAATGCGAGGAAACGAATCGTGAGGAAACTTTTCAAAACAAACTGCTGTCAAAACATTCCAGATCCGACCATGACTCAAGCCTCGAGTAATTCAGAAATTAAAACATATGTTGCAGAGACGTTGAAAAGTTTCGCATTACAAAATCAAGTCTGGAGGGAATTATGATACGGTCCTAGCCACTTTCAAATTGTTTATGATGAACAACCTGAATTGCTATCAAACATAAGTATCTCAATTTTTAAACGTTCTTTGTAAATCGTATACAATAATGTTCATCACTATTTTTTCCAAACGGAAATTGGGAATGTGAAATTCTTTGTACAACTGGAAAATTCGAAGAGCTGTTTTATTGTTCAGTTGGAAAATTATCTCTGGTCTTTCAAACCTTCCTCTAAAGGGTGTATTCGCGGAAAAAGGCACACACAAAAATGTAGACCAAAATTCAGCTCATTTTTTAATCTTTTGGTATTCTTACGAAAATTCATGTTGTCTTGATAATAGCCAAAATTTATTTTTGGGGAGAAGTTCCAATGAATTCGGAGGATTCCAATATTTTTACACAAAAGGCACATTACCGTACTCGTAATGGGCGAACACGAAATTATTGCAACACAGTTAATTTACAATAAGGCTTGTTCGCGACAAAATCATTTAATTGTGCATTATTAGTCATCTTAAAACTAATTACAGTTACTTAATAAGTCTGCATGAAGAAACTACGAACTTTTGAGTTTACTTCAGCCATTAGGGTCTGTGCAGACTTCTCTGCCACCGATTTAGCTGCTTTTGAGAGAGTTCTCTCTTCACCTGAGCCCAATACCGCTCGATAGGTCGCAACTCTGGGCAGTTAGGTGGATTCGCCTCTTTCGGCACAACATGGACTCCATTCGCTTTATACCTTTCAAAAACATCTTTGGCGCAGTGACAAGATTCCAAATCAGGCCAGAATAGCGAGGGAGACTGATATATCCGGATTTTTATTGCGACCGCACACAATTGCTTTTCGCATTTGTTCTTCTTTCGACGCCATCTTCGATCTAAAAGCTTGTAGTATCATCAAAAATTGATTTTACACAATGAACAGATATACGTTCATCAGTCTGCGAAATATTTCACGCGTTGATGAAGTATTTCCAGAGATATACATATCTAGGGGTGTCCAGTTTTGTCGTGAACAACCCTTAAAATCTCATATATTTATCGGTTAAAAACCACATTTGCATGGCAGTTTTATACACGTTAAGCTTATCGGAGGACCAATTACGCTTCACACCTATTCTCCATGTTAGGAGCGGCTGAGCTACCATCTTGTTAGTGCGCCCAGGACTCTAAATACAAAAGTCGAATGTCCTGGAGGTGCTCGGGACACTCCTCCTTGTATAGCTGCTCATTCATAGTCGCTTCGGTGATGAAAACCTTGGTTTTCTTTCCACAACTTCAGATGATTTCTGTCCTTTGGGAAAAAAGTTACAGCCAGTTGTAAGTGTTGCAATAATTTCGTGTTTGCCCTATACCACTCCTACATTTTACTACCATAGTGAAATGAGGCAAGATCAGGCCTAAATAGAGAAGAACACTTGTAATTTGTCAGAAATGGCAAGAACCACTTTTGAAGATACCTTGGTAAGTACAGGGTGGCAACGATTGCTTGTCAGTAAAATAAATTAGCATGAGCATTAGCATTAGCATTAGCATTTTGGATATATCAAAATCGAATTTGTCACATACAACATTAAAAGTGCGAAGACACGAATCTAACGGATTATTATACCCATAGTTAGTGCGGAGGTAAGGAACAGCAAGCATCGGATAATTTCGAAGTCGACGAGGAGGAACGTTCAGTGAAATCTGCTCAAGCAGGATGTTATGATGTCAAAGACCAGTAGACGCTGCATTATAACACGCCTGACAGTCAGTGGTTCCAAACTTATCAGTTTGCAACGGTCCGAGTACGGAGGGAGTTTGTTTGGGTCATTCCAAGAAAGTGAACGAAGTGCGAAACGAACGAACTTCCTCTGTACGCGTACAATGGAAACGATGGGTGCCGCATAATAAGGAGACCAAACAGCGTTAACATTAGCATTGACGTTTGCGCATCACGTGGATGGGGCTACGATGAGGAATAATTCGTTGAAGACATTGTATGTCACCATGAAACGGATCCAGTTAATGATACGTTTCTTCATGCAATAATCTTCACTAAGACACTCTTCAATCACTCACCTGATCACGCTCATTCAACCGTTGGAGATAGGGAGGATTTGGTATCTACCTTAAGAAGAACCCACATAGCTTTCAGTAGATATAAAAGGAAAAGGGAAATGAATAGTCGGAGAGAAGAGTTAAACAGAATGCTCTTTTTGGCGAACAGAACAAAACTTTATTTAGAAATGGTCGTTGGGAGCATCTAGTGTGAGAAGGTTAAGTAATGCTCCAATTTTCTTTAAACCGTTGGGGCTATACCCGACCAGAAGGGCATAACATAAAAATATCAAAATTATAACAAACCTTGTAACGACCATCTGATTATAATATAAATTAGTTAAAAATGTTTTCATCTGAATAATTGTGTAACATACTTATAACAAATTAAGATATAATACCCTGGGAGGCACAATCTGCGTGAAGAAATAGATTAATTATAACAATAGCTGATATAATTTTGCTACATCGTAACAAAACTGTTACAAATTTTGATTTGTTTATGTTATGTCTATATCATAGTTTGCTAATATTTTGTTACCTCTTGAGGATTTTTTGTAACAATTTTTGTTATTTTAACTACATCCGCGATCTAAATTCTAACAACCTCTGTTATAAAAAAGGCATAACTGAATAACAACACTTGAAATAATTTTGTTATTTCCTTCTAGTCGGGTCCCCCCCCCCCCCAAAAAAACCACCAAAAAAAATAACCCCCCCCCCCCAAATGGGGAAAAATAAAAAGAAGAATTAAAACACCACAAAAATCTCACAACTTACCCTCCACAAAACACCACACAACGATAATAAAATCCCCCCCCCCCCCACACCACACCACACCAAAAAAAAAAAAAAAATATCTTATAAAAAAAAAAAAAAAAAAAAAACAACAAAAAGACCCCCCCCCCCTAAAAAAAAACCCCCCCCACAAAAAAAAAAAAAAAAATATCCAACAATACTCCCCCCACCAACAAAAAAAAAAAACCCCAAAAAAATTTTTCCCCCAAAAACCCCCTTTTCCACCCTTCTTAACTTTTACAATTAACAAATTTTTTGGCCAAAAAATTAAAAAACACAAAACCCAAGGTTTAAAAAAAAAAAAAAAAATTTTGGTCATACCAATTTCAAAAATCCCTAAAGGGTGATACGGTCAAAATTTGGTCAAGGGAAAACGCGTGTAAATCGGTGAAATCGTTTATTTAAAAAATCAAATTAAATTTCTTTTTCAAGTTCAATTAGTATAAAATTCAGGAAAAATATTCAGTTAGGCTTCCGCTTTTCCAAATCCGAATTGCCGGGCCTTACGCTTGACCCCTGCCATCAGATTTTGTACAGCCACCTTGTCCACCTTCTTCGCCGCAGAAAGCCAGTTTGCCTTGAACTGCTGCTCGTCCTTAGCAGTTTTTTTGGTCTTCTTTAGGTTCCGCTTGACAATAGCCCAGTATTTCTCAATTGGGCGGAGCTCTGGCGTGTTGGGAGGGTTCTTGTCCTTGGGAACCACCTGCACGTTGTTGGCGGCGTACCACTCCATGGCCTTTTTACCGTAATGGCAAGATGCCAAATCCGGCCAAAACAGTACGGAACAACCGTGTTTCTTCAGGAAAGGCAGCAGACGTTTATTCAAACACTCTTTCACGTAAATTTCTTGGTTGACAGTCCCGGAAGCTATGAAAATGCTGCTTTTCAAGCCACAGGTACAGATGGCTTGCCAAACCAGATATTTCTTTGCGAACTTTGACAGTTTCGTGTGCTTGAAAATATCTGCTACCTTTCCCCTTCCTTTTGCCGTATAAAACTCCTGTCCCGGAAGCTGCTTGTAGTCGGCTTTGACGTAGGTTTCGTCGTCCATTACCACGCAGTCAAACTTCGTCAGCATCGTCGTGTACAGCCTCCGGGATCGCGCTTTGGCCGTCGTATTTTGTTTATCATCGCGATTTGGAGTCACTACCTTCTTGTAAGTCGATAGTCCGGCTCGTTTTTTGGCTCGATGCACGGTTGTAGACGATACACCCAGCTTATTTGCGGCATCTCGGAGAGATAGGTTAGGGTTTCGCTTGAAACTACCGGCAACTCTCTTTGTCGTCTCAGCGGCTTCCGGTTTTCGATTTCCCCCCGATCCAGACTTCCTGGCTGTCGACAAACGTTCCCCAAACACTTTAATTACATTTGTAACGGTTGATTTGGCAACTTTTAGCGATTTTGCCAACTTTGCGTGCGAGTAGCTCGGATTTTCGCGATGCGCGAGCAAAATTTTGATACGCTGCTCTTCTTGCTTGGACGGCATTTTGACAACTGAAGAGTGAATTCCAAAATCAAAATAGGAGCAACATTCTACACACACACACACCTTCAAAATGAGGGGTGTTCAGGTTTTTTAAATGCAAAATTGAAAGAAATACGTCAAGTTGATATTGACCAAATTTTGACCGTATCGCCCTTTATTGCTGTGAACAATTTAGGTAGAATATTAAAAATTTCACCAAAGCCTAAAAAAATGGTGTGGACAAAATTTGAACTGTTTCCATCAAGTGGTTTGGACTACAGCTGGCATCAAAGTTGACGCACCAACATGAGTTTGTATCTTTTTCACCCGATATTTACCATGCTGAAATATCGGTGCAAAAAAAAAGCCGAGTTGAATTTTACTCATAATACTGTATAATACTGTAAACGTAGGTTTCGCAAACCAATTCCAATGCAGTTCCGTTCCAACACAGCTTCTCGAACGGTAGCCTGGTGGCGTAGTGCCACATAACCGAAACTAACGCTGACACACACACTACGAAACACCAGGTCCAATCGAACCGATCTTCGCACAGTCACTTCCGATTCACTTCCCATCAATGAATCGATGTTTGATTTGAATATTTTGTCATTGCTTGTCAGTCAAATAAATATTCATAAAAACAGAACCAATGGCTTAAAATCAAAAAACGCTTTACTTACTATAAACTCACATTTTATTATTCAGCATGTTGAGCTCATACCTATCACCTTTTTCTTTTATGACCAGTTATAAACGTTTCTTAAACGCTTCGCAACTGGCACGCATCGTTTCGTGGGGTATATTTTCCCAAATATTGATCAAGAGTTTCTTGAAAGATTTAAGAGTGTGACCTTATGTGCTTCCAGTTTTACTGAGCATGTATCCTCATGCAAAGAAATCCATATATTTGGATCTGGCGATGAGGCAGGCCATTCTTGTGATGAGCTGAAATGGGGCAAATTTTCGATTGATGAGAGGGGGCAGCATTCTGTTTAAAAAAGGTAAGTTCCATCTGGCAACAATTTCGTAGAATGGAGTAACAAGTGATTCTTCATAATAAGTTCGAACTAGTAAATAGTGTTGATTTTTAATCCTGACTCGATGAAACAGTGGAAGCTTGACGTTTTCTGAAATCCCACCTCTTGTCATTACTCTCGACATATTTTAAAACCGCTTTACAGCCAACCTATCTTTGGGGACACCTGCAAGCTTCACTACATATACTCTACCAATCTGTTGGTTGTGAGTATCTTGCAACAGAAAAAAATTTTCATCGAAAAAGGGAATATTACAATCAGCGTGCCACTATAGCAACTCCTTAATTCGAATCACTCGAGTCTTTCTTTATTTTTGAGTGGTGATTTTCTGGATCGCCGTATGGGACATATTCTGATCCTTGGCCATCGCTCACCCTGATTGTGTCGGATTCTGGTGAATTCACTCGCTTGCCATTGGTTGATTTTGTGCGTAACCGTCTCGATGTGTTTTTTTATAATGCGAAAGATAAATCTCTCGTTCACATCGATGTGTTTAAGCCGTCTCAAAATCTCACAAGGTCAAAAGTTCTTCAAATATAAATTTACTACCAGCTTTCGTTTTGCGTCCAGGTTTAGAAAGTAAACAAAACAATCTTCCAAAACATATCACATCCGTCAAATTCCAGATGATTACACGTGCAATCAAAAAAACTGTACAAGTGATACACTGAGGCAAAAAACAATGACAAGCAACCTTTGCCACTCTGTATTTCACCATTTATAGATCCAGAAGTGATGAAGGGAGCGCTCATTTCGCCACAACCGCAAATCAACTGCCGGATTAGGAATTTATTGGCAAATTAAAGTGTTTGTGAGCCACTGTTGTTTGTAAATATGCGTGACGTAGATCTCCGAAAACAACTATTTACAACAGCAGCAAATCGCCTTGTGAATGTTTATTTTCGATATTTGGTATAGTTTTTGAAAGGTTTCAGCTAAAAAATGGCATCTTGTGCAGTAAAAGGATGCGGACAAAAACTTAACTTGCTTTGTCTTGTTTTCGGAGTTTTACGTCACTATTCGAAATCATGGATTATCTACACGTACGTACGAAATTCACTGATTGTGAGACACTTGTCAGAAGTGAAAAATACAGATTGAATCAGTGTTGCTCAAATATTCAGAATTTTTACTCACACGGTTAAAAGGTTTCGGACAAATTTCCACGAGTACACTCATTAGTTGAGCAAAGATTTTTGTCCACAATGCCTTGGCAATATTTTCACATATTTTGATCCTTCTACAGTCAGCTGGAAGCATGCAGGATTGAGTAAATTTCAACAAATAATCCAGAAATTCAGATTTTGATGTTTTAGAGGCTCGTCAAAAATTTCTTAGAATGTTCTCAAAATATCTAATCATCCTGGCTCCAAGCTTTTGATATTCGGTTTGATCCACTCTGTATTTGGTCACACAAAATGAGACATTTCTTCGACAAAAAAAAGTACACAAACAAAGGTTTCATTCTGCTGGTAATTTACTGAACTTCAAAAGAAAAAAAAACAATGAAAAATTGATTCATTAGCATTTCGGATGAATTCTCGGACTTTTCGCTTAATATCACTCATCATTTTAGGCGCAGTAAATAGAGCAGTCAATTTGTTCTGCCATCTTTTTCCACCAATTTGCAAATCAGCTGGTTTTCAATTGTTTTGCCACATTTCTTCAGTTTGTTTTTGATAATTGCCCAATATTTTTCGATGGGACGAAAATTTGGACAATTTGGTAGGTTGAGAGTTTTTTCAATAACGTCAATATCAATCTGCCTATATTATTCCATGGCATCCCGGCTGTAATGGCAGCTGGCTAAGTCAGGCCAGAGCTTCATCGGACCGTCTTGCGATTGAATGAATGGCAAAGTTCGCTTCTGAAGACACTCCTCCTTGTATAGCTGCTCATTCATAGTCGCTTCAGTGATGAAAACCTTGGTTTTCTTTCCACAACTGCAGATGCCTTACCAAGGGGTCCTTCCTTAGCAACACCATGCTGGAGGTGGCTGAGTTCGATTCCCGGTCTGGTCTAGGCATTTTTCGTTGTGGAAAATTTCTCGACTCCCTGGACATAGAGTATGATTGTACTTGCCACACAATCATAGTAATGCAAAAATGGTACTTGGCATCGAAAGCTCTTAATTAATAACTGTGGAAGTGCATTTAGAACGCTAAGTTGAGTGCAAGCAATAAGCTAATTGCAAAAGCAATAAGCTTGAAACGCTAGGAAAAAAAAGATGCCTCACCATAGCATCAACTTGCTAGCAAATTTGTCTGCATAGACAAATTTGAATCTACCTGGAGCATTGCCCTTGCGTTTGACAAGGTAAAATATGTGTCCAGAGAGTTATCCAAAGTCCATTTTAACATATAATTCATCGTCCATCAAAATACATCCATTGCATTTCATCAGAACTTCCCCTTACAGCATCCATGGGCAGCCAGGTTCTGTTTCAAGGTCCTATTGGGGTGCTTGCCAGCACGCTACGACTGTAGGACCTTCACGCCGACAGATTCGTTGAACTGTACTGTTCGGCGCAGACAACCATTTCGCCAAATCACGCAAGGAGATCCCAGAATTGTTCCGGACTACCCTACGAACTTTCACTCGTAGTTTATTCTACGGTTGTTTTGTTCTGTGCGATCTAGCGATAGCGTTTCCCGGTAACGTTTTACAGTCGGAGTTTACAGTCGATTTTGGGAATTTAAGATAATTTTCGATCATTCCTCTTGACCTCGTCGGATTTTCAACGTGAGTGGGCAAAGTTTCCTCCCGTCTCCATCTTTGATAACTTTTGAATGTGAGTATCAATACTGATGAAACACCACTAAGTAAACAAACCTTCCGGTTCACTGCGCTGTCATTGGCTTCTCGCTAGTAGACTGTGCTAATTAAAAAGAAGCGGCCAAATACTGGGTGGATCAAGCCTTATGGCCGTTGGTCCCGGCCCATGTGTTGATGGGTTCGATATGTAGGGTCCAGCTCGACTCCCTAGCGTGACGAATCAGCCTCAGGCTGAAAGTCACGTAAATACGAAAAAACGAATATTAGGGATTTCCAGCGGACTTAGTTAAAGCTTAACGAGTCCATTAGAAGGATCTTCAGAGGAAATTGTCTAAAGTTCAATGTCTATAACAGTAACATCGTGTTATAATTAATCAAAAAATTCAAATTCCGCACCCATCACCTACCTCATCCCTCAATGTGAACAACATTCCCTCGATCAATCTAATCCAACTGCCTGCTCTTCCTCCTGGAAGCAGCAATAAAGCTCGCTGGGATGTGGCAAGGAGCGTTCCACCCGCATGATTTACGACCAACTTTGCACGCCATTTCGGTTGCAAGATTGAAGACATTATTGGCGTTATGATTTAAACCCAGGTGTTTCGTCGTCGTCATTCCGTGCGGATGGGCATGCCGCATTCTGTCGCACCGACGGCAGCCATTAATAAACGGATTAATGGTAGGTGTTTTGATTGATGTCTGAGCGCGAAAGTAGCGTGCTGTTGGGAAATTTCCCCACTTTCCAAGCAATTTTCACCCGAATGAGCCATGATTCAGCATTTCATCGGTCGGCGATGTATTTCAGTGGAAAATTTGAAATCTCGATTATTTGTTTTTTTTTCTGTGCTTTGTTGTGGCCGTCGCTCTTTCCCAGAGGAAATCGATTCAATTCCAGTTGGATGGTTTTCCTCTCCAAGAGTTTGATGAAATAAAAGTTCGGCTTTCACTTTCGCAGGACTTCAAGTGTGTCGTCGAGTTGTTCGGGTGTTTGATTCCTGTTTGGGCGTTTGCCTTTGCTTCACTTGCCTTTGCTTTACCTTGAAAGCATTTGATCCGATTTGACCTGGTTTTTGGCAAATAACGAATTTTAGATCAAAGTTTGAAATGAAATGTGGAGTCCACGTTATAATTATTTCATTATATATATTCCATTTGAACTACTTTGATTAATGCTTTTAACGATCCTGACCGAAACATTGGGATTCCGCTTAAACGCTTTCACGACACGCTTGTGATCCTGATCATTAATGGAACATCCATTCAGACCGCAATTCTCCTTCCGTTCGATGCTCAGAGTTTCGTTGTAACGTTTAATCAATTCGGGACTAACACGACTCCCCGTTGACCGCACGATTCCGAGTTGTTGTCCGATGTTCCGATGAGAGAGTTGAGGATTTTCCAGATGCTTGCGCAAAATCAATTCGTGACGTTGCTTTTCGGGTGATGCCATTTTTTCCAATTTTCGGAAAACTGACAGCGATGAAAATACAACAAAAAAAAACACTCTAAACTCCTTCTACCCAAATTTTCAAGAGAAAATACCCAATGGGTAATTTTCTGCAGCGTTTTTCCGTGATGCAATTTGATGTGGGACACCCTCTATTTCCATTCCAAAGCCATGTATTTTAAAAGTATGGAGCACCATGACAAGCGCAAAGGACTTAATTTTAAGTTTAGAATTTCATATAGTCACGTATAATCAAACAGTCACGAATTTTACCTATCAGTCCCACAAGTTTGCTGATTCTCTCAATATCAAAGTTATCGCCTTTCGGGCTGGTTACCAACGATTGAACGCGGCCGTAGTTGGCTCTCCTTTCGTCATGCGTAAGCATTGGTGCTCAGAAAATGATATCCCTAGTAGCACACTTGTTGCCATTCGGTTGTGATAACATAAATATTACTTGTTAAGTCCTAATCAAGTTACTACAACTAATGATGATCGTAGTGTGCTACTTGGGTTGATCTATTTTTTGCATCTCCTTTTTCTTCTGCGATTCCACATGAAGAAGATTTCGATGTATTCAGCAGCACTTCGATTCACAGACGATTCACATGGGCAACGAAGCAAACGAATGATGCGAAACGATGCAATCGAAGTGAAGCAATCGAAGCGATTTGTACCGTGTGTACAATTGCGAATATGAGCAATGCAGCAATGCAATGCAATGTGGGTCCATTAGAGAACAGTGATGGTTGTCCTATTAAGTGTTTCTCGCACTCAAACTATTCTTGAGATTCCTATAATATGCTTAATTGGAAGCGCGCTATAGGAATCGGCATCAAAAAATACATGTAGCATATGGAATTTAAGCTAATATGGGGCATATTTTTTGGGGTTATTTGAAGAGATTGCATCATGGTGTCTTTAGCAAAACAAGTCAGTAAATAGTTGGCCGTCTTCTGGCCAAATTATACTTTCAGCAGTGCACTATCGGGAACTTCGGGAGGCATGGAAAGAAGGGAGGCCTCTTGAAACAAGTCCTAGAGCTTTGCGATACTCATAAAAGCATTATTTGGATACGATTACACTTGTGACATGAAAACTAACCTTTCGGATCACCACGTGGCTGATGATCCAAAACATTCGTAAACGTGGTCAATTTATAAAACTAGTCTAAGTGCCGGTTTTGGTTATCTAAAGTACATTAAAAATGTGAATCGAATACATTTGATTATCTGATATGAAACTGTGTTATTTGACAACAATATTGCTGAAAACGTTTTTTAGATTCTAAATTTTATTACTACCTGGTACCCCGAAGCGTAGTTGGCTTTCCAATCCCTTGGTCAAGGGTTCGATTCCTGATGCAGTTGAAGGTTTTTTTCGGTCGGGAAATTCGTTCGACTGACCTGTAGAATAAGCTTATCATTGAGCTTGCCACACACTTCGCTTTATCCTTTGAAAAGGCATAGAAAGTCTTCCTTGAAGAACTGTGTATGTGCTTCAAAAATCACTAATTTATATGGCGTATGAAGACCAGTAAAAAAATGTTCTACTACATTACGTAAAATGTCGTTAGTGTCGTTTTTGTTTAAGGGTTAAGTACTTCGAAGGTCTGTATAGAACTACATTTGCATTTGTGACTTGAAAATTAACCCTGTCACCGGGTGGCCTTTCAAATTATCCAAAACAACAGTTAAGGTGACACATTTGGGAAGTATAACGAGCAATTAAGGAAGCTTCCATTGATTGTTTTGAAACCAGAAAATCATTCTTTCAGCCACTAGGTGGCTTTTAGAACAACTTGAAACAACCGAATAATTGTTAGTTCATTTAATGGGTCCTAGAGTTGTGTGACCTTGTGGTTATTTTGAGCAACTGATAAAGAAATAACCGGTAAATTATTAACTTACTTTCAAAAACTATTAAATTTTTTTTAAATATATTTGGACTACTTGTGTTTCAAGATTCTTTTGCCCAATGTAAAAAACGTTCAGCCTAATGGTTATCTTAGAAAACTTGATTTTGATCTTTAAATCAGTCCAACGAAGTTCGAACAGAATAAATTGAGGATAGTGATCGGAATATCAGGAATTCCATTCCATAGAAAAAAATACGATCTCTCAGAATTTCATAAGGATCGCAGCAAGCCGTGCTTGGAAACTGACGTGTTTTGTTTTTGGTGCATCCTTTTCGCGAAAAATAAAATCAAAAATATATTCGTAATTCAACCTAAACGAACAGTGAAATCATAAAATCTCCACGTGTTTTGTGTAAGATGTAGTGAATAAAATCGATTTCCTCTCAAAATTTGCGATGGTCGGTTTTTTTTTTTTTTTTGTGCTTCACCCCCGCACTCGGAGGAAGAGTTTATATCAGCTTAGTTGTGTTTGTTAGTGCTGTTAGTATTGTGCCACGCGGACATAAATGATCAAACTAGAGTATTTTTCCGCTTTGTCGCGAGTGAATTTATGATTACAAGCAGTTTAGAAATCGATATACAGTCGCCTCATAGCGGGGGATTTTGATTATTGACAGAGTGTGGAGAGAGAAAAAGTGCAATGTAGAAAACAACCATTTGCTGGTCAGAAGCAAAGAACGAAGCTAACGCGCATGCGTGCGTGAGTGGCTGGCATATAATGAGCATGAGCATGAGCATGATTGACCGCCCACGGATGCAATTCCGTTATTGCCAGATCAGCAGTATTTGCACAAAGAACCAACAGATGATGTTTGGGACAAACATACATCTTCAATGTGTAAAAACTGGTGACCCATTATAAAGCAATACCGGCGCCGGCCGTGCCCGAATGCTGGTCAAGTAGGGAATAGGAAGGAACGTGTTGACGTGATACTCGCTTTGAAGGAAGCCGAGAAATCCTCTGCACTTCCACGAGAAATCACTGGGATGTTGGATAGTTTGGGAAAGGTTAGCAGCAGGGTTCGTTTTGGTTAACGATACGCTGAAAGTACATACCTACACTATCCGCCAAAAGCAATAGACCGCTCCAATGTGACTGAAAATAGACAAGCATAACGAAAAACAAAACAAAACAAAATAGACAAAATAAAACAGGATATTAGATATTGTCTTCAAAATATGGTAGAGATAAATTATTTGTTGCTTTGCAAACCAGCTCTCCTCGATGTCCTAGATGGCCAAGTCCTGCTGGACCCGCAGCTGCTGCCGTCGGCACTCGTCCACATCAACTCGACCGTCGCCGACGTGTCGGAAACCTTCCGTTAGTAACATGATATCTATTTCTAATACACTCTTCTTGCACCGATTAATTTACAAACTAAGCCTGCACACCGAATCAAAATTCACTTTGGCACAGTTGTGGTATTTTCCTCTAAAATCTAGTTCTAGATATTGGCACTTGGTTGCAGGAAACAGACTCAATAAGAAAAATAAACTCACTTATGACCTCTAACTTTACACGGTTGCTAAACAATACACACTATCTTCCCCCACAATACCCGCGAACGACGACACTTAGGACCTGAGCTCGCTTGAGGAAAAATCACCAACACACAGCAGCGCAATTGATTGTATGCAGTTTTTTGAATCCCGCGACACGCAACACTCTTCTAACTTCAGCTCACCGGAACCAATTGCACACGCACACTAGTAATCCGCGACGCAGAACAACGCGACGCGCGACGAGGTGCTACTGCCGCAGACGTCGTGCCAGATGATACCGTTGTTGTTGTTGTTGCCGCTGATGCGATGCAAACTACTGCCAACACACACAACCACGTACCTCTCTATCTTTACGTTTTGATGAATCGCATGGGGTGGGTGAATAAAAAAAAAATCCAATCCACCAAACTCACACCAACACCACTGCGCTTCTCCCAAAAAGTGCGAACGCGAGCGACAGACAGAGAGAGAGAGAGAGAGTTCAGCGCGAGAGGGAGAGGTTGAGCGAAAAAAATTTCAGCAAGAAAACTCCTCTTCACTGCCAATGGAGGCTGAGAACCAAGCAAAAAAATATGTTTTCACCACTTTTCCAAACTTTTCACCGACGGAAAATATCACTTCCACAACGTACGCGATTTCTGCTAGCCTGGAGAACACTTTTCAGGCGCTTTCGAATGCGATTTCACCCGCACAGTACGGACTTTTTCGCGAGCACAGGGTCGACGTGTTTCCTTCCTCCAGCTTCTGATCAACTGTACCGATTTTGCCAATCAAATACGCGTATAAAAGGTAATTTAATACATCTCTTAGAGAAAATATGAAAATATACCCAGATTGCGGTTTCTTATGGATAAATGTATTATATTTGTTTTTCATGCTTTTCATGGTTTTCATGGTTTCGGGACCAAGAGCCCCGTTTTTATATTTTTTCTTGAAAGTTTTGATATTTTTACAGAAAATTGGCGCCGGCGTTCAAGTTTTTGGGCTTATTTTTTTCAAATATGTAATGTTTTAGGTTTTTGTTGACTATCCTACAACGCGTTTCCATTATTAAGCAACTGACGTTAATAATGTGCGTTTCCATCCATTAAACAACTGACCAACCATGCGTTCCCATCAAAGGAAAGTGATTTTTATAAGTTCACTTAAGAGCTAAAGGATGGTCAATAAACCACTTGTTCTCATATTTTGGGTTTTCAGATCCCCCCACCCTCCTTTGTCGTTCTTTGTGCATACATTTTTTTTAAATTAATGAAAAACCATGAAAAACAAGTCTAATCCATGTTTTCATACAAAATATCGCAATTAAGTTGTTTTTTCATATATTTTTCTGAGGACTATAAATAATTACTTTTCATTTGCGTGTTCGATTGATAAAATCGGCTAAGGATACTAAAGTTATGATTTTTGGAAAAAAAAGTCATTTTAAAAAGAAAGTAAATTTTTCAGACCACCCTAACGCAGAAATTGTCATCTTTATGACGAAATAAGAGAATACAGGTCTAATATTTTTTGATAAGAAACAAAACTACCAATTATTATGAAATTCTGAGAGATCGTAACTTTTTTCTACTTGCTGATATAAGGGTTTTTCGTCAGGCATTCTCAAACAAAATTATTTCATAAAAGTGTTTCACATTTTATGCGGTGTTTTAAAATTCGATTAACACAGAAATTCCGAAGCAGTAACTAACGTAACATTATAAATGTGACTTAATAAATGACATCTGAGCAAGTTTTTTTGAATTTTCAAAAACATGAAGATTTAAAACCCCAGTAAACACATGATCGATATCGAATATGTTTAAAAAGTTAAATTATTTGAATCGCATTTCAAAAATTATTTAATTAAATGTCATTGAGTTCTGAGACGAATTCCAAAAAAAAAAATGGTCGGATAGAGTGCTACTATGACCTAATTGTCTATCTATGTGCGATCTATATTGCAGAATACATCCACAATATCCATAGAACTATCATACATAAAACAAAATAATGCCCAATGAATTTGGGAGTTATTCATATTGGATTCATTTTAGTTTATCTTCAGATCCGTAAGAAATAGAAGTATGAATTGCGGCATGTGCTTAGTAAGACGGAAAATAGATCGAAAACCCCACTCCCTTATGATTATTCCGGATACACCACCGAGCCAACCGGTTCTTCCAACACATGTCCAAAATCTGCTTATGGAGATTTCTAAAACTGTCTTCAAATGAATAGCAAAGCTCTAGGACCTCTTACATGATTTGGCTATCTTTACGGTCGTTCTGAATGCCAATCGAAAAAAACAAATCCAGAAGGGACAAATGGAAGACGAAACGCGGAGGAACCACGAATTGCATCAGTTGCTGCAAGAAACTCTCATTATTCACACCCCAAAAATCGGTCGACTACGGTGGGCCGGGCATGTAGCCAGGATGTCCGACGACAGCCCAGTTAAAATGATTCACGATACCTATCCGACTGGCACAATAAGAAGAGGCGCGCAACGAGCAAGGTGGATCGATCAAGTAGAAGCCAGTAGAAGCCACCTAGTCCTTGGTCTGATTGTTTGGTAGTAGTATTAAATTAGTAACTTTGATCAAGAAGTATGTAACAGTTTGTCCCGTCATACGGAGTATTCTTACATCAGAAAACCACTATCACGCTTTGTGAGTGGTCAATATAACAGCATCCTACGCTGCAGTTTCAAATTTATTCAAAGCGTCTATTAAGAGTAGTTTTAAAAATATTGTCTGTTTTCCCAAGCAAGCTACCATCACACCATCATATTTCTTCAGAAATTCAAAATTTACAGTCCGCATTTAAAATAAGAGGGCAGCTAGAGGTTGAGATAAATAGTGTCCATAAAAAGTTGTGTGGCAGCGAAGATCGTCATCAAGGAAATTAACTGTCGATTCCGAACTTCCGATATTTTGAACCGTTAGAGAAGTTGTGGGGATGAGGGAAGATGAAAGCAGAATTGCTTGTCGACACCGATGGTGTAGTGGTAAGCGTGGTTACCTCTCACTCCAGTCGATCTGGTATCAATTCCAGTCGGCGCCGTTGGGATTTTCTGAGAGGAAAATTTAAAGCCGTTGGTTCCGGACCATGTGTTCATGGGTTCGGTATGTAGGCTCCAGGTCGTCTGCTTTGCGTGACAAATTAGTTTAGTGAGTATAAATTGTTTTCAGGTATTGTTCTTTTTTAATTTGTTTATTTTCAAATCAATAATCGTTGTTTTATTGAATGTATAACTGGTAATGTTTTTTAAATCATATTAATTTTGATTTAACAATCGTTTGTCAGTTTTCCAATTTTTTTTTTCGATTATTCATTCTCTAATTGATCATTTTCAAATGCATCCATTTTCAGATTTTTCAAGTTGAGCATACACATAATTCTTCCATCTCGAGCATCCCGTAATAACCGAATATTGTTCCCCGGCAAAATACCAACGGTAGCAAAACGTCATTGTAAGCCACTTGAATGAGTGGATCCATTGTAAAGGCACTTATTTATATTTGTTTCTCTAAAAGCCATACAATGAACCTCCCCACCAAGAAGAAGAAAACGAACCAGTCACAGGTCACAACGGACAGCACAGAACACCCGGGCGGTTATTTTCTCATCTGCACAAACAACGTAATGGACGTGTTGAAAGCTTTCTTCGAAGGCAACCGACCTCTCCTAACAACAACAACAGCACCAGCAGCAGCAGCGGAGGATGAATGCTATGAAAAATTACGGTGGCTAACCGAAAGCTTGCCGATCTTATTTTCGTTCGCACTTTTCACAGCTTTCCCCCCTTCGGTGGTCTTTCCCGAGCACAAGTCAGTCCACAAGTCATATATTACTTCTGGTTAACTTTCGAAACGAGGGCTGCCCGATTTGGCCTGACTGTACTGTACTGAGCTTCACGGTTTGTAGGTGAGAGAAAAATGGGAAAAATGAAGCAACAAATTTTGCGGTTCATGGAGCAGCATGGTGTTCCTCGACTCAAAGCACTCGACTAATGGAGTGGAAAACCTGTTAACTTTACTACACACATACATATGGATGCGTAGGTACACGAGTGGTTTGCCTTTGTTCACTCGGTGGCGGTGTCGGTGGCCTGGTGGGTGGTTTAGCAGCATGAATGCTTGTTACTACACATATCACTTGCAGGCCAGGCCACCTCGGTCGGAGGTGAGGAGGTTAGAGACCCGAGCGAACGGTGCTTGGAATTTATGGTGAGAAGCATCAACTGGGCTGAGGAAAAACAAGACCTCTGGAAATGGGATTTGATTATATTGTGTAAGAAGGATGTGCCGTGATTAGCATGAAGTATGTCGTGATTTGTGGGGGGCTGGGCTCTTCCAGTGGCGTGGCGTAGGTGGAGCGGAGTTTTGCGTTTAAATGTGTTAAATGTTCGATGTATATTTCCACAAATCTGTTGAATCTAGCGTTCAGTGAGATTTTAAAAAGCAAGCTTAGAGTGTTTTCCGTCTCTAGTCCAATCGTCGAAATCTAATAGTAACCAATTTTTAAGAGTAGTACCACTTGAAGCGGTGGAGTGAAACATTTTTCTTCAGTTTATTGAAGGGGTGTGGATTGAGAGGGACACAGCAAATAACAACTCGGCACGTGTCCTGCCACATGCCTTAGGAAAAGAAACGGCATATGAGATAATTCGGTACGATGCCAAAATACGAAGAACACGACATGAACGAGCCTATTCAGGGACAGTTCACTTTTTCAAAAGATTTGGTTTGTTAATGTTTATTATTCATGCAAATCCACTCAGTATTTTTTAAAGATTAAATTCCCCCAAACCCCAAACCACCTTCCAAATATTTAGCTCCAAAAAAAAAAAACAACAAAAAATATTGAAAAATAATGCGTATTTTTTTCAAAGAAAAAACCGAACACTTTTTTTTTTTTACCTTTTTCCAACGGAATTTACCCCTTTTTTTTTCCCCCCCCCAAAACCTAACCCCCAAAAAAAAGCCCCGTCCTTCAAATTTTAAAAAAATTTTTCAGTTTTTTTTTAACATAGGACTACGTTTCTCTTTTCTATACCGGGTGTCATTTCAAAATTTTGAAAAATGAGAGCGTTACGCTAAAGTAAAAGGATTTTGAATGCTTATAACTTTCGTTTGACTGAACAGAATGACTTCATTCATACACCATTTGATCAGAAAAACTTACAAAAATTTTGCACTAAAATTTTAACTAAGCGCTATAAGTATAAGTAGTTAAAATTTTTCCTTAAAAATGACCTTCGTTTGCTCCCATACAAATCCATGCATATGAACGGGTTGAAAATATGGTTTTCCCTTTCCGGGTCCTCAAAAACGGGTAACAAATGGTTCGAATTGCCTTCTTCTTTTTATTTCACTAGGTTTCATTCCATGTTTAATACGGCTATAGCCCCACCCTTCAGCTGCAAAATAATTTTGCTTTGTTGCCGGTGTCTGATTGCATAACTGAAGCCCGTCCCCTCTTTCGAATTTTACTTCGTACTGCATTTTCGTGACTCTCCTCATGCTGGGCTCTGCTATTCAACGCTAGTATGTAGCATGCGAGGCAAACCGAAATGATTTCAGTGTTTGAAACTAGCTCTCAGCTAGTGGTTCGCACAACGCTTTGCCCACCCGGTACCGTCCGCCGGGCTGTGGTATGGGAGACAAAGCAATACCGGGTAGGTGCTGGGTTGTGAGTGTGGGTTATCGCCTCGGGTCTACATTTCACGGACTAATTTGCCATAAAATGTGTTTCACTTATTGTATCGTTCGGCATGGACATAGCTGTACTTAGGACAAAACACTCACAATTTGATGGCTTGCGTTCCACCGATCGTCATTTAGTTTACTTACCGAAACAGGAAATGACATGTATTCAATCTCATTACACTGCCCTTTCTCATCCAAATAGTTTGCTGTTTTTCTATAAGCTCGTTACGTGTTAACAAACATACACGACATATATACAATATGTTCAATTAAAGATACATTCTAACAAACATGCATGCTCATAATTTCACAAGAACAAGAACACTACAATCATAACAATATCTGTTCAGGATCATCATAAAGCTATTGTATATTTTTAGTTGAAGGCTATAAATCACCAGCCAAGCCATCAGACTTAAGAACATCTGATTGATGATAGTAGGCTTTGCATGGACCACCCCATGGGCATCGAAAGATAAACCCGGTTCTTTTCGGGACCCCAAAACAGTTGAAAAGAGTTGGGATTTAAGAGTTAATCGATTGTACAACCACATTTATATTCACATACTCAAATTAAAACATTTCAATATTAATCAACTATATGTGTTGTGATAAATAAGATCATACCATTATTACTATACACCAATGCGGTCCTACGTGAGCCTCTCGGTTATATCCCTGATATAACCAACTTATATTTTTTTTAAAAAATTTAATTCCATTTTTTACCAAATCATTTAACCTCCCAAAAAGACAAAGTCCTTCAAAACCTCCCAATAAATTCAAAAAACACACAAATTATAAAAACACCCACATAACATTTTGGGAAACCATCCCAAAACAAAACCCCCCAACTCCCAAAAAAAACCCAAAAAATTTCCTCAAACAAAAAAAAGTCATAAATAACATTTCGAGACTTCCTATACTTCCTGCTAATGTTCAGAACATTTCCGGAGAAAATCTGGACGATCTCCTGAGGTAGCCCATATAACTCCTTGAAAAGCCCAGATTACATTTTTTTTATCACTCAGGTAACATTCAGCCTCTCGGGTTAGTTCGTCATCGACTTTAAGAACTTAGTCCAGAGGGGTTCCAAGAAAAAGTAAGAAAACTTTCTAAGAATAAAATGTAGAGATATTCCTGGGAAATTCCAGAGGACTCCTTAGAATGTTCGGGCCACTCAATCAGTATTTCTACACGACGTCAAGAAGAAAATCCAAACTCGTCCTGATCAAAATCCAAAAGGATTTCCAAAATATTCAGAGGACTTCTAAAAATAGTTTTGATGACTTCCTGAGAAAGTTGTAAAAATCCACATGAATTCCTTAAAAAGTCCTGAAGAAAATTCATAAAGCTTCTAGAGGACTTCCTGTGTGTCATCTTTCTGAGAAAATCTGAATATTTTCATGAAGGCATTGTGGTGAGCTGCTGACAAAATTCCAAATGATTTTTTTAGAAAGTTCAAATAACACAATGAACATAACGTTTGCATTTAAAAAAATGTACAAAAATTGCCGACTTTTCATTTTACCCGCAGACAAAACTTTCCCTGCAGCATCAGTCATAGCAACCCATGAGTCAGCAGACAAAATTTGACAGGTCTATCAGTCGAACTCTAACCGTGATGGCAAAAACAGTGAAGCAACTCCGTTCAGAAGTGTGCGCGTTCAAAGAACGGCACCCCGCCGCGTCGAAAACGGACATCGTGTGGCACTTTGTGGACGCCGGATACGCCCGTTCCGGCATCTACAACATCTTGGCACTATTAGACAACAATCAGAGCATCGAAAGAAAGCCCGGTTCCGGACGGCCGACGACCCTGAGCGACAAGAAGCTCCAAAGGATGCTGAAGAGGAAGACCGAGGGTAAAGTGGCTACATCGCTGCGTGCGCTTAGCCGGGAGGTCGGTTCAACCGGCCAATCAGTGAAAAAGTACCTGGAAAACATGAACATACATGTCAGGAAGCGAAAGTCGCGTCCACTGGTTTCGGAGCTGCAGGCAATGACGCAGCGGCAGCGGCTGAATAAGATGGTCAATTCGATTTTCCCGGCGAATCGCGACGTGGCGGTGGTGATGGACGACGAGACCTATCTCACCCTTGATGGCAACGACTGACAGGGCACTTCGTATTTTACTTCTCCTACGAAGGAAGTGAGCTCCGAGGTGAAGTTCATTTCACACACCAAGTTCCCCAAGAAGGTGCTGCTGTGGCTGACAATCAGCGAGAAGGGGATGTCAAAGCCGCTCTTCTTTCGCTCCGAACTGGCCGTGAACGGGGAAAGTTGTAGTACGAAATGCCTGCAGGAAGTTGCGTCGTTCATTAAGAAATACCATAAGGGCGAAGACGCGGTGTTCTGGCCGGATCTGGCGTCGGCCCACTCCTCGAAGCGATCGTTGGAGGAGATGGAGCTGCTGAATATCAATGTGGTACCCAAGTCGGCGAACCCGCCCAACGGCCCCCAGCTGCGTCCCATCAAAATTTCTGGGCCAACCTGAAGCGTAAGATCTACTCAAACAATTTTGTCGCGAAAACTGAGGAGGAATTGATAAATAAAACGAAGAAAGAAATCATAAACATGCCTTCACGCATGTTTTCGTCCACCATGGCGAATGTTCCGGTTAACTGCCAGAAGGCCGCTCTCAAGGTCGTAGAATTTTTTTTGCAAGTAAGTTAAAATCATTACCTTTTATAGGAAATTTATCAAAAGCAATTATCTGCCTTAGCTTTTTTTTATCACCATCCGAAAAAAAGTCCATTTTTTAAAATGCAAACGTTAGTTGGAAGACTTTAAGACTAAAGTATAGAAGAAAGATCAGAAACTTTCTGAGAAAGTCAAGAGGACTGCAAAAGCTCGTATGATTTCTTGGGAATTTCAAGAGAACATCCTAAAAATATCCATACGACTTACTGACAACGTCAGGGACTTTACAAACAAAACCTGAAGATGATCAGACAAAAGTCCATAGGGTTTCTCGAGAATGTACAGTGGACCTCTTAAGAAAGTCTTGGTGATTTCCCGAAAACTCGAGTTCACATTACCTTCTTGGAAAATTCGGGCTTCATAAACATAGTCCGAAGACTTCCTTTTTTTTTTGAAAAAGTAATTAAGGTGATTTACTGAGAAAGTCAAGATTTCGAAAAATTCTAGCGAAATACTGATAATTCAAGATCATTTCCTGAGAATTTATATGGGACATCTTGAAGAACATCAGAAGACATGAGCCTTTCTAAGCATGTTCAGAGGACTTCTTGAGACAATCTTGATGATTACTCAAGATGGTTTGAATAATTTGGTGAGAAAATCCATACGAATTCCCTTGATCGTCGGAAGTATTTTTTAATCATACTCCAAAGACTTGTTAAAGAAAAACCAGAGAACGTCCTGAAAAGAGTGAAAAAAATACGTCAAAAGATATTTACGAGAACTTCCCGAGAAAGTGTTAAAAAATATCCTGAAAATGGTCAGATGAAATTCAGAGAAAGTTCAGAGGACTTTCTGAGAAACTTCTGACTTCTTGGTCATTTGAACTCTTTCTCAGTCGTGACACTCCAGTTGACTCATTGGTCAGGAGGGGCTGGGACTTTCTGGGAAATCCAGATGGTTTAGGTTCGAATCCAAAAATGAATAGTCAATCATATGAGATCTCAGAACATCCTAGATATTCTCCCATTTGCCCTGAAAATTCTGGAAACGCACGGGTTTCTTTATATTTATCAAAATTTTCTAACAATTTAACTAAGTAATATAGAGATACTTATTTAATGTTTGCTGAATCACCTTGAAATAGAGTGATGAACTGATAGTTTCAGACTTTCGCTTCACCTCTTCTAATGTGAATAGAATTGGTCAGAATATTATTGAAGTTCCTAGTAAATTTAGTAAATCCATGCAGTTCTGATATATATAAAGGAATTCTATAGAATTTTCAGAGATTCACAGAAGGAGGCGACCCCGGCGTAGTGGTTAGCCTCCATACTTCTCACGCCAAAGTCACGAGTTCAAATCTCACCCCGGACAAGTTACGAAAAACACCCAAAGAGGTGTTTGAGTGACTACGACGGGAGATGAACCAGCCCGAGGCTGAAAATCTCGTTAATACAGAAAAAAGAGAAAGAAAAAAAGATTCACTGATCCCTAAATTTAAACAGTAGTAATATATTGAAAATAAAAGAATAAAAGAAAATAATAAAAGAAAAAATGTCGATCCTGTGATTTCCCTGAGTTATTTTTTTGTGAATCAGAACTTTTCAACAGTCTTAAAAGCATATGAAATGAAACTTTGGGAGCTCCTCTATGTTGAAAAACTGCCAATTCGAGTTCTAAAACAGTTTTCAAAACACAGTTTTAATATGTTTCTTAAGCAAATTCCAAGCATTTCCGGCAGCAAACTTAGCAACATTGGACGGAAATATAGGCAGGTTAGGGACATGTTCCAGTGTTTTATTGTTGTCAATTTAGATGATTTTTGAAGCCACATTTTCTCTACTCCGAACTTAAAATCAGCTCTGGTCATTGTAGACCACCGAAAAATAAAGGTGACTAGATGACACATAAAGGGTGTCCACGATGAAATTGCCACACTATGAAATTGCTCTAACTTTTTAACCGTTGGGTAGAATTTAATGAAAATTTGGGTGGATTTAGTTCATAGTTCATTAGTTCATTATTTACATCCTGCAAGTTTTAAAGTCCTGTGATCAAAACTCGCGGAAATGGATTCGAAAGAACAGCTCGTGCGTGATAAAATCTTGCGCATTCATCACGAGAACAAGGATCTCTCGCATCGTTCCATCGCTAAAACATTGGGAATCGCGAATTTCACGGTGTCGCGAGTGATTAAGCGGTTCGAGGAACGGTTGACCACCGATCGGAAGCCCAGAAGTGAAGGAAAAAGTATTCCGTACAACACCAAAAATCACAACCGCGTAGTTGGGGCCTTCAACCGAAATCCGAACGCCTATGCACCTAAGCCGAAGTTTTGTCCAGAAGGCCAAAACTAAGGCTGGGCTTCGAACGTTCAAGGTACAAAAGGCCCCTAATCGTGACGAGAAGCAGAACAAGTCCGCCAAAACCCGTGCCAGGAAGTTGTACCTCAACATGCTGACGAAAGTTGAATGCTGCATCATGGACGACGAAACATATGTGAAGGCCGACTTTAAACAGATCCCCGGCAACCTGTTTTTCACGGCCAAGGATAAGTTCAGCGTTCAGGAGCATGTCCGCACTCAGAAGGTGTCCAAATTTGCGAAGAAATTCCTGGTTTGGCAAGCCATCTGCACGTGCGGGAAGCGGAGTGCACCTTTCGTGACCCAGGACACGATGAACGGACAGGTGTACATAAAAGAGTGCCTCCAGAAGCGGCTGCTTCCTCTCCTGAAGGCCCACAACGTCCCAACAATCTTCTGGCCGGATTTGGCCTCATGCCACTACTTCAAGGACGTGCTGAAGTGGTATTCGGACAATAAGGTCAATTTCGTGCCGAAAATGTTCAACCCTCCCAACACTCCGGAGCTCCGCCCCATCGAGAAGTACTGGGCGATTATGAAGCAGCACCTTCTTAAACGACCTAAGGTAGTGAAGACAGTCGAGGAACTGAAGAAAGTATGGGTTTACATGCAAAAAACGGTTGATTCACAGGTTGTGCAGAATCTTATGGCCGGGGTTAAGGCCAAGGTGCGGGCATTTGCGTATGGACTGTAAATAAAATACGAGTAAAATGGTAAAATGAAGTTTAATAGTTATTTCTCAATCCCTGAAAATTTGATGGCAATCGGATGAAAACTCGAATTTTGCGAATCAATTTTGTGTGTGGCAATTTCATCGTGGACACCCTTTATTACCGGCAATCAGAATATAATGGAATTATACGGTTGAACTGTGCACTAAGGTTTTTTTTAAACCCCCCGTTCCACTTTAAATACGAAACCGCGTAAAAAAAAACTAGATTGAGTTGAGCAATTCACATGCATAAACATTTTGAATTGCTTCGATTTTGTTTGCATGTGGTATTTTCGTGCAATGGTCAAAAAACAGTTTTTAAAATTCTCGTGCAATGGTCAAAAAACAATTTTTAAAATTTTGAGTATTTCAGATTTTTTTTAAAAACTGCCATATGATTACTTTTTGCCCAAAACGATAACTGTGGCGATTTGAATTAGGTCGATAAGTTGTTCCATTCTGGAGCTATCACAGAAAACAAACCGTGTAAAAAACATTAGTGTGTATAAAAAATAAAAAAAAAAATCTAAACGCAAATGTTCTAAAGTCTTACTATAGAAACATTAAAAAGAGGTTTCCTCTGGCTAATGAACATTTAAGTGAGAGTTTTTTTTAGTTCCTTGATTCGTCTCCCGTCGTAGTCACTCAAACACCTCTTTGGGTGTTTTTCGTAACTTGTCCGGGGGTGAGATTCGAACTCATGATTTTGGGGTGAGAGGTATGGATGCTAACCACTACGCCGTGGTCACCCCCCCCCCCCCTTTTCTAGTGAGAGTTTGAAGTTCTGGTTATTTTGGAAGAAGCTTCTGGTTATTTTGGAAGAAAGTTCCAACAGTTCCAGACAGATTCCAGACGTTCTTGATTTGAATTTCTAGATTCTTTGACGGGACTTATCGATACTAAAAGTGCGCAGATGTTTAAACTTGGAACATGTTGAATATTTAGATGGTGATTTTGGACGTTTCCCAATTCACCAGAGATTCCAGTCTTTTACGAACGAAGGTTTGAAATTCTTCCATAAGTTCCCGATGCGAATTTCTGGACATTTCTACAAATGGATTTATGCTTGGGACGCGTGTTAGTTCAAATTTTCCCTTTTCATCCATTTTTTTCTTATCAAATGATTCCCAAATTATACAGATAATAAAGAATGTCCACGGCATATTTTCATCACTTTAAAAAGGCTTAAACATTTTACCCATTGGGTTAAGTTTGATGAAATCTTGGATGAAACTGCTTCAGCGTGTGTTGTTTGAGGAATGTATCGAAAATAAGCTATCCACGTACATATGCGTTGGGCGCGTGTATTTGTGATGGTTTTAATGTGTTCATCATAGCATGCTGTGCGTTTGATTGTCATCTTTCTTTTGTTTACTTGTTTGCACGGTCGAAATTCTTCGTTTTCAAAATGTCGCGCATTGAAAAAGACGTGAAACTTAAGGTTTTGGACACATGGGTACGTGAAAAGGGTGTAACTATGCGACAATTGGCGAAGTGCTTTGGAAGTCATCACGCGGGTGTAAAATCCATCATAACCAAGCTTGGGGAACACTGTTATTTAGATTAACTGTCGGGAAGAGGCAGAAACCCGGGTCTTTCAACCCTAAACTGGATCAGAAATTGGTAGCTCTAATTCGGAAGAACAGTTCAATGTCGATACGTGATTTGGCCAATAAAGCGGGCACCAGCGTCGGAATGATTCAACGTATCAAGAAACGGAACAACCTGCAGACCTACAAGAGGCAGAAAATCGCCAAACAAAGGGCAGAACAGAAGCAACGCCCAGCAACAAGGGCCCAGATATTGTATTCGCGAGTTTTGCAGCGACCGGATGCATGTATTTTGATGGACGACGAGACCTATGTCAAAGAGGACTCAAAAACCCTTCCAGGTCCACAATATTCCACTGCCGTCGTAGGGGTGGATGTGAGCGATGCAGACAAGTCAATTCAAGTCGAGAAGTTTGATCGAAAAGTACTGGTATGGCAAGCAATATGTTCCTGCGATATGAAGTCTACCATTTTTTGAGACTATTGAAACAATCAATGCGGAAATCTATCGATCTGAGTGTCTGGTAAACAAGTTGCTGCCTTTATATCAGAAGCATAGTACCCTCCACTATTTTGGACAAATTTAGCGTCGGCGCATAACGTCAAAACAACTCTCAATTGGCTCACGGAAAAGGATATAGATTTCGTTGAGAAAGACACCAATCCGCCAAATTGCCCTCAGCTTCGCCCAGCAAACGCTATTGAGCGATTGTGAAGAGGGTCTTCAAAAAGACTGGCAAGGCAGCTGAGAATATGCAGGAGTTCAAAAAAAATTTGGGCTATGGCGTCCAAAATATGTGATGAAACACTTGTCCGGAACATAATGAAAAGTGTTCAATCAAAAATTCGCAAATTTGTGAATGAATAATATTAATTTTATCCAGTTCACCCTGTACAATAAAGAAGCATCCATTTGTTTGAATAAAACGTCATTTTTTATATGATTTGAACGAAAAATATATGTGGATAAGTTAATTTCGATACAGTCCTTAGGAACAAACCATCGAACGTAGCTTTTTGACTGCTTTCTCCATGGCGTTCTGCGAAACGACTGATAACGCTGTCAAAGTTTGACTGTAAACAAAAGGTTTGCTATGTAGGCGATGCATAGGTGGATACATCAGGTGGCAGGAACATTGACTGAACCACATTTTCAATAGAAAAATAAACTCTGTTCTCAGGAAAATTACGTCACCGGTTTTTTTTTTCATATTCTCATATCATTCCTCGCGAATAAATAAAAACACAACGCAGCGGTGAAATCAGCAGAGATTGAATGTGATTATGTTTTCCGATGCAGAACCGGAAAGCAGGGTGCAATTGACATTGGCGCTGATGACGGCGAACAACGGCCGATAACGCCATGGGGTCGCGGCCAACGAACCGAAAGCCGGCCACTGGCCATTCGTTGGCCGGAAGTTAGGCGACAACTTTGGTCGGTTGCCAAAAATTGTTATCATATCATTATTTTAAAATCCGGACATTTTTCTTCTTCTTCTTCCTGGCCAATGACCAACGCTTGCTCTAAATATTTTTTATTCCTGCGGTCCTCCGAAAGGCACTGGACAGTGGCCACCATTGGCATTTAACTAGAAGCGAAAAAAAAAACAGAATTCTAGCCTCTGGGCCAACAAATTTATAGTGCAATTGCGAGGAAAACGTTTCCACGTGTCCCACCCCCTTTCCGCTGATTCAGTTGGCTGGTGGCCCTGTCCCAAATGAACTAAAAAGAAGAAGGACGCAGCGTTAGGTCCAGAGAGAAAAAAAAAGTGGCATTCGAAATAAATATCTCTCACTCTCGGTCGGCTTCGTTCCAGCAAGGCTCTTAGTTGGTCCGATAAAATGATTTAATGCTTTTCTGCAGTGGGAGATCAGAACAAAAACTCAACCCGACAATGCAATAGTTTCGAAATCTCTGATACTACTCGTGCCTATGAGGGAGGGGGCGAGGCGGTGCTGGAAGGTTAGTTGAAGGAGGTGGTAGATGATCAACGATTGGGAAAAGCAAAAACACACACACACATATGAACATGAACATAAAATGGCAATTGGGGCTTTATTATCCGAGTACTTTTTTTTTTTGTTTGGAATGCGTCTTTTTTGGCAATCAATTGTGGTGTGCTTTGCAATGTGCGGACTTGGCTCTTTGTGAGGTTGACGGTTTGGAATTTTGGGAAACGTATCTGCGGAAAAAGTTAAATATTTTGGTATTGTTGCATGCTATACATGTATGTGGATGATGATTTTTTCTCAAGAATCCCAAATATGTGTGCTCTTTTGAACGAACTTTTTCAGTTGGTAATTGAGAGCATTTCTAAAGTCGTATGTTCTGAGGAATGCACAATCATGTCTACCTAGAGTTTCACACAGTCATGTACACTGAGTACTTTTAGTGCACAATATGAACACTATTAACTATCAAGTTCTGTACACAAAAGAAAGCTTTTTGAACAGATGACGGCTTGAAGTTGTGCGATTTAAATCAAATTTTATCAGATGGGATTTATCGATGCCACTTGTTTCCAAAAAGTTTAGGAATGAAAGCCATAGGGTCTAAGAAAATAGTATTAGAATACAATTTTTCGAAAAATTGTAGATGTGGCTAGAAAGCCGAATGGCAAGAGATCAATAATTCTACTAAGCTGTTATTTTGTCACAATATGGTGGTGTTACACACAGAAAATTTATTTTAGTTTATATTACGAAATCGAAGGTAGAACTAATAAATCTATTCGTTGTTTTCTGCAACGAAACTGATTTGTACTATTTATGAAGCTACCTTCGTAATTAATGCTAAACGCGCAACTGTCAAAAGCACGAAGCATTTGTTGACAACGAAAGAACATACGAAAACAATAAAAAGAGCTACGAATATTTTGTTACAAATTAAAAAGAATCGTCTCTCTGGTGGTTGCATGAATAACAGACAGATCTACATTATCGACTCGAAATATAATTGAAAAAAAAAGCACAACCACGTGGAATTTTCCAGCGTTTTTTTATGTTTCTGACATGGGATTCGATCCTGTGTATTTGGAAAGCGCTGATACTGTATCGATGGTTGATCTCACTAGGCCATGGTGACTCCTAAGAAGATGTTTGATTAGTGAGTATTAGGTTATAACTCTCGAGAGCGCTTTACTTTTTATTTTGGGATCAATAAATTATTCCCGCTCAACCCAGCAGCAACATCATCTTGCATAAGTAGGATAAAAGAAAAACAGTGATTGGTTGTTCTTCACGAAATTCTTTTCGTGCATTATACAAAATGGTGTAATGATAGCATTTCACCAGATAAAAAGCAATATGAGTGTTTGATACAATATACAAGACATTATTTCATGCAAAAAATCCGTGTTTACGAAACGAGTGAAAGCTATTTCATAAAAATAAATTTTCAATGCAGATAAATTAGATATTATACATAGGCGCTCGAAGAAGATCACTAACTTTGATTCGGTATAAATTCCATTGGTCCAAATTGGCTTTCCTGTTGGTATAAATCTGTCTATATCGGCTAGCACCACCATCTTTCCTTTTGCATTTAAAAAACCTGTACCCTTTTGGTGGGGGGGGTGGGTGGTTGCCCTTTTTGTTTTGGGATCCTCTTCGTGGTTAAAACCCGCCCGCCAGCGGCCGCGCCAAATTTGCTCGCGCTCCCCCAAATCCGGGACTCCCGCAAGTGGCCAAACGCCAAAGCCAAAACCCCACATAAAATAAATTTGGGGGAGTGTGGGCCCCCGGGGGTGGCGGGGGGGGGGCCCCGCGGCCCCCGCCGCCCCAAGGGGTGGCGGGGGTTCGCCGACCCCAACCTACCCCCCGCCAGCCGGAAATAAGCTGGGTGGTCGCTCCCCCCCGGCCCCGGGCCCAAAACGAGCCGGCTTCGACTCACAAGAAGGGGGCCCCAAATCCCGATGATAAACAAAATACGACAGCCAAAGCGCGCTCCCGGAGGCTGTACACGACGATGCTGACGAAGTTAAACTGCGTGGTAAGGACGACGAAACCTACGTCAAAGCCGACTACAAGCAGCTTCCGGGACAGGAGTTTTATACGGCAAAAGAAGGGGAAAGGAGAGATATTCAAGCACACGAAACTGTCAAAGTCGCAAAGAAATATCTGGTTTGGCAAGCCATCTGACCTGGGTGAAAAGCAGATTCAAGCTCCGGGACTGTCAACCAAGAAATACGGAAAGAGTGTTGAAAAACGTCGCGCTTTCCGAAGAAACACGGTGTCCGTACTGTTGGCCGGAGGCATCTGCCATTACGGTAAAAAGGCCAGGAGTGGACGCCGCCAACAACGGCAGGTGGTCCCAAGGACAAGAACCCTCCCAACACGCCAGAGCTCCGCCCAATGAGAAATACGGGCTATGTCAAGCGGAACCTAAAGAAGACCAAAAAACGCAAGGACGAGCAGCAGTCAAGGCAAACTGGCTTTCTGCCGACGGACCACAATTTTCCTATTTACTAACTAAAAAATTTATTTTAAAAAAATCCCCTTCCGCTCCCCCAAACCTCACCCTTTAAACTATCCATTGGATTGGAATTGAAAATGGCATATCCATTTAATTATTTTGCATTCCATTCATCTTAGCAGCATGAAGCAACAAGACAAACATGAAAGGCCTAATTTGTTTTCCAGCATTTCAGCATTTACCTTAAAATGGAACTTCTTCAACTACTATATATTTTCTAAGTGGCCATTATTTCCATATAAGACTGACATGCGCTCATTAGCAGAATATTTTTGTTTGTCGGTATTATGATAAGATAATGCATTCATTTCAGAACTCATCAAACCGGGCTTTTCAATAAACTTAAATTGCTATCTTTGAAATGTAACTAGAATGTTTTCTGGAAAACTTTTGAAAACATGTCCGTTAGCATAATCTGTTGTTTTTTCAGAAAAAAAAACCTAGTTCTCTTTTTGAAATTTTATCTACGATAATTGCAATGATTTCCAGCCTTGCCAGGAATAAATTAATATTTACGTTATTATTTCTAACGTACCAGTGGAAATCAGATATATTCTTGACATAAATATATTATCTTCTCTTGGATATGAAATCATATAATAGGGATATGGGTTGGGACCATCGGAGCAACCGATTGAAGGGAACTGGATGGGGAAAGAGGGAAATCCCATTTCAGAGAGAGTGATATCAAAATATATATATGATCCATAAATTATGCCTGCATATTTCCAGTATCACTTTTTTAAATTTTTAGCCATAAAGATTAGGAACTATTACTGTCAACTGCGTTACAACTTTGAATCAACGCAAAGCGGCAAATGAGTGTAGTAAAAATTATGTTCGTGATCTCAATAAAAGAAACAACTATCCCACTTTTAGAGTGTTGTCGGTTCAAAGTAGCTACTGAGCGTTTTTGAAAAAAAAAAATGTTTATTTTCCCAATGAAGTAAATCATACTTTGTCAGTGGCCTTTGCTCCATCCTAACTGATGGTATAAATCGGTTCAATTAGACTCACAAACGCTGTTAAATAGAAATTTAACTTGTTTTCTTAATGAAAAACCACCATCACACTCACAAAGTTTCCAACATCATATTTTCTGTTGGTTCAAATCTGTAATAAGACAACCGGAAAGAGGGAAACGGAAGAAGAAAAGCGGAAGAGTATAAGTGGAAGACGAGAAGAGGAACAAGAGCAATAGGAAGAAATAGACACAGAAAAAAAAACCCGGAAAGTGAGAAACGGGATGGGAAAAGCAACAGAAGAAAAACAGAAGGGGAGAGGAGCAAGAAGAGAAGCGGAAGCAGAAATGTGGAAAAAAAGAAGCAGAAAAGTGGAAAAAAAGAAGCAGAAAAGGAGAAGCAAACAAGCATAGCGAAAGCATCTAAGCTTATGAAGCTAAAGAAGGATGCTTGAAAAAAATAAACTAAAGCAGTGAAGTGGAAGAAGAAAAGTTGAAGGAGACAATAAAATGCAAATGAAGAAAATGAGATGCAATTGAAGAAAATTAAGAACTAGTGGAGCAATACTTGACGAATACCATAAAAAAAACCATTACACTTTGTGAGAGACCCTAACAGCATCCTTACTGTTGATTTAAATCGTTACTAACGTTAAATCTTTCACTAGGCGTCGCTTGAATTCAGCGTGTCGTTTACCAAATCACCTGATTCCATTCCAACCCTTTTATTGACCGCCCCAGTGATTCCTCGTTGAAGTGCAAAGGATTTCTCGGCCTCCGATAAAGCGAGTATAACATTCACAAAATCCTTTGCTTTTCTTATTATTTGGACGAAGTCGAAGCCGGCGCCGGTATAGCTTTAATTTGTGATCATCGGTTTTTGCATACCGAGGATGTACAGGGTCCGGTAATTGAACTGGTACATGAGTTCAACTGTTATTATTACATTGCACACGAAACTGTATTGGACGACCCCACATGGCTTTGTTTACATTGCGTCTTGGCTGTCAATATATGTATGTGTTACTTTTGTAAAGGGTGTCCACGATGAAATTGCTCTAACTTTTTAACCGTTGGGTAGAATTTAATGAAAATTTGGGTGGATTTAGTTCATAGTGCATTATTTACATCCTGCAAGTTTTAAAGTCCTGTCCTCGCGGAAATGGAGTCGAAATAACAGCTCGTGCGTGATAAAATCTTGCGCATTCATCACGAGAACAAGGATCTCTCGCATCGTTCCATCGCTAAAACGTTGGGAATCGCGAATTCCACGGTGTCGCGAGTGATTAAGCGGTTCGAGGAACGGTTGACCACCGATCGGAAGCCCAGAAGTGAAGGAAAAAGTATTCCGTACAACACCAAAAATCACAACCGCGTAGTTGGGGCCTTCAACCGAAATCCGAACGCCTCCGTTCGGGATGTGGCTAAGAAGCTGCACCTAAGCCGAAGTTTTGTCCAGAAGGCCAAAACTAAGGCTGGGCTTCGAACGTTCAAGGTACAAAAGGCCCCTAATCGCGACGAGAAGCAGAACAAGTTCGCCAAAACCCGTGCCAGGAAGTTGTACCTCAACATGCTGACGAAAGTTGAATGCTGCATCATGGACGACGAAACATATGTGAAGGCCGACTTCAAACAGATCCCCGGCAACCTGTTTTTCACGGCCAAGGATAAGATCAGCGTTCCGGAGCATGTCCGCACTCAGAAGATGTCCAAATTTGCGAAGAAATTCCTGGTTTGGCAAGCCATCTGCACGTGTGGGAAGCGGGGTGCACCTTTCGTGACCCAGGACACGATGAACGGACAGGTGTACATAAAAGAGTGCCTCCAGAAGCGGCTGTGTCCTCTCCTGAAGGCCCACAACGTCCCAACAATCTTCTGGCCGGATTTGGCCTCATGCCACTACTCCAAGGACGTGCTGAAGTGGTATGCGGACAATAAGGTCAATTTCGTGCCGAAAATGTTCAACCCTCCCAAGACTCCGGAGCTCCGCCCCATCGAGAAGTACTGGGCGATTATGAAGCAGCACCTTCTTAAACGACCTAAGGTAGTGAAGACAGTCGAGGAACTGAAGAAAGTATGGGTTTACATGCAAAAAACGGTTGATTCACAGGTTGTGCAGAATCTTATGGCCGGGGTTAAGGCCAAGGTGCGGGCATTTGCGTATGGACTGTAAATAAAATACGAGTAAAATGGTAAAATGAAGTTTAATAGTTATTTCTCAATCCCTGAAAATTTGATGGCAATCGGATGAAAACTCGAATTTTGCGAATCAATTTTGTGTGTGGCAATTTCATCGTGGACACCCTTTAATCGAGTGTTATCCGGAAAAATTGACCTCAAACGGAAACGTAGTGCTGTGGTTGCCTTATTCCGAGCTGAAAAACGACAGAAGGACATAGTTCGTGTGCAGAAGTTTTGTACACCGTTAAGTCGAAAGATACCTGGAGACTGGAAGTACCAAAAATTGTTTTTGTCCCTGAAGGAGTGAAGATCTACCAAAATACACAACGGGAACTAATTCTACAGAACGTCGTCGAACCGTGAGCACGTCGTCATTTTATTTTCAGGGATTGGGTTTTTCCAACAGAACTCGGCACCGGCTCACATATGAACTTCGCGGTCTAGAGCATGTTGGAGGACGAAATCTGCTCTAGAAAACATGAAGATGTGGCAGTCCTGACGCGACATCTGGCGGCAGCGTGGCATAAAATACCACAAGAGCACTTGCAGGCCTCGTACAATGTGTTGCTCAATATTCTACAGTGAGTGTTGAGTTTAACCAATAAGGCGAATAAGTTGAACTTGATCAGTAAATTTCCAAAAAGTGATTTATTTTCAAGTGAAGTTGAACGAATTTGAAATGAAATGTTTTTGTTTTGGTCAATTTATATGTTTGTTTTAATGTAGCACTTCAACCCTGTATATTAGTCAAAAACATAATCTGATGGTTCTCTGTGTAAATGCAGCTGATCTGGAAATAACGTAGTAGGAAACACCGGCGGTAAATCCTGATATACACAGGAAAAAAATACTGAATTTTAACAAACGCGTAAAATTTCCCCTCGTTTAACTGCAAGCCAGAGCAAGCGTAAATAACGTAATTGTGTTTGCAATCTTTTATACAGCATACAACATTGTTTACAATTATCCATACAACAGACCTGATTCCAGCAATATCTGCACAAAATTTACATGAAAGATTTCTGTAATTTATGCCAAATCTAGCATTCCCTTGGTGCATTAGATAACGCTGAAAATTAATTGTTTCTTTCAAACTGTGTTGAGAATGATTTTCGAATATAAGGTATTCAATCAGGGCAATAATTTCAATGTTTATTGATTATTGATTAAAATTAAAAATTAAAGACTGTACTCGTATATTATGAGATACATCGATGAGCTTGTAACTTTTTTAGTGTATGGGTAAAAATTGATGAAATTTTAATTGAAACTAAACGTGTAACGTAAACATTAATTTCATCACAATCTGTCAAGTGGTTATCGAGATAGCATTGGACCAAGACCAGATCCGTCTAAAAATTATGTGCACCGTCGAGGAAAACCCGTCTGCGTCCCGCAGGTGGATCGGAAAACACCTAAAATTCCATCATTCGACGGTGTCCCGGGTGCTTGAGTCATTCAAAGAGACCAAAACGACCCAGCGTTGGTCAGGCAGAGAGAGAAAACCGAATACAATTGATCCGGTGATGGCAAGGAAGGTATTGAATATGTTGAAGCGTCGGCCGAACCTTTCGATCCGCCATGTCACGAAGAAGGCGGATGTTTTCGTCTGGTTTCTCGTAAAAACGATGAAACGTGCCGACCTCCACGTCTACAAGGTCAGGAAGGCACCAAACCGGAACGACAAATAAAACACGGTAGCCAAAACCCAGAAAGCCAAACCCAGGCAGGAAACTGTACCGAAAGTGGCTGACGAAACCGAGGTGCATCCTGCGACGAGACTCACATCCAGAAGGTAGACAAATTCGACAAAAATGTTCTTGGTTTGACAGGCCATCTGTGGGTGTTGAGAGATGTGCCAGCCATACCTCACGGCGGGTACCGTAAATGGGCAAATCTACCGAGACGAGTGCTTCCAGAAGCGCCTGCTGCTCTTCCTGTGGTCTCACGGAAGCGAGACGTTTTTTGACCGAATTTGGCAACCTGCCACTACGCGCGGCCGGCGTTAGATTGGTACAGGGATAATAATATTGTTTTATATATAAAATCAAAATACTAACTCGTTCGTTAAAAATCGTCTTTAAAAATTGATAACAGGTGATAACAAAATTAGTCAATGTTGGTAACTAAATTTTTCATTCGATAAAATTAGTCAAAATGATTTCTGAGATAAAAAAAAACGTGTTACTTATTTGATATGAGTTGATTATTTTACTTTGCTAGGGAAGAGATCCAATAAACCAATGAAATGGAAACCTAACTATAATGTTGTAGTTTATTCTCTGAAACTTTGAAGAAAATCCGACTAAAATGAATTTTTGGCGACCATTTTTTGTGTTTCATTTTTTTCGAGTACAGTCTTTACTACAGATCTCATCTTTAATTCAAATGAAGCAATGATCCTTCTGAATAATCTTGTTCTGCTATGTTAATAATGCAATCGACCTAGGTACTCAACCTTGAATTGATTAATTTTCCTTTTTCTTTCTGTGGTTCCCATATTTTAAGGTTATGATATTTTGATCATAGTTTGAATTATTTTGATTGTAAAATTCTTCTTAAAGTCCCGAATTTCTAAATGTATCTACTTCTACTCCATTCACCACCCATAAATATTATTCCACGTGGTCTGACAATCGCTCACTATCCTGGTCGGTTATAGCACGGTCGTGCAACTGCCATTGCTGCCTCTGCGCCGAGATAGATAAGGAAAAGCAAATTAATCAAACTTTACTCCTATACCATGGATTTTTGTGCATCTTTCGGAGCAGGTACTCACTTTAGCTGACTTTTCCCCGGCACTGCAAAGAAATAACTCGGCAAAAGTGCCACCGATAATGACTGAAAACCCAACCTGGTTGGCTTGGAGCTTGTCCATTGGACTGCCGGACGAACGCTAAAGTTCCGAGCACAAAAGTAATTTCATTATTCGACTTTCAACGCGCTGAGACTCCTGCATTGGTTAGGACAACCCATGGCCAGTCGTCGGGAACGTTTTAACGAACAAGTCTCGTTACTCTCCCATTCGGGTAGTCATTTGCAGCTTTTTGTTGGCAGAGTTTTTCATTCTCAGTCAACGACGACGACGACGACGACAGCTCTGCTTTAGGTATAGTAGCACTTTGTAGTAGAGTAGGTATAGCCCAGATAGGTGACTAAGTGATGAAAGCTCATTACTTGCGGTAACTCAAGTCAAAGTTTTTTCGGACAGCGAGGGGAACATGGCAGAAGAAAATGAAAGACAGTTTTTCGTTTGTTAGTTTTCGAGTGGACTGAGAGTTGATTTAAATTAAGTTTGTTCAGGGGACAACTAGACTCCGCCTTTCATTTAGAAGGTAGATTTAATTAATTTGAGATAACAATCCACTAATAGGGTGTTCTCGGATGAACATTAACCCTCATTTAAGGAAATTCGAATTTCTCGAAATGATGTCAAAACAATTAATCACAGCGGTGAATTTTTACGACGAGATTGTATTTGCTTTTAAGCATTGTTTCGAAAGGATTAAGTGCTTTGCTCAAACCGACAAGTCAGATTTTCACATCTCATCGCATTATCCTCACGGCAACGGACGGGAAAGCAAACCAGTAGAATTTAATCTTCCTCAGCAAATGCCAGATCCTCGTAGCACTATCCTTCCTTGTTTATCCTCACCGAAATAATTAATCAACACGAAAAGTTGTCCTCCATTCCGCATTTAGCCTTTTTCCACCGTTCCGCTGTCGTTAGATGCAACAAGCGGAAAAAAGAATTCGCCAAATCTTTCGGGACAGGTAGGACACTTCATCTCTGATGAATTCCGAAATTGCACTGACTCTGACAATGAATAGATATATCCTGATGTGTGTGTGTGATTCGTGATTTTGCATCTTTCGCACGAAAATGGTTGTAGGGAAAGTTTTCCCCAACGAAGCCACCACGGCACGAGAAAAGTATGTTTCGTCTGTAGGTATTTTCTCCTTCTGCTTGCCACACGAAGCACCGAGAAGTTGAAGCTTTCGTGTTGTGAAAAGTGGAAAATAATGGGGAAAGTTTTTCTATAAGATAAAAAGGCAGTTGTTGTTGTTGAGGGTGATGGTGCGGCGGAGTATGTGGAAGCGCATATAAGCAACCGAGTAACGGGGCATAAAACAGAGAGGTTTTCCCTCGAAGCAGAGTGTTTGCTTTCAGGGCTTTTGTTATCCTTGGAAATATATTCAAGCAGCAGTTTGTTTCGATTGGATTGTGTTTGATGTCTTTATTCATTTTAGTGGTGGAAATTTTGCGTAATGAGGTGCTGTTTAAAGTTATGAATTGTTAAGCACACATCTCGGTGGCATGTAAGAGAAAAATATTCATAATTAACCGATTTTAGGCTGCGATATTCGCGTTGAGCTTTGGTTATAACGTATGTTCGGTTTACGAACTGGATCATCTTGTGACTCCACGAATAACCGGCGATCTTACGCAGCAATCCTTTGATGCTTCGAAGTGGCCCATTTCGTTCGAGCAGAGATTGGTCGATCCAACGATTAACAAGCGGGGATGTTTTGATATGTTTATCGGCGCCCTACGAAATACCAAGCTGGGGTGGGAAGTTGGAGGCATGATCGCAACAAGCGCTGTGCGCGCACATTCTGTCAGATAGCTAAGGAAGCATCGCAACTTCGAAATTCGAAAACTTCTGAAGAGTTTGACGAGCTTCGCCGATCCCTCATGGCAGACACACCAGCGTACAGATAAGAGATGTGTTTTGCATCACCCCTTCAACGAACGCAAGCGGGAATTTGGAGATTCGCGTACGATGGCACTGCAGCGTTTCTCAACCTCGAATGGAAACTGGACAAGCAGTACTCACAGTTCATGCGGAAACCTAGAGGATTTCAAGGGCTAGCTTTTTATTCTGCTATGGCCAGAAATGCTACAGCTGAGCATTTCAGAACGAAGAAAGCATCGACATTTCCCAAAAAATACCTTGTGTGGCAAGCAATTTGCACGTGTGGCAAAAAGAGTAAATCTTTCGTCACTACAGGCACAATCAACAAGGAGATCTATCAGAAAGAGTGTCTGCAAAAGCAATTGCTACCCTTCATCAAAAATCACAAAGAAAAACCTTTGTTCTGGCCCGATTTGGCATCATGCCACTATGCAAAAACTGTGATGGAGTGGTACCAAGCAAATCAAGTGAACATTGTACCAAAAACCTTAAAACCTCCAAATTGCCCAGAGCTACGACCAATCGAGAGATATTGGGCTCTGATGAAGCGGAAGCTTTCTGGAAAGAAGCACGGAATCGAAGACATCAAACACTTCCAGCAAATTTAGACAAAGACGGCTTCTACGATTTCTGAAGAGTCTGTACAAACCCTAATGGACGGAGTTAAGCGCAAAGTTCGAAAATTTTATGCAAATACCGAATAACTATGTTTTGTCTTCACGAATTGTTAAAACACATCCCATGAATCTGAAATAAACAACTACGGCGGAAATACAATGCGAAATTTATGTTTTATTCATGTTTTGAGGTGTCCGGATTATTGCGGATACAGACCTTACCAATCGAAAACTTCAAGGTCCTTGTTCCGCGAATGCCGCTGAATTAGCTGCAAAACACTTAAATCTAGAAATTATTGCCTCACTAACACCGGATCACTACTTAATTTTTACGGATAGTCTCAGTTCTATAAAGGCTAGTCTCTGTATCTTCGCGTTATTTTACCATCACCTTTGTAGGGGTCCCTTCTCATTGTTTGATTCCGGGCAATGAGAGAACAGACTCGCTTGCGGGTGGGCGCTATGGAAGGCGATATCGAAAAGCTGGAATAGACACGAATGGCACGATCTTTAGGAAGTCTGTCCAACTATTTGGCTTCGCCAACGACGTTGATATCGTAGCCCGTAGCAGGTGGATCGATCAAGAACAAGGCGACGCTTCGCGGACAGCGAGGCAGGTGAGGTACAGCCATGAACCGATTACTTTGGAGACAACTTCTGTGTACAGCAAAGGCCACACCGGCCTTGGTCTGATTGGTAAGGTAAGTAAGAGGAACTTGAGACTTTACTGAAGAGGAACACCGAGGGCATGGCAACCTCATCGTGTCGTGCTTTGGGCCGAGAGGTTGGTGGAACTGGCCAAACGGTAAAGTACCTGGGCACGATTGCATTGTTATGCGGAAGCGTCAATCGAAGCCGTTCATGCCTGAGCAGCAAGAAATCACCCAGAAAGATGGACTGAAGGTGCTGATGAATGAAACCTCCCGTGAAGCCCGATCGCCGTGATCAGGACGGTAACGACTGGCAGGGGATCGTGTACTTAACGCCCCCATCAAGAAGCTAAGCGTTGACGTCAAAGATATTTCCAACACCAAGTTCCCGAAGAGGGTCCTTCTGTGGCTGACGATCCGCTGTTTCTTCCTACGAGGCTTGCGGTGAAAGAGAAGATATATAGTACGAGCCTGCCAGAAGTTGCCACCTTTATCAAGAAGTATCACGCAAAGGAGAAAGTGATCTTTTGGTTGGACCTTGCCCCGGCTAATTTTGCTAGGAGATCACTGGAGGAGAACAACCGAGTGAAAATCACGTTGTACCAAAGACAGCCAACCTTCACAACGTCCCCCAGCTGCAACCGATGGAGTTTTTTTTTTGGGCGAACCTTAAACGGAGGGCATGGTTAAGATTTCGGCCAACTTCCCTAAGGTCACTAAGGCAGGGCGTCGAAGCAGTTTTACAAAAAGCTTTATAAACGTGGGATGTAAAGCAAATTTGTTCCATTGAATTATCCATGGCATTTACTTTTCATCAAATTTTTTTAGTGCAAATTTTTTTAGTGCAAATTTTTACCGTTATGTGGCCAACAGGATACAAATGTACCTATTTCGATTTCACAACATGATATTTGAGTGTGTTTTCATAGTAGGATATTAAAACTCTGGACATCTCATATCTCGGTAAAACTTATCATCAAGGAGGGAAATAAAAAAAGCATAGCTAGGAGTGGGACAAGGAGGAACTTCTGTTTTTTGTTCTATACGTGAAAGGCCGACAAGGCACATTTGTACCCGCAAAACTGAAATGACTATTTCTATGGAAATATCCAACCGATATCGCAACTTTTAGCAGTTATGAATACAAGAGTTAATCGACTTTCCTAAAATTTACAAATACGATCGATGGATATCATTTGTCTCCGGGAAATCCGGATTTCCGGAAATATGTTCTGATAATGGGATACTTAGGAAAGATTGTTATAGAAAATAAGCAGTTATGATACTAAAAGACTTGGAATGAATACACAGTACATATGACAATCCGGTGACTTGAACCTGGAACCAACACTCCGGAACAGGTGCTCATGGGATTACGGATGGCCAGGAAATGATTTGAATTGAACCTTAGCAATATGGTTGCCAAAATTCTTGGTATCGTTCCAGAAGAAAGTTTGCCATAATAATTGGACCATCTGTTCTCATGGCTTCGGAATGACCAGTTCAGAGAAGGTTTAAAATTTTCTTCTGGAACGATTCTAAGAATTTTGACACCCACATTGCTGGGGATTCATTCATATAATTTTCTTGTCATCCGTGACCCCTTGGGAAGCTACTCTCAACTGGTCACTCCAAAGCCATGTGAACGGATGGTCCAATAACTTTGACAAACTGTCTTCGGGAACGATACAAGAAATTTTGCACTCATATTACTAGGGTTAAATTCAAATCATTTCCGTGACCCCATGGGAACTTGTTCCGGAGTGACCATTCCAGGATCAAGACACAGAATTGTCATATGGCAATCACACACATTCCTGTGTATTCAATGCACGACTTTCAATATCATTACTACATTTTCCATTGCAATCTTTTATAAGTATCCCATTTTAGGGACATGGCTCCTGAAATCCGGGTTTCTCGGTTACGAATGATATCCATCGGTCATATTAGATAATTTTGAGAACGTTGAGTTTTAGAATCAATAACTGCTAAAAAATCCCAAATCGGTTGGATATTTTCTTTGTAATGGGAACTTTAGTTTCGTGGGTACAAATGTTCCCTGTCGACCACTAAAAGGTTTTTTTTGTTGCAAACAAAACGATTAAGAATGTCACGTGAGTCATTCACTGTTTACTTTCACAAACAGTGAACCTCGCATGTAAACATTACCTATATCAACCAGGCATGCTTTAATATTATTTGAACATTGCTGATGTAATAAATATTTATAATCTGAAAGATCTCACCAAATTCCGTCTGCAAAATAACACTAACTGTCAGGTGTCCAACCCCCACTATTTTAAAATAGAACGGTAATCGCAATCAACATTTTTATCACAACAAAGTGAAAAAAATTTCACGGCAAACACGGTCCACCAATAAATATCAATTCTGCAAAATACACCTAGGAAGGCTTCCCTAGCAGCACATTTGACGCAAATCGATTGAAGAAACTTTAATATGACTCAGTCAAGTTACAATCAAGTTGCTGCAACCAAGTAAGACGGTTTTGTGTTGCTTGGGATACCATCAAAAATTTGAAATACGATGCGGAATAATAATGAATGACACTAGCTTGTTAAAAGTGACAATTCAACTCTAAAAAAGAATTAAAGGTCTTCTTGAAATCTTACAAATGACTCTAAACCATGACCGTTTTCAACTGCTTTGAACTTTGTCAAACCTGATGTCAAGAAGATAAATAAATGAATTATTCATTTGCAATTTATCATACTGCGGAATTTGCCCATTCAGCCGTTCGTCCTTTTGTCATTCGACGATTTGTTTCTTTGCGATTTTTGCTGAAATCAGGTATCGTGTTATCCAGGAATCGTATCGTGTTATCCAAGCAATCCTTATAGCCCTATTTGCATATTTTGATATTTACACGAGTAAAGTATTTTTCACCGTAATCTTCAATTTATCAGTTGTAATACATACTTTTTCCTACACACTAAAGAAAACCACCATCACACTTTGTGAACGACCTTAAGTGCATGTTTACTGTGGATTCGAATCGATTCATATAGACAAGTGCAGTTTAAACATTCGTTGCTATCCCAATGAAGTACTCCATCACACTTTCTGAGTGGCGCCAACAGCATCCTCACCGTTGGTTTAAATCGATATGTATCGACGATCAGCCTTTTTTTGGTTATTTTTTGAATGCATAAAACCACCATCACATTTTTTGAAAAGCTCTCACAGCATCCTTACTGGTTGTTCAAATTGGTTCGAATCGACGTTATAAGCGTTATTTTTCTTTCTTTCGGAAGAGAAGTAAAGCCGTGGAGTACCCGGTCCATGTATGTTGATGGATCGATAATCTATCCAGGGGTGGAAGCTGTCTGGATGACAATCGATGTCCATCGCTGATTGACACTACGTTACGGTACACAGACCGCCGTTAAATGCAAAGACATAAAATGAAAAAGTAAAGCAGAAAGTGGATTACGTATGACACTTAGAGGGATATAGAGGAGCGTAGAGAGGCAAAAGCCGCTTTGGAACGAGTAAGAACCAGATCAGCCAAATACGAATACCACCAACAGAAAACAATCAATTGGTCCTGTAGGCAGGACAAGCTAGCGTGTGTAGACCACCTGGTGAACGAAAAGGTGAAAGCCGTGACAACTTTATGATGTCTCACGACACCTGAATCGAGCAAAGATGAATCTGTAGATAAAACATTTACAAAACGTGTCTAAGCAATCGATTAGGTAAGAATGTATGTATTCTGGGAGTCAAGTGAGTGGAAGTGAATCACTTTCATTTGGCGAGGTAACAATTATCAAATCAAATGAGGAGTGGAGAGTTACCTCACTCTTTTGGAGCGTTGTCGACGTGTCAATTGATGCGTATCGACTCACTCGGTTCGCAGAATAGGCCTAAAGGGTGTTTCGATCAAAATTTGGTCGACTTAAACTTGACGCATTTTCTTTCATCGTGCAGCAAACATTTTTGCACACCCCTTATTTTGAAGATGTGTGCGTGTGGCTTCATGCCTCTATTATGATTTTGAAATTAGCACTTCTGTTATCAATCGTCGAAGGAAGAGAAGCAACGCATCAAAATTTTGCACGTGCATGGCGAAAATCCAAACTACTATCACGCCAAGTTGGCGAGATTGTTGAATGTGGCTAAATCAACTGCTACCAACGTATTAAAAGTGTTCGGTGAACGTTTGTCGACAGCCAGGAAAGCCGGAGGCCACAGCCACGACAAAAAGAGTTGCCCGCTGTTTCGAGCGGAACCTCAACCTCTCCATCTGACATGTCGCAAAGAAGCGCCTTCAACCGTGGATAGAGCTAAAAAAATCGCGACGATAAACAAAACACGTCGGCCGAAGCACGATCGCGAAAGTTGTACACGACGATGCTGACGAAGATTGATTGCGTGGTACAGGACGATGAAACTTACGTCAAGGCAGCCTTTGAAAAGCTTCCTGGACAGGAATTTTATACGGCAACCGGACGGGGAAAGGTGGCAGATATTTTCAAGCACATTAAACTGTCAAAGCTCGCGAAGAAATATCAGGTGTGGCAGGCCATCTGTACCCGTGGCTTGAAGAGCAACGTTTACATTGCGATCGGAACCGTCAACCAGGAAATTTTTCTGTACGATTAAATCTGCCTCCAAAAACGTCTGCTGCCGTTCCTGAAGCGACACAATTGTTCCGTTCTATTTTGGCCGGATTTGGCATCTTGCCATTACGGAAAAAAGGCCATGGAGTGGTATGCTGCCAACAACGTTCAATGGGGCCCAAGGAAAAGAACCCTCCCAACACGCCAGTGCTCCGCCCAATCGAACAATATTGGGCCATCGTCAAGCGGAACCTTAAGAATTTGAGTCTTCTGTTGTGACCGAGAAACAGTTCAAGGTAAACTGGCGTTCTGCGGCGAATAAAGTGGACAAGGAGACTGTACAAAATTTTATGGCAGATGTTAAACGAAAGACCCGGCAATTCGTATTCGGTAAAAAGGAAGTTTAGCTGAATATTTGTCCTGTTTGAATTTGACTTATTAATAAAAACTTTGATCCACTCACACACATTACTGTTTGACCAAATTTTGATCGGAACACCCTTTAAATCTTCGACTCCACTAATCAGCCAGGCCAGCCATCAGCATATTGAATGATCCGCCATGGCTACGACGTATCACTTGCGTCAACTCCGAGGCTTTCACTGTTCAAAGTAGTGGACCGAAGTATGAAATCCAATAAGACACGCAGGATCTATGGCATATCAGCAGAGATAGTCAAAGCTGACCCAGTGTTATCCTCACGAATGCTGTTTAAACTATTCTGCAATATCTGAGACACTGCGCCTTTGAGGCAGATGCCAAGCATCTCAGTGAAGTGCGATAATTGGCGTGGCATACTTTGTATTGATCTGTGGCACGCCCTGAGACTCCCGGATCAAAGCTTCAACCTCGTTGAAGCGCAGTACGAGAGTTTCTGTGTGCCGGATATTGTATATGCAACGTTGCCATGTCATAAGTAAGAGTGACTAGTGTAGTCAATGGTCAAACAAGAACTACATTTATTTTCTCTAACTCTTACAGGATAACAATACTATAGCATGCTAAATATCCTGCAACACTCCTCCTCAAGCACAATCCTTTACAAGCTAATTCATGTCTGTAGCAATTGCTCTTTGAGTTGTAGCGGTTTAGTAAAGGCATCCATTCCCATGAATTCGGTTGGAACACCGAACCCGCAGGACTCCAGAAATGTTCAGTTCTCAGGCGAATTAAAGATCTAATGTTGATATGTTTCGTACGCCGGCCCTGAGTCTTCGAATAGATGAGAATCGGGTTCTGGATTTTCTCACCATGTTCTCGCATCAGTTTGATGAGCCAGAGTAGCTCCTTGGTTTATTCTTTTAGAGTCGCGTACTACGCTTCAGCGTAACGCAATTCTGCTTTCATGATGTCCCGCTGATCGGTCTACCACCAAGCATGAACGAAAGTCCGGAATTCGATTTTCGGTAGGAACGATTCTCCGCAAAATAGGCGTCTACGAATCCTTAGTGCAAGCTGGCAGCCCAAGCAGTACAAAACTGTCATAATTGGTTGCAGCAACTTGATTGTGACCTAATTAAGTCACATTGAAGTAATTTTAACAGGTTTGGAACAAGTGTGCTGCTAGGGAGTATTCTTCAACCATCACAAGGCTCGCTTCGCTTTCGTCTAGTCGGTTTTCATAGGCTGGGTCGGTTTTCACTAGGCTGGCCAGACCAAAAACCCGACCGAAAACCCGATTGGTATTTCCCATTTGGCAGCATCATTTCCTACTCGTCTAGCATGATTTTGGGATAAACCGGATCCATCGGTCTTGGTGAAGGTTTCGCTTGTTCTATGCAGAATCCAGATACGATCCTGTTGATGTAGTTCTGTGGCGACAGCCGAAAACTTTCTTCCACGCTTCGTTCCACCTGGATCCCGAGGAAGTTTCGCACATCGCCAAGACCGGATATCTTGAAGTTCTTCTTCAAGACTCAGTTTGCCTGGCTTCGGATGGAAAGTTAAATTTTCAAGTCATATTTACAGGGTAGGCCCAAATAAGTGACGCATGAAACAAAGACTGTTTCTCCCACGAAAAGACAAATAATTTAAATATTTCTTTGTTATTCTGTTTCTTGTATTTTATTGTTTATGTGTACACATTCACATTTCGATTCAATCGCCTTTAGTTTTAATTATTGCCCTTAGTCTCTTCATCCCATATCTTCTGTATGGTAGCTTTGAATGTTTCAATACCCATTGGTTTGAGATCGCGAAAGTGAGCTTCCATAATTCCCCAAATAGAGAAATCCAGAGGATTCGCATCTGGCGAAGTAGCTGACGATAATTCCTCAGGAATGCAGTCTGGAAAATTCTTGGTGTACCATGCAATGGTAATCTTTGCTCCATGGGACGGCGTAGAATCCTGTTGAAACACCCATTTGCGGTTACCGAACATCGTTGAAGTATGCTTCTTCAAATGCTTTTCCAGAACCTCTTTTACGTAGTATGCTGCGTTGATTTTTACACCCTTATCAATGAAAAGCAGCGGTAGACAACTTTCCGCAGAGATCGCTCCCCAAACCATGACCGAAGTATGATTTTGGAAGCGTTGAACTGCGCGAATTGAAGAAGGGATATCCTGAATACTTGCTGCATAGACCCTGTCATTTTGAGCGTTGATACTTTGCTGCAATACGAAATCCGAAAACACAATCATAGAATCACCGTGCCGACGAAGTAATTCGCGACAACGAATGACTCTGTTCTTCTTGTTGGCTTCCGAAAGTCCATGAATTTTTCTTTCCTTGTACGGCACCAATCTCAAATCCTCTTTGAGAACTGATCTGATAGTTTTCCTCGAGACGTCGAAATCCAGAGCCAGTTTATATGAAGAACGACAAGGATTTTGGCAAATTCGCTCACGCACCGCCTTTACAAGCCGTTTGGTACGTACACTGCGAGGACGACCTGGTTTTTTCTTTGGATCGATGGTTCCCCTCACCCTCCGTCTTCTCAAGGTCCGGTCGATTAATGTGCGGCATATTCCTTCCTTCCGGGTTTCCGCCAGTTTCTGGTTGGGTCACTTTCCCGCCAAATGCAACTGCAAAATCCGTTGTCCTTTGAAATCCATATTTTTCGTAGGTACTTCCTGTCGACGGAATCTAGCAAACACAAGTTTGTTTACATATTAATCAGTCCCTCTTTAATATGCTGGCAAGCAGATGGCTCTTGCGATGGCTAGAAGAATTCCACACTGAAACAAAATACTGCGTCACTTATTTGGGCCTCCCCTTATATCCCGTTTGTCCACGTGAGAAGGGTAAAATGCTAAAAGGCCAACTCTTGCCGAAAACAGAGTTTAGCTAAACAATCATCTGCAGCATTTTCTTCGAAAAATAAAATGCTAATAATAGAATAAAACTGTACCTTTCGAGGAGACAAATTTACGTCGAAAAATAAAAGTTAAAACTTTAAATTGGTATTGTAATCTAAGTAATTAGGATCTCGAACTTGGCGAAAAAATATTCAGAAAAAATAAATATCTTCGAATTACTGACAAAAATAGCAACAACTATCACTTTTGGATTACTAGATGCTGTCTTTCAACTGGAATTTAGCTTGTTTGGACAAATTTAACCTGATTTCAGTTATTATGCATAGATTTCATAGAGAAGTTTAGGTTTAAATTATGGCTCTTACTGGTTCCTCTATTCGTGATTATCCTTTGTGGGTTGTGTTGTTTGCATCTAACAATACTTACAAAAATCCTTTCACATCATTGTTTACGAATGCATACCTGTAATTAGAAACAAATGATTCGATTAGATTTCAACTATACAATTTCAATTAATAAATTCATTCCATCACAATAAATACATAAATTTATAACTGATCATCGACTGTGACTTGGTAGTGCTAAGACGATTTCTTTGACTTTCAGTCTTTGTGAATAATGAAAACAGATAGATCCCTAGAAGAAGGCGAAATATAATACGCCGAAACGTCGGAAAATAGAAAATCATCTGTTTTCATTGTTCATAAAGACTGAAAGCCAAAGAAATCATCGTAAATTTATAAATTGTCAAAATGGAGAAAGTTTCAACTTGGAAATACTGAACATCGAACCTCCCTGTATGACAAAATGATTGTATGAAATAAAAACAAACGCTTCTCATGAAACTGCAGGGGAAACGAATTAGATAAAAAATCATAGCGTTCGAAGGAAGTCAGATTGGTTCCGTAAAATTCTCTTAGCTTACATTCTGGCGCAAAAATATACATCAAATTAAAAAAGAATTCGATCTGATCGTTTATTCCAAAACGGTTCGCCATCACAGCACTATCTCAACAGTTTATCAACAATAGCACACCGAACCCATGCCAGTGAAATGGTCCACAGACCCACCGGCCGGCAGCCCCACATAACGGTTCACTGGAGCGTTTCGGAGCAAGTGCACAGTAGTGGTCAGGGCAGAGTTATGGAAGAAGACCAGACTCGACCCCCGGCAGCCGGTTTCGTACGATCCTCTCGGTTGGTTCGAATCAAACACAGGATATTGCAAATTTTATTATCTTCACCTCTCGCATGCCAACAGCAGTAGCCACAAGCAACTGTAACATGTTACAAAACCAACCACTACTGCCGGAGAATCCAGCCGAGGGTTGCATAACTTCGAGAGCCGCACTTTTGTGTAAGTATGATAGCAAGATGTGCTCTCCTGAATGGACCAAGGTTCGTGAAAAGGGGAAAACGTTTTTGCACTGCTTCCTGCCACCCTTTCGGCGAACGGACAATTGTTGGCCTTATCTGTTTTGGAGAAGGGCTTCAATGGGTTTCAAAGGGAAGAAAACCGGAGAAATGAACCGAGTGGATGAATTAAGGAATTACTTTTTCGTCTTTTTAAGGTTCGGAGTTTGTTCGTTTAGCAAAGTACTCCTGAAACTAGGTCGCTCGTTAAAACTCTCGTACTTCGGCGTGGGGTAACTTATCTTCCCGGAAGGCACAGTTTTATGAACACTTGTTTCGTTTTGTCAGCAGCTAAGGTGCAATGCATTTTCACAACGACGACGGCGACCACCTCGGGAACGGGTAGTAAAAATTTGACTTTGGTGTTGGCTTGTTGGTAAGAATTTTTTTTTTGCTGTGAATCAAGATGGAAAAGCGAGGAGGACAATGGAAACTGTTTACCGTTTCGGGCATTCTTGTACTTCTCCCCGGTGTGGGAGCGCACATTCCCAGGAGAACACATTTCCCTTCGTAGCTTGACTTCTTTGTTCTTCTTTGTAGCAACAATAACATGACAGTTGGTGGTGCGTTTGTTTGCTTTCCGGGGAGCAAGGAACGGAGGAGGGGGAGTCAAACCATTATCCTAACGATGCACAGCAAACAGCCTTCAGCTTCAAGAGTTTTCAAGAGCCGGTATATACATAGTTGACATTAAGGGGTTCGATCGTCTCTGTGACAAGATTTTTCTCCGGTGAATTTTGGATGGTTTATAGAAGATTGATATGCGTTTTTATTCTCAATTTTATGGAAAATTAATATCGGCTTCAATTCATGCTGAGAACACCGAAAAAAGACCTCTCATTATATTTTCTAACAAAAGTTGCTTGATTTGAGTAAATTTTCAACTGAGGCGTTAGTCTGAAATCATCACTATATTTGATTATTTCAGAACATTCAGGCGTTTTAAAGTTGAATGGTTCAGATGTTCAATTTAATAAAATAACACTTTGTGATTTCAAAAACCTTTTTTTATGCTGGTTTTGCTGAGTTAGAGCAAAAATGAACACAAACGAGAAGGGATTTAAACTCTTGAAGTCTTGAACAATTTTTATCTTTATCTTTATGAGATCGCAGCAAGCTCTGCCCACGAACGGTTGGGTTTGGTGAGCTGTCACGTTTTTTCTGTATTTTTTAGTGTGATGAAATAAATCTACATAAGAATCTCAATAATAACCGTAAATCGTTTAATAAGGCGAAGAGCAGCTCAGATTGGAGTCAGTATATAAGAGCTCTCACTGAATACAATTATCAGATAAGGAAATCCAAGAGGAGAACTTGGATACAAACGTTCGATAATACGCCAATAGTCGCAAAACTACAGAGAACTCTTGCAAAGGATCATACGGTTGAACTTGGAAACATTAAACTCCATGTTTTATGATGAAAACTCATTTTGCGGGCTCGGACTTGGGTGAGGATTCTGATCATATCGGTGTGGAAGGATGTTCCTGGCAGACTTTAAGAGAGTCTAACAGACAGGAATGCACAGGGGCACTAGATATAGAGGATGAAATCTTTACAACATCCAGGGTAGAACATGCAGTTAGATCATTTCAGCCATTTAAATCTGCAGGTGTAGACGGCATATTTCCAGCATTGCTCCAAAAAGGTGAGGCCATGCTGGTTCCGTTTCTGATGAAGATTTTTAAGGCAAGCTTAAGGCTGAACTACATCCCATCAAAATGGAGGTTAGTAGGAGTAATCTTTACACCAAAAACTGTTAAGCGTGATAAGATGAATCGAAAATCCTTCAGACCTATTAGTCTTTCATCAGTGCTGCTGAAGACAATGGAAAAGGTTTTGAAGGAGTTTGTCGAGTCAACTTATATGCAAAATCTTTGTGTAAAATTTCAGTTTACTTATCAATCTGGTAAATCAACAGTTACAGCGCTTCATACGCTAGTAGAAAAAGTCTAAAAATCTGTGTCAGTAAAAGAAATAGCACTTTGTCCTTTCTTGGATATTGAAGGAGCGTTTGACAATACATCTTATTCATCAATGGCTCGAGCTGTGAAGAAGAGGAATTCTAACAATAAAGCTTGCTTCAGATAGAATTGGAACAAAAACAATTGCCTGTATTTCAGTTATTTATTATTGAATTCATACTTTATACTTTTTATACTTTATACTTTTAAGAAAAAATACGGATAAAATTATTCGCCACGGTTTCGAAGGAATTCTCGAATTTTTCCTTTAACACGGCTCATTAAGCGGCGCACACCTTCTTCGTCCATCGTTTTAGCTATCTTATACCACCAGGTCTTCATCTGATTGATGTCTTTGACAACCTTTCCCTTTGCCTTGAGTCTCCTCTTCATGATTGCCCAGTATTTCTCAATAGGGCGGAACTGGGGGCAGTTTCGGTGGGTTAAGGTTTTTCGGAACAACCTGGACCCCTTTCTCTGCATACCATTCTTGAACGACTTTGCTGTAATGACAGCTTGCCAAATCTGGCCAAAACATTACGGGATGGTCGTGGGATCGAATGAACGGCAAAATTCGTTTTTGGAGACACTGCCAAATCATGAGTTTTCGTGCAAATTTGTCGGCAAAAACAAATTTAAATTTGGCTGGAACATCCTCCCGAGCCGTTGCCAAGTAAAAATTTTGACCTGGGATTTGCCCGAAGTCAGCCTTGACATAGGTTTCATCGTCCATCAGAAGACGTCGAACTTGGTCAGCACCTGGTCGTATAGCTTTCGAGCACGGATTTTGGCCACACTATTCTGTTTTATGGTCCGATTTGGCTGTTTGCTAGCTCGACTTGTTTCCTTCCCGGAGTCGAGTTCTCCTCACGGTACTATGGGCAGCACCGAATTTTCTGGCCAAATCACGGTCCGACAGATTGGGATTCCTCTTAATCGTCTTCAAAATCTTACCACGCAGTTTCCGGTCGACAGTTCCACTCCGACGATTGGCTTGAGGCTTCCGAATCGTCGTCAATGTTTCCTTATACCGTTTGATAACGCGCCATACGGTATTTCTGGGCAATTTCAGCTGTTTAGCTAGCCTAGATGCAGACCACAATGGATTTTCCAAATAACTGTGCACAATTTTTTCCCTTCTTTCGGCTTCCATGTTGATTGTTTACAAAGTACAGTCGATTTGCGGAATGACAAAAATACATACGTGAAGCTGACAAAATTCCCGACACGTGGGCGCCAAGAACTTCCAAATCCGTCCACCAGGAGCGCCACAATATGAGCAAAAGTTTGTTCCAATTCTAAATGAAGCAAGCCTTAGCATTGTCAACTGGATTCATAGTATGCTTGCAAAAAGAGAAATCACTTCTGAGCTAGGAGGAGCTTCTGTTAAGGTGAGGGCAACCAAAGGTTGCCCCCCAAGGGGGTACTAAGATACTAAGCATTAATCCATCAAATGTAGTAATTGTACCTTTCACAAGAAAGAGAAAGTTTAACCTTAAAGCTGAAAACTTTCATGTCTGGTGACTTAGTCGGTCACCTGAGCATTTCACAAAACTTTCAAAATAAGCCAGTGATGTATATGAATTGAGACTGGATGAAACCTGTGACAAACCATGACATCCCTTACAACATATGTGAAACGTCACGTATAGATTGGGAAGTCGAAGGTCCCACTGTTCGTCATGGCTCCATAAAATTCTTCACGGATGGCTCAAAAATTGGAACAAAAACGGGAGCAGGAATCTTCGGCCCTGGGATAGAAATCTCAGTGGCGATGGGAAACTATCCAACGGTTTTCCAAGCGGAGATCTTTGCTATAATAAAATGTGTTAACGTTTGTCTGAAGAGAAAATATAGATATGCAAATATTTGTATTTTTACAGACAGCCAAGCGGCACTCAAAGCGTTAAGTAATTATAAATGCACATCCAAACTTGTCTGGGAATGCATTCTATCATTGCGAAAGGTGTGCCAAGAGAACTCGGTAAATTTTTTCTGGGTTCCGGGACACTGTGGCATTGAAGGCAATGAAAGGGCAGACGAGCTTGCTAAACAAGGTTCAAATGCACAGTTTATTGGCCCAGAACCATTCTGCGGTATATCATACTGTGCCATAAAAATGGATTTAAAATCTTGGGAAGTGCAAAGGGTGATGACCAATTGGTTGGTCACCACAAAGTGTGTTCAAGTGAAAAGGTTTATAATTCCAAATGTTACAATTAGTAAAAAGTTTATGGAGCTCAATAAGAGAGTTCTTTGTACCTATACTGGCCTAGTAACCGGACATTGCCCGAGTAGATATCATTTGAAAAACATTGGCCGGGTTCAGAATGATATCTGTCGTTTCTGTAACATGGAACGTGAAACCTCGGAACATCTGCTTTGCAGTTGTGAGCAGACTTAAATTTCTGTACAGTGGCTATATGCAACCTGAAGAAATTTGGCCTGCAAATCCTGGAAAGGTGGTGGGTTTTATAAACTAGATTTTCATGACTGGGAGACGCGTCTCAGGCTGGTCACTTGACAAATGGTGATCTAGCTTTAAGATGCGAATTAGAATAGTAAACAGGGGTATGCCACAAAAGTTCAACTCAGTGGACGCTGTGGTTCTACGCCCCAACAAAAAAAAAAAAAAAAACTTTAAAGCACATTTAGCGAATAGGTTAAATACCTAGGCGTAAGTCTGGATGCTAAGCTGAACTGGATTGCACACCTTGATTATGCGATAAGCAAAGCTATTAGTGCTTTATGGTTATGGTCCAAAACCATTGAAAGAAAATTGGGCTTCAAAAATAATTCTGTGGGTCTACACATTTGTTATACGTCCAAAAATAACGTACGCTTCGTCAGTATGGTGGGCGAAAACCAAGAAAGCTACTGCAGAAGCAAAACTTGCCAAACTTCAACGACTTGCAGGCATTGCTATAACTGGAGCTATGCGCAGCACACCATCGAAAGTACTAGATGCAATTCTCAATCTGCTGCCGTTGCATGAATATCATATTTTTCACAGATGGCTCAAAAATAGGAACGAAAACTGGGGCAGGAATCTATGGTCCTGGAATCAAAATGTCAGTGGCTATGGTACAGTGGCCAACAGTTTTTCAAGCAAAAATCTTTGCAATACTAGAATGCGTGAATGTTTGCCTGAAAAGAAAGTACAGATATGCAAATATTTGTATTTTCTCGGACAATCAGGCAGATTTAAAATCATCATACGCTTATAAATGTACATCGAAAATTGTCTGGGAATGTATTCTGTCATTGAAACTACTGTGTCAAACGAACTCAGTAAACATGTATTGGATTCTAGGACACAGTGACATTGAAGGGAATGAAATAGCAGACGATCTCGCTAAAATAGGATCTAGTTCACAGGTTTTTTTTGGCCCAGAGCCATTCTGCAGTATATCAAACTGTATTATAAAAATGGATATTAAATGCTGGGACGAACAAAAGGTGATAACCAATTGGTTGGCTGTCAGAAAGTGTAACCAGTCAAAAAGATTTATACGTCCAAACGCAAAGAAAACCAAAAAGCTCTTGAAGCGCAATAAGAGAGCTCTCTGTACATACACCGGCCTAGTAACAGGGCACTGTCCGAGCAGATATCATTTGAAGAACATTGGCCGGGTTCAGAATGATAAATGCCGCTTCTGTAACTTAAAAAAAGCGAAACATCGGAGCATCTGCTTTGCAGCTGTAGTGCATTGTATAGGCGCAGATCAAAATTTCTTGGTAGTGGTTGTTTACAGCCCTAAAGATTTGATCTGCCAATCCTGGTAAGGTGATTGGGTTCGTAAACAAAATCATACCTGACTGGGAACGTGTTGTGGCAAGCAGCTGATCACCCAACAAATGGTGGTCAGCTTGCAAAATACGTATATAGTATAACGTATAACAGGGATATACTACAAAAGTTCGTATCAATGGACGCAGTAGTATTTAAATCCCCCAACAAAAAAAAAAAAAAAAAAAAAATAAAAAAAAAATAAAAAAAAAATTTCAAAAAAAAAAAGATTGATTGGCGAGTAATTAGTACTTATTTATTTAGGCTGGCCTACTGCCCCCACCTTCATAGTAATATTTCCACAAGAAACTCGATTGAGGGCTGCTTGTTTCCTAAAGTGACCACACTTCTTTATTTAACTACGAGTTTGGGGAAATCTTTGAATGCATATTTTACTTTCACCATTATTTGGTATACGTATTTGCTTTTTTAGCTGAACAAGCTGACCCGACGGACTTCGTCCCGTCCAATTTATCGCATGCAATTGCCTAAAAATCGATTCACACAATAAATTGGTTTTCGATATTTACAACCTTCATTGTTGTAGTCAATCTGAAATTGACTGTCAATTGTCATCCTGGAGAACGTGGATATTTGCAATTTTGCCTCCGAAAAGAATCACAATCGACAGTCATTTTCAATTTTTGATAATCTGTGATCAATTGGCCATTGTTGTATTATGTTTTTTTGGCTGTTCCAACGCATGAAAATAGGTTAATTTCTGTATGATGCCTTGCCGGACTGACTTGTGTTGTTACGGTGCTGTAAGATATCATAAAGAAACTTTCCCAAACAACAACGTTTTGTGCATTTTCATTGTGACAATTTAACGCTGGCATCTGAATTGAAGATGTTCTATCGGCTGATTGTGGGAAATTGGTTTTTTTTTTTAAGTTTGCTTATTTAAAATAAGAGAAATTTGAATTCATTGTGTTGAAAATCATTTATTTGTGATTTTTCTACATTTTTTTTTCAATGTAACGCAGCTTGATAAACAACATTTTTCGTTTTGGTTCGGGTGCGTAAATGTACAGAGAAGATGTTTTTCCAACAAGCCACGTATAGCTGGCCGTGTGAAACACATGGCATTTCCAGATTTATGCCACACACTTCCAGCGACTGTCCTTGAGACTGGTTGATTGTCATCGCAAATGCAAGTTTTACTGGAAACTGAATACTTTTGAACTGAAATGGCAAATCGTTGGAACTCAAGGCAATTCGCGGAATTATGCATTCTGCCCCCTTGTAAGCCCCTTTCAAAATTCTTGCTACTATCACATTGTTCGATAACTGCGTCACAATCAGTCGGGTTCTATGACACAGTTTCGGCACATGAAGATAATGACAGATCCAACTTTGAGACGCAAAAGATGCGGCGGCATGTCAGGCAAATCCAAAGAGTTTAGAAATTCCATTGGATAATTCACAGCTTCTTGTTCATTTTCAACACGATCGATCGATTTGTATGAGCGCAAATCTCCCGGAATTTTATTTTGAATCGTCCAGTTTAAGTCATTAACATCGGTATTTTTGGCAGCTGAAAATGCGCGCGCACTCAACCAATCGTAGTTACGATAATTTTGGCCAATGTTCGGATAAACATTCGTGATGAGTACATCTTTCGTTGAAGTGAATTGGCAAATGACAGGTGGAATTGGTATCAAACCACTGGAAGTATAAACCGGAATTTCCAAATCTTAGCAATTCTTTAGAGAAAACTTCTGCGGTTACGATGACTTCAGACATGCGTTCTATTCATCCGCCGCTGTTGATTTTGGAATAACGGGAAGTGTTGGTCTAAATCGCCTGCTAACAGTATCATTACGCCACCAAAGCAACGATTATTATTCCGCAAAATTTACAATGTTCTGTCAAGTGCTTCAAGAGGCCGTTTGTGAACAATCTTGCACTCATCCCATACAATCAGTTGACAATTTTTTCAAGAATAATTTACCTTTTGAATAGCCGAAACAAACTTAGGACCAACTTTTTAAATTATTTTATTTCTTTAATTTTTCTATTTTTTATTGTGATTTGATTAGTTTCAATTGGAAAGACAGGTAGCGCGCATAGTCGATTTTCTTACGTTTGAAGTTAGCACAGTATTCTGTGTTTGCAAATATTTGCATATAAAGGAGTAAGACATCTTGCAAAAACGTATTTTATTCCTAAAATTTTTTATATGCAGTAACTAGCAACTATCTTGTATCTTCAAAATGTGCGTCATTTTATTTCCTAAAAGTCATCCGTACAAAACTTTCAAATTTAAATTGAAATAAAAAGTTACAGCAAAAAACACTGTTTTTTTTTAGTTCCACCCTAAGGAAAGTTAGAAAACAGTTATAAAACAATACGTAGATGAGATAAAAGTAAAGTTTCTACAGCAACGTTTCATTAAATTAAAAAATCTACAGTTCTGCAGAAGCAAACAGTCCTCTAAATCAAAACAATGAACAGTTGAATTTTTTATTATGAACATAAAAGGACCACCCTAGTCACTAACCAAACCAACAGATAGATCTTATTTTTTAAATTAAATATTCAGAAGAGATCATGTGTCTAAAGTTAATGGTTTTCGAGTTATCGATTTTTGTCGCGAAATTTGTCCATTCGTACCATAGTGCGGTGGACCCATATAGTAGGGACATTATCGAGTTCCATCGGCTATAGCGGAATTCGAGCCCTGACCGACGGGTGGATTATCTTTTGTATTCTCATTTATTTATTTAAATAGCCATACATCGTATTTACGATATGACTTCATCTACAACATTTCGCCAATATACTCGGTCTATTGCTGCCTCTCTCCAACCTCGTTGACGACCCACACTCGCCAGATCCTGTTGCACTTGGTCCGCCCATCGTGCTCGCTGTGCCCCACGCCTTCTTGTACTTGCCGGATTCGAGGCGAACACCATTTTTGCAGGGTTGTTGTCCGGCATTCTCGCAACATGCCCTGCCCACCGTATCCTTCCAGCCTTCGCGACCTTCTGAATGCTGGGTTCGCCATAGAGTTCAGCGAGCTCGTGGTTCCATCTTCGCCGCCAAAGATGGTCCTAAGCACCCGACGTTCGAAAACACCAAGTGCTTGCAGGTACTTCTCGAGCATCGTCCACGTCTCGTGCCCGTAGAGAACAACCGGTCTTATCAGCGTTTTGTACATGGTACATTTAGTGCGGGGATGAATCTTTCTTGACCGCAAGTTCTTCTGGAGCCCGTAGTAGGCACGACTTCCACTGATGATGCGTCTTCGGATTTCACGGCTGTTGTTGTTGTCAGCCGTAAGCAAGGATCCAAGGTAGATGAATTCTTCCACCACCTCGAATGTATCCCCGTCTATCGTAACACTGCTGCCTAGGCGGTCCCTGTCGCGCTCGGTACCTCCTGCTAGCATGTACTTTGTTTTCGACACATTCACCTCCAGTCCGACTTTCGCAGCTTCGCGTTTTAGGCGAGTGTACATTTCTGCCACCGTTTCAAATCTTCTGCCGACAATGTTCATGTCATCCGCAAAACAAACGGACTGACCGGATGGAGTGAAAATCGTACCCCGGCTGTTGAGCCCGGCTCTTCGCATGACACCTTCTAGCGCAATGTTGAACAACAGGCACGAAAGTCCATCACCTTGACGTGGTCCCCGGCGTGATTCAAACGAGCTGGAATGTTCGCCCGAAATCTTCACGCAGTTTCGCACACCGTCCATCGTAGCTTTAATCAGTCTAGTGAGCTTCCCGGGAAAGCCGTTCTCGTCCATAATTTTGTACTCTCACGCTTAGTATTTTACAATACCCGTCCGATTTTGGCAACAAGATTAAAATATTCTAGGCTTGATCTGGAATGAAAAAAAAAATACGACAACCGAGTTTGTTAACACTTAGTTTTTACCCCCCCCCCCCCTCGTAGACTTTTCTCCATACATTTTTTTTTTGAAAATTTTGTATGGAACGTAGACTTTGGTCAACCCCCCCCCCTCCCACCAGAAAAGTCTACGTGGTTTATGAATAACCCCTTTCCTCGCGACCCGATCGCCCCCACTGAAAATTAAATTTCGTTTTTATTACGAAATCGAATGTAGGTCTAACAAATCTATTCGTTGTTATCTGCAACGAAATTTATTTTTACTTTTCAAGAAACTACCTTCGTATTCAATGCCTCACGCGCTGTTACATAACTATGAAAAGCACGAAGCATTAGTTGACACAGAAAAAATACTCGTTCATTGTACGGAAACAATACCAAATGCTACGAATATTTTGTAATCAATAAAAAAGAAACGTCTCTCAGGTGGTTGCATGATTGACTGACAGATCTTATATCTACTCAGTATGTAATTGAAAAAAAGCGCAAACCACGGGGAGTTTTTCAGATTTTTTATTTAATATTTCTAACATGAGGTTCGAATCTGTATTTTTGGGAAGACTTGTTATTGAATCCGTGGTTGATCTCACTAAGCCAGGGTGACTCGTTAGAAATTACTTGATTGATGAGTATGAACTTATAACTCTCGATAGCGCTTTATTTTGGGATAAATCAATGATTTCAGCCCACCCAAGCAGCAAAACCAACATGTATGAGTACGATTGCATTGTTTGGTCGGCAATTGTTTGGTCTTCACGAAATTCATTTCATGCATTGTAGAAAAAGGTGTAATGGTAGAATTTCACCAGATGACCAACATTAAGAATGTTTCATAAAATTGTTGAGACATCTATTCTAAAGGGTGATACGGTCAAAATTTGGTCAAGGGAAAACGCGTGTAAATCGGTGAAATCGTTTATTTAAAAAATCAAATTAAATTTCTTTTTCAAGTTCAATTAGTATAAAATTCAGGAAAAATATTCAGTTAGGCTTCCGCTTTTCCAAATCCGAATTGCCGGGCCTTACGCTTGACCCCTGCCATCAGATTTTGTACAGCCACCTTGTCCACCTTCTTCGCCGCAGAAAGCCAGTTTGCCTTGAACTGCTGCTCGTCCTTAGCAGTTTTTTTGGTCTTCTTTAGGTTCCGCTTGACAATAGCCCAGTATTTCTCAATTGGGCGGAGCTCTGGCGTGTTGGGAGGGTTCTTGTCCTTGGGAACCACCTGCACGTTGTTGGCGGCGTACCACTCCATGGCCTTTTTACCGTAATGGCAAGATGCCAAATCCGGCCAAAACAGTACGGAACAACCGTGTTTCTTCAGGAAAGGCAGCAGACGTTTATTCAAACACTCTTTCACGTAAATTTCTTGGTTGACAGTCCCGGAAGCTATGAAAATGCTGCTTTTCAAGCCACAGGTACAGATGGCTTGCCAAACCAGATATTTCTTTGCGAACTTTGACAGTTTCATGTGCTTGAAAATATCTGCTACCTTTCCCCTTCCTTTTGCCGTATAAAACTCCTGTCCCGGAAGCTGCTTGTAGTCGGCTTTGACGTAGGTTTCGTCGTCCATTACCACGCAGTCAAACTTCGTCAGCATCGTCGTGTACAGCCTCCGGGATCGCGCTTTGGCCGTCGTATTTTGTTTATCATCGCGATTTGGAGTCACTACCTTCTTGTAAGTCGATAGTCCGGCTCGTTTTTTGGCTCGATGCACGGTTGTAGACGATACACCCAGCTTATTTGCGGCATCTCGGAGAGAAAGGTTAGGGTTTCGCTTGAAACTACCGGCAACTCTCTTTGTCATCTCAGCGGTTTCCGGTTTTTGATTTCCCCCCGATCCAGACTTCCTGGCTGTCGACAAACGTTCCCCAAACACTTTAATTACATTTGTAACGGTTGATTTGGCAACTTTTAGCGATTTTGCCAACTTTGCGTGCGAGTAGCTCGGATTTTCGCGATGCGCGAGCAAAATTTTGATACGCTGCTCTTCTTGCTTGGATGGCATTTTGACAACTGAAGAGTGAATTCCAAAATCAAAATAGGAGCAACATTCTACACACACACACCTTCAAAATGAGGTGTGTTCAGGTTTTTTAAATGCAAAATTGAAAGAAATACGTCAAGTTGATATTGACCAAATTTTGACCGTATCGCCCTTTATGTACAAAATCCATGTTTACGAAACGAAGGAAAGCTAATTTACGAAAATAAATTTTCAGTGCATATATTGACAAAGCAACACCACAGAATCACTCACCGTGCTCACACCGTTTCAATAGAATATATTTTTTTTAATGGTTGTTCAAATAATCAGTGGTTAGCTTTTAACAAACAAACATTTTGAGTTTTGGTGGTTTTTATGGTGTGTGTCCTTTTAACTTACCTTCAGTTTAATTATTTTCTCTGATATTATCTAAACAAAAAAATTAAGCAAAACTTTTCAAACCGACGTAAGTTGCAAATGTAAGCAAGCTGAGATTTTTGTGCTAAATTTTTGCTACTTGCATTCTTAATACACGAGTCAATAATTTAGGAAGTTTTATTCATCAATGACGAAAGGGAATTCATATGCGTTCTATCTGCTATTCCTCAATATTTTTAAAATAGTCCAGATACACTGGTACATCTGCGTTTTGAAATTTGAACCGATTTATCTGATATGATCCAAGTGAAACACGATCTGTCGAAACGTTGTATCTAACACGGTGTATGTTGCAGTCATGGTATAGTGTCGTCGTATCAAGTGGAGTGTATCTGAGTAGTAGCTTTCTTAGTAGCTTTCTTCCTTGTTCATGCGAGTGTTCTCGTCTTGTTGTGGTGTATATTTGATTGATGAATTTCCTGCCAATGAACCTATTGAACTTATTAACTGTTTAACAATTAACTGTTTAATGCCATTGTCATACGAAACCGAGTGCTAACCGAGTGCTTATGTATGTATTCTATCCGTTGATCCGTTTTGTTGATCTGCCAAATTTGGAAGACGTCTGCATTGAGTTATCTCAAATTATAATAATCCGTCCAATGTATCACAAAACATTGGGATTGGTTGAGTGGATTTGAGATAATGAAATCATTGGGTATAAGAACAAGTATCCCCCGGTTGGTGCTAAACCGATGAGCCTGGACATCAGTGAAACATAAAGTTGCCAGAAGGCACGACGTACTTATTATTACCAAATCCCTCAATCGCAATTTTAAATTGATTAGCATACACTGTTCTTAAGAAGCTTCTACTTGATTGATCAGTTATAAAAATTGAAAGTTTACGAAAAAGAGTATGCTTCAAGCATCAGCTGTGAAAGGTTGTGTCGATGCTTAATTACGCACTAGTTTGCTATCGGGCATGGCGCGTTTCGCATTGTTTCGGTTATCAATAATTCAGCGAGTGAGCACAAAAAAAAAACTACAGAAATGCTTCCTGGTGAGATTTTGTGGTTCGCCGGTCTGGTGGACCGGTGGTGAGGATCACAATTAATTGTCATCCATAATATTGGTTTGCCATACTCGCCGTGTCACTTGGAGAAAGTCAACCACTATCCCATTTAGTGAGTGGATCCAATGCCATCCTTACTGTTCGTTTAAATCGGTTCAAACCGGATTTCCAGAATTATAGAGAATCTTCTTGATTTTCCAATGAAAAACCACCATCACACTTTATGAGTGGCCCCAATAGCATCCTTACTGTTGGTATAAATAGGTTCAAATCAGAAGTCGGTACTAAGATTTAAATATTTTACTTAACGCCGCGTGAATTCAGCTTATCGTTTACCAAACAGAACCCTGCTGCCACCCAATCCTGTTATCCAACATCCCAGTGATTTCTCGTGAAAATGCAGAGGTGGTCTCGGCTTCCAATAAAGCGAGTATCACGTCGATACATTCCTACCCTTTCCTTATTTGACCTACATTCGGGCAAAGCAGGCGCCAGTTTGGGATCACCAGTTTTTACACCAGTCTGTTGGTTCTCTGTGTAATAACCGAGGATCTGGCAGCAACGGAGTAGCAACCTTGGGCGGTCAATCATGCTCATTATCTTGCTCATGCTCATAGAAAGGGAAAAAATCTTTGAATAGGATAAGACAACTGCAACTTCTCGCACTGATTAGCATGCTGTCTTGCTTTCTCACACGCTTATTAAATGACTGGTCTGAAAATCGGATACGGGTCGTCTCATCTCGCCCGGATAGTATCGTAGCATGTGCGCCATTAAAATCTCGTGGATACAGACACAATATTTCAAAATACTGAATCAAACTGTAAGGTATGATTAACATACATTCTCAATAATACTAAACTACTGTACCGTAAAACGGGATAGAATTGATCAGCGGGGTAACATTGACCGGTTAGGCCATGAATAGTTCAAATAAACATTTTCCGTTGAAACACTTTCTAACTTTGAGTTATGTTTCTTAATCTAGTATTATTTGGCTTCCGAAAGCTATAACATTGGTTAAAATATTACGTTTTTTGATTGTCAAGAACTGAAAATTGAACTGAGCATAACTTTTGCAACTTTCAGCTAGCGGGAAAAAACCAATCAATGCTTGTATCATAGTTAACATTACAGGCTAGAGATATTTTTTTAGATACGTTAGGTAAGCTAGGTTGGGTTTTTGATTAAAGGGAAAGATTGTAATAAAATTTTTAGTCTTTACTTTTTAAAAAAAAATCTCATGGATGTCCACTTTTTGCGCTTTTTGCTAAAACTTATTATAAAATCAAGGAAATCTCACAAACATTACAAATAATTAATAAAAATTGAAACAAACATTAAAAATCTAAAAATAACATCAAAAGTTAGGGGGTGGAAGGAGGGGGGGCTCAACGGCTGATCTGGGAATGATCCGACTTGCAACGATACATTGAAGAGACGAGATAGATGTGTAGATAGAGTAGTGCAGCATTTCTTCAAAACAATTGAAGGGATTCCGTCAGGACCTGGACTAGTTGATGCTTTGAAGGAGGAACTAGCTTTTTCCACTGTTTCAAGATCGACGATTAGGTGATCACCAACTGGAGGATGGACTGGAACATTATTTGCAGCTTTGGGAACTTGTTCATCATCCAAAGATTCTTGCATGAACACGCTTGAAAATTGACTCAAGAAAAGATCACAGATGCTACTTAGATTTTTTTACAGAAATCTGTAAAAGTTTACGGAATTCTCAACAGCTGAACGTTCGGTAATCCAATGTAACGGATTTCGGTAAAATTTTACCGAAATTCGTTTTTTTTACAGATAACTGTAAAATTTCACCGAAATCCGTTAAATCGGATTACCGAACGTTCAGCTGTTGATAATTCCGTAAACTTTTACAGATTTCTGTAAAAAAAATCTAAGTGTGTATAGACGAGCTTTCAATACTTCTCTTGGACATAACAGTGGGGAGACCAGATTCTTTTCTCTGTTCTTTCACGTAATTCCAGAACCCTTTAGGATTGTGACGCAAAGTAGACCGTTTCAAGCGTTTCAAACGCTTTAGATGGTTGTTAGACCATGGCGGATTCGAGTTCGATTTTGAGTGTTCAATGGCATACAAGCCAGTCAATGTTGGATATAAAAGTATTCATACTAGTGTAGTCATCATAATAGAGTGTTTCCACTGGAACCATAAATACGCAGGGTGAAGCAGCGCTTATGTCGATCAATAGAGGTGGATGTTGAATTGATTGCTTCACATGAGAAGAAGGAGCCTCCATCAAAGCAAAATGCTCATCTCCTTCGATACTACCAAAAACAAAGGTCAAGCATCCGGCTATTGTTATTTTCTCCGAAGTTCAGTTGAGAAGTACTCGCCAAACTGTAGCTGTCGATGAGCTTGGCAGTCGTTGCGCTGATTGAAGAATGTGTAATGTCAGGATAGAGACAATTTAATGGGCTGAGCTTCCATTTCATGCCGGGTAGGTTAACGTCGCCAAGAATCAATAAACTATCCCTAGTTTCAGTTACATAATTCACTGAGAATATGCAGAAGTTGCTGATGGCCGAAACAGCTTCATGAAACCTTAAACATCATGGAACATACCGAATGCTCAAACTAGCTTCGAATTGTTCTCACATCAAATGAAAAATATCTTCCTAAATATAGAAAACTGCAACCGACCTCCGTCGGCTTGTTCATTTCGAAAGTCTCCCCAAAAAAACTTGACTATTCGTTGATATTTCCCAAACCACCTCACCGCTCATAAAATGCTGCCGTGAACCATGTTAACCTTTGTCTTAAAAAAAGCCAACATTGTCACCTTCACATTTCATTCACTCCAAAGCAAACTAAAAAAATCCATTCGCACGTACGTCGCAGTCTTTATCTACATCTACGGCGACGTGGCACTTGTCTCAAAATTTCTCTAACAAGAGTTCTTCATCAATGGGGGACCAGGCGAAAATTCCACGTCGAGTACCAACCAACCACCGCTGCCACCGTCGCCAACAACCGTTGAGGACACACGACTCAATAAGCCACACTCAGCTCAGTTTGGCGTCAACATCAAAGGTGAGAGCTTTCGTCACACTAGGCTCCGCTTCGACGAACGGTGAATAAAGGATGGCATCCGGGTTTGGTCCATTCCCGCTAGCTACATGGTTCGTCCCAGTTACTGTCCCGATAGCAATATCGCGACATAGGAGTTTTCCTCGCTTCAGCTGAGAAGGATTGCGATTTCACACCCATCGCACTCGTCGGTCTGCTGGTTTGAAGGGTGTTTGCGAAAAGCCAACAGGTTTGCTCACGATATCCTACTTAAGGTGAGACCGAATCGCTTATTTAGACTCTTTTCCATCGAATGTGTTGGAATTTTTGTACCTGGAAAGATGGACGACGACAGCAGAAGGCACAAGATTATTACGGTCACTGCCATCCGATTTTCCAACATTTTCTTAAGCTGTTCGTAAAAGTTGCATATGGCTTCACATTTTCTCGGAATCGTAAGCATTTTTTCCCCTAATCAGACCCAAACATTGAATGACGCACGTCCTGGGGCTTCCCTTCTTCCGAGAACCGACAATCCGGCCTAAGCTTTTGTGTATTTTACCTTCGCCAATGTTGATGCAGTGCTACCGCAAAAGCGTGTTGCCCCCCATTACTGACTGCTGGAGAAATTCTGGTAAGGAGCTTAAAAGAACAAAAGTTACTTGGTTTGCTTCGAACGGAGCGTTGTGGCTGATGCCAGAGGCGTAGCCAGTAGTTTTAACACAAAATGAGACGGCCGAAAAAATCGAGGAAAATCTCCACGAGTTTGGAATTGGAAACGTGAATGATGATGATGGATTTGGAAATTTTAAAACTCCAACAAAAAGTTGTAGTGTCTTTCAGGTCCTTTCCACGTGCTTTTGTCCTTCAAACTTATGTCCTTAGACCTTTTGCCATGGATTCATTGCGCGTTCTAAATCAGAACTCAATTTATAAATCGAGGTACAATTCAATATTGCTGCCACTCCAAAAATTGTTATGACCTGTGTATGTACGTTTGTGTCCAAATATTGTCCACAATTGTCTATCAATATTTTAACTCTGATCATACTAATACTATTTGGCTATAAGGTCTGTATCCACATTAATCCGGACACCTTCAAATCATTGTAACTATTGAAATATTGCACGTAGGAATGAAAAATTTCACTGTGGTATAGCTGAGAGTCTATGATGAAAAAGACTGTGATTGATGGTTACATTTCATGTTTAGTATTCAAGATGGCGACGAAAGAAAAACAAGTGCGCGAACGAATTTTGTACGGGCGTACGGCAAATCCTGACTTGTCAATACGGGACCTTGCAAAAACATTGGATTTTCCTAAATCCACTGTTCACGATGTGCTCAAATCATTTTCGGAACGTTTGATGGTGGAAAGGAAACCGAGAAGTGACAAAAACATTGGACGCGCTGATCCTGTCATGAACCAAAAGGTGAAAAAGATATTAACGCAAAACCCAAATCTCTCCATTCGAACGGTGGCTCGTAAAATAGGGATGTCGCCTGGTTTTGTCCAAAAATCAAAACAACGTTTGGGACTTAAGTCGTATAAAGTAAAAACAGTTCCAAATCGCAACGACAAACAGAACTTGGCAGCAAAATCAAGGGCTCGACGTTTGTACTGCGAATATTTGACGAAGTTTTCATGCGTTGTTATGGACGATGAAACTTATGTCCTGGAGGATTTTAAGCAGCTTCCATGGCTGGCTGTTTTATTCTACTATGGCCAGAAATGCTACAGCTGAGCATTTCAGAACGAAGAAGGCATCGAAATTTCCCAAAAAATACCTTGTGTGGCAAGCAATTTGCACGTGTGGCAAAAAGAGTAAATCTTTCGTAACTACAGGCACAATCAACAAGGAGATCTATCAGAAAGAGTGTCTGCAGAAGCGATTGCTACCCTTCATCAAAAGTCACAAAGAAAAACCTTTGTTCTGGCCCGATTTGGCATCATGCCACAATGCTAAAACTGTGATGGAGTGGTACCAAGTAAATCAAGTGAACATTGTACCAAAAACTTCAAACCCACCAAATTGCCCAGAGCTACGACCAATCGAGAGATATTGGGCTCTGATGAAGCGGAAGCTTTCTGGAAAGAATCAAGGAATCAAAGACATCAAACACTTGCAGCAAATTTGGACAAAGACGGCTTCTACGATTTCTGAAGAGTCTGTACAAACCCGAATGGACGGAGTTCGAAAAAGTTGTGCAAATTCCGAATAACTATGTTTTGTCTTCACGAATTGTTAAAACACATCCCATGAATCTGAAATAAACAACTCGACGGAAATATTATGCGAAATTTATGTTTTATTCATGTTTTGAGGTGTCCGGATTATTGCGGATACAGACCTTATACGCCCTATGGGGCTTTGCCTGTCACTCAAACTAGTGATCTTCGAATCACTTCCATAGTTCTTAATTGAGGGCTTTCTTTGTGATTTCAAGGCATCCAATTGTAAGTATGTGGCAATCACATCGATATGCTTAAGCTCCGGGACAAATTTAGCACCCAAAAAGATACTTGACTGTATCGGAAATCAAACCCTTGACTTCCGGATTGGAAAACCGATGTCGGTAAGAATGTACACAGCAAAAATTAGTCACGGAAAATGCCTTAATACAGTCTTATCCGTGTACGCACTAGCTAATACAAACTCCACTATATGAATAATGTATGTGTGGATTGATAGAGAACACGTTTTGCAAAGTCACTTTTATTCTGTAAAATGGCGTCGAATGAAGAACGCGTGCGTGAACTAATTTTGCACTGGATAAGGTAGAAGATCCGGATATGGGTCATTCCATCCGAAGTGTCCGAGAAAAAGTTAAAACGTGGATGCGACCTTCACGGATTTCAACCAATTTTTAAGAAGTGATTCATATTACGATTGTGTGTAAAAATCCAAATTTTTGTGCCGATTGAACCACCCCTCGGTTAATGGGGCCTACCCCTTTTTTATTTTTTTTGTAAATATGCTCATTTTGTTTTAATTATGTCTCCGTAAATATTATGGTTAAAAACAATCTTTTGATTGCTTTCTGAAGGTAATAGTTCAAAAAACTCTTAAAAAATATTATTTTTTGGCGGCAGTGTTGCCAAATCTGGTAATTTTTCATTCTTAACTTAAAACTGCAATTTTCGCTCAATACAGATTTTTTGATTTTAAAAATGAGCACGCCATCATGTTCCTCACACCTTTTTTTACATAAAAAACACTAAAAATCTCAGGGTGAGCCGTTCCTGAGATACATCGTTTTGAAACAAAGAACTCCTTGTTTCCCAGCTTTTATACAATATTGTTTTTGTTTTTTTTTCATGTACACCTCAGCAACTATCATGGCTACACAATCTGCTGGTTAGTATTTGAAGGAAATTGTTCAAAAAATTATAAAAAATATAATTTCTTGGCGGCAGTGTTGCCATACATGCAAATTTTCCATTTTAAAACTAAAATTGCAACAATTTGCATTAATTTGCTTTAATAACAACGCCAGCGTATTCCTAGGATTTTTTTCAGTGCAGAAGATATCAAGAAAGGAAAAAAACTGTCAACTGACACCTGATCATAGCAAGCGTTTCGAATCAGCAACATCCGTTGCTGGTATCCGGTCCAAAAAACCGCAGTTCCTTCAGGTATCGATTCTATGCTCATGAAAACGGTTTCCAGTTCAACAACAAGTTCACGGTTCAAAATAGTATCGAAGAAAGGCACATTAAAGGAACAACAAAATAAAAGTGGAAAAAAGTTGCGAAATAATAAAGTCGTCAAAACATAATTATAATAACGTTTACTAAATTTGATCGATTTTTGTCCGATCCGAATCCGATGAATACGATAGCATTGTTATTGTTCAAACAAACACAGTAATTAATAAAAAACAAAACCACATTTGGCAACAATGCCGCCAAGAAAAATATTTTTTTTCTGGTTTTCTTGAACAAGTACCTTCAAATAGCATCCAGTAGATTATTCCTAGCCATGATACTCACTGAGATATTCATGGAAGGAAAAAAAAAGAATATTGTATAAAAACTAGGAAACAAGGAGTTTTTTGAAAAACTAGGAAAATTTAAATTAACACCTCACTTGATCACTTTTTCTAAAAAATAAAAAACTGAAACACCTTTTTAAACTATCACTAGTAAACGCGAGCAATTTTCGTTAAATTCCACTACAGTTAGCTAATCTTTTGACAGATAGGCCTATTTCGTCTGCGACTTACAGACTTCTTCAGTGTCGAATGCTCGACTGGAAGAGAATATCGTAGTAGGTCTACTATTTATAGTAGATTTTTGGGTACCTAAAATGTGTGTGGTGTTTTCGTTCGTTATACCTAAGAGATGTGTCTGTTAAGTGAACTTGTTTTGTGTTTAGGTATCTTAAAAACTATAAATTCCTACTTGATCGGTAGGTTGTCATTTGTTGTGTCGTGTAGTGTGTAGGGGAGAAGGATTCTAAAAACTGTTATATGGGTTCCTACCGTGAGGTAGTTCGTCGTTTTTGTTACCTTAAAATCTAAAAAATCCTACTTGATCGGAAGGTTAGTCATAGCAGTTTCTTTGTTTAAAAAGGCTGTATGTCTGGAACGGCTCCAAAGGTTATGATTTTTTTAAATGTAAACATTGTGAGGAACAAGATGGCGTGGTCATTTCTGAAATCAAAATACCTACATTGGACGAAAATTGCAATTTTAATGACAAAATAGCATATTTGGCAACACTGCCGTCAAGAAATTATATTTTTTATGATTTTCTTGAACAATTTTCTTCTAATACCAGCCAGTAGATTGTTTTAAGCCATGCAAGTTACTGAGATATACATGAAAGAGAAAAAATAATATTGTTTAAAAACTGGAAAACAAGAAGTTCTTTGTTTCAAAATACGGTATCTCCGGAACGGCTCAAAATACCCTGAAATTTTTTGTGTTTTTTTTTATGTTAAAATGTGTGAGAAACACGATGGCGTGGTCATTTTAAAAATCAAAATATCTACATTGAGCGAAAATTGCAATTTTAATTTTAAAATTAAAAATTAGCATGTTTGACAACACTGTCACCAAAAAATAATATTTTTTATGAGTTTTTTATACAATTTCCTTTAAAAAAATAATTAATGGATCTTATTTGGATGGAATGGATCTTAGTTACGGAGATATAAATAAAACAAAATGGGCATTTTTACAGGAACTTCAAAAAGGGGGCAGACCCCATTAACCGAGGGGTGGTCCGATCGACACAAAAATTTAGTGTTTTACATATAATCGCAAAATGAATCATTCTTCAAAGTTTGGTTGAAATCCGTGAAGGTCGTGTACATGTGGCGTGGACACTTCGGATGGAATGACCCATATGTCGTACGGAGATGTTACAAAGTCGTTGAATATCGCAAAATCGACGGTTACTAAAGTGCAAAAAACCTTTCAGCAGCGGTTAGCGTTAAAGAGAAAGGTCAGTTCCGGAAGCAACCTTTATTCTGAATTCGTTGCGTAAAGAAAGGCAGTGGTAAAAGAATTTAAGACAACATCGAATAACTCAGTCCGAAATGTGGACAAAAAAGTGAAAATGTCTCCATAGTTCGTCCAGAAAGTGAAGAAAAGTGCGGATCGGAAGTCCTTCAAAGTAGGTGTTGCTACAAATCGTAACGATACGCAGGAAAAAAAACGCAAAATTGTAAGTGCGGATATTATCTGACACTATGCTGAAGAAGTTCGATTGCTTGATAATGGACGACGAAACACATTGCAAAGCTGATTCAAAGCAGATTCCGGGACTAGAGTTTTATGCATCGATTCAAAGAGAACATGTTGCTGAATATTCAAGAAAACAAAACTTTTAAAGTTTCCAAAAAAATGCCTCGTTTGGCAGGCAATATGTGGATACGATCTAGGAGCGATATTTTTACCACAGCTGGCACCATAAAGGGACAAATTTACGAGGAAGAATGTCTTCATAAACCACTATTGCCGTTCATTCAGAAAAATAAATTGTTCTGGCCATTGTGGAAAGCTGGATCAGAATTGGTACATTGCTAATAATAGAAATATTGTCCCGAAGGAGTGCAATCCACCAAATTCCCCAGAATTCCGTCCGATCGAAATGTTGGCCTTTGGTTAAAAGGAATCTTCGAAAAACGAATAGCATAGCGATTGATTAGAAAAGTTTCAGGCACAACTGGCAAAAGGCTGTAAAATTAGTGTCGGATGACACTGTACAAAAACTCATGGAATGAATAACGCAAAGAACGAGCGTTTGGATACAATGACTAAACAAAATATGTTGTATATTTGTATTTTGATGAACTATTGAACAAACGTTTAACTGTTGATTTTACCATATGTTTCTTTTAATAACACTACTTTTCCGTTGACTACTTTTTTGCTGTGCACATCTCTGAGCTCTGACCATCCTTTCCATGACCTAGGGGTCAGTAACTAATTAGGGTATATAGTATGAAGTTTGATAGTGTTGGTCGAAGCGTTACGGTCTACAGAAACATCTTAGGTCATTTAAACACTGAAAATAAAATTTTATTTACACTACGAAATTGTTCGTTTAACTCACCAACGAATTCGTTGTTTTCTGCAAGGATTTGTAACATTTATGAAGCTGGCTTTGTATGCAATACCGCATGCGCTGCCAAAATAACGAAGCATTTGTATATTCAAAATAAAAGCTCATGCACTGTATGAAAACAGTACAAAACTAGAACAAAACAAAGAATGTTTGACGGTTCTGCTTTGTCGACTTAAATTAAATTTCGAAAAAGAGCGCAACCGCGCACTTTATGTTACGGTTGTCCGAATTTCACGACAAAAATCGATAACTCGAAAACTATTAACTTTAGACAGTTGATGTCTTTTGATTTGAGTGGTTACTAGGGTGGCCCTTTTATGCTCATAATAATAATTTAAACTTTTTACACTAATGATTTAGAGAATTTAGAGAATCCGCGCTTTGCACGCACGCCAAACGTGATCAAATCGGTCCGTGCAAAATTTGCTCGCAACCCGGTGCGTTCCATAAGAAAACTTGCAAAGGAAGCCAATATTTCGGAGAAATCCATGCGGAGAATCATCAAAGAAGACCTGCATGCATCTTCCAGAGCCAGAGTGAAACGCCACTTGATTACGGACCGGGTCAAGGAACTACCAGTGACTCGTTCCAAGAGATTGCTTTCCTTGTTGAAGAAGGAAAAAATGATAATCCTGTTCTCCGACGAAAAGCTTTTCAGCATCGATGCTGTGGCCAACAGCCGCACAGACCGGTTCATTTCACCGCAGAAAATGGAGAACGTTCCGGAAAAAGTGAAATTCAAATTTCAAACCACACATCCGGCTGGTGTCATGATGTTTGGCTTGGTGGCGTCCAACGGTTTGAAAATGCCGCCTGTTTTCATTAATGCTGGAGTTAAAATCAATACCGAAGTGTATATCGGTATTTTAAAGGACCAAGTGCTTCCCTGGGTGAAGGCCAACTTCTCCGAGGACCAAAACGTTGTCCTACAGTAGGATGGAGCGCCGTCACACGTCCAATCGAACCCAACAATGATTGAACGATAACATGAAGTTTTGGCCGAAGGATTTGTGGCCCCCTAGCAGTCCAGATCTTAATCCGTTGTATTATTCGATTTGGGCATATGTTGAAGCACGAGCCTGCAAAACATCACACCCTAGTGTGAAAACCATAACACGCACATGGCAGTCAATGTCGGAGGACTACGTCCGAAAGGCATGCTCTGGCTTCCGGCGTCGGCTCGAGGATGTTATTAATAAAAATGGAGGACACATTGAATAAATTTGTTTAAAAGGACTTTATAAAGATAACTGCACTCGAAAATGTTGATATTATTGAATTAGTTGAAAATGGGATTTGAAGGAAATAGAACAAATTTTCGCATTATTTTATGCCGCACCCTGTATTCGGGCTGTTCCATTCAAAAAGGATGATGTGAAAATATTTGCCGAATAGCGGAGTGCTACTTCTGTAGAGACATAAATCTAGCCTTTAGCATCATTTGGAAGCCATCCAAATGAAGACTGTACACACTTAGAGCATTTTACAGTATTCGGTAATTGTTTACCGAACTTTCAACAGCCGAATGTTCGGTAATCCGATTTAACGGATTTCAGTAAAATTTGACAAGTTCCGGTAATTTTTTACCGGAATGCTGTAAAATTTCACCGAAATCCGGTAAATCGGATTAACGAACGTTCAACTGTTCAAAGTTCGGTAAAAAATTACCCAATACTGTAAAATTTTCGAAGCAACAATTTCCGGTGAGATCTACAGGGGGTAGACAAAATAACTAAGATAGGCAAATATATGGTCAACTTAGTTAGAGCACTCCTCAGTTCACGAAATATTGACCGATTTTAATTCTCTTAGAACCATTCGACGGGGAAATTTATTTATTTTTATTATGCAGCAACGGGAATGGCCATGGTACCCGGATACCGGAGATGTTCCGAGTTTCCGGAGGGGACGTTTGACATGTCGATTTTCTGGTGAAATTTTGTACTGGATACCGTTTAGAAATATTCTTTTCTAGTAAATACGCAAAATATGTAATATTGTCCAAGCGAATGATACATTGAACTCAAAAATCGGCCTTAAAATGACCGAGATATGGCCATTTTCCTGGAACAGGATCCTCTGAAGGGTTCTGGATACGACCAGATCATTCTTTCATCCAAAGCATGCCGAGCGCCACCTCTTTCCTTTTTTTATACATCACAAAATTTTCTTCAAACTTAAAGCGGACATTGGGACACATTGGCCACTACTGGGAACACCGGAACGTTCCCGGGCTAACCTGTAGCAGGGTCCAATTACATTTTGACGCCAAAACATGCAGTGCGACAGCTCTATCATTCATTCATTTTTCATAAATAAGGTTTCGGTATACTAGAAAAGACCATTGGCCACATTGGCCGCCCCCGAGACCACCAGAACGACCCCGAGGGAACCTGTAGCAGGGGCAAATTACACTTTTACTCCAAAGCATGCCGAATATATACGGCATTCCAACTGTTTGTCCTGAAGCTACAGTGGTTTAAGTCACGTTGCTTATGTGATTTTCAAGACAATGGATATAAACGAGTTTCACGTGTTAATTAAACATTGTTTTTGTGGGAAAGAATACCATTGAAGCAAAACCATGTCTTGATAAGTGTTATCCAAACTCTGCACCAGGAAAAACCACCATCATTGCTGGTAAGCAGAGTTTAAACGCGGTCGTATGGACACCGATGATGCGCCCCGGCTGGTTGGTCAAAAGAAGTGGTTACACCGGAAAACATTTAAAAAAAATATCCACAAAGTCGTTTTGGCAAACCGTAAAGTGAAATTGCAGGAGATAGCTGACACTTTGAAAATCTCAAAGGAACGCGTGAGCTTTATTTTGCATAAACATTTGTCCATGAGAAAGCTGTTTTTCTAAATGAGTGCCGCGTTTTCTCACAGTGGACCAAAAACAACAACAAGTCGATGATTCCGAGTCCTGGTTATTTTAACGAAATAAAAAGGACTTTTTGCGTCGGTATGTAACGATTGACGAAACATGGATTCATTAATACGCTACTGAGTCAAATCGGCAGACAGCTGAGTCGACAGCAGCCGCTGAACATCGCCCAAAGCGGCCAAAATCGCAACACTCAGCTGGAACAGTTATGGCGTCCCTTTTTTGGGAAATGCTTGGAATTTTGTCCATCGACTTTGAAAAAGGCAAGACAGGTCACGTTTTTTCCTTTGTGCATTTTTGGTTGTGATTGATTGTTTCATGATTTTTCTTCGATGTTAAGATCTAAGTTCTAAGATGAACATTTTTTGTGGAAAAATATCAGTTGCTAGCAAGTGAATAATGCTCTATCGGAAGTATGAAAAGGTTACGGATACCGATTCGAATTCTCGCAGTGTGTAGCTAATTTTGCTTTGCAAGCGTTACTACCGGACCAAACCGACGATTAAAGTTTAGATTTGATATCAGGAGATATAAATAGAAGAACTTCTTGTTTACCTTCAGCAGTAGATGTACATTATGGAAGCATTTTTTGTGGTTTTCATTAACTGTGCTCTTGTATGTTGGTCGGTATAGAAAGTTTCTCAGAACTAGGGTCTACTGTTACGTGTTTTGTGTAACAACACAGCTGCACGGATAGAAATGACACTTTGGATGATCATTGGAACGCTAGCCAGACAGACCCCGCAGAGGATTTCCAGACAATTGAGAGGTGGTAAGTGCTCCCAAAAACGCGGAGCAAAACAGGTAGGTTTGTACCTATATCACTTTATTTTGAACCTACATCAAATATAATTTAATCTTAATATGAATTATATATATATATGGGAGTCTCACTGTACACGTTTCAGTGACTCAATTTCTTTAATAATCAATAACGGCGCCGGCCACGTCCTTGCAATCAGGTGAAAATAGGGAAGGAAAGTTAGTGTGACCTTTGCTGTTCAGGGACCGTGTTTACCTCTGCATCCCCACGAAGGTCACAGGAAGGAGGGTTTTCTATGTTAGTAGGGTAGGGCTCGAAGGATCAGGATTCAGCTTGATAAGTGATGTGATCATATATATTCGTGGGGATGCAGAGGTAAACACGGTCCCTGAACAGCAAAGGTCACACTAACTTTCCTTCCCTATTTTCACCTGATTGCAAGGACGTGGCCGGCGCCGTTATTGATTATTAAAGAAATTGAGTCACTGAAACGTGTACAGTGAGACTCCCAGCCCCATTCAGTTGATTCATTGTGAAATTTCACTGATTCTGATCAATCACGGAGTAGCAACCATTGATACGTGCAGTCAGTCAAGCTAAACTAAGCTGCCTTGAAAAAGGCCAGACCATCAATAGCGATCGCTACACGGACCAACGGGTTCGATTGAACAAAGAAATCTAAAAAAAATCGTCCCCTTATGCATAAGAGCACACTGCTTTTCCACCAAGACAACGCACCGTGCCTCAAGTCGAAGGCTACCATGGCTAAATTGCACCGTATTCGCCAGATTTGGCCACCAGCGACTACTACCTGTTCGCAGACCTAAAAAAATGCACGCTGGAAAGATATATCGCTCGAATCAAGAGGTAATCGACGAAACAAACGCCTATTTTGAGGCCAAAAATAAATCATTCTACAAGAAGGGAATAGAAATGTTAGAGAAACGCTGGAGTGAGTGTATCGCTCTTGAAGGAAACTAAGTTGATGAATAAAGTCAAATTGTTTTCATCGTTAGACCGGGAACTTTTCAGCCGATGTGTTATAATAGACGAGAAAACACACAACACAAAAAACACCCCCCCCCCAAAAAAAAAAAAAACAAAAAAACAACAAAAAAATAAAAAAATTTCCCCCCCCCCCCTGATTAAAAAATTTTTAATTAATTAAGAAAAAACACTTAATTCCAATTAAATAACAAAATATGTTATCATTGCTAGTTTTGTTGTTATTTAGATATTTTATACAAAAGTTGAAAAATTATCATCATAACTAATTTGAGTTTCATTAAGTTATTTTGTTTGTTTTTTGCGCTATTTATAAATTTAAATGAAAGAAGGAAAGATGTTTTAAACTAAAGAATTAAATATTCTGCAAAAAATGTAAATTAGAGAATAAATAAATTGTATTACTTTCTCTTTTTATTTAAAGTCAATTTACAAACAGACATCAATCAACTTGAGTGCGAATTTTACACTTTGATGTATAATAAATTATTTCATTAGTAAGTTTTATGTGCATATTTATACATAGCATTCTTTGGCCGTTTCTTGTCGTATCCTTTTCTACAGTACTTTATTGCTCCGTATTACGTATAAGTAAAAATGACAGTTCCTCCATATTTGAGCAGCTGACCAAATTACTTTGGTAATAAAATGAGAATTTCCTTTAATGTTGTATTTTTCTGCACCGTATTACACTTGAATATGAACTTTGTAAATTAAAGACCGTAGAAAAATGCTGTCGCCAAGAACTATCAAATTTATATTTTTTTCAAGGAACGGTTTTTATCAAACTTTGATTTTCCACCAGAAATTTGTACGTCTTCCAATTAATGCAAATGCATTTTTAAAACATATGAATTTGACGTTTTAATTGTTTTCAGTGTATATCATCTATTAATGACAACAACGATATCTGTTGGATCCTTTCATTGTCAAGTGCTCGGCCGAGTGAAATAAAAGTTTGGTTTTAGTTAAGCAATCAACAAAAATGGGTCGCCCGCGTAAAAATCAAAATGAAAAACTGACAGCGAAGAAAGCGAATGCCGAAAATATGGTCAATATTGACAAAATGGTATGAACTAAAATTTTGTATTGTGAATTTATTCTAACCTCAATTCCATTGCAGGCACAGAACGTTATTTTGAAAGCGGAGGGAGAACCTGAAAATAAAAATGTCGGCCACCGGTCCAACGTTCCGGTTAAGCTGAACAACGATCAGTCTTTATTGGAGGCACAGGAGTTTCTGCCGAACGAGAACGGAGAACCTAAAATGAAACGTTTCATCAGGTCCCGGTATGACGTTCCGTCGAAAAAGAAGAAGAAGAAGAAGAAGAGTTCTTTTGGATCGCCTTCGGAAAAGCGTGACGATGCTGGTCGTTCCACGTCTGAAGATTCATCGAACCACCTTGACGTTCCGACTCTCACTAGTGCTGCAGAACCATATTCGAAACACAATTCCATTCCATGAAAATCCCGTGGCACTATGGACGTTTCGAAACCATATGAAACCTGTATCAACGCAGCCAACACCAGCGTAGAAACACTGTTCGAAGGTTTTCGGGAGACACAGGTAAGCCACAACGCGGATCAAGTCATCAAGGAGTTGTGGCGCCGTATTGACGATCGGGATGCTGAGATTAAAAAAAAACTCAAGGAAGGAAACACTAGGCTGCGAACATTGAATATGCACCTTCAGGAGTCTCTAGTGATGAACAGGGACAACAGAAGCTTTGCCAAGCGTGCAGGGTATCCGAAAGCCGAGTGATTCTTGAGCGTATCGCAAAAATCCGGAGACAGCGATCAACTTTTTGTCAAAGAGCTGCTTATCCGCTTATTCCAAACAGGCGTTGGTAAGGCAACAGCTACCGGCAGACCCTCCAATAATCCGAAAGGACGAAATAAAGACGCAGACGATGGAGAACCACCTGCTCAGGAGACGCACAAGCTGGGTCCAGAAAACAGTGACGTACATAAAAGGTAAATAAAGTTATTATTTTTAAAATTCTAACATTTTTTTTCATTATTTTTTTAACATTTTCAGATTGTCTTTACGAAAGACGTCGGATTCTCCTGGATCCAGCTGGTGTGGCTGTGTCAAGAACATATTGCCAGTGTAATGGCCTACAATCCGGCAATCCGTGGTGCAATACGGAGGCAGCAGTGAACATTTTTATTAATTAATGACCGCAGACGAACGGCTATTTTTTTTATTCATTATTTGATGTTTTTAACTAATTTCCTGTGAAGAAAATGTGATGTTTGAAGTATATGTAAACATAAAATGGTTTTATTTGAATTTAAATAAAACTAAAAAATTGAGGAAGAGAATTCACTATTCACCAGTTAGTCCTGTTTAAAAACTAGAATTACCATTATTTTGCTATTTAGCGTTAACAATTAAATTTACCATCATATAAATCTTCTAGAGAACAACTCATTGTGTTATAAATATGTTATCAACACCTCACTAATAATTCCTTATGCAATTCTTTTGTAATTATTTTGTTCTTAGTTTGTTCTTATAATGGCAAAATTTGTTATTTCTTAAAATTCCCTCGAACTATTTCAGTTACTATTTTTGTTGTTTTAACTCTTATCTCAGACAAACTAATGTCAAATTTTGCCATTCAAATATTTTGTATAAATTATAATATTTGACATTCATGTGCAGTTCTCTTCTACCCGGGGACTCACATTCATCTTCCTTAACAAATATTTCTTCGACAACTTAGGGATGATAGAATGCTGCTATCGCCCCAAATTTTCTTAACTTCATTTATGCTGCTAGCTAACAAGTTTCTGTTGACGAAACATAGGAAAAACTTCATAGAAAGCGATTAGTCGATAGTAAATATCGCCTTCCACAGCGCCCACCCGCAAGCGAGTCCGTTCTCTCACTGCCCGGAATCAAACAATGAGAAGGGACCCCTACAAAGGTGATGGCAAAATGACGTGAAGATACAGCGACTAGCCTTTATAGAACTGAGACTATCCGTAAAAATTAAGTAGAGATCCGGTATTAGTGAGGCAATAATTTCTAGCGTAAACGGGCTTCAAATGGTGAGTTGACAACTTCGAAGGAGGGTGCGACCGACCTCTCGTCCTCACAAGTTCCTACCTCACGCCTCCACGAGTCATATGATCACAAAAGACTGCCAGCTGAAACACGAAGACGCTGGTTGGCGTATGCAAATAGCGAAGTGAGGGGGTGCGACTGAAGATCGTGTACCTCTAAATCATATTGTATATTTTCCATTCTCATTTTATTAATAATTTCAGCACGCTTTGGAATCATCTTTGCATTCCAAAACCATGTAAGAGCCTGGAGCAACATGACAGGCATCAAAGGCTCAATCTTTTTTTCAGCATTTCAGCATAACATTTGATTTAAAATTGCACTTCTGAACTTCAACTTCTATATTCATAAAAGACTGGCATGTGCTTATAAGCAATGTAGCTTATAATGTTTTAATATTGTGTTTAGTGTTTATGTTTTAATATTGTGTTTAGTGACATTATGGTAAGATAAACCATTTATTTCAGAAATCATAAAACCGGACTCTTCGATCACTCCAATTGCTATCTTTGATATGTTACTAGAACAGTATAACGAAAAAATATTTCAACATGTCTTATAAAACAATATCTTTTATTGAAATTTTATCTTTGATATTTGAAATGATCTATTCTGTTTTCAGCTCTTCCAGGACTAGTAGGATATTGATACATATCTAATTTTTATTTATTTTTCAGTAACAATCCATTGGATGTATAGTTCAAGTTTGAAATTTGAATATATTAGCATTCTTGTCTATAATGATATCTTAATTTTTTGTGTACAAAATATACTAAATATTAAATAACATATAACGGGGAAAGGGAGGGACCACCAGGGCACCCATGTGAAACGATTTGGATAGGGAGCATGGGACTGCCTCCTCCCTATTGTTAACATTTCGCGGAACGAGGGCGGGCTCTTCGAGCCCATCTATTAGGTTTATTCTGCCAATCGAGGGCTCGATTCTAGTGCTGTCTGTGTGACTTGCGTTTGGAAGGAGTTTCTTTTTCTATACTCGCGGTTTTCACGTAAGTGTCTCTGCTTACGTTTCTGGCCCTTCATACAGGAGCTTGATGATCACAAACAATAATAGAATCCTGATCAAATCGTTTTTTCAGATTATTACACTGCTATGGAAAGTTACCTTGCTACAATAGATGGTAGTATTACATCATCATCATCATCAATAATTTCTAGCGTAAACTGTATTGCAGCTAATTCAGCGGCATTCGCGGAACAAGGAGCTTGAAGTGTTCGATTGATGCTATGAATTTCATTGTATATACCAATGCCAGAGGACTCCTGTATCAATACCTTCAGCTAAGTTGCTTCAATTAATATTTTCTGCAATTTTGTAAAACAAAGTAATCATCCAAAATATAGAATAAAAAAAAGTAAGACATTGAGAGTAAGAGATCTGAATTTTAACAACTGAATCATAACAACAATTTCGTAGAATTGAGGATCACAAGCAAAGAATTCAATCGAGCAAGACGCCAACGGTCTAGCATTTACGACGAAGAAATGCAATGAAACCAAAAGATATCAATCGAAATATTCCTTCAACTTCAAGTTATCAGCTCTGCAGTAAATGTGATAAAATTTTCCAGCTTGGCGAACATCCCGCAGGATCCCGTTTGATCCATGTCCAACAAAGCTACCGGGGTAAAAAAAAATGAATGTTTTCTCATTTTCAATTATTTTCCGCCAGCGGCATTGAGTGCGATGCAGGAGTTATTGCATTTTTCACTTTATTTTCCTACCAATCATAGAGCCTTGCGCCGGCAAATGAAAATCCCATTTCCGCTATTGCACTTCATAAATCACAAATCCATGCACAATCCACCCAGGGCATGAAAAAAAAACACATGCCAACCGGAGTTACGCCGAACAACACAAGTCACCTTCAGAAGCTGGCGACACCGGTAAACATCAACCTGCGGCTATTCCAACCCTGTTCCTCTTCCCCTCCCCACCGGCATCTCGAGACACAGCGACACTCCGATTGGATTAGAGTGGCGCGCATTTCCATAAATATTCATTTTGTGTACCATTTTTCTCTCACTTCATCCATTTTCATATGTATACGGTTGACCCGGTAGCGAGTTGCATCACCAAACGACCAATGACGAGGATGACGACGGGCGTCCTTGTGCCATAAAAACTGGGAAATAACATGGAAAAATATGAAAAATAAATTCTCCTTGCCTGGCTGGTTACTAGGTATCGTCACTTCCGTTCCGGCGAAGGAAGGAAAAGCCCCGACAGCGGACGACCCGCCGTGAATCCGAGGAAGAAAGTCCGCCATTTATCTAAATTCAATTTAATTCAGGGATGCCAAGCTCATCGGGATATTTTACGGGAAAAGGGTGGTAATCTCCGCTGACTGGGTGATTTTGATCGCAAGGGAGTCGGAAAAAAAAAGTGAGGAATCGAATTGAAACGAGATCAGCGAAATCTATTTGCATCCTTGTCGAAAGAGCGGGGGGTTTGCTTGCGAAAAAAGGACAATCCAGAATTGCAAATTGATACTTTTAACACCTAGAGTATTTGAGTGGGGAATTTTTTTTTTTTACTTCGGTCAAGTGAGAGAAGTGAGTTGAGGTACGCTACGAGACACATTCAACAGTTTTCCTTTTTTTCCGTGCGGGGATTTTCCAAGCGATTCAGCAGGCAAACTTCTGCTGCACATTCGCTACTTTCATAGTTGGTTGTCTGATTGCTATCGCAATTGTTTACAGGGTATCACATTTCGGTTCAGCTGTTGTCAGCTAGTGGGAGAAGTGTAAATGGGACAATGAAGTGGGATAATTTTTAATCTTCTTCGAAAGGAAGTTTCAGTGAGACGCAAAAAGCATTTTCCACTATTTGTTTGCCCTTCCGGGGCATAGCACTTCGCCGTTGTAAAAATTTAACTTGGGAAGCACTTCAGAAAGTGGGAAGTTAGCAACGATTTAACGCACAGCCTCCCTTCCTCCCCGTCCCTCTGCCGAACGCCATGCCATGTTGATCGTAGATTTGAGCGCTGTATATTTTTCCACTCTTTTGTCTTTCGAGAATTGCACATTTGTTCAAAAGAAGGTACTCTTACACAAACACACTCCCAAACCATCCATTTCGCTGTTTGAGGGTGTAGAAAAGTTTACTGCGAGGAATAAATCCCAGCTGCTTTTTGTCTCGTACCTCACCCGAACTGATCGAACTGATAAGAAACTTGGCAAAAGTTGAGCACTCCACTGCGAGAAATTAACTACGGGATAGATAACGGCGTAAGGGGGATGCCTTCGAGGCAGGCAGGGAGGGTGTAATGTCGTGTTGAAAACGCAATGAATCTTGTCAGCAACTACTGACCTGGGAGTCTATCAGCCACCTGAGCTGGAAGGTGATAAGAAGTCTGCCACGATTTTTAGTACCGTCTCATAATCGTTGGACTTTCATGAACCCTTCAAAAGAGGGTTTATTGTCCGGTGATAAGGACGAGTTTTTCTCATTGGAAGGGATTCATTGAAAATGAAGGTGATTACTTACTTTGTTGATATCTACATCTTCTTTTGACGGGGACGATTTTTTCTGGTAGAGGGTGACAAATTTAAGAGCTAGATTTACTCTCAAAACTTCATAGAGAGAAATTTAAATTGATCTCCATAATTGAATCGTTTACGTCTCTTAAAAATTGACATATTGGCATGTGATGCTTAACCTTCCTTATGCATTCGGGTCAATGTGATCCGAAATGCACCGCCGAAATGCGATAATTTTGGAACATAACAACCTGAAATTGATTGGCTTTTCTTGATTCGACAAGAACCTTATTTAGAGGTAAAATTTAAATTTTTCGCTCGGGAGGGCAGGATGTGCTTTTGAGCGACTGCTTCTTATTTTCACCGTCATAGCTACATAATTTTTTTGGAAAATAAAGAAACTATCGTGTTTTCGACCGAAATTCACATTGAAAGTGTACCAAAGTGCTTCATGGAACAAATCGTACATCTAAAAGATGTATCTAAAAGATACATTGAAATTTAATCTATGATGATTGGAATGATCGACTCTGTTTTTTTCAGGACTTTTGAGATATTGATACATAAGGTCTGTATCCACATTAATCCGGACACCTTCAAATCATTGTAACTTTTGAAATATTGCACATAGGAATGACAAATTTCACTGTGGTATAGCTGAGAGTCTATGATGAAAAAGACTATGATTGATGTTTACATTTCATGTTTAGTATTCAAGATGGCGACGAAAGAAAAACAAGTGCGCGAGCGAATTTTGTACGGGCGTACGGCAAATCCTGACTTGTCAATACGGGACCTTGCAAAAACATTGGATTTGCCTAAATCCACTGTTCACGATGTGCTCAAATCATTTTCGGAACGTTTGACGGTGGAGAGGAAACCGAGAAGTGACAAAAACATTGGACGCGCTGATCCTGTCATGGACCGAAAGGTGAAAAGGATATTAACGAAAAACCCAAATATCTCCATTCGAACGGTGGCTCGTAAAATAGGGATGTCGCCTGGTTTTGTCCAAAAATCAAAACAACGTTTGGGACTTAAGTCGTATAAAGTAAAAACAGTTCCAAATCGCAACGACAAACAGAACTTGGCAGCAAAATCACGGGCTCGACGTTTGTACTGCGAATATTTGACGAAGTTTTCATGCGTTGTTATGGACGATGAAACTTATGTCCTGGAGGATTTCAAGCAGCTTCCAGGACTGGCTTTTAATTCTACTATGGCCAGAAATGCTACAGCTAAGCATTTCAGAACGAAGAAGGCATAGAAATTTCCCAAAAATACCTTGTGTGGCAGGCAATTTGCACGTGTGGCGAAAAGAGTAAATCTTTCGTCACTACAGGCACAATCAACAAGGAGATCTATCAGAAAGAGTGTCTGCAGAAGCGAATGCTTCCCTTCATCAAAAGTCACAAAGAAAAATCTTTGCTCTGGCCCGATTTGGCATCATGCCACTATGCTAAAACTGTGATGGAGTGGTACCAAGCAAATCTAATGAACATTGTACCAAAAACCTCAAACCCGCCAAATTGCCCAGAGCTACGACCAATCGAGAGATATTGGGCTCTGATGAAGCGGAAGCTTTCTGGAAAGAAGCAAGGAATCAAAGACATCAAACACTTCCAGCAAATTTGGACAAAGACGGCTTCTACGATTTCTGAAGAGTCTGTACAAACCGTAATAACCGGAGTTAAGCGCAACGTTCGAAAATTTTATGCAAATACCGAATAACTATGTTTTGTCTTCACGAATTGTTAAAACACATCCCATGAATCGGAAATAAACAACTACGACGGAAATATGATGCGAAATTTATGTTTTATTCATGTTTTAAGGTGTCCGGATTATTGCGGATACAGACCTTACCTCATTTTTCTTTTCAGTAGCAAACCAGTGGATGTCGGAGAGTGCTTTTTTGAAAGTAGGTTGATTTCGGCTGTAAATTTCTGAATGATTTCTGCACTCAGAAAATTATCCGTACGATTTTCATACGATCGGAACTATGAACCACAAAGCAAGGGCCCAAGACTCATTCGATACGAAATCGTATGAAATGATTATTGCTGCATTGGTCGCAAAAAACATGCCTCTTATACGCTATCAATTGACATCACTTATCAAGCGTGTATAGTCTTTTGGGATTGTGGCTCGTCTCTGGATCCCGAGGTTCATGGTTCGAATCCCGTTTGCAACTTATTTTTCTGTGAGGAAAATTTTCATACGATCGTCCTATGAACTTCTTTCCATTAGAGAATCATATGAAATTTGCATAAATATCTTCTGGAAAATTTCCATACGATATTCCTATGAATTCCTCTCGATTTGTTCACTCAGTGTGAGTTGCACGTTATTACGTTCACATGCCGATTTCTCGGAAAGGTCATCTTGTAAAAGTCTAATTAGATAGAATTCAGTGTTTTGACCATAAGGACGTTTCGCATAAGGACATTTCCGGCTTAATTTTCTGAAGGTCACCTAAGGTTACCCAAGCTCTCGAAACTTCTCTGAAATTATTATAACTTCCCTGAGATTCTTGGAACTTCACTGAAAAACTCGGAGTTTCCATAATATTATCTACCTTCAAATCGGTCATCCTTGAAGTTCATGGAACATCACTTAAGATATCGGAACTTCCATGTAATTCTCAGAACTTCATTGCGTAGTTCTACGGCCTCTCTTGAAGTTCAAAAGGTTTCCTAAATTTTCTTTGAATTTCTATAAAGTTCTTATGATTTTAGGACTGTTACTAGATCTAAAGAGAAGCTCATTAAACGTCAATGTTATTCCAAGGACATTATAAACGTCGAAAACATCAGCTTAATTGCGAGAAAATAGGGAAAACCCCTAAAGCGTCTTCAATGTTTCGATAAATTCAAAGAAATACCAAGACTTTCATAGAATTTACGATAGCTAAAGAGAAATCCAGAGAACTCCAGGGAAGTCTTTGAAAAATTGAATAAAGTTCCTAGAATTTCGGGGAAGTTCCGATAATTTCTAAAAAAATAATGATAAAATCAACTTAGCCCTATGAATTTCAAGAAAGTTCCGAAAACTTCAGTGAAGTCCGGATAACTTTAGAGATATTCGGTGACCTTCAGCTAAGTTCCGATAATTTGTTTGTAGTACCGAGATCTTTAGAAAAGTCCCGAGAACTGAAGGCCCAATACTTTAGAAAAGTCGCAAGAAGTTAAGGGAAGCCCACAGAAATCTAGAAAATATCAGCGAAGTCTGGTGAGCTTCAGGGAATCTTCGAGAAACTAAGAAAATATTAGTGAATTTCAAAAATTTTGGGGAATTTTTTTAACCATCAAGAGAGTCCCAAGAACTTCAGGAAAACCCCTAGAGTATCAGCAAAATTCCAAAAAAACATAGAAGTCCCAATATCTCCAGTGAAGTTTGAGAAACTTCAGGAATGTCCCTTGAATGACAGTGGAGTTCCAAACACTTCAGAAAAGTCCCGAGAATTTAATTGTAATCTGATGTACTTGGGAGAAGCCCAGGAAGTCCCATAATTTGCAAAAAAAACTATCTAGAATAGAAAATTCTAAAGAAGATGGAGGACGAGGGGAACCATCGATCCAAAGAAAAATCTAGGTCGTCCTCGCAGTGTACGTACCAAACGGCTTGTAAAGGCGGTGTAAAAAACCAACAAAATCCAAAATCAAAAAAAAAAAAAACTACCCCAAACAAAAAAAAAACTTTTTCCCTTCCCCCCGGGTCCTTTTTTTTTTCGAAAAAAAATTTTCTTTTCCAAAAAAGTTTTTCAGGACGATCAAATCAATTTACCGATTAAAGAGTATGTTTGATTGAAATTTCTCTTGAGCTCATTGATATGTTCATTACCACGCACCGGTTCAACATGGCGTAGCTTAAAAAGCCGCGTCCCAGAGAAAATGGCCAAATCAATCGCCAACATCATCGTCGTGGTCAAGTGGTTAGCAGTGTCATTCAACGTTCAAGCGATTGCCATGAAGTGAGGGTTCGATTCCCGCTCCAGCCTGTAGATCTTTTTGCAAAACGAAAATGTCCAGTCTAATCCACTGGGTGTTAGGTTAAGTTGTTCGTTGTAATTCGCTCTTTGGTCAATGTTCAGTCTGTACAATCTCGAGTGGAAGACGTTGTAAATGTCAATTTTTATCGTAGTATTACATGCTGCCAAAAACTCAGGCCATCCTGCTGCCAAAGAAGACCGAGAAGAAAATTTCAATCGGGAACCATGTTCCCTCCGTTAACAACTAAAACCCGGTCTTTTCAGGACGACCAAATTAATTTGCCAACTAAAGAGTATGTTTGATTGAAATTTCTCTTGAGCTCATCGAAATGTGCATAACCACGCACCGGCTCAACATGGCGTTGCTTAAACTGCCGCGTCCCGGAGAAAATGGCCAAATTAATTGCCCACATCATCTTCATGGTCAAGTGGTTAGCGGCGTCGCCCGTCGTTCAAGCGGTTGCCATGAAGTTGAGGGTTCGATTCCCCGCTCCAGGCTGTGGAACTTTTTGCAAAACGATAATGTCCAAACTGATCTACTAGGTGTTAGGTTAAGTTGTTCGTAATTCGCTCTACACCCAAAATAAGAAAGTAAGATTGTAATAGTTACAATTTCGCATGATTTTGTTCTTTTTCTCGCTGTTGATCGTAACTTGGATGAAAAATCTAACAAAAAAGCAACAGCAATTCGCAGTGAAAAATTGAACATGTGCGTGAGGTTGTGCGCAGTGATATTTAGTTGATGAGTAAGAGATGAGTGTCCGAAAGTCAGATGGCTCATAAAAATAAAATGTGCCTATCACGAGATCGAGATACAAACCGGGACCTTCAGCGCGGCGGCTCTTGATGGCAACCATTCAGCCACTTTGACAATTAAGAGCATTGGAATAGAAACCCAACAGTTAGTTCACTTGGCGAGGAATTCAGGGTACAGCAATGAAGCAAATGGACATATTTTCCACCAAGCTATGTGCAACCTGTCGCTAACATACTTGCATGGCATTGTTTATTTCATAAAACGCTTTGTCGATGATCAGTGAGAACAAAAATAGAACACTTGACGGCGGCAATACAACAGTGGCCAATAGCGTTGCGGCATTTTGTGATATCGACTCATCCATATTGTATATTGATATGTTGGTGATGATTGAATAAGGATCCTACAGCGATAAATTTGTTTCGAGCTATTTTTGCTTGCCAGTCGCTTGCACACACTTGCATGGCTTCATTTGTACCATAAAACGCTTTGTGGATCAAAATGGGCAAAATTGCCTTTTCTGAATCATGCGGATTTCTCAAGATATGATTGCAAAAACTGCAATTGCATTTTTTGCCACCTTTTCAACTTTTGGGTGTATGTTCAATCTTCAGTCTGTACAATCTCGAGTTGAAGACGGTGCAAATGCCTATTTTTATCGTAGTATCACGTGCCGCCAAACACTCAGGCTGTCCTGCAGCCCAAGAAAACTGATAAGAACATTTCAATCGCGAACCATGTTCCCTCCGTAAACACAGGATCCATTTCACACTTACAAGCACGTTGGACATTTCAGCGCCAACATTTGATTAGGGCGAATCTGCTTTTGTAAACAAACACTTTGTCTGCTAATTTATCGGAAGTTGAATACAATTCCTTAAAATTGAATATATCAGCGGATAGAAATAAAGCTCTTCTTCCTTAAAGAGTGCTTAATTTGTATTTGTGACCTTTTGTTCAAGAGCAAATGACTACGAAAGCCATTGTTTACAAAAGCAGATTCGCCCTAATCTAATGTTGGCGCTGATTTAACAAACAAAATATCATTAACAGTCAATTCGAGCCGAACTGCAGTTTCTATAAATTTTCGTGGAGAACCATTAGTAGAGCCTCACACCAATAGCATAGGGTTTCATGGTTCTTTAGACTGAATAAAATATAGTAGAAATTTATCAATTCGATGACATCAATTTCTTCACATCAACAAGCAGTCCTACGTCAACTTTGCAGTTATGTCACTGACATAACTCACCCTTTCGTTTTTTGGGGTGATTTTAAAAGCCCCCCATTTTTCCCGCCCCCTTTCCCCCCCCCCCCCCTTTCTCCCCAAAAAAAAAAAAAAAAAAAAATCATACATGTAGTTCAAAGTATGAGTCTATATGCAGAAGGTTATTCAAAACGATAAATCATTTGAACCAGACAAAACGCGAATTCCTTTGAAATTTAACTGACTGACAAGTACCTTCATACGCCCAAATTCAGGCAACCGGCATCGCATCTCTATCGATCGCTACCATCCAACAACGATGCTACAACACAAACAAAAACCTGGAAAAAAACAGCCTACCGTGACTGGACCTTCAGGGCAGTCAGCTGTCGCTCATAAAACCTAATAATCTTCTTTTGATACGGTGTTTTGGTCTGACGTCTGACAAGTTCAAGAACGAAAAAATGCTCGTTCTCGGAATCCTCCGCATTCCGCCAACCGTGTGGGTGAGGAGGCCACCTGTCAGTGTGCTTTTCGATTACTATGGTCCAGATAGAGAGCATTCTCAACACGATTAAACTGATTGTGATCAACTACTTCAAACCCCGCTTTAAGTGATGATTAAAAGCTTGTTACATCGTTGAAACCGTTTAGAAATTTTCGTCTAAATCCGCACGTCCAACAGCAGGAACGCCCTCGTCAAAAGCGCTTAATCTGACTGGGTAAGTAGTCCTCTCACGAATTCAACCTCCCTTGGGGAGACATTGTGACTTTTTTCCCAAAAGCTGCTACACTTGACTCTGGCACTGGCGAACCAGGGTAGTAATTAATTTTGGTTTCTGTCAAAGCAAGCAAAATGTGCGTGCGGTCGGTTGGAAATGGGGCGAAGGATGTCAAGACGGTTTAATGTCCTTGTAAGCCACAATGACCGCGGAAACGACGACAAGGACGACGATGACTATGGTTGAGATGTAATGAGAGGTGAAGTGTGTACGTGTTACGTGACACGGATTGGTGGTTAATGAACGAGGCTACGATGTCCAGTTTCCTAATTAAGGTCACATTCGAGATGCGGCGGATGAGACGTTTGGTTTGTTGTTTTATGTTTTCAGAACGCGTACCACACTAGGGCGTGCTGGCTGGAAAGGAAGGACGACGGTTTATCACGTTATTGGATTTTCGGACAAACATTAGATTTGCGTTGGATGGCAACACGAATTAAGTGAATAGAGCTGGTAATTACGTTAGCAGCGGGGGACGATTGCGGAACTGTTGGGTCACCTTCAAGACTGTAATTGGCTTGATTGTCTATATGCACGTACCTCTTGATTTGAAGTTACACAATTCGATGGAAAGTAATCCCATTTGTGATTCCTCCCTTAAAGCGTAAAAGCGGTTTTCAATTTGAATTATTCAACAAAGTTAACGCTCAAACTTGTGGTAAACCTGCAGTCACCGGTTTCCGAGGGATGCGGAAGAGATCTCCCTACAAAATCCACCAAGCACTTACCGGCCTGTCACTTACAGCTAGCGCCACTGACGACGATGATGATGCCACTTGATGCTCCGGCCACAAGTGCGTGGTCCCATATGTTATCATCCTGACGATGGGGATTACATCGAGCTGCGGACAAAAAATCCCACAGCTCGGTACAATTGAAATTTGGACGCACTGCTTAAATTGTTTACATTTGTTTTTTATAACTTCGCTAGAAAATTTCTGATTTGACAAGCGATTTGCAGCTGCGGGCAAAAACTCAAGTTTTCGTAGCAAATGAGTCGATGAAATCGAAGCTCTACCAGGAAGAGTGCCTGAAAAAACGTATTCTACAGCACACAAAGAACCTGTAAACTTTGGCCACTACAGTCGAGAGACACTTCAATACCGTGATAACAAGATTTATTTCATCGAAAAGGACCTGAACGCAGCTTATTGCTCCCAATTTCAACCAATCGAGAAATATTGTTAGGAATTGCTAAGCAGAAACTGAAAAAGACAGGAAAAGTGGCTCGGAGTGGAGTGCAGATTGTGGAATAAAATTGCCGCTCAAATTGTCCAAAGCTGATGCGAAGTATTTCAAGAAAAGATCGACATTTCATCAAAACCAAAACGGAATAAGACTGTTGAAACTTTTTCCCAAAAGTGCAGTAAAATACCTTTACTTTAACTGCTCAACTGATCATTAAAACAGTCCCGAGATAGAACTGATTTCTCGCGTTCAGATATTCAGTGAACCGAGCTTTACACCAATTGATTTATAAACACTCGCCTGCCAACCGCAGCTAATTTGCATAATTTGAAAATTATTGCCTCGAAAAAGGGGTGTGACATTTTCCCCCTAGCGAGTTCTCGATTTCCCCCCCGATTGACGTTTCGCACAGTAACTGCTTGACACACAGCTCTGAGGGGAATTGAAAATGATTTGTTGTCCTGTGCTGCACTGACCGACATTGCATTGGGGTGCAGTTTTAATGGAATGCAACCCACAGGTCCCGGTGGGAAATTGGCTTCGGTGTCAATTAAGTTGGCACCTTCCAGAGGGTGTCAATTACGCTCAGCTTGCAGTCAGTTACGGACACCTAATCTTAAATCCCGTTTAAATCAGCTGAAACCGAACATGCCTCAACCAATCTGGTCGGCTTGTAAACCTGCTAATGACTGTTTCTGATCCCGACATGATCCAATTTAATTTACAAACACACAGCCGAAAGTCGAACGCACACACACACTAATTGACACCTTCCTCAACGGATCCTTGGAAACATCACCAGCAGTGCCCACCGAGGCGTGGGAATTTCGTCTGACAGCTGTCGCCAACTTGGTCTATCCCAATCTCTGTGCCGTATAAAGCCGAGGAATCTGTCCTCGCCATAAGACGCTGTCTTCTGGGTGAGCTACAACTTCTGGCCAACGTCAGTATTGCGGCAATGTGGCCTGATTCTGCCGCAGCCGCAGCTGGTGGTGGCGCTGGAAGACATTCTAATTTCGAGAACATTGTGTGGGCGGACTTAATGCGTTCAGTTCATCTACTCCCACCGCCCATGTGAGATCTGGCTTTGCATTGTCTGCGAGGACATGGTTTCCCACACGAGCGCCTTTCCAATGTGTCTCACTGTGTCCGTTGCAAACACAGACAACGAATGCATCTCTGCCTGTCGGAGAAAGTGAAGATAAGGTTAATGAAAAAGGCGGGCACCGAATCGTACCCGCTGCATGTCCTTCTCAGATTATCCGTACCGGGTCCAAACGTTCGTCGGGGTTGAGATACACGACAGGCAGATTGGATTTTATTTTCATTAGCATTTGATTTGAGGGAAAAGTAGTTCTCCGGGCAGATGAATCACTTTGGCACTGCCGGCCTCGATTAGCATATAGAGGAGGGAGTGAATGAATTTAAGTTGGGTGGAAAAGAGGTGTTAAATATTATGATGTGAAGAAGCAGAACATTTTGCAGTTATGCATTCAGTGTGAGAAGAATAATTTTTGATGTGTGGGGCCTGCATCGGAGTTGGCCAAAGAGCAATTGGAACATGCTTGAGGCCACAAGAAGACTTTCGTAATTTGCTTAATTCTACTCCTTTATTCAAGCATATTTTTCTTCGCTCCGTAATTCGCCCAAATCTTCTCCAGGATTCGTTAACTACTATCTCCAGGACTCTTCATGCTTTGCTGACATTCTCTACTTGATTCATTGGAAATTTGACCAGAGCCTCGCTAAAAAAATCTAGATTCACTAGAATCTTCACGGGTGGTTTCCAGAATTCTCTACGGTGCACTATGGTACGAATAGCCAAATTTCACGACACAAACTAACTTTAGACACATGATGTTTTTGGAAGATTTAGTCTTAGAAAAAAGATCTATCTGGGTGGTGACTAGGGTGGTCCTTTTATGTTCATAATAAAAATTCTAACTTTTTATTTTTATGATGTAGAGGAAATGTTGCTCCTAGAAAATTTTAGATAATTTAATTTAATGAAACTTTGCTGAAATAACCTAACTTCTATCTCATCTACGTTTTGTTTTATAACAGTTTTGCTAACTGTCCTTAGGGTGGGACTTAAAAAACAGTTTTTTGCTCTAATTTTGTTATTTCAATTTGAATTTGAAATTTTTGTTCAGATGACTTTTAGGACATAAAAGGACGCACATTTCAAAGATACAAGATGGTTGCTAGTTATTGTATAAAAAAAGTTATAGAGGTTGAAGTGTAAAAAAAAATATGTTTTTTTAAGATATCTCACTCACTTATTTGCAAATATTTGCAAACACGGATTACGTAAACTAAAAGTACAAACTTCCATCTACAAGACCTATACAAAATTGTTTGTCCTTTTTTATCCCCTTGTGGAGTGTTTTGCTCCAATTTTAAAATTGGTCGTTTTAAATTATTTCTGCATAACTTTCGATCTACAGCATCAAAAATTATCATCAACGTGACTAACAACGTGAGATTTTTATGTTTTTTTTAGGAGTGGGGGGCAGTTATTGTTGGTTCGGTCCCCCCTCCACCGGCCTTGATTTGTTTTTTGGTGGGAGATATCGCCCCCAGGCCGCCCCAAGTGGATTCCCTTTTGTTTGCGCGTGCTCCCCCCCCCCCCCCCTCCTCTCCCCCCCCACCCCGCTGTTCCCCCCGCTGGCCCCAGTGTTTTTGTGTCGGTGGTTTGTTGTCCCAAATTTTCAATGAGTTATATTCGTTTGTCTGTGATATGAATGTTAATAAATAAATGGAGATGAGTTAACATAAAAATATAAACATTTTCATAAAAAATCTCACGTTGTTAAGCACGGTGACGAAAATTTTTGATGCTGCAGATCGAAACATTTGGCGGCAAGTTCACAGTGACTTATTTTTCGAAGTAATTGAAAAAAAAGAAAATGTAGATTCAAGTTTTTAATCAAATACACAATCATTAAAACAAATACAGTTATTTCACTGTAAATTTAATGGTTTCTTGGCGTTACTGATCAAACGCAACTCCGTCAACTTTTGGCGCTGGGAAAGGTGTTGATCGAATTGTACTGGCTCACACTGCGTTCTGCATCGATCGAGGTTCCAGGAGTAGACAGATATTTTACCGCTATTTCGAAGAGCTGAGGAAATCGGTCCCGGTTTGTAAACCAAAACGTGAGTGGATCGACATTGTCCGGTATTTCCGTAACAGCATGTTTGTAGACTGATAGTTCATCATGAATAGTTCATTTGTTGGCTGCACACTCCGGAATTTCGAACAGGTCATCATAAAAAAAAACTCAGTCCGATCGTAGAAATTTCATTTTTTTTTTTGCGGAATCGCGAAGACGGTGTCGAGTAGTATTGCTTCATCTTATTCGATGCATCGCCGAAAGCTTCTCGTCACCATCGAGGTAGTCCCTTGTCCTCGGATTTGTCGGAAAATACTGTTTATTTTTCAAATTAATATGAGAATAAAAATAATTTTATAATGTAAAATACCTGTAAGCAAATCCATGATTTTGTTGTAGGCCAAATGAATCTTCACGTGACGACTTTCAAATCAAGTCAAGAGCTCAACCAGCTTAGATTTGCATTGACTGATGAAAACAATCTTTTCCTTTATTTCTCGGTCCTGCTGATACTTTGAGCTCATTTTCGATTAATTGTTGGTAGTAAGTCACATATTGAGCATGGTATGTAACAGCATTCAGCCAACCATTCCATCTTGTAACGACCGGTTCAAGGGGCAACGGTATATTTTCTTTCTCAACCCCGGCTAGTTCGGCTATGACTTTTTTTAAAGCGAAGTCAAATGAGAGAAAATAGACTTGAAACATGCCACAAGACGATCAACGCTGGGAAATTTGGCAAGCATGATTGCCAGCAATAATGCGCCTTTGTATTTCTCTGCTGGTGTCATTATCGGCGGTCATCACTGATCACGAATTCGTCTACCGCCTCGATCATCATCACCGTCGTTCTGAATTCGAAATGGGAACCTAACATTGTCTTCTCGTGAGCCTCTTCCCCCCATGTACTTATGTTAAGCCTTAAATGGGTGGATTTTCACGAAACTCAAATGGTCAAGTATGACCAAGGTCCCACCGAGGTTGATTACTAGATCTTTCCAGTGCTTACTCATAGTCCGGTCGGCACCACGTTGGGTTAGGGATAGAAGTTACTGGACAAGAGGCTAGGTATTGTTATTGTTGCTATCCATACCACACGTATCAAATCTCCTATTAAAAAAAAAAAAAACATTACAAATTTGCCATTTTAAGATAACTAATTTTCTAAATGATTTTTCCAATTTCTTCACCGTTTGTTCCAGATTCTCAGTGGTATTTGCCACCAGAGCCTTCTTTGGCAGCCATCGGAAGCTTCATCAGCTGTCATGTACACGAGTTATCAATAGAGTTTTAAGGAATCCTCTTAGGATTACATTGACATACCATCCGAGGTTTGCCAGGATCCTGTGGGACTTTCTCAAAGATTCTTCAGGATCCAATCAGTAATTCGACTGAATCTGCTCCAGCACATGTTTAAACTATCTCCACGACTCTCTAAAGTTTTCCAAGGTTTCTATTGGACTCACCGAAACCATCATCGAGATTTACCATAATCCTTGTCAGAGCATTCTGAACTCACCAAATCTTCAACGAAATTCATCAGATTTACCACGGAGAATTCCTCTCCAGGGTTAACCTCTAGAATCCTCTACGAAATAATCCAGAATATTACTTGTTAACCAGAATTCTATTAAAAAATCATAAAAAGGTATATCTCATACCCTTCAAAATTTTGCAGAATCTTGTAATCTGCTCAGTTATTTGCGACAAACGTCCCCAAGATTTTTCGAAATCTCATACAGGATTCATCCAGATTCTCCAGTCTCTTCACCAATATTTGTCAGATTCACAGTGGCATTTTCCAGAGCCCCTTCTTCAGAAATCATTTGCGAGCATCATGTTTGAACGAAAGGGGCGTAGTCAGTAAACGCCTCGGTTTTCCAGTGTAGAGGTCAAGGTTGTCGATACAGTTGTAAGTCTTTTCGGGTGGGAGATTTGTTCGATTTTCCCTCAGCATAAGCGCATCATTGTGCTTGACAAAAACTACACGGTTGGATGCTTTGCAAAGACAAAGAAAGCTGTCAATTAATAACTGTGGAAGTGCTTCAAAGAACACTTACTTGAGCGGCCCCGTTAAGCCAAGAAGAAGAAGAAGCGTACGATATACAAGAAGCATGAACAGAATTCTTCGAAACCCTCTTAGGACTTCACTGGAATCCGATCCGAAATTCAGCATAATTTTCTGCTGTATTTGCCAAATATACTTTTTGGGAGCCGTCAAAACCGTGTTCGATATGCTAAGATTTCCTAGGATCTACTTCGCAATTCGCTTATATCTGCTCCAGGAAACTTTAGGTACTCTCTCCAGATTTTTTCATGATTTTCCGACAAACTCTACAGAATACCTTGGAATCATCATCGAGATTTGCTAGGAATCATACCAAAAAATCAGAAATTCGTCAGACTCTGCTACTTAATTTCCCAGAATCCTCTTGGCCATAATTCCATCCGAGATTCAACGAAATCTACTCCATGATTTGCCAGAAATCTCTTCCAGATATGCTCAAATCCCCTCCAGGACTTACCAAAATTTTCCAACCTCTTCATCAAACATTGGACTTCTCTGGGATGCCAGAATTTACCGCAACCCTCACTAGAACTTCCCAAATCCTCTCCGAGGTATCCAAGAGTCCTCCAAGGAATTTTCCGGAACCATCTTAGAAATCCACAGGTATTATATTCGGGATTCACCCAAATCATAAATAACCGGAATAACTCAAAACCCACTTCGCGAGTCGCAGGATTCGCAGAAATCTTTCCATCGGAGAATGCAAAAACAAAATCAGTAATAGACATATTTACTGTTCCGGGTACTCCACGGGAAGTGGCTAATTTCTGACATAAACCAAAACCAATCATGAGAATTCAAAAAGTAGAGCATTGGTCGTGATATCATGTATCATTATTGGTAACATCTGGACATGCTCCGGGTACTCCAGAGAAAAAGGGCCAGTTTTGGTCTTCGACCAAAACCCATTATGCGGCACTTTGAATCCGGTGAGAATTCGAAAGTAAGTACAATGGGTGTTATATAAAGTGGCCAAGACCACATTGGACACATTGCGACCTGTTTCGGGTACCGCAGAGGAACTGGCCGTCTTAGGACTTAGGACCAAAACCCATAAAGTGACATCTGAGATCACATGAGAATTAGAAGAAAACAAAGTACAAGGGTGTTTATATCAGGGACAGTAACTGTTCGCTAACTGGGTGCTGTTTAACTGGGCTGCTTTTTAACTAGGCGCTCGCTAACTGGGCTCTAGAACAGTTATAAAACAAATAAACTTACAAAATCAGCATTTGACATTTTGTTGTCAAAATCACCAAGGGACATGTAAAAGGCATATAAGGTACGTGGAGGAGTGAAAAAATTGTTAAATTGTACGAAATTGAGTCGTAGTTCCATAAACACTGAGTCAAATATATTGTACAATGGGGTGCCCAATAAGCTACATTGCAATAACGTATAAAACATAAAAAACATCATTTAATTGATGTATTAAACAATGTTGTATCACAAAGAAAGTCAGATCGAAAGCCCCCTCGAAATTTGTTTACATTTGAATTGTCAGTCCAGTAAGCGAGCAGCATCCGCTAACTGGGGTGTGCACTTAGCCCAGTTAGCGAACGGTTGCTGTATTAAAGAACCACGACATTGGACACATCCAGACAACCCAGCAAACACATGATCGTATATGATAGCGGATAAGAGTGAAAAGTGGAGGCGATATACGTACTTTTAACATGAAGTCAAATGGACGCATGAACGTATATCGCCTCTACTTTGTACTTACATCCGCTATCATATACGACTTTGTGTTTGCTGGGAAGCTTCGAGTCACCCCAATGGAAGTTTGACACCCTTTTGAAATCCAAGTTGGCCGTCGTCGATGTTATTAAATATTTTGAATATGCAAATAAATGGGTATTTTTGGAATGACGATGACGCGAAGATGCCAATTATCGATATGCGACGCCATTTTGAATTTTGAAACACTTGTGGTTATATCACGTACCCAAGAACACATTGGGCTCACCCCTTGTTCCGGGTAACTCAGAGGAAGTGAACAGCTTAGGATTTGAACCAGAACCTAGAAATCGACTTCTTGAAGCGCATGAGAATTCAATAACGAGTTGATTGGTGGGCAAATCTAGTACCACATTACTCATATTTGGACAAGTTATCGGAACCCTCCGTGATGTGACCAGTGACCGTGAATCATATCATAAAGGGTGTCCACGATGAAATTGCCACACACAAAATTGATTCGCAAAATTCGAGTTGTCATCCGATTGCCATCAAATTTTCAGGGATTGAGAAATAACTATTAAACTTCATTTTACCATTTTACTCGTATTTTATTTACAGTCCATACGTAAATGCCCGCACCTTGGCCTTAACCCCGGCCATAAGATTCTGCACAACCTGTGAATCAACCGTTTTTTGCATGTAAACCCATACTTTCTTCAGTTCCTCGACTGTCTTCACTACCTTAGGTCGTTTAAGAAGGTGCTGCTTCATAATCACCCAGTACTTCTCGATGGGGCGGAGCTCCGGAGTGTTGGGAGGGTTGAACATTTTCGGCACGAAATTGACCTTATTGTCCGCATACCACTTCAGCACGTCCTTGGAGTAGTGGCATGAGGCCAAATCCGGCCAGAAGATTGTTGGGACGTTGTGGGCCTTCAGGAGAGGAAGCAGCCGCTTCTGGAGGCACTCATTTATGTACACCTGTCCGTTCATCGTGTCCTGGGTCACGAAAGGTGCACTCCGCTTCCCGCACGTGCAGATGGCTTGCCAAACCAGGAATTTCTTCGCAAATTTGGACATCTTCTGAGTGCGGACATGCTCCGGAACGCTGAACTTATCCTTGGCCGTGAAAAACAGGTTGCCGGGGATCTGTTTGAAGTCGGCCTTCACATATGTTTCGTCGTCCATGATGCAGCATTCAACTTTCGTCAGCATGTTGAGGTACAACTTCCTGGCACGGGTTTTGGCGGACTTGTTCTGCTTCTCGTCGCGATTAGGGGCCTTTTGTACCTTGAACGTTCGAAGCCCAGCCTTAGTTTTGGCCTTCTGGACAAAACTTCGGCTTAGGTGCAGCTTCTTAGCCACATCCCGAACGGAGGCGTTCGGATTTCGGTTGAAAGCCCCAACTACGCGGTTGTGATTTTTGGTGTTGTACGGAATACTTTTTCCTTCACTTCTGGGCTTCCGATCGGTGGTCAACCGTTCCTCGAACCGCTTAATCACTCGCGACACCGTGGAATTCGCGATTCCCAACGTTTTAGCGATGGAACGATGCGAGAGATCCTTGTTCTCGTGATGAATGCGTAAGATTTTATCACGCACGAGCTGTTCATTCGACTCCATTTCCGCGAGTTTTGATTACAGGACTTTAAAACTTGCAGGATGTAAATAATGCACTATGAACTAAATCCACCCAAATTTTCATTAAATTCTACCCAACGGTTAAAAAGTTAGAGCAATTTCATAGTGTGGCAATTACATCGTGGACACCCTTTAAATTGAATTTAATACGAAGACTCAGACCTCACCATAAACATCTTTTCTAGTATTAACCAAAGTCCTCTTTGAGATGCGCCACAATCCTCTCCGATATTCTCGGAAATTTCTCCAACTCAAGTAACCATTGAGCACTAATACGTGGCATTATATTAGCATTATATCTGCATATAAATCAGCACTTAAATGCTCTGATGTTCTATATTCAGATACAATGCTAAAATAATGCTAAAAAAGGCGAAATAACGTGCTAATATAATGCAAAAGTGACACCTCGTAAATAGCATGAGTAATGCTATAATAAAGCAACAAAACATAACTGTCAGTTTTGATAGCCCGTTTTTGGCACGGGTAATGCTATTGTTCTGCATTTGTCCGCTGTCTATTCCCGATTTATTTACAGAACTTTTTCTCCTTTTGCTTCTTCTTATTTATATTCTTGGCAAAAAAAAGGAGGAAAAAATGCATGTAACAATGAGTTATAAACAAACCACTTAGTGTCAACTTATTTCATTGGTATTGGACGCATGTATTAGTATGAGTAAAATATTATTTTGTAAATTTGATATACTGCGAAAATTTCCTGTACTGCGTCTCGAACCAAGGTATCTTGTATCATCATGCATGATTTGAACGCTGTGAAATATGCTTTTCAATTATAAACAAAATCCAAGCATTATATGACAGATTTGTATCAGCACTAAATGCAGAAATAAAGCATGTATGCTGTCAACATGATTAATGCTTTTATGCATTATAACAACCTTATATGCGCATATAATGCTGGCGACAATGCTGAATTATGGTTCGAGCTTGAATGCATTTGTCATGCTAATATGAAGCTTGCATGCGTAACATATGCTAATATAGAACTTTTAAGCAACATTAATGCTGCTAGAGTGCTATGATCGGGCTATAGCTTAATACCTATGGTTACTTGGGTAGTTCTTTAAGAATCATTCTATTGGCTTAGCTTGAAGTCTTTTACACTATCCAATAACAATCTATGGCATTCTATCAAATATTTGAGGGGTTGCACACAAGGCACGACCGCATGTTTGACGTTGAATAACATAACAATTTCGGTTGTAACTCTGAACTAAAATTCTTCAGCATTATTTTTTGTAGCCAGTTGGTGGTCCTTAAAAGGATCGTTTGATTGGCTTGTACAGGTTTTAGAATCGGTAGATCTTCCTGACATGCCCAACGCATTGACTTCATTGATATCAGAGTAAACAATGTCAGGTGGAATTCTGATACAAGCCATCATATGTCATTAAAACTGACTCTTTGTGGGAAATTTGGTGACCTGAAAAAAAATAGAATTAGTCATCCTGAAAAAGACAAATTTTAAATGGTGACCACGCCCGCGACTGGATTTAAGCCGTCTCAGACTTATTTGTAAGCAGATTCTTGCACTTCACTGACTCCGCAACCAGCTGCTTTACCACCGGTGCCTGGCCATCGACTGTTCGACCATCCCAAGTAACATTGCTAAAACCATCCAGCTTTGTTAAGTTCTATTAAAGTGTTTATAAAAGCCACTAGATATCAATTTGGTTTTATTATGGCACCAAGAGGTGCCAATAGGTTTCATATTTTAATCAGGTTTATGAGGACCTATACAGCTTGTTCACAACGATCTTTAAACCTTTGTTTCCAAAATTCCTTTTGCTTCTATAAAAGGTTTTATTTTGACTTTATGAACTCGTAAAATGCTGTTTTGAAATGCCGTTTGAGGACTCATTCAAATAAACTTATTATGGTCAGTTGAATGAGCATTTTAAAACCAGTAAATGAATTGAACGGCCAAATAGTTTTAAAGTAGTTATTGCGAAGATAAATTGGCTTTTTGGCAAAACTGTGATTTTTTCCAATCGCCTTATTGGAAAGAAATAATTTAAATGTGGAAGAATAAATGCAGCAAATTTTAAATTTAATGCTAATGAACTGTATATCGAAGACCAATTTCTTCTGGATAACCTTATTGAATTCCATCAGTTTTGAGAAAATTCATGATTAGTTTATCGAAGTTGTTTCAATTTTGTTTTTGTTTTTGTAAGCTCGCATAATTTCTGAGGCGCATTAATTTTTGGCTCTTATCGTGCCAATATTCACCATAAAATTAAATGCGCAAGTGATTTGGAGCATGATACGCTGTAGAAAAAACTCAATTTGTTTTGGATATCTTGTTATCAAACAAAATTTCCCGCAACACTAGAACTTTTTTCGTAGATTATTATTTACTGCTAAATGGATCGGAAGAGCAGAGAATCGAACAATGCAGAACAACGAAAACCAATCACAGTGAAGTTTGACAGCTGTGGCCGTTTGGCCGTATGCTGGTTTTCATGGCAGCCAATAGGTTTTATGAAGGTAAGGTCTGTATCCACATTAATCCGGACACCTTCAAATCATTGTAACTTTTGAAATATTGCACGTAGGAATGAAAAATTTCACTGTGGTATAGCTGAGAGTCTATGATGAAAAAGACTATGATTGATGTTTACATTTTATGTTTAGTATTCAAGATGGCGACGAAAGAAAAACAAGTGCGCGAGCGTACGGCAAATCCTGACTTGTCAATACGGGACCTTGCAAAAACATTGGATTTGCCTAAATCCACTGTTCACGATGTGCTCAAATCATTTTCGGAACGTTTGACGGTGGAGAGGAAACCGAGAAGTGACAAAAACATTGGACGCGCTGATCCTGTCATGGACCGAAAGGTGAAAAGGATATTAACGAAAAACCCAAAGCTCTCCATTCGAACGGTGGCTCGTAAAATAGGGATGTCACCGGGTTTTGCTCAAAAATCAAAACAACGTTTGGGACTTAAGTCGTATAAAGTAAAAACAGTTCCAAATCGCAACGACAAACAGAACTTGGCAGCAAAATCACGGGCTCGACGTTTGTACTGCGAATATTTGACGAAGTTTTCATGCGTTGTTATGGACGATGAAATTTATGTCCTGGAGGATTTCAAGCAGCTTCCAGGGCTGGCTTTTTATTCTGCTATGGCCAGAAATGCTACAGCTGAGCATTTCAGAACAAAGAAGGCATCGAAATTTCCCAAAAAATATCTTGTGTGGCAAGCAATTTGCACGTGTGGCAAAAAGAGTAAATCTTTCGTCACTACAGACACAATCAACAAGGAGATCTATCAGAAAGAGTGTCTGCAGAAGCGATTGCTACCCTTCATCAAAAGTCACAAAGGAAAACCTTTGTTCTGGCCCGATTTGGCATCATGCCACTATGCTAAAACTGTGATGGAGTGGTACCAAGCAAATCAAGTGAACATTGTACCAAAAACCTCAAACCCGCCAAATTGCCCAGAGCTACGACCAATCGAGAGATCTGATGAAGCGGAAGCTTTCTGGAATGAAGCAAGGAATCAAAGACATCAAACACTTCCAGCAAATTTGGACAAAGACGGCTTCTACGATTTCTAAAGTGTCTGTACAAACCCTAATGGACGGAGTTAAGCGCAAAGTTCGAAAATTTCATGCAAATACCGAATAACTATGTTTTGTCTTCACGAATTGTCAAAACACATCCCATGAATCTGAAATAAACAACTACGACGGAAATATAATGCGAAATTTATGTTTTATTCATGTTTTGAGGTGTCCGGATTTTTGCGGATACAGACCTTATTCAAGTGGTTATAACATCTTTCAATAGAACATTTTCATAATCTTTTTGGTCAAATAAAGACAAAACAGTTCTGAATGTTTTTTTATCACAAAGCCGGAAGGAGTGTTATACGGCTGGAATAAAACTAAAACTGTTACTTGGGATAGGCTGTCCGCAAGCTGCCAGTCTTACGCTGCTCACAGCTCTTGTCAGCTCGAAGACAGTCAAGCGAATGAAGCATGTGGCGAAGGTGCACCCCTATATATTTTGTTCGATGTTCTCTATGAGACTTCGGTTGCTCGAATTTTTAGTCTGTGATAGGGAAATACTGTGCATTTGGTGCATTTAGCATGGAAGACGTAATTATAAAATATGACCTCTTATTAGTGCTTTTTAAAAGTTTACTATCAGGAACAATGTTAATTGAATGTTTCAGAAGGTATGTAGAAAGATTTCCAATCGATTGATGCAAAAGCAAAGAAATTTTACAGGTTGCGATTTGAGGTTTTCCAATTTTTACCCCCATATATTGCTAAATAATGTTATCCAACATCAAAAAACTGATTTCAATAAATACGTCTTTCTTAGCACATGCTTCAATTAAGCTAGATTAGGATTGATTTTCCTCTAGCAATGGTGAGATAGGTCGTGCAGAGCCCAAGATATACATTAGAACGTGACGCCATTGCATCTGAGCAGCGTTTACCAGTTTTACCAGTCCACTTAAGCTTCCACTTCATAGTTGCCCAATATTTTTCGCGTAATTGAGGCGATTAGGTGGATATAGATTCTTTTCGATTCCATCTCACTGAATTACCTTCCGACTGCAGTAACTCGTCAAATCAGGCCAAAACATCACAGGTCCTCGTGTTCCTTCATTAATCTGGCCATACAACCTTCTAGAAGAAATTTTAATCACTAGACTCTGCTTCAACGTCCTGCTCACAGACTTCGAACGGTACCACGAGCGACATCGTTTTTCGTTGCGACTTATCTGACAGTCAGGGGTTTGCTTGAATCCTTTTCAACCCTTCCCAATTCAACTGACAATCGTTAGTTCGACTACGACACTTCGTTTGAGCCAGTCGGACTACGCTGCTTCACTCGCTTCTCCATTTGAAAATTCAAGAAATTTACATGACGTAACCCACTTCCTATCTAACAACCGCTAAATGAGACTCTTATCATCTCAACAGCTACAACAACGGCGATCCCCACAGTGTCAAATTGTCACATCCCACACAATGGGCGCAGTTAGCTTCTTCCAAAAATTTCATCCGTTTCCGCCCAGGATGCAAAATTCTCCAAATGCCGCTTAATTGCCGCTTGTTTTCGGTTATCTCCAACAACCAAAGTGCAACACTTGTGTACCGAGTACGCCAACTCACATCATCCACCCATTCCAGAATAAAAAAAAAAAGGAAACATAGCTAACACAACCCTAAGCCACGGACAACGAGCAACCACTGCTAGTTTCCCAGCTGATCCTGGCCATCATCATTCCCATGGATGCGAGCTTAGGTGTCCTGGAAATATGTTTTCGAACGTGCGTACCACGAAGCTTTGCACAGCGGGAAAACGAACAGCTTGGCACTCTTGGCAAACATTCAGTAGCATATTTACGATTTAACTGTGTTCTAATTGGTCGCTTGAAATGTAATCTAAATTTCATTTCGACGCTTTTCATTCCCAGCTCCAGCCCGAACGTTAAAAGGGCTTCCCTCTCAGAAGCGATGCGATTCATGCGAAGTGTTTTGCTTCTAAAATTCCCGAATGCAATATGCATTCGGTGCAGGATCAGTGGGAACTAATCGCAGAGGGGGCGCGCGCGCGTGGTCTGCCTCTTGAAGCTCGTCGATTGCACCACTTCGGTTGTTGTTCGAGTTGGGTCCCTAAATTGAGCACTTGTTTAGCAAACAACAACCACCATGCAAGCAATGGGAAAGTGTACATTGAACAGTGCACCGAGTGGATTATTACCGCATTCGACAATGGCCCCACTAAAATTGTGCACCAGGTTTTTGGACACAGGCAATCGTGGGGCTTTTTAAAGTTTTATTAATTTTGCTCCATTATGCCCCTTGTTAATTTTTTTTTTTTGTCGGTCAGGAAGCGGCGAACATTTCGAGCACTCGAAATGAGCTTAATTTACGGGTTGAAACGATGAATTACGTATTTATTCAACGGAAAATAAACTTTCCAGCTTCCCCCACGGGATGCGATTCTTTCATTCACTTCCATAAATCTCGATTATTGTGTGCATAATGGGAATGTGTTTATCAGGTTGCCGTTATTTATGAGTCTTGTTCGAGATATCGAAATCCGGCTCGCAATGAAAAACACATCAATTCAGTATCAGTTTCGATTCCTTGGAGGGTGGCAGAAGCAAAACAAAAAACAGCAGGAAACAGTGTGAGATATATGCTTGGGTGTTGACGACGACAATGACAATGGGAATGAAGATGTGAATTGAATTTTCCATCGATTTCCACCATGGGTGATGCCATCCGAACTTGCTGGGTGGAAAGTAATCTGATTTGTTTTCTAAGCCATCTGTAAGCCATCGTCATCATCGTTGTCGCGTTGCTCTGGAAGATTTTGGAATCTTGATGCTTAATCAACATATTGGTAGGGTTTTTTGTTTCGAAGTGCGGCAATTCGATGTGTGGTTGGGAGAAAATTGATTGGATGAAATTAGCGAGCTGAGCAGTTGCAGACGGTTTGTGGAAAATGTAATCAGTTCGAAGAGGAGACGAAAAAGATCTCTTCTCTTCATGATTCGATAAATGGCGTTCGAGGGCACATTGCTACTCAAATAAATAACGTGTTGAAAATCGGAATTGGCCTGTTTTGAAAATCTCAGACACCTGTCCTCCCTCGAAGGCTTTTCTCCATACATTTTTTTGTAAATATTTTATGGAGCGTAGACTTTGATCAGAAACCCTCCCTCCCTTAAGCCCCTCAGAAAAGTCTTTACATGGTTTATGGACAGCTCCTATGGAAGAATTGGAGAAACAAATTTGCTTGTTATTGCGATGACCAAAATACAGTCGCGTTCTATCATTACGAAAAAATCGATGACATCTTGAAGAAATCTCAATCATCGTTTTCTCACTTGATGAGATAATCAGGTGTATTGCAAAATCGCAAACGATGTTTAATCGTTTGAGATTTTTCATTACAAATTAAATTTATCAATCCTGGAATTAAAAATTATTAATTGTTCATTTCATGAATTGAGGTCGATATGTTAAGTAGTTGCAATGAATGTAAAATGGAATGTGAAGTTCAGGAAGACGTTATCAAGACGTCAAATGATGTTTTTATTGTAAGTATTAGTTTCACGAATGGAGTTAAGAGCACTGCGACTGATGAGCATGATTGACCACCCGAGGTTGCTACTCCGTTATTGCCAGATCAATTTTCATTACACAGAGAACCAATAGATAATGCTTGTGACTAACATATAAGGTCTGTATCCACATTAATCCGGACACCTTCAAATCATTGTAACTTTTGAAATATTACACGTAGGAATGAAAAATTTCACTGTGGTATAGCTGAGAGTCTATGATGAAAAAGACTATGATTGATGTTTACATTTCATGTTTAGTATTCAAGATGGCGACGAAAGCAAAACAAGTGCGCGAGCGAATTTTGTACGAGCGTACGGCAAATCCTGACATGTCAATACGGGACCTTGCAAAAACATTGGATTTTCCTAAATCCACTGTTCACGATGTGCTCAAATCATTTTCGGAACGTTTGACGGTGAAGAGGAAACCGAGAAGTGACAAAACATTGAACGCGCTGATCCTGTCATGGACCGAAAGGTGAAAAGGATATTCACGAAAAACCCAAATCTCTCCATTCGAACGGTGGCTCGTAAAATAGGGATGTCGCCTGGTTTTGTCCAAAAATCAAAACAACGTTTGGGACTTAAGTCGTATAAAGTAAAAACTGTTCCAAACCGCAACGACAAACAGAACATGACAGCAAAATCACGGGCTCGACGTTTGTACTGCGAATATTTGACGAAGTTTTCATGCGTTGTTATGGACGATGAAACTTATGTTTTGGAGGATTTAAAGCAGCTTCCAGGGCTGGCTTTTTATTCTGCTATGGCCAGAAATGCTACAGCTGAGCATTGCAGAACGAAGAAGGTATCGAAATTTCCCAAAAAATACCTTGTGTGGCAAGCAATTTGCACGTGTGGCAAAAAGTGTAAATCTTTCGTCACTACAGGCACAATCAACAAGGAGATCTATCAGAAAGAATGTCTGCAAAAGCGATTGCTACCCTTCATCAAAAGTCACAAAGAAAACCTTTGTTCTGGCCCGATTTGGCATCATGCCACTATGCTAAAACTGTGATGGAGTGGTACCAAGCAAATCAAGTGAACATTGTACCAAAAACCTCAAACCCGCCAAATTGCCCAGAGCTACGACCAATTGAGAGATATTGGGCTCTGATGAAGCGGAAGCTTTCTGGAATGAAGCAAGGAATCAAAGACATCAAACACTTCCAGCAAATTTGAACATAGACGGCTTCTACGATTTCTGAAGAGTCTGTACAAACCCTAATGGACGGAGTGAAGCGCAAAGTTCGAAAATTTTATGCAAATACCGAATAACTATGTTTTGTCTTCACGAATTGTTAAAACACATCCCATGAATCTGAAATAAACAACTACGACGGAAGTATAATGCGAAATTTATGTTTTATTCATGTTTTGAGGTGTCAGGATTATTGCGGATACAGACCTTATATCAAATGAAAAAAACTGGTGGTTCCAAAACAAAGAAAAACCCGTGCCAGGCCCCGCCGAATTTAAGTCCAAAACCGAAAAAGGGTGGAAAAAGGTTGCCTTGAACTCCCTTTAATAAGAAGCTCCTCTTGACTTCCAACGAAAATCTCTGGATGGTGGAATAAAAAGGGTTGGTGGGAAGAATGGTTTTGTATCCCACCACCCCCCTTCCGGAAATGTTTTATGGGAAGAAAGAGAATTGAAGTAAACAAACTTTTATCTAGATGTCACATATATTTTTCGCGGGGGTGGAGAAATTATATATCTCTGGTGTGTCACTGAGCTCTATCTCAGAGCGTGGTGACTCACATCCCTATCTAGATGACATTCTCCTCCAAAAAACGCCCTGTAAACACAGAGCTCACATCACAAAAGAATAAGTATTGTGCGTACACTTCCCAATAACCAAACCTAATGTTTTGGGGATGGCAAGCATTAAGCAGTATAGTTCAAATTAAGTATAAACAAGTAAGTCTCACCCAAAAAGACCTCCTGTGGTTTACGTCTCCATTGACGGGATTTTCTGGTATGCCAAAAGAAGCCATTGTTGGGGTTTTTTTTTTAAATTATCGTTCAGGTTTAGGCCGAAGGGTCTTAGATTGTGACGAAACTTTGTCCTCGCGCAGGGTTCATGTATATGAACAAAAAACGATATTAAAAAATTCAGGGTTTTCAGTTTTCCTACAAAATTTTCAACAGTGAAGGAAAATTGCTTGGCAAAGCCGGAAAAACCATTTTCTGAGTCATGAAAATGTTTGAAAAAGATATTTTCTTGTTTATTAATTCATAAGCTTACATTGGTGAAATTTTGGCGATGGGCTTTTTTATTTTCCATTATCTCACTGGCCCACTCCCAAAATTTCTAAACTTCTCTCTTCCCTCTCTCTTTTTCTTCCCTCGTCTTTTAAAATATTCTATCCTCATCCTCCTATAATAGGTTCTAACAATCCACTTTTATTCTTCTCTTTATCCTCTCCCTTACCTCTCTTTGGGAAAGAGGGGGGGGGGTGGCCTGGTTGCTCTTCCCCTATTGTATCCTATATCCATCCTGTTATTATATATTATATTCAAATGTGTTTCCTCTTAGCCATTATACTCCGCCTTGTCCGACGCTTTTATTTGGTTTGTATCCATATACTTTAATAGACTCTCTACCTTGCAGCTACCTTGAACAAAATTAACAAACCACATGCTTACCTTTAAAGCTATCTTCAGATACTTATCATCAAATTGGAAGACGACACTTTTCGAATTTTTTATTATTTTTGTATGAAAACGAGTGACGAGCCCATAGTTTTTCGAGCATTACTCAAAAACAAAAAAAAAAAAACATCGCCAAAATTTCACCAATGTAAGCTTATGAATTAATAAACAAGAAAATATTTTTTTCAAAATTTTTCATGACTCAGAAAATGGTTTTTCCGGCTTTTCCAAGCAATTTTCCTTCACTGTGGAAAATTTTGTAGGAAAACTGGCAACCCTGAATTTTTTAATATTGTTTTTTGTTCATATATCCATGAACCCTACGCGTGGACAAAGTTTCGTAACAATCTGAGACCCTTCGGCCCAAACCTGAACGATAATAAAAAAAAATCCCCATTTTTGTATGAAAACGAGTGACAGGCCCATAGTTTTTCGAGCATTACTCAAAAACAAAAAAAAAAACCCATCGCTAAAATTTCACCAATGTAAGCTTATGAATTAATAAACAAGAAAATATTTGTTTCAAAATTTTTCATGACTCAGAAAATGGTTTTTCCGGCTTTTCCAAAAAAAAAATCCTTCACTGTGGAAAATTTTGTAGGAAATTTTAGTTTTTCCAAATTATTTTTTTTCAAATTTTTGAAAAAATTTCATTATAGTTGGAGAAAAAAAAATTGTTCTACGATGAATCGTTCTTGAGTTATGAATTTTCGAAGTTAGTGATGTTCGGGAAAATCGGAAAACTTCAATTGGCGTTTGCCAGGAAAACTGGCAACCCTGAATTTTTTAATATTGTTTTTTGTTCATATATCCATGAACCCTACGCTTGGACAAAGTTTCGTAACAATCTGAGACCATTCGGTCCAATTTGTACGAAACCCTCTGAGCCCCCCCCAATTTCTTTGCAACTTTATTAAACCCTTTCCTTTCGGCCACCCCAAAAACCCCTTTAATATTAAAACCAAAAAAGGATGATTTTGGCCCTTCCAAACGTGATATGGTTTTTCTTGGGAAAACAATTATTTTTAATAATCTTGAGCCATTTTGACCGATTTAAGCCAAAACTAAGGACGTTGTGAGGACCACTCACAAAGTGTGATGGTGGTTTACTATTGGAAAAATATTGCAAATTAAAAAGAACGCTTCATAGTTGCTTTGGACCGATTATAAACCAACAGTAAGAATGCTGATATGCATGAGCATATTGACCATTCGTATTTTGATACTCCGTGATTGAAGTTGCAGAACTCACATAATGTCACCTCATTTCTAGATCAATTAAGGAAGGGAAGGGATGTTAATAAGATACTCGTTGCTACAAAAAAGGAGTATTCTACTATTCTACTATTTCATTCTTCCGGACTAAACCATGCTCTATAGAACCTTGACAAAACCCAAATTGTTACTTGCGAACAAAAGTTTCCCGAACACTTTTCTAACGTTGTTTAGCCAAAATTGGACAATTGATTTGGCCACATTTAACAATGTCGCTAATTCAGCGTGCAAGTTGTTTGGAAGTTTACAATGCGGGAGCAAAATTTAAACGTGTAACTGCGTTTGTTTGGACGACATTTTGATAACTGAAGAGCGATTTCCAAAATCAAAATAAAGGGTGTTTCGATCAAAATTTGGTCGACTTAAACTTGACGCATTTCCTTTCATCGTGCATTAATTTATGCACACCCCTCATTTTGAAGATGTGTGCGTGTAGCATCATGGCTCTATTTTGATTTTGAGATTAGCACTTCAGTTATCAAAATGTGTCGAAGAAAGAGAAGAAACGTATCAAAATTTTGCACGTGCATGGCGAAAATGCAAACTACTCTCACGCCAAGTTGGCGAAATTGTTAAATGTGGCTAAATCAACTGTAATACGTTGGTAATTAAAAGTGTTCGGTGAACGTTTGTCGACAGCCAGAAAAGCTAGATCGGGGGGAAATCGAAAGCCGAAGATCACAGCGACGACAAAAAGAGTTGCCCGCTGTTTCGAGCGCAACCCCTACCTCTCCCTCCGAGATGTCGCAAAGAAGCTAGGAGTGGCGCCTTCAACCGTGGATAGATCTAAAACCGAGCTGGACTGTCGACTTACAAGAAAGTGGTGACTCCAAATCGCGACGATAAACAAAACACGTCGGCCAAAGCACGATCGCGAAAGTTGTACACGACGATGCTGACGAAGTTTGATTGCGTGGTACAGGACGATGAAACTTACGTCAAGGCAGAGTTTAAACAGCTTCCTGGACAGGAATTTTATACGGCAACCGGACGGGGAAAGGGAGCAGATATTTTCAAGTACATTAAACTGTCAAAGTTCGCGAAAAAATATCTGGTGTGGCAGGCCATCTGACCTGTGGCTTGAAGAGCAACGTTTGCATTGCGACAGGAACCGTCAACCAGGAAATTTATCGGAGCGAGTGCCTGAAAAAACCTGAAGCGACACAATTGTTCCGTTCTATTTTGGCCGGATTTGGCATCTTGCCATTACGGAAAAAAGGCCATGGAGTGGTATGCTGCCAACAACGGTCAAGTGGTGCCCAAGGACAAGAACCCTCCCAACACGCCAGAGCTCCACCCAATCGAACAACATTGGGCCACCGTCAAGTGGAACCTTAAGAAAACTCAAAAAGCTGTTGTGAGCGAGAAACAGTTCAAGGCAAACTGGCGTTCTGCGACGAATAAAGTGGACAAGGAGACTGTACAAAATCTTATGGCAGGTGTTAAACAAAAGACCCGGCAATTCGCATTAGGTAAAAAGGAAGCTTAGCTGAATATATCTCCTGTATTCTGTATTAACTGAACTTGAAAAAGAAAAAGAATTTGACTTATTAATAAAAACTTTGATCGACTCACACACATTACTGTTTGACCAAATTTTATTCGGAACACCCTTTAGAGACATATTTTTGCACGCACACACCTACAAAATGAGGGATTTTCAGGTTTTTTTTTTTATATTTACTATTCGAAGAAATGCATCAAGTTCAAGTCGACCAAATTATGATCAAAACACTGGGCTCATCGAATCTTCCGGTCCACTTCTTATCATATTGCTATGAAGCTTGGAAATCAATGGAAACATAAAGTTGCCAGAAGGCACGAAAAGCTTCTAGAGACTCTACTTTCTCCAAAACCTTTAATTGTAATTGTAGGTGGATTAGAGCGGATTTCGGAACGGTCTAAATCGGCTCTTTAGCGTCGTTGAAGGAGCCTTGTTTTTTCCAATGAAAGGCCACCATCATTCTATGTGAGTGACCCCGGCGTCATCCTGGTTATTGGTGTACATCGGTCCAAATTGGCTCTTATGCGTTACTAAAGTATCTTGACATCCCCATGAATCAAACTTTGGTGGAGGCCCCCGCAGTATCCTTACTGTTGCAATTCGTCGATCGAAATCGGTGATCAAGCGATGCTGAAAGTTACCTTGCCTTCGCAATTAGAAATCATCAACATACCTTGTAAGTGGCCCTAGCAGCATCCTTACTGTTGGTTTAAATCGGATCAAATTGATCTTCGAACTTTTCAAATAATCTTGTCTTTCCTATCAAAAACCACAAAGAAACTTTGTGAGTGGCCCCAACGGCATCCCTTCTGCTGGTTTAATTGACTTTAAAGTGATGTTTAAATTACTTCATTATACATATTAAGTATCACATTTCGTAAGAGGCCCATCGACACCCTTACTGTTTGAAATAATAGCTTTACAATGAGCTTCAAAACGGGCAGCCAAGCACCCGATCAAGTTGCTAGGATAATTTTGTAGAATAGATCTCATTACACTACGCCATACGAGAGATATCAGAAGGAAGCGATAATCAAGGATATGAAAACGATAGGTAACACGTTGAACTTCCGGGATATGTAAATACGCGCTCAATAATGGGTATTAAGTAAATTAAATGAAAACTTGCCAAAAATTGTTCATAAAATGCCTAAATTCAATAAATTTCACAAGGTGTAAAAAGTAGCTCCCACAAAGTCCAACAACTTATTTTTACTCACTATATGAAATTTTTTTTTTTTTCAATCAATATTTTTCGGTATATTTTGTATTTTGTATGGTCATATTTTGTACAAATGTTTCCAACATATCCACATTAAAGATATATAAAAATGACTGAAATGCATTTACCATTACAGCTGTTACAGTCTCTCAAACTTGAAAAGGCTGAAAACAGTGTCAAACAAAGCCCAGCACGACGGTATTGCTGAAAAGACAATCGTTAAGACGCCCTAGTTAATCCTACCCAAGTAGAAGAAAATAACATATGAATACCTAATTTTGATCTTGATAACTGGCATTGATATTTAAGAGCACAACATAAGAGGTAAAATACTTAAGAATTACAAGCAAAATATCTCTCAAATATCAAAACTTGTTATTTGGGATACCTCGGAATACCTGAGAGGTACTATTTTGGTATTTTTACCTCAATTTGGTATTCGCATAACATTGTGGGAACAATTTTATGGTATTATCCTCAGGTATTTTACCTCCTATGCAGCGCTCTTAAATACCATGACCAGTTATCAATTTATTCATTCCTGCTCGGGTAGTGGCATACTAGGGGAGTTTTTGGAATCTACTGCAAAGACTGAATGAATACGAATATTTCTTCTGGGAGCTTACGGCAGTCTCCGCAGAGGAATCCTAATCTCTTACCGGGACGCATCACAAACCTCCTCAAACCCCGCTATTGATTCATCTTACGAATCCTAACTTTTCCCGTAATTTGAAACCGGCTCCAGTAGTACGCTCATTGCCGACGATACACCATTGTAATGAAAAGGCCCATTCATTAGTCACATGTGCCGGACGGTAAGCGGGAGCACGGGGCAAGCAGTACTGGCGAAAAATTACCATGTCCTACCTGGCTGCTCAATTGCTGCGCTGGTCGACGGTCGGAAGTAATAACTCGTATGCATGGCAAAAGTTAGGCATCGCTTTGTACGATACAAGCCTACAACATAGCTTGCAACTCTTCGATCCGTGTACCGGGCGAGAAAAGTTCCCAAAGCCGGCTAGCTGGCAGAGAGAAAGCAGCAAACTTTTCTAATTAAAATTGAAACTGCACCCCGGAACAGGACTGTAACGTGTTTTAGTCGTAGATTTGTCAGTTGTAGGAAAAGGTAAAGCTGCTGGAAAAAAAGGTGCTTACAAACGACTCAGGTGAGGTAAACGGGAAATGAATCCTGTCGGTAGATGATCGGGAGTTGGAGGAGAGTTGCTGGACCTGGTTATTCTGACATATGATAGAAAGTTTCAGAAAAAAGGATGTAGTCGGAAGGGTTGTTATGTATTCTGATTTATTCAGATTTATTGTGATTTCTCAGTGTCATCCATCACATCATAATTAATTGCGAGGGGTTAGCTCTTCTTCATTGAACGAAAAAAAAGCGATTCACAAAGGAGTTGGGGAGGAGCTTAGTCAAATCAACACCATGCTGGATATGAACTTCGAATTCCGGTTTAGTCTTTCTCGACACCCTGGGCATTAAATACCCGACCAGAAAAAAAAACGAAATTGTACCTAAATAATAACAAAATTTGTTACAAATAACAGATCTTGCTTTAATTATGTTAGAAGCATGCTGCGCTGGGAGAGCAAATTAAATTTCAATTTAAACAAAATTTGTTATAATAACAATTTGGTTTAAATTAAAAACACATTTACAAAATAATTCGTTTTAATGAATCAGAGCGCAATTGTTTATATGCTGTAGGACCTAATGTAGCTATTTTTTTGTCAATATTTCGTGAAGGTTAAAAGTATTCTTCTCCCAGAGACTTTTCTTGGCGAATTGATGTTTTCTTATAAGATTTTGAGGATACAAATTTAGAGCAATGAGAAATTTATATATAACTAGACGAATACGGTGCGAGCATCCCGACCAAAAGGAAATAACAAAATTATTTCAGGTTTTGTTATTCAGTTACGTTGTTTTAATAACAGAGGTTATTAGCATTTAGATCGCGGGTATTGTTAAAATAACAGAAATTGCAACAAAAAATCGTCAAATATTTAACACAATTATAACAAACTATGATATAGATATAACATAAACAAAACAAACTTTGTAACAGTTTTGATACGATGTAGCAAAATCATATCAGCTAGTGTTAGAATGAATTTATTTCTTTACACAGATTGTGCCTCGCGAGGTATTACAAAAAAAATTTTTTTTTATGTTTTTATTTTTTTTCTTTTTTTTTACCATTTTTTTAGATCCGGATGTAGTTAATATAACAAAAATTGTTACAAAAAATCCTCAAGAGGTAACAAAATATTAGCAAACTATGATATAGACATAACATAAACAAATCAAAATTTGTAACAGTTTTGTTACGATGTAGCAAAATTATATCAGCTATTGTTACAATTAATCTATTTCTTCACGCAGATTGTGCCTCCCAGGGTATTATATCTTAATTTGTTATAAGTATGTTACACAATTATTCAGATGAAAACATTTTTAACTAATTTATATTATAATCAGATAATCGTTACAAGGTTTGTTATAATTTTGATATTTTTATGTTATGCCCTTCTGGTCGGGTATGTTATACAGGTATAACATAAAAATAACAAAATTATTACAAACCTTGTTACGACTAACAAATTATGATATAAATTTGTTAAAAACGTTTTCATCTGGATAATTGTATAACATACTTATAACAAATTAAGGTATAATGCCCTGGGAGGTACAAACTGCGTAGAGCAAAAAAAAATTAACACTAGCTGACATGATTTAGCTACGTTTTGTCACTCGTTTGTTTTGTTTATGTTATATTTATATCATAGTTTGCTATAATTTTGTTACTTCTTGAGGATTTTTTTTTTTACAATTTCTGTTATTTTAACTACATCCGCGGTCTAAATTCTAACAACCTCTGTTATGAAAACAGCAATACTTGAAATATTTTTGTTGTTTCCTTCTGGTCGGGTATGCCAGTTTTTTCAACTATTTTGGAAATCTACGATAGCTTCCGTATAAACTACTGCTTTTTCATGAACACTACCATACATTTTGACAGGTCGTAGTATTTTCTACTGCCATACCACATACATACCAGTGTATTATCATAGTGGAACTAAACGAAATTATTTTCTGCAAAAAAAACGTAGGTGTGTGTTTCAACCCTCGGATCGGTAGTTTCTACCATGGTTTTTCTTTCTTTGTAGAAGCATTTCATTGACATCCTGTCAGTTTGGACGTAATTTTCTCTTGCATAACTTTAGATTAACTTCTTGTGCATAATGAAGCACTGAGAGTAGCTCAAGCATCCCCCTTTCTTGACTAAGAAGGGTTCCAAACTTCTATCAAATACACATTCTCATGTTTGGTTGAAATTTGTGTTTGATTTGTATGAGAGCCACCCCATCCAGAGAAAAGAGGGGTCGAGAACTACCATAGAAACATTTCTTGCATTCAAAAACCTCGACATGCCAAATTTGATTACATTTGCTCAGTTACATCTCGAGTTATGCAGAAATTTCTGTTTCATTTGTATGACAGCGCCCCCTTTCAGAGGGGGAAGGGTCCAAAAACCACCACAAGCCAAATTTAGATCCATTTATTTGATTTGTTTTCGAGTAATGCAGAAATTTATGTTTCATTTGCATCAAAGCCCCCTCTTCCAGAAAGGGAAGGGGTTAAGACCATATTAAGAACCTTTCCCGGCCCCAAAAACCTCTGCATACAAATTTTCATAACAGTAGGACTAGTCCTCATGTTTGGTTGAAATTTGTGTTTCATTTGTATGAGAGCCCCTTTTTCCAGAGGGGGGAGGGGCCTCGAACTATCATAAAAAACGTCTTTCCTTCAAAAACTGTTTTGGAACCAAATTTGGTTCCATTTACTTAATTAGTCCTCGAGTTATGCAAAAACTTGGGTTTCCTTTGTATGGGAGCCCCCTCTCCCAGCAGAGGGAGGGGCCTTAATTTGCCAAAGAAACATTTTTTGCCTTCAAAAACTTCCACGTGCTAAATTTGCTTCCATTTACTTCATTAATTCTCGAGTTATGCCGAAATTTTTGTTTCATTTATTTGAGTGCACCCCCTTCCAAAAGAGGAGGGGTCTCGAACAACCATAGAAAAAAAAAATTCTCCAAAAAGCCCTACATACCAAATTGGATTCCATTTGCTTGATTAGTTCTCGAGTTATGCAGAAATTTGTGTTCCACTTGTATGGGAGCCCCGCCTTCCAGAAAGGGGAGGGGTCTCAAACTTTCATAACGGATGGTCAGTCCATGTAGAATTGGGGTTGTGGATGTGGACTGTGATCTAATCTTATATGAATCTAATTTAATAAGGTCAAATACGTGCCAAAAACTGCCAGTCCACCAAACTGTCCGGAACCAATAGAGAAGTACTGGGCTCTAGTTAAGCGGAAACTCTTCGAAACTAAGAAGAAAGCAAATGGTACCGATTATTTCAAGAGAAGATGTAGAATCGTCACGGCGGGCGTATCTGAGGATACCTTACGGAACCTGATGGCGGGTGTACCACAGAAAGCTCGAGAATTTTACAGAAAGAAGGATTAACATCTTAAAGGGTGTTTCGATCAAAATTTGGTCGACTTAAACTTGACGCATTTCCTTTTATGGTGCATTAACAAAATTTGCAAACCCCTCATTTTGAAAATGTGTGCGTGTAGCATCATGCCTCTATTTTGATTTTGAGATCAGCACTTCAGTTATCAAAATGTCGTCGAAGGAAGAGAAGCAACGCATCAAAATTTTGCACGTGCATGTCAACTGCTTCTAATGTAGATATAACTCTATTATTGTGAAATAAACAATCGGTTTTGTTGAAATTTAACGTGGATAGGCTTTAGTATGCCTCGCTGTTACTAGCGCTCTCACGTCTTGCATTTAAGATTACGAACATTATAACATTAGGCAAAGTTGCACGGAAAATTGGGCACTACTATTTCATCATACGCCATATTTTGAAATTCACCCTCTGATGCGCTACCAAAAACTGAATCAAATGAGTCGTCCCACCCTTAGCTGTGTTTCGTATGTGTGCTCGAAATAAAAGAGAAATTACTACTCGGAAATTTGAAAAAAATAGGCGGGCGCCGTGTGACGGAAAAACAGAATCTGGTGAGATCAACCCAATTATCTTTTTTTTTGCCCTAAATACGTGTCAGGTTTGAGAAGATAATTTTTGAACCTGGGAGTGTTTTCAAAACCGTTGTTCATATTAAAACGGTAGTTTTAACATGCGGGGCATATTATACGTAAAAAGAACCTCGAGATGTGCGTACCTCTCCAGTTATTCTGAAATAAGTTGCTGGATTTGCAATAGAGCTAGCACTTTATAATTCCCGGTCTAAAGTTGCTTACATTGGTTGCTTCAAGGGTTGATACAAACAAATTTGTTTGATAATATCACTGTCGGCCAGTAGGTTTTAATGGCCGAATAAACACATCCCGCACAACCGACGGTTTTCCTAAAAAAAAAATTTAGAATGTAGTAGTTGAAAACATTCAAAAGCAGTAACGTCGAAGACTTTTCGGTACATCAGGTCAGGACGGCCTGCTCCTTCAAAGATTAAAGTATCCGTCTGTAAACAATTGGAATACTTTTGAAGCTGTAGATCAACTGGAACTCTTAAACGCGTGGATTATTTCTTAACCGATAACGGCTAGGAAGAAAACATTAACAGTTTGAGGGAATATGAAAAATGCCAAAGATGATACAAGAGGAAATCATATGAGCTTAGTTTCACGTACCCATCTACAAATTGTAGATGTCTCTACCATGCATAAACAAAAGGGCCACCCATTCTCGATACTACCGCGCTTAAGCTTTGTAATACATGTTTTCGTTTCCTTATGTGTGGATGTTAAAAACAGTGCAAGAACAAATTTTGATTGAGGCGTAATGTTGACGTGGCTTTCAAGCATGGGAAAATTCATTCACTCGTATGAGCACCACCGATATAAAATAGCAACCCTCGGTTGCCAACATAATAGTGAAGGAGTGTGATGTTTCTTATCAAACGATTCTACACAAATCCTCGAGAACGAAAACTGTAGAAAGTATAAAACGAGAAAAACTGAATCATGCGAAACAAATTTTCATCTTTGAACGCAAGCGATTTGAATACACTGAACGAGAATAATTGGACTCAGTGAATGCAATCAGCTGGAATGATCATAGCAGAGATACGGCTTAATATGACGCTTACTGTTTTTATGTTGCCCTTGATTACTTAACATCATGTTAGATCATTTTTTGAAATGTTGAATCATGTTTGAGGTATGAATTGAAGAAATGAGTATGATTCAATGAATCTCGCTCAGCTGAATCAAACTGAATGCAATCGTTACTGATTAAGCGGGTAAAAAATAGGCACTGAGAAGTCGTCCACACTTGATGCGTCTGAGTGAGAAATGAGTGCAAAGTGAACCGATTTTTCCCATGCTTGGTGGCTTTCTTTTCATTAATTTGATTTCAATTGTATCGAATATAAATCATCATAACTTGAGAATGGGAATGTGGGAAAGTGGAACAGAGAGAGAGATGGGGGGGAGAGAGAGAGGAAATCTTTTTTATCTGTATCCGGCTGATGAAAATCTGTATACAAATCTGTTCATGTAACCATTGTTTGGTGCCCGTTCACTGGTTGAACAATAACTTTGCACCCCCTCTGGAATGGGGCGGGGAGCTCTCATACAAATTTCAGTTTTTTTTCTATTGTGGTTCGAGATCCCTCCCCCCACTGGAAAGGGGGAAGCTCTCATACAAATGAAACACAAATCTCAACCAAACATGAGAATTATAAAGGCAACTACAACACAAAATGTGTATTTCTCGGGTAGGAAGCATGTTGTGATAGAAGTTTGAACCCCTTCTTAGTCAAAAAACGGGGATACTTGAGCTACTCTCTGTGCTACATTATGTAAAAGAAGTTAATATAAGTTTATGTTAGAGAAAATTACTTTCAAACTGACAGGATACGGCGAAGTAAGCAGATAACATTTTTGTCTACGAAATGCTTCTACACAGAAAGAAAAACCATGGTAGAAAGGACCGATCCGACGATAAAATTAAAAACACAAACAAAACCAAAATCAAAAACTGAAAATCCATAATCGAAGTCACACATTAGCAAACAGAAATATATTATCTAAACTCATTCCGAAAAACAACCATAAACGCCTGGTGCCTGGTTCTATTCAATTGTCGTTCATTAACTTGCAAGCGTATAGCAACGCTTGCACCGGGTTCAGCTTGTATTCAATATAAACAAAATAGTAGTCAAACAATATCTATTCTAAACAGCGTTTAGTGTGTATGACGGATATGACAGAAAAATGTCAGCAAGAGAGTATCGACTAAACAAATTAAACAGAATTTTGTATAGGGAGCTGCCGAGAGGATTCTTTGTTTTACTTTATATGGCATTTTGACAGCTATCGGCCTTGTTTGCTAATTTTTATGTAGCGCGAAAAAGAGAGAGGTTTCACATTCAACTGCCCTATACGACATTCGTTCCGCTATTTTGTCAACGTTCAAATTTATTCCCAAGTATGGTTAGTTAACCCTTAAATGCGCAATGTTGTTTTAAAACAACATACCGGAAAACGCTTAAAAATAAATTAATTCTATTCCTTTTGGGGAAATAATCCAGTGAAATTGTTATATAGACTTCGATGAAGCAGTGGTGTGAACTAGGAGCACTGTATCTAAGCATTTTGTGAGTTCAACAGCAGTGAACGTGTTTAAAAAGAAATTTATTTTTTATGATAATCGTGCGCATTTAAGGGTTAAACACGCAAAAAAATGTAACAATGTATAGGGTTTTTCAAAAATCTGTAAAATCTGTATTTTTTTCTAATTTGTTATCTGTATATACAGAATTCTGTATCCGAATACCGCAAAAAATCTGGATCATTCTAGATAAATCTGTATATGTGGCATCCATCATGTGTGCTTGAAAGAGAAACGAGAGCAAGCTCTAATGCTACCATTGCTACCCTTAGCAAAGTGATTTATTTTCTTTGCTTCGGTGGCTTTCCATTGTGCTGAAGGTTTCAGAGCGTCACACATTAGGCTTAGTGACGTTTAACGCACGCACCCTATAGTGCCATTTAGATCAAAGGAGTGCGAGTAAGAAGGAAAATCATTTGGAGGAAAACAAACCATCATTCCTCTGCATGTGCCAGAAAGGAAAGAGGCAATGTTGCTTTTGAGGAGCACAGTGCGCCATTTAAAAGTAAAGTAGGCAGCCATTTTTATTCACGCTTTGCTAGCTTTCGGATATTTTTCAAGTGCTGAAAATTTTGAAGTGTTTCCATAATTACGGTTTTTAAATTATTCAATCCTTTGCAACGTTACTACGTTTGCATTTTAAAAAAATGGACAAAAATTGCCGATTTTTCATGGGTTTACCTTCACCCGCACTGACGAAACTACCCATGCAGCATCAATCATAGTAACCCATGAATCAGCAGACAAAATTTGACAGCTCTATCAGTCGAACTCTAACCGTGATGGCAAAAACAGTGAAGCAACTCGGTTCAGACATCGTGTGGCACTTTGAGGACGCCGGATACGCCCGTTCCGGCATCTACAACATCTTGGCACTATTAGACAACAATCAGAGCGTCGAAAAAAAGCCCGGTTTCGGACGGCCGACGACCCTGAGCGACAAGAAGCTCCAAAGGATGCTGAAGAGGAAGACTGAGGGAAAAGTGGCTACATCGCTGCGTGCGCTTGGCCGGGAGGTCGGTTCAACCGACCAAATAGTGAAAAAGTACCCGGCAAACATGAACATACATGTCAGGAAGCGGAAGTCGCGTCCACTGGTTTCGGAGCTGCAGGCAATGACGCAGCGGCAGCGGCTGAATAAGATGGTCAACTCGATTTTCCCGGCGAATCGCGACGTGGCGGTGGTGATGGACGACGAGACCTATCTCACATTTGATGGCAACGACTGGCAGGGCACTTCGTATTTTACTTCCCCCACGAAGGGAGTGAGCTCCGAGGTGAAGTTCATTTCACAAACCAAGTTCCCCAAGAAGGTGCTGCTGTGGCTTACAATCAGCGAGAAGGGGATGTCAAAGCCGCTCTTCTTTCGCTCTGGACTGGCCGTGCACGGGGACATTTATAGTACGAAATGCCTGCCGGAAGTTGCGTCGTTAATCAAGAAATACCATAAGGGCGAAGACGCGGTGTTCTGGCCGGATCTGGCGTCGGCCCAATACTGGAAGCGAACGTTGGAGGAGATGGAGAGGCTGAATATCGTTGTGGTACCTAAGTCGACGAACCCGCCCAACGTCCCCTACCCAACGTCCATTTTTTAAATGCAAACATTAGTCTAAGTCTCGAGTGTATTTATGCTTCTATATATTCGCTGTAATAAGGGTAAAAATATCCACACATCCATTTAGGAAAGATTACAACATATCGTCAGCATTATATTCATAAAGTACGAATACGAGCTCCATAGCTTTGACAGTCGATGTAAATACGTTCAATTGATAATCTGTTCTAGGATTCATTCGATTTGACAGAACCAGTGAGCAACAATTATCGGGGTACATTGACTTTACTATGAAGCTGTCAAGTTGTTACCGGGTTGATTGACACATAACAATATTATAATGAACGTTCACACTGACATCACACTTCTGTCAAGTCAAACTTTGCTTCGAAAAGCTCTCAAGCTGCTTGTTGACATCGACGACCTTTCGACTTCTTGGAATACCGAAGTATTGGTCCGAAGACCTTTGAAAGGCTGGGAAACTCCCTGGATTTAATTATTTTAGTCGCTTTACCTTTTTGAGGTTCGTCAAACTGCAAGGAGAGTCTACAAAATACACTCATTTAAAAAAATGCCCCCCAATTGTTTCACTGGTTCTTAAAATCTTTAATTTGATTTACGTAAAACCATAATCTTCAGAAATGTCTTCCAAATATCGAAAATAATCGAAGTTGATAGATGGAACAATTCTGCTTCAGCCTAGTCAGGCGAAAACGGATGTGGTGAAGATCGATAAAAAAGACAAGTGTGGCAATGTTGCTTTTGAGCTGAATAACGATCCCTAGGTATGTTCGCATATCTCGGGACGTTTTGACTGACATATAGATTCATACAAATTGTTACTTCTTTGTTACCTCCAACATTTGAATTGATTCTTTTGAGTAGAAAAATCCAAAGAATTTATTATTAAGCCACAATAAGCTCATATGTATCCTACCCATTTATTCCGCACAGCTTTTAAACCATGTCTCCACATTCCGGATGGTTTCCCCCCAAATGAGATTTGTTGCAACCAACCATACCCAACCGTTGCAATCCACAAAGAACTCAAATACAATTTCATAAATAAAATGGGAACAAACTTAAGAAAATCATCTGCAGATCCAGTTTTCTCTTTGCTGCGTAGAGCGGAGAACGAATCGGCAAAAAAAAAATAATAAAAGAAAAGCAGTGAGCAAACGCAAAGAGGGAGAATTTATTAAGAAAAGAGGGATTACGTGGTTTGGATGGATGGATCTGGATCCGTCGGTGGAAATCACATTGCGCGGTGCCGTTCCCTTACGGCAAGCGGAGTAATAAATACTCACACATACAGTAACGAGCATGGAAGAATATAAAACCGTTTGTTTTGTAAACAGAAATACATTTAATCCAAATCTCATTTGGCGCAAATTTTGCACGTTTTCCTCGATATTTTTTTTTTCGGTCCGTGGCAACATCAACCATGGGATGCAGCTGCTTTGCTGAATGGCGGAGGGGGGTGAAAAGATGATCGAATGTGAGATTTTTCCGACGCTCCAACATGTGTGCCGAAGATTTATGGAACGTTGTTGGATGTCAGAAGCAGGAGAAGGGAAAAGGACACACTGAAAGAGCTCATTCAATTACTGCTAAGTAATCCATTTATGGGAAAAGCAGCAGAAATTCTACTCCTGCTATTGCTGATTTTTCCACTCCGCCGAGGGACGTGGCCGACCAACTTCTGTAATCAAATATGTTGAAGAACGTTTGTTCATCGTTTTGTCTTCGTATTTAGCGGAGTAATTCCAGAGAATTCACATCAAACCGTAACGATTCTACTAACAACTCAGAAGAAATCCTGAATCCGATTCCAGCATTTCCCATCATACTGTCCCATAAACCTGACCATTCAAATACAGCCTTTCAATGTTGTTTTTTTTTTCAGGACGTATATTCGGGGTAGTCTATCATGAATGGTGTACACTGCACAAGAGGCAAAATATGTGCATTCAAAGTTTAACGAGCCATTAAAATACCTTCCGCCGGCGTTCCCCAGTTATGGATCCAGAACTACTCGCATCGGTACCGGTGAACCGCACTGACACCGAAGAAGAAGGGGAGCAGTTGAGTCCGATGTCTGTCATGTGCACTGCTGGCAGCTCGAGCCCGAATGTATGCTTTGTGGCATACGCAGACACACACACTCGCAAAAGGATCTTTGGAATGACATCTTTTCTTCGCTTTGCTTCGTCCGCCATCCGATGTGGCAGTTTTTCCAAGCCAGTCAGCGTCGTGTCCCAATGTTGTTTCCGTGTCAAACCACCTCATCGCTCTTCATTCATACGAACCCGCAAGGAATGTCTGCGACGACGGCACTGCACTACAGCATCCTTCCGGTTTTCAGAGCATGAAGCACTTTACCATTTTCGTCCAAACACACACATACTGACTGACTGACGGTAGGGGCGGGGGGATCCGCTGAGAGTGTAGAAAAAGGATTACTGCTGCTCTCCAGTCGCAATTGAAATGCAACATTTCAAGCCATCAAACGAATCCTTCGAGATGGACTTCGCTGAAGAGGGGGGGAGAAAGCTATGCGCTTGCACTTTCCGTGGCTGCTTTTGACGAGAGAGGTGCTTGAATAGATAGGATGGGTGAGCAAAAAAAACTGCAAGCTTTACAGCATATTCTACGGCGCAGAAGATCAAAGTTCCTGCCATGCGGTGGAAACTCAAAGGGAACTGGGGCGAAGTAAACAGATCGATGCAGATTTTCCGGAATATTTTCCCGCTCCTGAGTTTTCCATTCTTTGCGAATAATGTTTTCGAAGTGAATGGGAAGCGGGAGAGGAGGTGGGAATTGTGATCAACGATGGGAAAAGGGATCGAGCACTGTTTTTAATACCATTGGAATTTATTGGGACGAATGATGCATTTCGAGAGAGGGGATGTTATTTTTTATGGAAAGCATCAATGGTTAGCTTTGAAATTTTTCCCATACGTTTGTTGCCCTAGTTTTCGTGTGTTTCTTATGACGAAAAATAAACTTCTTTCAAAACTTCTCTGGAAAACTACAAAATCTGTTATTGTTAACTATTGCTTAGCACTTATTTAAATGAAATATATAGTCTTATAACTAATGATCCGAGCTTTAGTTGGTATGTAAACCTATCATCTACAGTAGGGTGGCAATAAATATATGGGAAAAGTGACAACCGAATTATACAAACAAACAATAAAAAAAATGTTTATTGTGTGTGTGTGTGTGTGTGTGTGTGTGTGTGTGTGTGTGTGTGTGTGTGTGTGTGTGTGTGTGTGTGTGTGTGTGTGTGTGTGTGTGTGTGTGTGTGTGTGTGTGTGTGTGTGTGTGTGTCCAATCTAACACCCGTCGGCCGGCAATGGTATTATGGAAGAAATCTGTTTACAACAATCATTCAAGTGACCATTGGAAGCAGCTTTAATCCGGGAGCTGGAAAGTGATAGCTCTACTGCAGATCCGGCAACCCATGTCAGAATGTCTGGAGAGTCACGTCATTTGGATAAGGCCGCTGCAAAACACACTTCCAGATTTGGAAATTTTAAATTTCCAAACCAGGCACGTATTTAGTATTATTTGAAAATAAGATTGTTTTTATATAGTTATAACCAGATAGATCTCACCCATGTCCGCCTCCTCAATCACACTATCTTATTCATTCGTAAAAATTAAAAAAATCGACGTTGATTCGTAATTAATTTCGTGCACTCGCGATTGAATATGCGTAAAAATTAACGTTGCTAAACCGCCCGTTAGATATGCAACCTGCATAACAAAACTCTGTACACCTCGTGGTGAATGCACCTAAAATTATGTGCAAGCTTTTCACCCTTCTGCCCAGCAAATAGCCGTTCTCTACATTGCACTAGTCTTCTTTTTTTTCACTCCACACTCTGCCAATAATGCAAATGCCCGCTATGAGGCGACTCTATATCGAGCTTCAAAACTGCTAATAATCATCGATTCACTCGCGACAAAGCGGAAAAACACTATAAACTAATAAATTATGCCCGAGTGTCACAATATTACCACTAATAGCCAAAACAAAAACGGAGAAATACTACCGACAATCACACATTTCGTGAGGTAATCGATTGTATTCACTACGGCTTACACAATGCACTCGGAGATTTTATGATTTCACTGTTAGTTCAAGTTAAATTACGAATTATTGTTCGATTTTTTTTATAGCGAAAACGACGCAGCAAAAACAAAACACGTCAGTTTCGAAGCACGGCTTGCTGCGATCCCATCAGAAATTCCGAGGAAACTAGTCGGAAATTCAGACTTATCGGAAGTTCCAAGACAACTTTCCGGGAGATTCAAGGGAACTGGACGGTTGTTTCAAGAGAACTACTTGCAAGTTCCAAGGAAAATTATCCAAAGTTTCGAAATTTGAAGACAACTTGTCAGAAGTTCCGGGGCAACTTCTCAGCAGTTCAAAAGAAAATAATCGGCAGTTTCTAACGAACCTGTCGGAATTTCCGAACGAACTTCTGGAATGTCCGATGTGCCGAGCGACGTTTTCAAAATTTCCAAAGGGAACGTGTCGAAAATGCCGACGAAACGTGTACAAACTGCTGCGGAAGCTATTGGAATTACCGAAGATGGTTTAGTAAGTACCTTGAAAATGTGCAGTAAGATCAGAGCAAAATTGTCGAAAGTTCCAAGAAAACTTATCTCGGAAACACCCAAGGGAACTTGGCTGGAGTTCGAGATTATTTGTTAGAAGTTCCAAGAAAACTTTTCGGAATTCTCGAGGAAACTTAATGGAAGTTCCAAGATAATTTGTTGGCCGCTCCAAGGGAACTGGCCATAAGTTTACAGAAAGAAATGTTGTAAGTTCTGGCAGAAGTTTCACCATGAAGTTTCTAGGACTTCCAAGAGAACGTGCCAGAATTTAATCAGTATTTTCAAACGAACCTCTCGGAATTTAAGAACGAACTTTTGGAATTTCCGGAGTTCAGAAAGAAGTTTTCGAAATTTCCAACAATACATTCCAAAGGGAACGTGTCGAAAGTACCGACGAAACTTGTACGAACTTTCGGCGGCAGTTGTTGGATTTGCCGAAGACGCATTTCGTAAGTACCAAGGAAACTTGTTGTAAGTTCAGGGCAAGCTTGTCAATATTTCCAACGAAACTTGTCGAATGTTCTCGAGGGAACTTTTCGAATTTTCCCGATGGAACTTGTCGAATGTCCGAGGAAATGTGTCAGAAGTTCCAAGAAAACTTCCGAGGAAACTTATTGAAAGTTCCAATAGAACATGTTGGCATTTCCAAGGGAACTGATCATAAGTTCAGAGTAAAAATGTTGTTATTTCCAATAAAAACTGTCAGAAGTTCCGAGAGAACTTGTCGGAAGATCTTTTTGGAAGTTCTGCGGAAACTTTTCAGAAGTTCCAAATGAAACTTGCCGGAAATTTCAAGAAGAAGTTCCAACGAAAACAAAATGTTTATTAGGTCGAAAAATGACTCTATGCAAAATTTGGGCTAAATCGGACATGCTTAGAGCTAATGCAGAGCGTTCAACGTTTGAGCTTTTTGAATCTAGAAAATGTCACCTCCCTTGGGTCTATATAATATTATGTAAATTTGATTTTTTTGACGTACGTATACGTCTTTGTTTTCTATACTGGGGTAAAACTTAAAAACAATATCGATTGCTACCGTCACGAAATGCGGTCAGGATTTGAGCGTTAATGTCTCAGTCGTTTCTCCAAACATTTTCTAAATGTTTGCCCCAATCGATCGGAAATATTTCCATTCCAATAATGAAAACTATTGATTTTCAACATTAAACTGTTATAGATTAAAAATATCGCCAATATAAGATGATGTCTTACAATGTCGATATTTCAAAGTAAAATTATTAACACAGTATTCTCCTATCACAGACTACAAATTTAAGTAAGGAACGTCTCCTATGCATGCATCAGTAAAAGATATACAGGTTGTTCAATAAGTTCGAATACATCGTTGTGTACGTGCGCACCATGTGCATTCTGTTTATTGGTATTGATGTCAGCTTTAGCCTCATATATAGGCTAACCGACGCACACGGTGTCGACTTACTGTCATTTGTTGTTTGTTTACCGCGTACGATGAAGGAGTACCTTGACGTCGTAGTAAAGTTGTTTGCGAGAGGTGAGCGATCCGGCGACATATTCCGACGGTTGAGATCTCACGAGGTGAACCGGAATTTCATCTATACCACACTTCGTCGGTACCAGGAGACGGGCTTGGCCAAGGACCGTGCGAGACCCGGTCGGCCGCGTTCGGCGAGCACGCCAGCAGCCATCGAGGTGGGAGGGAGTGGGTTCGTCGAAAATTGAACCGCTAGATCCGTTCGACCGGATCCGCAGACCTGGATGTGTCGATCGGGACTGCTCACACCATCATGACGAAGGACCTGGGATACAAGCCGTACAAGAAACGCAAGGTTCACGGGGTAACGTAGGCTACAACGAAGAAGAGGCTGGACAGAGCCAAACTGATACTTTCGCAGCACGCAGGTCAGGAGTTCGTGTTTTCTGATGAGAAACTCTATGTCTTGCAACAGCCGCACAATGTCCAAAATAATCGGCTGTGGGCGCCGACGTTGGCCAGCATCCCTCCGTCCCACATAAACATCCCGCGGTTCCAGAGCGCCACGTCGGCCCCGGCAGTTTGGGACCCCTACGGAAAGGATCATTACGTCTTTCAACAGGACGGCGCACCGGCCCTCACGGCGAATACCGTGCAAGCGTGGAGTCGGGAAAACTCGATAAGACTTTGTGGCCTCCCAGCTCCCCGGACCTTAATCCCTTGGACTTTTATGTATGGCCGTACATGCTGGTCAAGCAGAGCAAACATCAAGTGAGCACTATGGACCAATTTAAGAAGCTCATTTCCAAGATCTGGGACGAGATGCCGATGGACCAGATGCTTGCCTTGTGCCATTCTTTTGAGAAAAGTCTCAAGCTCATCATACAGCACATGAGGGGGGGGGGGGGGGGGCTGCTCCCTGCTTATATGTCGTAAAGTTTCTCAATAAACATTGCTTCAATAAAAATTTACTCAGAAAAGAATATCTTGTACTTTCATTTTTTTTAAACACATTTTTAAAGTGCAGTCGAACTTATTGAACAGCCTGTATAAGGGGTACACCTTAGCATTTCGCTTCAGTCGTTCGGCGATCTCGAATATATTATATTAGCGCTTGGCTGCGCACCTTCAAATCGTTCAGCACACTCTACTGCCCAGCAGCATGTCTGACCGTGGCAAAGGAGGAAAGGTTAAGGGAAAGGCAAAGTCCCGCTCTAGCCGCGTCGGATTGCAGTTCCCGGTCGGTCGTATTCACCGTCTGCTCCGGAAGGTACTACACCGAGCACGTTGATGCCGGTGTCCCCGTCTACCTCGCTGCGGAGTTGGCATACCTGGCCGTTGTCACCTGCAGCTGGCCATCCACAATGACGAGGAGCTGAACAAACTTTTCTCCGGTGAGACCATTGCAAAGGGAGGTGTCCTGTCAAACATCCAGGCCGTCCTGCTGCCTAAGAAGACCGAGAAAAAAGTCCGAAAAAAGCCTAAGTTCAATCGCGAACCATGTTCCCTCCGTCTACAACTAAAATCCGTCCTTTTCAGGACGAACCAATTAATTTGCCCAACTAAAGAGTTTATTTCCAATTGCCACGCAACAGGCTCAAGATGACATTGTTATAAACGTCGCGTCCCGTAGTAAATGGCCAAACACGTTGGACAACCAACAAACGATATGTAAACAGTTTATTCGAGCCGAACTGCAACACTGCTGACCGATCATGTGTACACATATTGTGGTTCCTAGTTTGTACATACACGCAAGAGTTAAAATGTTGGGCTTCAAATGGTGAGTGGACAACGTCGAAGGAGGGTGCGACCGACCTCTCGTCCTCACAAGTTCCTTCCTCACGCCTCCTCGAGTCATATGATCACAAAAGACTGCCAGCTGAAACATGGAGATGCTGGTTGGCGTAGCCTGGGCAATGTTGTCAATATGACAATAGCGAAGTGAGGGGTTGCGACTGAAGATCGTGTATGTTTAAATCATATTGTATATTTTCTATTCCCATTTTATTAATAATTTCAGCACGCTTTGGAATCATCTTTGCATTCCAAAACCATGTAAGAGCCTGGAGCAACAAGACAGGCATCAAAGGCTCAATTTGGTTTTGAGCATTTCAGCAAAACATTTAATTTAAAATTGCACTTCTGAACTTCAACTACTATATTCATAAAAGACTGGCATGTGCTTATAACCAATGTAGGATTATATTTTAATATTGTGTTTAGTGGCATTATGGTAAAATAAGCCATTTATTTCAAAACACATCAAACCGGACTCTTCGATTACTCCAATTGCTATCTTTGAAATGTTACTAGAATAGTATAAAGAAAACAATATTACAACATGTCTTACAAAATGATGTTTTTTATTGAAATTTTATCTTTGATATTTGGATTATATTCTGTTTTCAGCTCTTCGAGAACTAGTAGGATATTTATACATATCTAGTTTTTATTTATTTTTCAGTAACAATCCATTGGATGTATCATTTAAGTTTGAAATTTGAATAAATTAACATGTTTCTCTATAATTATACCCTAATATTTTGTGTACAAAATATACTAAATATTAAATAACATATAACGGGAAAAGGGAGGGACCATCAGGGCACCCAAGTGAAACGATTTGGATAGGGAGCATGCGACTGCCTCCTCCCTATTAGTAACATTTCGCGGAACGAGGGCGGGCTCTTCGACCCCATCTATTGGGTTTATTCTGTCACTCGAGGGCTCGATTCTAGTGCTGTGCGTGTGAACTTGCTTTTGGAAGGAGATTCTCTTCCCTATATTCGCGGGTTTCGCGTAAGTGTCTCTGCTTACGGGCCCGCACAAACGTTTTTGGCCCTTCATATAGGAGCTTGATGATCACAAACAATAATATAATCCTGCTCAAATCGTTTTTTAGATTATTCCACTGCTATGGAAAGTTACCTTGCTACAACAGATGGTAGTATTACATAATAATAATCATCATCACACCCAAAAGTTAAAATGGTGGCAAAAGTTGAAATTGCAGTTTTTGCAATCAATGATATCTTGAGAAATTCGCATGATTCAGAAACTGCAGTTTTGCCCATCATGATCCACAAAACCGTTTTATTTTATGGTATAAACGAAGCCATGCAAGTGTGTGCAAGCAGTTGGGAGCACACAGATTCGTCGAAACAAATTTATCGCAGTGTGCTTAGTGCCTCGACAATCGAAGCAACCGTTGGATCTTTGTTCAACCGTCAACAACCTTTCAATATGGGTGAGACAATATTTCGTATGAATTAAGCAATGATCAAGTTTTTACTTCGATATAACTTTTTTCATCCGATATTCCATAAACCATTTTCGTTGAGCATAATATAAAATGTATTACGACGGAAACATCCCATTTCCGCTAGTTCCTGGCATTGGTCGTGAATTCGCGGAAAACCGCATTATTAAAATAAATAAGCCCAGTAGAGAAGGTGATGACGACAACTTTAAAATGTTTTACAGATTCAACCGGAATTTTTATCCAGGTCGTTTCTACCCAATTATGGAGAAACCAGAGGTGGAGCTCTGCAAAACATTCAAAAAATAAAATGTTTCCTTCGTTACGTTGGATTTATAATTGAATTCTTCATAAGGGAAAATAACAATGCTCGGTGCATTTTAGGTTGGAGTTGGTGAGGATCTAGGACTTCATCAAACAACCGTTTGTAAGACTATCTGGCAAACGTGTCAAGCGATTGTTGGAAAATCCCACGAGTGGATAAAATTCCCATCAACTACAGAAGAATTCGAACGCGAAAAGAATGTATGGAGTAAAAAGTATAAGTTTCCTTGTTGCCTAGGGGCTCTAGACTGCACACATGGCCTCATCCAGCGGCCACACAATTTTGCCGATGAATTTGTGAATCGTAAAGGTTTAACTTCGTTCAACATCCAGGCAACGTGCAATGCAAACGAAATGTTTACAAGTATCGAATGTCGATGGCCTGGTTCTGTGCACGACGCTAGAATATGGAGAAATTCTGATATAAAAGGAATTCTCTCCAGCAACCCAAATGGTTCAATTATACTAGCAGACGAGGCATATCCCATAGCTCCATGGTTGATGACACCGTTGGAAAACCCATCATCTGCAGAACAGAGGTCTTATAACATCTTACACACCAGGGAAAGGGTAATTATCGAACGTGTGTTCGGACAAGCAAAGCAGCGATCTCCGATATTGCAAGCAAAAATGCGCATGTCAACGGAGAGAGTGCCACAAATGATCGTTGCTTGCTTCGTCCTTCATAACGTGGCCAAGGTGTTAAATGATGATGATTCTGAGTTCTTAGAACGAGCACAGCAGCAAAACGATATTCAGCCTAACCGAGAAGCAGAAGATGGTAACACCATTCGCCTACGAGGACAACGTCGCCGGAACGCAATTGCATCTCATATTAAAAATGTTTTGTTAATCTAAAATATATTTCTGATTTGGCTTATTTTTTAAAATACATACAAGATAGATAAGGAAAATGAGTCAGCTACTTGATTTATACATCTATTAGATTATCCATACCCACAAATCTTAAAATGCTCTAGGGTAGATGTCCCAGTAATAGTGGTACATTTGTGGCGTTATGTTCCTATAGGAACGCCTCTAACGTAGCACTATTACTGTAACATCTACCCTACCTAGCTTGCCCATCTTACCGTTCGTGAAATGTACTCTTATTTTATGGCTAATATTTTAACCACATGCCTGCCTGTATTCTATCCTTTTTAGTTAAACAGCGATCTTTGCATTTCAAATGAATTCATGTAGTGAATAGATTTAAATCAATGTTATAGTATTTATTTGATAATATAGTAAATAGTTGTCTACTCGTTATAAAGAGTAAGCGTAACTTGCATATAATCGCAGTATTTCAAAATCTATCGAAAAGCATTCGTAAACATACAGATTTGAGCGCATTCACCTTAAGGAGTGTATCGAAAATAAGCTATCCACAAACTTTCTTTCAAATTATGTTGAAAACCGATATTTTATTCATACAAAAAATTGATCCTTTATTGTACGAGGTTAAACTTGAACATAATGAAGACCGGATGAAATTTAAATTATTCCTTCACGAATTTTCGAACTTTGGATCGAATGCTCTTCATCAAGTTCCGGACAAGTGTTGCATCGCATTTTTTGGACGCTTGAGCCCACATTTTTTTGAACTCCTGCATGTTCCCAGCTGCCTTACCAGTCTTCTTGAAGACCCGCTTCACGATTGCCCAGTAACGTTCGATGGGTCGAAGCTGAGGGCAATTTGGTGGATTGATATTTTTCTCAACGAAATCTATACCCCTTTCCGCAAGTCAGTTGAGAGTGGTTTTGGCATAGTGAGCCGACGCTAAATCCGGCCAAAACGGTGGAGGTGTACTCTGCTTCTTATATAAAGGCAACAATCTCTTCTGGAGACACTCAGATCGATAGATTTCCGCATTTATAGTTCCGGTAGTGTAAAAAATGGTTGACTTTAAACCACAGGAACATATTGCTTGCCATACCAGTACCTTTCGACCGAATTTCTCCACTTGAATCGACCTGTCCGCATCGCTCACATCCTCCTCAACGACGGCAGTAAAGTATTGTGGACCTGGAAGGGTTTTTGAGTCCTCCTTTACATAGGTCTCATCGTCCATCAAAACGCATGCATCCGGACGCTGCAAAAGACGCGAATACAATTTCCGGGCCCTTGTTGCTGCTCGCTTCTTCTGTTCTGCACTTTGTTTCGAGATTTTCTGCTTCTTGTAGGTCTTCAGGTGGTTTCGCCTCTTGATACGCTGGATCATTCCGACACTCGTTCCTGCTTTTTTGGCCAAATCACGTATTGACATTGATTTGTTCTTCATGATTAGAGATACCACTTTCTGCTCCAGTTTCGGGTTGGAAGAACCGGGTGTTCTGCCTCTTCCTGGTAGCTCATCCAAAGAATAGTGTTCCCCAAACTTATTAATGATGGTTTTAACACTCGCATGATGAATTCCAAACCGCTTCGCCAATTTTCGCATAGTAATACCCTTCTCACTTAGCCATGTGTCCAGAACCTTAATTTTCACTTCCTTTTCAATACGCGACATTTTGAAAACGCAGAATTTGAACCGCACAAACAAGTAAACAAAAGAAAGCTGACAGTCAAACGCACAGCATGCAGTGTTCAGAGCATAAAAAACCACCACAAATACATGCGTACAAATGTATGTGGATAGCTTATATTCGATACACTCCTTAGGGCCACTGATCTTCTTGCTGCCGATTCTCTTCGACTATAAGCTTCAAGACTTACGTAAAAGATCCAGAAGTTATTCTGGATTCTCAGTTGACGTACAAGCTTCACATCTCGTGTATCGAGGACAAGGCGTCAAGAGCTCTAGGATTTATTTTTCAGAAGGCTAAAGACTTCTCCGATATTGACTGCAAGAAGTCCCTTTTTTGCTCCTTGGTGCGATCGATTCTGGAGTATTGCTCTGCCGTCTGGAATCCGAGCTATATTAATGGCGCAAATAGAGTCGCTTCTGTTCAACGCAGGTTTTTACGCTTCGCCTTGGTTGCCTTGGAGAGACCCGTTTCGTATGCCGAGTTACGAGAGTCGTTGTCGATTGAGCGATCTTGTACCGCTTCGGTTTCGTCGTGACACATCCAGGGCTCTCTCTGTTGCAGACATTTTACAAGGCCGAATCGTTTGCAGCGCCATCCTGGAGCAGATTAATATAAACGTTCAACCAAGGGCATTGCGCAACAGCGTAATGCTGAGGATGCTAATTCGCCGAAACAATTATAGCAATTATAGCATAACCAGAATCGTCAATTAGAAAAGCCTTCAGGTAACTTCTAATTTTTAAACCAACATCCATCTAAAAATGTGTGCATATTTTCAACGTTAAAAATGTATGTTGCGTAGATGAAGGTTAAACTGGATCCTTTCTTCCACTGCACGCATTAAAATTGACCAGTTATGAAAAATTCGGGATTTCCCGCCAACATTCAACATCAATACACATTTGATATTTCAACCTATTGCTCAAGAAGCGATAAATTTCCGCATCTCACTCCGCTGATCCCAGGAAATTCAGCACAATCCCTCGGCTAAAACTCATAACTTCCCCACATTCCTCGAACATCCCTCCCTGGAAAATCCAATTGTTCCCTAACTTTTATTTCCTAAGAACTTGACGTCTCCAGCTCGGTGAAGCAAGTTAACTTCGCCGCTCGTTGTTATCCAAAGGGCAAACCCCCTTTGAAAATGAGAAAGCCCTGCCGGCCGGGGTCAGAATGAAGAAGTCAACATTTTAATCACTTCCGGGGGGAGGTCGGAAAATCTGCTCCTGGTAGGACGTACTCCGAACCAAGCAACGCCTCATAAATTTTCCGGTTTTCCCTCCTGCCTGGGAGACTTTTGCGCTGGAAATCCGGACCGCTGTTGTGCCTGTTTCGGATAGTCGCCCTTTTCCGACGAAATTGTTGCAAAATGGGGACTTTTTTGCTCCGCATCCTTATCGTCGCGTGTGCGGCAACAAGGGCCAACAGTAGAAAAGAGAGTAAAATTCCAACCAGTTTCATTGCTCGTATGAATGTGGCTAACTAGAGTCCAGGGGAGAAATCCTCTTCGGCGTCATGTCCGAAAAATTTGCATTTCCACTGTATAGCACCGAATTGAGGACTGGTCGGAAAGCACGTAGGACAGCAACCGTCAAGAAAAGACAGCCATTCGCATTCATCAAAAATCCGAAAAAAAGGGTTCCATTTCGAAGATGGGGTTTCGAGCAGGATATGGAAATTGGAAGGATACTTTTAGTGGCCGAATTATTCGCTCGGAGTATTTCACGAGCACAGTACTCCGGAGGAAACATGTGATGTTGAATAATGGAAAACTTGTTTGAGGATTTATAAACCCAGAAAAAAAAACTCCTCTCAGGTTACCGTTTAGAACTGGTGGAATCATCCTGGAGCGCGAGTTTTACAGCTATAATTAAAGTCATTTCCACACGAAGGTTGGTTTCATGTCCTCGTGAAGCCAACACCAGCAGTAGCACTAGCAGCGCATCACACAATTTATGACTGTTGCTTTTCATTTCCATCTTTCCTGCAATTAATCTTGCTCAAGTGCATCTCCAGCAATCAAGCCCGAGTGAGTAGTGAGGAACGAGATTCACCACCCCAACCACCCAAACCACCCAGAACCATTGTTCGTGCGGAATAACCGCAACAACGGTAGCAACAGTGGCGCCGCATAGTATGCAACCAAACCGTCATCATCGCCATCATAATCACCGTCACTCTCCGAAGACCGGAGGACGACGATGAGCTTGAGCTGGAGACCGCCAATTATGTGCGCATATTTTGTCGTAAATTTTTGCAACTCTGCACCACCGCGCCAGGATCGTACGTAATTGGGTCGAGTGTTTTCACGACGGCAACTACAGCGCGGAAGCTTTATCACGAGCTTTTGCGGTGGTTAAGAGCGCGATAAATCCGAAACTCTGGAAACAACAACGGCAGTGCCAATATTCCCGGTTGTGGGATCGGTGAAGGGGAGGGGGGGGGGGGATATCATTTGCGTGCCTCAGCTCCCCGGTGGCGGTCGTCAACGCGGGTATAAATTATGCTTAAATAATTAAGAATTAAGCACAGTTTGTTGAACGTATCGGGAGTAAACAGTAGGCTAGGATTTTTGGTTAATTGTAGAAGGTTTTTTCTTATAAAATTATTCAATAATTAGTCGATGAAATTTTATAAAAACCGAGAGGGAAAGAAAACAAAATTGGTACATCATTTGCAAAATTTCGAATTTGGCCGCAAAAAAGCGTTCATTTAACTGGGGATCGACCTATGAATCCAACTTATGAAATTTATCATAACTTTAAAAACGCCTTCAGAAGCGCCACCATAAATTTCGATGCAAAAAGCGCAGAAACAATCAAATTTGACTTGATTTGAAAATTGACATTAGATTGTCTTAGAAAATATAAATATACTGAAAAATCACCTGCATTAAGTACCCAGTTAACCAATAAGCATTAGCATATGCAGTACATCAACTCTAAATCTGCATTTCAGATGCTACAAGCATTATATAAGCATTATATCAGCATCTTGAATGCTATCTGTTGTAAAGTTGCATTTCAAATGCTAGTTAAATGCTTGTAGCCTGTAATAAGCATTTCGAATGCAAAATAGCATTGATGAAGCATTATCATAGCATTGCATTAAAGCAGCCGTATATTGGGCCAAAAGCGGCATTTATGTTGCATTTAAGGTGACTTAATTGCTTGATAGGCTGCCATTAAGACGCTTTGGAACTGCTTATTGGTTACCTGGGTACTTAACTCCTTCAGGCCTAAAGCCATATATTACCACAAAAAGAAAATGGCTGTATAAAATCACACGCTGAATTAAAATGTAAACTGTCTTGGAAAAATTTGTTCTTCATCAATTTTTCTATCTGAGAAACATAAAAATAAAAAAAAATGAGTTTAAGGCCTAATTGACGACCTAGAACATCAAAAATATAAAGAAGTTCAGAAAGAAAAAAAAAAGCCTTATTCATAGTGTAAAGCGTTGTTTCAGAATATGGTAAATATGCATACGTATTATAAAATTCTCATGGATAAACGTTAAACATTTATGTATCTTTCAGGGATGTTCTAGGTTATCCAAAATGTACTTGAGTTCAGAACTTCAGATCTACAGTTGTAACAGTAGTTTTTAGGACTATATAAGGTTACAACATGTATTCAACCATATTCAGTGAACATTTTTGAACGTAAAAGAAACATTATGAGATAAACTGGGATGATCTTGGTTATACAAACCGTCCTGTAGTTCAGATCATAAGATCTACAGTTGTAACAGTAGGTTTTTGGATTATGCAAAGGGACAATATGTATTTTTTTAAAAAATGATTGAATAGTGTAAAAGGTCAATAGACATAATGCGACAATCTTGGGATAATCTAGGTCATCCAAACTGACCTTGAGTTAAGAAGATAAGATCTACAATTGTAACAGTAGTTTTTGGGCTATATAAGGTGACTATATTAATGGAACCCCGTGAATTGAACGCCTCTCACACCGTGGATATTAGCGATACGGCAATGCTTTGTTCAACAAAGATGAAAGTAGTTAAAGTCAACCACAACAATTTCTTGGTATATCATATTTTGTTGTTAAGCTTCTGAAATGAGCTATCCGCTAATGAATAGACTAGAGTGGGAAATTATTGTCGTCAACCCAAGTCATAAATATCAGTTATAAATAGTTGACCATCAATAAGAGCCGATAAAAATGGTTGGAAACATATCGTAACGTTGAGCAGTCCAAAAAGCTACAGCTACAACTGAATAGCTTAGGTTTTGTACTCCACGACAGTTCGAATGACGTAGAATATCCCTACATTATGTCATAGTGGCTGTTTATCTTCCAGGACATTTATTGAATATGTTTGAATACATATCATAACATTGTATAGTGGATAAAGCTACTATTACAACAGTAGATCGTAAGTTCTGAACTCCTGGACAGTTTGGAAGACATATAATATCGCAAAATTGTCTCATAATGTATGTTGGTCTTCCAGGATTTTCATTGAATATGTTTGAATACATTTTGTAACTTTGTATTGTGGATAAAACTTCTATTACAACAGTAGAGCTTAAGTTCTGAACTCCAGGGTAATTTGGATGACATAAAATATCCCTACATTATGTCATAGTGGCTGTTGATCTGCCAGAACATTCATTGAATATATCTGAATACATTTCGCAACTTTGTATTATTTATAAAGCTACTGTTACAACTGTAGATCTTAAGTTCTGAACTCCTGGACAGTTAGGAGGACCTAGCACATCTAAAAAAATATTTCCTACTTTTTTCAATAGTTTTTATGTTATCGAGCAACAAATCAATCAGAATACACCAAATTGCTTGCATAATAACGCTTGGAAAAACTTAGGCCTGAGAGGGTTTGCGTAGGGTTCATGGATAAAGACTGGACTCGGAAAAAATGAGACACCAAAAATGTTCGCCAAAAATTCATTTTAAATCGGATATTTCTCAAATTTTCAGGGATTTAATAACTATATATGAGCTATGTTTTGGCATAATTTATTTATTGAATTTCCTCCCTTACGCTGAATGCTCGCACATTTCTCTTAACACTGCTTATGAGATCTTGGGCGAGGCTTTGTCCATCTTCCTTACACAATTTCTCCCAGGTTTTCTTCAAAGCTTCATCGGTTTTGAATGTTTTTCCGCTTTTCTTCAACTTCTTCTTCATTATCGCCCAAAACTTTTCGATCGGACGAAGTTCTGGTGTATTTGGCAGGTTCGCCTCCTTCGGGACCGCATTAACGCCCTTCGCTTCGTACCAATCCATTACAGGCTTGGCGTAATGGCACGAAGCGAGATCCGGCCAGAACAGCGTGGGACCACGGTGAGAGCGGAGGAAGGGCAGCAAGCGCTTCTGCAAGCATTCCTCTCGATAAATCTGCCCGTTTAAGGTGCCGGTTGTAACGAACGGCTTGCTGTACCGTCCGCACTCGCAGATCGCCTGCCACAACAGGTACTTCTTCGCGAATTTGTCCATCTTTCTCTTCCGGAACTTTTCCGGAACCTCCATGGGGGACGTACTGACCAAAAACTCGAGGCCGGGGATTTGTTTGGTGTCCGCCTTGATATAAAGGGTGATACGGTCAAAATTTGGTCAAGGGAAAACGCGTGTAAATCGGTGAAATCGTTTATTTAAAAAATCAAATTAAATTTCTTGTTCAAGTTCAATTAGTATAAAATTCAGGAAAAATATTCAGTTAGGCTTCCGCTTTTCCAAATCCGAATTGCCGGGCCTTACGCTTGACCCCTGCCATCAGATTTTGTACAGCCACCTTATCCACCTTCTTCGCCGCAGAAAGCCAGTTTGCCTTGAACTGCTGCTCGTCCTTAGTAGTTTTTTTTGGTCTTCTTTAGGTTCCGCTTGACAATAGCCCAGTATTTCTCAATTGGGCGGAGCTCTGGCGTGTTGGGAGGGTTCTTGTCCTTGGGAACCACCTGCACGTTGTTGGCGGCGTACCACTCCATGGCCTTTTTACCGTAATGGCAAGATGCCAAATCCGGCCAAAACAGTACGGAACAACCGTGTTTCTTCAGGAAAGGCAGCAGACGTTTATTCAAACACTCTTTCACGTAAATTTCTTGGTTGACAGTCCCGGAAGCTATGAAAATGCTGCTTTTCAAGCCACAGGTACAGATGGCTTGCCAAACCAGATATTTCTTTGCGAACTTTGACAGTTTCGTGTGCTTGAAAATATCTGCTACCTTTCCCCTTCCTTTTGCCGTATAAAACTCCTGTCCCGGAAGCTGCTTGTAGTCGGCTTTGACGTAGGTTTCGTCGTCCATTACCACGCAGTCAAACTTCGTCAGCATCGTCGTGTACAGTTTCCGGGATCGCGCTTTGGCCGTCGTATTTTGTTTATCATCGCGATTTGGAGTCACTACCTTCTTGTAAGTCGATAGTCCGGCTCGTTTTTTGGCTCGATGCACGGTTGTAGACGATACACCCAGCTTATTAGCGGCATCTCGGAGAGATAGGTTAGGGTTTCGCTTGAAACTACCGGCAACTCTCTTTGTCGTCTCAGCGGTTTCCGGTTTTTGATTTCCCCCCGATCCAGACTTCCTGGCTGTCGACAAACGTTCCCCAAACACTTTAATTACATTTGTAACGGTTGATTTGGCAACTTTTAGCGATTTTGCCAACTTTGCGTGCGAGTAGCTCGGATTTTCGCGATGCGCGAGCAAAATTTTGATACGCTGCTCTTCTTGCTTGGACGGCATTTTGACAACTGAAGAGTGAATTCCAAAATCAAAATAGGAGCAACATTCTACACACACACACCTTCAAAATGAGGGGTGTTCAGGTTTTTTAAATGCAAAATTGAAAGAAATACGTCAAGTTGATATTGACCAAATTTTGACCGTATCGCCCTTTATGTCTCGTCGTCCATGACGAGACAGCCTGGCTTGACCAGCCACTCACGGTACAGCTTCCGCACACGCAATTTGGCCACCGTGTTTTGCTTGTCAGTCCGGTTTGGCGCCTTCCTGACCTTAAAAACACGTAGCCCAGCCCGCTTCATGGTCTGCTGGTCGAACCACTTCGACGAATTGACCTTTTTGGCCACGTCTCGGGTGGAAAGGTTCGGGTTATTCTTAAAGTACTGCCTTATCTTCCGCGCCTTCTCTGGGTATTCCGTTTTCGGTGGTCTTCGTCTCCTGGAACATCTTCACAACGCGGGACACGGTGGAATGGTGGATTCAAAGCCTTTTGCCGATCCATCTGTGCGACTGACCAGGATTATCGATCACCGCGCCCAAGATTTGCTGGCGTAGCTCTTCTTGTTTCAAATGTATCTTGAAAACTACTTGACAGATCGCGATAAAATTTTGCACACATAAACATAACACTCTAAACTATTTTTACCAAGATTTCATTAATTTTTACCCACGCGCTAAAAAGTTACACCCAAAACAAAGTGTCGCATTTTTTCCGAGTCCAATCTTTATATGAACAAAAAACAATATTCAAAAATTCAGGATTGCCAGTTTTCCTAGCAAACGCCAATTGAAGTTTTCCGATTTTCCCGAACATCACTATCTTAAAAAAATCATAACTCAAGAACGATTCATGGTAGAACAACTCTTTTTTTCTCCTAACTATAATGAAATGTTGTAAAAAATTTGGAAAAAATAGACCCGTAAAAAAGGACGAGCTTATAGTTTTTCGAGCATCACTCAAAAACAAAAAAAAGCCCATCGTCAAAATTTCACCAATGTAAGTTTATGAATTAATAAACAAGAAAATATTTTTGTCAAAATTTTTCATGGCTCAGAAAATGGTTTTTCCGGCTTTTCTAAGCAGAAATTTTTTTTAAGATTATATTTTTTCAAAACTTTTGAGAAAATTTCATCATATTTTGAGGAAAAAATAAATTGTTCTACGATGAATCGTTCTTGAGTTATGAATTTTCTAAGTTAGTGATGTTCGGGAAAATTGGAAAACTTCAATTGGAGTTTGCCAGGAAAGCTGGCAACCCTGGATTTTTAATATTGTTTTTTGTTCATATATCCATGAACCCTACGCGTCGACAAAGTTTCGTAACAATCTGAGACCCTTCGGCCTAATTTGTACGATAGTAAAAAAAGTGATCTGGTTCATTAAATCTGTGAAGAATCACAGGAAATCAAATTGGAAACAACGCAAGTATTGGTCAATCCAGTTAACGTTCTTGCCGGTTGTTCAAAAGTAAAACACAATCATTAATTAATAATAGCCAGTTTCTAGTGAATTTAACTATGTACTAAGAATTGAGAAGTTAAAAATATGAACTCATCATATAAATCACCGCCTTGTGCTTTCATTTTTAGCTTAAAATTTTACACGAAAGTTCTTTATGTTTATTGAAATATGATTCTTATGATCTTCCATTGACGATTTGTCCAACTGACATTTAATTTTTTTTCTTATTTACACATTGAAGTTAACTACCATCACGCTTCGAGAGTGGCCCCAGCAGGATCCTTACTGATAAATTATTTCGGTGCCAATTGGCTCTCCAGCGTAATGTTTTTTGAAAAAAGAAAATGCATTTCGAATGAAGTAAACCATCATCACACTTTGTAAACGACCTAAATTGCTTTTTTAATGTTCTTAATTGGTCTAAATCGGTCTAAGATAACACCTCAACCTCTTTTTCGGTAGTGAACCAGTCCTGGCGACTGAAAATCACCCTAATGGAAAAGTATATTTAAAAAATCTCTCATATTGCCAAGAATCTAAGAAACAATCACCATCACAATTTATAAGTGACTTTTACGATATGCCTACTGTTCGTTAAAATCGGTTCAAACCGGCTATTAAGAGTAGTTTGAAAAATGCTAATAAAGCTCGATTCAAAGTAAATCTGGACGCACGGTTTAATACACCACCACGACCCTGGTGGTTGGAACAAAAAACGTTTGATAGGGCATTTGTTGATGTTTCATTGACGAAAAAATTGGTGAAAAGGTTTTCTCGATTGATCGACGCATCTCGAAATTACGCTCGTAAACTAATGATTTGGCAAGGAATCTGCAGTTGTGGCCTTAAAACCAAGGTTTTCATCACATCTCACACAATAACGTCGAAGGTTTACATTAAAGAGTGTCTGAAAAAGCGGATTTTACCCTTCATTCGGCAACACAAGACCAGAGTTATGTTTTGACCGGATCTAGCCTGCTTCCACTACTCTAAGGAGGTACTAGAATGGTATGCTGCAAACAATGTTAATTTCCTTGCCAAAGAGATCAATCCTCCGAATTGCCCTGAGCTCAGACCGATCGAAAAATATTGGGCGATTGTCAAGCGAAAACTTCGAGGATGCGGTAAAGAAGTGACACATGCACAACAAATGCGTTTAAAGTGGAATAAGTTCGCCTGTACAGTGTCACCAGCGACTGTGCAGATCATGATGGCATCGATCACAAGTCAAGAGCGACAGTTTGTTCAAAACGGTAAAATGTAATAACTTGTTATATATCGTTTGAATAAATACCCTTTTGTTTGACGTTTTGATCAACCGTGTATGTTGTTTAATTCTTGAGTTATGATCACTTGAATGCGTCCAAATTTACTTTGAATCGGGCTTTAAATTCAAATTCTCGTTGATAAACGTTAAACATTTTTGTATCTTTCAGAGAGGTTCTAGGTTATCCAAAATGTACTTGAGTTCAGAACTGCAGAACTACGGTTGTAACAGTAGCTTTAAGGGCTATATAAGGTAACGATATGTACTCGAACATATTGAATGAACCTTTTGGAAGGTCAACAGGCATTATTTGATAATTTTGTGATGTTCAAGGTTATCAAAACTGTCCTTGACTTCAGAACTTGAGACCTACAGTAGTAACTATAGCTTTTTGGGCAATGCAAAGTTGCGCTATGTATTCAACCATAATCAGTAAATATTTTCAAATGTAAAAAAAACTTTATGAGATAAACTGGGATGACCTAAGCCATCTAAACTACCCTTGAGTTCAGAACTTAAGATCTACAGTCTAAGATTTAAGTCTGCAGTCTTGAGTTCAGAACTTAAGATCTACAAAAAACAGTAGGTTTTTGGAGTTTTTTTTGAGCGAAGAGACAAAATGTATCAAGAATATTCAATGAATAGTGTGAAAGGTCAACAGACATAATGCGACAATAATCAATTTCCAAAAGCGATATTCTAGGTCATCCAAATTGTCCAAGGACTTACATTCTAATTAATGTCTTGTAGATGGTCAACTTTGTAGTTCGGGGAACTTTATTCGATCTAAGCGTCAAAATTAGGCACGATTTCCAGCCATAATGCACCTTTGTATTTCTCCGCTGGTGTCTTTATCGGCGGTCACCAATGAGCCCAAACACACGAATTCGTCCTCGATTTCATCACCGTCGATCTGAACTCGTGGTGGGAGGCTGACATTGTCTTCGAGTGAGCCTCTTTCTTTCATGTATTTAGTTTTCAAAACCGAGGTAGTTGTTGTGGAAATCCATATTTGTGCATGATCTGTCAAAGCTGGTCTCGATCAATTGTTTCGTAAGCTGATTTGAGTATCATATCTCGCATATCTTGAAATCGATGAGTAGGGTGAGGTTTATGTTCGCGACACTTTTGGAGGATCTACCGGAACGTAAAGATTTGGTCTGATGTCAAAAACCGACTTGCTAAGTTCCTACAAATTGGTTTGTTAGCGTCGATTGACGGTGGAAGACTTTCTGGCAAAGCACTTTATAGGCCACGTAGAGAATAGTCATCGCTCGGTAGTTCTCACATTACAACTGTTTTGGCCAGATCTCACTTTCAGTCACAGTCACGGAAAAGTGATTCAGGATTGGTTTACCGCTCACAACGTGCACTTCGTAATCAAGGACAACTTCCCTCAAACTTTGCCAGAGTTGCACCGAATTCAAAAAATAATTTAATTTAGTTAGTCGTTCGAGACATTCGTTAAACATAACCTCTAGAATACAGTTTCGAAACTGTTAATAAACAATTGAAGTTTACCATCAAATTAGGTACATCAATATCTGAATTCTGATTAAAGGTGTGAAACGTTACAACTTTATACTTCGCATTTGGAGACCAATTCAAATAATTTTCCTTTATTTTTCATTAATTAAACCTTAAGGAGAAATAATGTTTGATTATTGGTGTAATAACATAATCAGTGAGCACTTGATCATGTTTGACACCTTTTTAACCGTTCCACCCTTGCGTAAATTAAAGTGTTTTATAAATTTGGAATGTGAATCACAGATACATCAGGTATCAAACATTCCAGGTAACCAGAAGGTCGACATTCATCTATAAAACCCACCTTCAAATTCAATAAATTTCAAATGAAGTTACCGTGCACATCCTGCTGCTTATGAAGCCAAAAAAGCTCAAATGAGTTGCCAATGGTACTATTAGCAACTTGGATCTAAAAATATGTTCTATGGAACAATTTTAAACAGCAACCAAGCTGTTTAAAACGTCCATGTCAATGCTCAAGTACCGTACAAGTTCACTGTGAACCTTTATTCAGCTTTGAAGCTTCTCAGAAGTTACACGGAAACTCTCATGAAGTGATCAGCACAATTTATTGATGAGCCACAATTCAGATACATGGTTGCCACGATACTCAAGTTGGGCTGCTTATTTTGCGATGGGTATACACAATTCACACTGCTGAGTGGATGAGATTCAACAGCTAAATTATCTCAAGAAGCTGCTTAAAAAGCTAGTTCATTATGTCACAGAAACTTTCAAATTCATATAAGAAACGTAAGCGTACCAGTTTTGGCCAATCATCAGAATAAAGTATGAATGATAACTTTCGTGCATTTTGCGAAAGAAATGAATCCTCACCCCCATCACACAGTGATTCCAAGGCGGAAGTAAGTCGAAAAATCAACTGCCTCATTTTACTATAAATATATTTTTTAAATTTTGTACGCTATTTGAAATTCCTTTTCCAAAATTTTTTTTTTTTTTACTTCTTACATATTATGTACAAATGGCTTTGAACAAAAAATCATATTGCTTTAGGGCGAGACTAATGAGTTTACCATTTTATCGGATGTTCCGGATATTCCTGGGGACCATGAGGTGACCATATATCGGAAGTGTGGCTTAATATGACAATTTAGATAGCATATTTGAAATTAGCGGCTCAAAATTACTTGTAAACACAAAATTACTTGTAAAATCCATTTTTAGACTTTTTCCGGCTTTTGTATGGAATGGACTTTGCATCATAAGGATACGAATCAAAATTCTAAATACCTAAAAATGAAGCTGCACAGAATGCTGTAGCCATACGCGTTTAAGCCATTAAGAGCCTTCATTTTGGAGCCATTGGTTACTTAAGATGGCGGCACTACTCGGGAAAGACCACCGAGGGACCAATTTCTCGATATCGTTTGAAGATTGCGACTTCAACATCTGAATCCAGAGTCACTCTATCGTTCCTCAAATCGTCATTGCCAATTGGTCAGTAATTGTTATTACCACTATAACTGTACTGCTGGCGCTGCAAATTTGGGCATTTGATTTTACCAGAGCCAAAAAAGAAAACTGCTTCCTGTATCATTTCACTCACTCACCACACTCATATCAACGATCAAACCGAAAGCGCTAAAATCCCCCACGGGCCACCATTAGCCTTCATTATCGTCGAAGTTGAAGTTAATCGACCATTTCCAATCCAACGTACTGGTTGGACTTTATTGTGCTTCATCATTTAGAGCCGAGACTTCGGCCAACGACCGACGACCGGCAGGAAAACCGGCCATAACTATCTCATCTGGGCCAGATTTCCAACTCATTACCCAATGGCGATCCAGATTGGAAAACCTACCGAAATGAAATGAGATGTTTCGCCATCGCAACTGGCAAACGCGCGGTTGGCGTTAACTGTGACGATGATGACGACCATGGTTATGGTGATGACACTCGGATCACCGCCGCCGCCATGTTCCTTTCCGTTCCGTTGGTTCGATTGAGCTATTTTGTATTCCCGCGTCGATAATCAGGTATTTAATTATTATTCATCGCATCCAATTATTGTCCTTTCCGCGACGATGGTTGGAAATATCCGACCCAAAAATTCGACAAATGAATGTCCCTCGCATTCCAAATAGCTTCGCCCGAAAGTGACTTTCATCCACGGCATCCGAGGGAAATTAATTCTCGCAGAGCGTGCGTATTTTTTTGCCATTTCAAATCCCTCGTTGCGAATAAATCAAGCAGCTGGGGCCTTCGAACTTGACCTCGGCTGTGTTTCCTCCCACAAAAACGACGAACATTCCCACTTCTGCTGCCACCTTCCAACTGAATTAAAAAGGAGAAAAATAGCAATAGAGCAGCAACAAGGGGTGAAACATGTTGAATGTGCCTCATCCCGCATAAGTCGGGAACTACGAGGGAATAATGTGCGAGGGTGTGACCCCCTCGTTGCATCCTCTGAGCCTCAGCACCCTCGCCAGCGCGTGCTATTTGAAGCACACACACACACACACACACGCACACGTCCCATCATTAAATGATCACTTGTCGTCCTCGTCGTCGTTGGCCTTCTCTCGCTGCCGTTGGATGCTGGATGGTGAAACCTGCCGAACGGTGGCAGGATGCAGCTCGGAGAAAATAAAACAACACTCTGCCTTCTCCTGGGACCGGACCGGCCCTAGATGAAAAAGGTAAATGGAATCGTTTGTGTTTCTGTAAATTGGTTTTCGTTCGTTTTCCGCAAGGGGAGCGAGTTGCAGATAAATTTGACTTTCTGTTGCAAAAATAAACCCTACAATGTGCGTACGTTGGGGCAGACTTCGGGACTTTGTTGTTACTTCATTAGGGATATGGAGTTTACTTTCGATTTAGCTAGAATTGCACACTAAGAACAGAAATACAAATTCAGCCCTGTGGTAGGCAGCAATATTGAAGAATTGTGATTCGATTAATTTCTTCTTAATTCAGAAGAAGGGCTGCAAGGAATATCATCTAATTTTCCATATTTGGTAAAAGCCCACTTGTACAGCCGTCCAAAACGAAAGCCGCATGAAATAATATTACGTCATTTGACGCATTTGAAAACTTCTTTATACAATTATAGACGATACCAACATTTATTGATTTATTTGTCGGTAGGAAAATCAGGAATCCTCCGGAATGATATCTAACCTTAAGGACAGCTTTTAAAATTACACCTTTAAAATTGATTAAATAATCCATAAACAAAGAAAGTCGTTCCATAACAAACGTGTTCATGGCCTATAACTCAAAATCATCAACGTGATCCATATTCTATATTGAATATAGCAAGAGATATACATCTAGGGAATAATCGATAAAAATTGTACGGATTAACCCTGAAAAATATTGCAATTTATACATAAACGGTTCAATAACTTTCCTTTAACTTGCAAAATTTATCATCCGAGGTTACTACTCCCCTTGTGCCAAATTAGCTGTTATTACACAGAGAACCAATAGATGTAGATTTTATCAAGGAATGCCGAATATCTGGTTTCTGAGATGAAATTCCTTTCTTTCCGATGTTTTGTAAAATATTTCCAAAAATCTGTTGACATTCAACATCCTTGACCTTCCAACAGATCTTCCGGTGGACTTACTCTGTCATCTTCATGTAAAATAAGCCCGCCACGAAAATGTTCACATAACAAATGGCTATTTGAAGAATTTTTTCACTTCGAGAATAAAAATGGACATTCTTGTTCCTGGCGTGTATATAGTGATATTTTCGATACTATAAATTAACCTCACCAAGTTCCTTATCTTATACTGAAAGGCTCCTCCACTGATACTGATCTGATACTGAAAGGCTCCTACCAACGCCCAATCCATCTGTAGAAACTCGACCAAAACACATTTTGAGAGGGAATCGATTACACTCACTACGTATTACGCAAAATACACGAAGATCTTGTAATTTGAACTTTTATTCAGATTGAATAACTAAATATTGTTTGTTTGTTTGTTCTTTCGCAAAAACGATGCAGCAAAAGCAAAACTCGTCCGTATCAAAGCATGCATGTTCGAACCCTTCCCTACTTCAGTATATTCTTCCAACAGAACAGTTCATTGAAAAAAATATATTGATATGATAAGATGGTTATTTGGCTTTAATTTGATTACTGTTGTCTACAATAGAACAACTTTTTTTTTAATTTTTTACAGTTCAAATGGAACGACTGCCAAATAAAACATTGAAGTCGACAATAGTTACACTCATTTCAGAAGTTTTGCGCTTCATAAAAAAACTTTCCAGTAGTTATGAACAATTCTGTCGATTGTGAAAGATAAATGAGCAATGAGCCGATAATTTTACATAAACAAAATAAATCAGATATATGCACGACACTGAGATAATACGCATACAAGGGTGGACTCTGCTAATGATATTCTTAGGAATATCTTACTTGGGGAAAAATTTGAAGAGGCTTGTGAGAAATTTTAAGGGAACTTATGGAAACACGACATCTTTTAGACTATTTTAAGCGATCTTGTGGACAGTTTCAAGGCAATATACGGCGAAAACTTGTGAAAAATTGTAAGGAACCTTAAGAAAAAATCCAACTGAACTCGGAGAGGCTTGAAAAATTCCCAGGAAGCTTGTGAGAAACTCCAAGCCAACTTGTGAAAAGTTCCTTCGGAACTTGTAAAAAGTGACAGGGGAAATTGAGGGAAGCTCAGAAAAAACTTGTAAGATATAGAGATTGCAGTGAAACTTGTAGAAATTTTCAAAAAAATCGTGGAAAAATCGTAGGGTACTTGTAGGAAGTGCCAAAGGAACTTGTGGAAAGTTGTAATGGCACAAGCAGAAAGTTTCAACGCAAGCTGTAGTGAGTTCCAATGGAACTTGTGGGAATTTCTAGGAAAATCTGTGACAAATTTGAGAGTACTTTTGGAAAGTTCCAAAAGAACTTGTGGAAATATCTGAAGGAACTTGTGGAAATTTAAGGGAGAACTTGTGAAAAAATCCGTGGGAACACGTGGAAAGTTACAAAATAACTTGTGGAAAGTTCCGCGAGAACATGTGGAATGTTTTGACGGAAATTGTGGTAAGTTCTGAGGGAACTTGCCGAAAGTTCCATGGCAACTTGTGGAAAGGTCCGAGGGAAATTAAGGGAAGTTCCGAGGGAATTTGTGGGAAGCTCCAAGGAAACTTGTGGAAAATTCCAAAAGAACTCATAGAAAGGTCTGCAAGAACATGTGAAAACTTCCAAGGGAACTTGTGGAAAGTTTCTAGGAAACTAGTGGAAAGTTGCAAAGGAACATGTAGAAAAGTTCCAAGGGAACTTGGGAAAAGGTTGGATGGAACTAGTGGAAAATTCGAAAGGAACTTGTGGAAAATCCGATGGAAACTTGTGGAAGCTTCCAAGAGAACACGTGGAAACTTCCGAGAGAACTTGTGGAATGATGTGGAAATTTTCGAGGTAACTTGTGGAAACTTCAAAGGGAATTTTTAGAAAGTTCCAACAGAACTTGTGGAAAATACCAAGGGAACTTGTGGAATGTTCCGTGGGAACTTGTGGAAAGCTCCAAGGGAAGTTGTAGAAACTTGTGGAACTCGTAGAAATTTCAGAGGGAACTTGTGAAAAATTCCAAGGAAGCTTGTGGAAAGCTCCAAAAGAACTTGTGGAAAGTTCCAAGGGACTCGTGGGAAGTACCAAGGGACATTGTAGAAACTTGTGGGAAGTTTCGATGGAACTTGTAGAAGGTTTCAAGGGAACTTCTGAAAAGTTCCAAGGAACTTGTGGAAAGTACCAAGGAACTTGTGGAAAGTACCAGACGAACTTGTAGAATGTTCCAAAGGAACTTGCGGTAAATTCCAACGGCCCTTGCGGAACGGAACTTGGTGAAATTTCCAAGGAAGTTGTAGAAAGTTCCAAGGGAACTTGCGGTAAATTCCAACGGCCCTTGCGGAACGGAACTTGTGGAAAGTTCCAAGGGACTTGTGGGAAATACCAAGGGAAGTTGTAGAAACTTGTGGAACTTGTGGAAAGTTTCGATGAAACTTGTAGAAGGTTTCAAGGGAACTTCTGAAAAGTTCCAACGAACTTGTGGAAAGTACCAGACAAACTTGTAGAAAGTTCCAAGGAAACTTGCGGAAAATTCCAACGGCCCTTGCGGAACGGAACTTGTGGAAAGTTCCAAGGGACTTCTGGGAAGTTGTAGAAACTTGTGGAACTTGTGGAAAGTTTCGATGGAACTTGTAGAACGTTTCAAGGGAACTTCTGAAAAGTTCTAAGGAACTTGTGGAAAGTACCAGACGAACTTGTAGAAAGTTCCAAGGAAACTTGCGGAAAATTCCAACGGCCCTTGCGGAACGGAACTTGTGGAAAGTTCCAAGAGTAACCCGTGGTAAGTACCGAAGGAACAATTGGAACATTTCAAGGGATCTTGTGAAAATTTAAGAGAGAAATGGTGTAAAGTTCCAAGGGAACTTGTGGGAAGTTCCAAATGCAGTTATAGAAACTTGTGGAAAGTTCCGAGGGAACTTGTTGAAAGTTCAAGTTGAACTTGTGGAAAGTTCCAAGGGAACTTGTGGAAAGTCCGACGGGAACTTGTGGAAACTTCCAAAGAGAACTTGTGGAAAGGTTCAAGGAAACTTGTGAGAAGTTCCGAGAGAACCTATGGAAATTTCCGTTGGGACCTTTGGAAAGTTCCGAGGGAACTTGTAGAATGTTTCGAGGAAACTTGTGGAATGTTCCAAGGAACCTTGTGAAAAAATCTAAGGGAACTTGTGAAAAGTTTCAAAGAAACCTGTGGAAAGTTTCGAGGGAACTTATGGAATGTTCCAAGGAACCTTGTGGAAAGATCAAAGGGAACTTGTGGGAAGTTCGAAGAGAACTTGTGGAAAACTCCGAGGGAACTTGTTGAAAGTTCCGAAAAAGTTTTGAAAAGTTCGGAGAAAACTTGTGAAAAGTTCCGATAGTACGTGTAAAATGTTTCAAGGAAACTTGTGGAAAGCTTTATGAAACTTGTTGAAAGCTCCAAAAGAACTTGTGGAAAGTTCCAAGGGAACTTGTGGAATATTCCAAGAGAAGTTGAGGAAAGTTTGGAGGGATCTTGTTGAAAGTTCCGAGGAAAATTGTGGAAAGTTCCAACGAAACTTATCGAGTATTCCAATAGAACTTGTAGGAAGTTCCAAGAAAACTTGTGGAAAGTTCCAAGGGACTATGGAAAGTTCCAAGGGACTATGGAAAGTTTCAAGGGAACTTGTAGAGTGTTCCAAGAAAACTTGCGTACCTTGTTGGAAGTTCCAAGGGAACTTGCGGGATGTTCCAATGGAACTTGTGGGAAGTTCTAAGGTAACTTGTGGGAAGTTCCAAGGGAACTTGAGGAATGTTTCAAGGGAACTTCTGGGAACTTGCAAGTGAACTTGTGGAAAGTTCCAGGGAAGTGGTAGAAACGTGTGAAACTAGAGTAATGTTCTGAGGGAACTTGTGTTAAGTTCCTGGGGAACTTGTGGACACTTTCGAGGAAGCTTGTGGAAGGTTCCGACGAAACTTGTGGAGAGTTCTGATAGATCTTGTAGGAAGTTCCAAAAAAACTTGTGAAAAGATCCAAGGGACTTGTGGAATGTTACGAGGGAGTTTGGAGAAAATTCCAGAAGAACTTGTGGAAATTTCCAAGGGACTTGTCGGATGTACCAAGGAAACTTCTGAGAACTTGCAAGTGAACTTGTGGAAAGTTCCGAGGGAAATTGTAGTAACTTATGGAGCTAGTGCAAAGTTCCGAGGGAACTTGCGTTAAATTCCGAGGGAACTTGGGGAAACTTCCGAGGGAACTTGGGGAAACTTCCGAGGGAACTTGTGGAAACTTCCGACGAAACTTGAGGAGAGTTTCGAAGGAACTTTTAGGAAGTTGCAAACAAACTTGTGGAAAGTTCCAAGGGAGCTTTTTGAAAGTTCTTGGGAACTTGTGGAAAGTTACAAGAGAACTTATTGAAAGTTCCGAGGGAACTTATGGTAAGTCCAAGGGAACTTGTGGGATGTTCCGATGGAACTTGTGGAAAATTGTGGAATGTTTCATAGGAACTTGTAGAGAATTCTAAGGGAACTTGCGGAAAATTTTAAGGGAATTTGTGAAAAGTTCCGAAGGAACCTGTGTAAAGTTCCGAGGAAGCTTGTGGGAAGTTCGTAAGGAACTTGTGGAAAGTTCCAAGAAAAATTGAGGAATGCTCAGAGGGAACTTGAGGAAAATTCTGAGGGAATGTGTGGAAAGTTCCGAAGGAAATTTAGGATAGTTCCGAGAAAAATTGTTGAAAGTTCCGAGGGTATTTGTGGAAAGTTCCAAGAGAACTTGTTGGAAGTTCTTAGGGAACTTGTGGGAATTTCGATGAAATTTAAGGGAAGTTACGAGCGAAGTTGTGAAAAGCTTCAAGAGAACCTGTGGAAAGTTCCGAAGGAATTTTAGGTTATTTCGAATGGAACTTCCGAAAAGCCCCAAGAAATCTTATCAAAAATTTCAAGAGAACCTGTGAAATATTCCAAGGGATCGTTAAGGAAGATTTCAAAACACTCTTAAGGAATTGCAGTGACCAATCAGCTTGGGAGGCTGAACGTTTCTCAAAAAAAGACATAAAGAAATGCATTTAAGAAATTGTGGGATTTTCTAAGATAACTTGTGGAAACTCCTTAGAAATCTTGAATGAAGTTCCAAGAGAAGTGGTAATTTTTTTTTAAATAAATTAAGGAACTTTCCGAGCAAAGGACTTGTTGAATTTGTGAGATGTCTCATCGAACTTTTGAAGATGACTTTGTAAGTAGTTTTTTGGGAAGTTTCAAGGGAACTTATGGGAAGTTGCAAAACACCGTGAGAGAGATATCCACTAATTCGATGGAAAAGCCTAAGAGAATTTGTGGGAAATTGTTGAATGTGTACAGAGAACTTGTGGATTGATCCAATAGAACTATTGTAGTTTTACCGAAGAATATGAAAAAAATATTTCAAGGAAACTCGAAGAAAAGTTCCTAGATAACTTCTAACAAGTTCCAAAGAAACTTGTGGAAAATTCCAAGCAGATTTATGCGAAGCTTCGAGAAAACTTTTCCTATGGTTGTGATAAGTTACAAAGGAACTTTCGGAAGGTTTTATGGACACTAGTTCTGGTCTCGAAGGAAACTAGTGATAAATTCAAAGAATGTTTTGGATAGTTCCAAATAATCTGTTGAGTAGCTTCGAAGAAACATTTAATGAATTGAAAATTTAAATAAATGGTTTTCAAAGCTACTTGTGGGAGGTTTCCAATGACCTCTTAGGATATTTAAAAGAACACGTGAACGTCTTTAGGGAACTTATGGGAAGTTTCAAGGGACTCGTGGGAATTTCAAGCAAAAATCCTAATTAACTTTTATGTAAAAAACAAATAAAAAGAAGCTAACGACCGTTCCATGAAACCTTTCAAGAAGTTATCACAGCATTTCCAGGAGATGCAACCTAACAATCAGAAACAAATAGTCACCAAAACTTCGGTCCACCGGTCCAATGATTAAAAATAAAAACATGGAAATAGGTCTTATTACGCTGCTTATTTTTAATATTTTTAGGCTCAAATGTCGTTAAATCAACTCAACGGAGCCGGGTAACATTAAATACAACTAAGTATTCGTAGAAGTAGTTTTTATAAGTTCCCCTTACTAAATTTATCCAGAATCAACGGCAAATCACTGTTGAAGGCTGTTGAAAAAAAGAAAATCTTGCGTTAAGTTTCAGAAGAACTTGCATTTGGTTGCAAGAGATCTTGCTGGATATTCCAACGAATTTTTTTTTCGTTTCTATGATTTTAAAATTAAATATGACGGTAGGTGACATTTCTTGAAATCCAAAAAAAAATGGCTTTTTTGGAAGAATTGCATTGCATTTGTTGGCACTCATCTCAGAAGCTATTAACGTTTCGTGCAGGAAATTTGAAACACTTATAATGCGTGAACTTCTACCAAACTCAATAAAAAAAGGCACTCAAGTTTAAATACATTCTTTAAAGCTCCGTAAATTTCAACAAACTGTTCCTCGAAATCGAGCTCGCAACGAAATCTAAAAGCTATATCATTTAGAAATGGGGCACTTCATTTTTGAGATAGTGACACTCCAAACGGTTGAATATGCAAGTTTTTTACAGGGTTTTGTTGTTTGTAGAAAGTTCAGGGCGGTCTATTTTAAGTTAAGTCAGTTTAAAACTAACGTGGTAAAGATATTCATCATGCAGAAAAGCAAAAGAAAACCAATTGTGCACAACCTGCAAAATCCATCTGCGTCAACTGCAAAACTGCTGGACTATCCTAAAAGCACTGTGGTGCGAGTGATTTAAAAGTACAAGTAAACTTTAACAACCAGTAAAATGCAAATCAAGCGTCAGAGAGGAACCGTTGATCGTCAACTGTGGGTGAAGGTCATTCGGAATATCAAAGCTGATCCCAACATCTCGGATTATGATTTGGCAAATAAAAAACTGAATGCCGACCGTAGTACTGTGCGGCGAATCCGCCTCCAAGAAGCGTACATGATACCGAGCGAGTAAACAAGTTCGCGAAAACAAATCTAGATTTTGCAAGATATCTGCTCCTGTGGCAAGAAAACCAGCGTTTTTGTGACGGAAAATAACAATGAACTCGGAAGTGTACAAAAGGGAGTGCCTCCGATTTTACCCTTCGTTAAATCTACTGATGGTCCAGTTACGTTTTGGCCAGATCTAGCCAGCTGCCATTACAGCAAGGAACGATAATCGGGTCTAATTCATCCCAAAAGAGCTGAATCCACCAAATTGTCCTCAATTCCGTCCAATAAAGAAGTATTGGGCGATAATCAAGCGGAAACTGAAGATGAAGGGAGCAGTCACCAGTGACATTGACCAGATGAAGAATTGGTGGAATCAGCTAGCCAAAACCATGACCTTCGTATTGTTAGAAAGTGTTTCGATGGAAATTAAGAAATACATGCATTTGAAAGTGGCCCATTTCTAAATGATCAGGCCTTTACCTCGAGGAAATATACTTATTGGAGAAGGTTCATATGACTTGGATACAGTTATCGATAAAATCGTAGAAACTTCTTAGAAATTTTCAGAAAAGTTCGGAAGAAATTAAAAAAGAAACTAATGATTAATTCTGGACGACTTCTGGCATATTTCTTTGTGACATACAATCAGATATTATCTCGATCTTCGGGAGCCAAAAATTTACAGGAAATTGTTATGATTCATAATTTTCTCCAGAAGGCGTCTTTGAAAATACTTGAAGTCTCCCTGTTTTTTTTTTTTTTAAATACCAGAGTTGCTATTTCCTTTTAAACATAGCTTCTATCAACTACAAGATAGATTTTGACTGCCTCCAGGTGAGCAACCTAGTGATGTTATTGCTACTTAATTTTAAAATTCAGTCTTGTTAATTTGTTTATAAGTTAAAGATTTCCCGATGAAACTTTTCAAAAAAGTTTAAGAGCTTCATATTGATGTCTAATATGTTAGATAATTTGTGATACGGTGGTTACTTTGTGTAACCACCATCCAAATTAAAAAAAAAAATTGCAGCAAATTTTTTTTTATCATGTTTGCAAGACTTGCCAAACTGCCAAACACCTCGAATCCCATGATGACTGCTCCTGATTCGAATTTGGACCATTTCTTCCCAACGGCCAAACAAAAATGAAACTCATCCTGTGCCGCACCTCTCATTTCCCCGCCTGACCCTCTCACCCCCCCCCCCCCCCCCTCCCTCCGGCACTGAAAATCAACACAGATGACTGACGAGCGAGCGAACCGTTCGTACGCTGCAAACGGCGTCCATGCAAGTGCAGTGAATTTTCAATAAGTTTTACGCTCAAAAGTCAACTTATTACTTTTGTCCGACTTCTTCCCCTCCAAGTTGCGAGGGAAAACTTTTGCATCCTGTTCTGTTCGGTCCCGGTTCAGTTGAATTCCGCCCGGAGCTAGTGAGCAGCAACTGTTTGCGCACGGGTGAACCGTCCACCTTCTGCTTCTCCAGCTTTGGTCAACTTTTACGTTGGTTTCTCTGCCCGGGAGCGTTCCGGGTGCGGGGAGTGTCGAAGAAGTTGTGAAAATCTTCTCGGCAAGCGCCCATGCTCGTTCGACTTCGGTAGGAAGTGGATCGAAAAGTTTTCCTGCTCTCGAAAAGCGTTATATTGAAAAGCAACCATCAAGGGCCAAGTGACAAGCTGCAGCGTGAAGTTTTGTTATTAAAGCGTACACACGTGACATCGCATCGAAACTCGAAATTAGTCCGTCTTTTCGATTTTACAGACTTCTCGGAAGAAAATACATTCCCATATCAACAATCCGCTACCATTTGTCGATAATCAGCATCATTGTCATCCCATATCTTACCGTTGTATGGCGTCTGTTCGAGGGGCAAAATTCCAAGAAGGTCATCGTGGATCCATCCTTTCACTCACCCCGTTGACAAGCGCGTTACGCGCTTTCCGGTGGCTGAACCTACGAAAAGAGTGGCGAGTCGGCCATGTCTTACCTGTAAATGGAAAAAAAGGACAAAAGGATGCATCGTTAGGCTAACAACAAGAATATCAGCTGATGGCAGCTGTCGGGACCGTTGGACGAGAGGCAGTGGGTGAGGATGCGCCCACTTGGCTTAATGGCCGTTTATTAGTTTTGAGGAAAGTGCAAAATGATCCTTCTGATTTATGACCGTTTCATTAAGTTGGCCAAAAAGGTCGCTTCTGGCTGGGTAACTACAGTAATTGTTGCTGGCGATGAAGTTGCACGCGAGGGTTGACGTGGGATCGTAGGTTAATTGTAGGAAGGTTTATAAATGGGTGCTTTCAGCAGGTAACTTCAAAAGATTATTTACGCGCGAGTTGACCTCATTTCGGGAGGGTGCCGGATAACTTTCAATGAGTTAAGGTGGATTTGATTATCTTTCAAGAAGTTCTATAAGCTTTGTGCGAAACTCGCGGCTGGCAAAAAGTTTGGTGTCGGATTTGTTTATGAACAAAAACATCTTTGAACTATTGATAATGAGAATAGAACGAAATTGAAATTAAGATAATTATTAAAACCGATTAGTTTAAAAAAATTAATTAAGTTCTATGAAAACGGAGCTTTTGAATTTCTAAAGGATGGAACGGTCAAAACTTAGTCGACTCAAATATGCCGTAGTTTTTTTCAATCGTGCGTTTAAAACACTTGAACACCCCTCATTTTGTAGGTGTATGCGTACGGAATGTTGACTCTATTTGGTTTTTGCCATTTTCTATTCAGTTGTCAAAATGGCGTCGAAGCAAGAAGAGCAGCGTATCAAAATTTTACACGCGTATAAGCAAAATCCAAATTATTCCCACGTTGACTTGGCAAAATCACTCAATATTGCCAAATAATCAGTGACGAATGTTATAAAAGCGTTTGGAGAACGTCTGACGACTACCAGGAAGCCGGAATCAGGAGGAAACCGAAACCAGGAAGCCACGGCGACCGGAAAAATAGTGGCCAGTATTTTCAAACGCAATCCCAACCTTTTCATCAGAGATATCGGAAACAAATTAGGAAAGTCCCACACAACAGTGCAAAGAGCAAAGAAACGAGCCGGACTGTCAACATATAAGGTTACAGTGACACCAAATCGAGATGATAAGCAAAGCACAACAGCCAAAGGAAGAGCGCGTAAGTTGTACACGAGAGTGTTGACCAAGTTTGATTGCGTCGTAATGGAGGATGAAACATACGCCAAGGCTGATTTCATGCAGCTCCCAGGTCAAGAGTTTACGGCTACTGGAAAAAGAAAGGTTCAAGATAAGTTTAAGCAGCCAAAAATGTCAAAGTTCCCGAAAAAATACTTGGTTTGGCAGGCGATTTGCACCTGTGGGCTTAAAAAACGAAAGTTTCGTGACAACTGGCACTGTCAACCTAGATATTTATGTAAAGGAATGCTTGCAAAAACGCTTATTGCCTTTCTTGAAGAAACATAGTTGTTCCGTGCTGTTTTGGCCAGACCTCGCTTCTTGTCACTGCGGAAAATTGGCTCAGGAATTGTATACCACCAATAGTGTGCAAATTGTACCCAACGAGAAAAACCCTCCAAACTAGCCCTGTTGCCCAATTGAAAAATATTGGGCAATCGTAAAGAGAAACCTCAAAAAACAGTTGGAAGTAAAAAAACAGTTCAAGGCAAATTGGCGTTCAGCATCAAATAAGGTGGATATAACAGCGGTACAAAACTTGATGGAAGGAGTGAAACGTAAAGCCCGACAGTTCCCATTTGGAAAATCGGAAGCCTAATCTAATAATTTTCCTGTGTTTTGTAGACGATGAACTTCAAAAACAAATAAAGATTGATCATTTATATAATAAACTGATCAGTGTGCACTTAATAATGTTTGACCAGTTTTTGACCGTTCCACCCTTTATCTATATATGTGTCGATGAGACGTAATCAACTATGTTCTTAGTCTTCTGGTGACTCATGAGTCGTTAAGTAAATGAGTAAAAGTTGGAATATTAGGTGCGCAACTAAGTTCCCGCTGTTTAGCAATAGATGACGCCAGTAGTAAGTGCTGGTCGAATGTTGTACATCTCAAGCGTCATAAACCAAGCTCAGACATATGGTAAACAAACCGCTTTGCCAAATCAGTGATTTTGGTTTAGTGTTATATATTTTGGTTGTTTGAAGATGTCTGATTTCGTGCCAAATAATCGTCATTTGCGGGAAGTGTTGATTTTCTTCTTTCATTCGAAGAAAACGGCGGCTGAAGCACATCGAGAGCTCCAAAAAGTTTACGGTGATGCTGCTCTGAGTGAAACAACGTGTCGTGATTGGTTTCGTCGCTTCAAAAACGGTGATTTCAGTGTTGATGATCGTCCGCGTGAAGGAAGGCCAAAAAACTTCGAAGACTCTGAATTGGAGGCATTGCTCGATGAGGATCAAAAGTTTCCCGCCAAGCCGTTTCTAAGCGATTGCATGCGTTGGGAATGATTCAAAAGCAAGGAACTTGGGTTCCTTACGATTTGAAGCCAAGAGATGTTGAGCGTCGTTTTTTCGTCTGTGAACAACTGCTCCAGCGGCAAAAAAGGAAGAGTTTTCTACATCGCATTGTGACGGGTGACGAAAAATGGATTCATTGCAGTAAGCCAAAACGGAAACATTCATGGGGACTGCCCGGGCATGCTTCAACATCGTCGCCTAGGCCGAATATTCACGCTGCGAAGGTTATGCTGTGTATTTGGTGGGACCAAGTTGGTGTTATTTATTATGAGCTGTTGAAACCAAACGAAACCATTACCGGGAAACGGTATCGAACTCAATTGATGTGATTGGCCGAGCACTGCAAGAAAAACGGCCACAATACGAGCACAGACACGAAAAAGTGATTCTTCAGCATGACAACGCTCGACCTCACGTTGCGAAACCCGTGAAAACCTACTTGGAAACGCTCAAATGGGAAGTCCTACCCCACCCGCCATATTTTCCTGATATTGCACCGTCCGATTATTACTTGTTCCGTTCGATGGCACATGGTCTCACTGGTCAGCAATTCCACTCATATGATGACATCTCAAAATGGCTTGATTCTTGGATAGCATCAAAAGACGAACAGTTCTATCGAAATGGTATTAACGTTCTACCAGAAAGATGAGAAAAAGTCGTAGCTAGTGATGAGCAATACTTTGAATAATTCGCTTGTAACCTTTGTTTTCAAAATAAAGTTCCTTTTTCACCAAAAACAGCGAGAACTTAGTTGCGCACCTAATACATACATTCATTTCAGCCAACTTCTTGTGAAAAGTAAAATAAGCTTGTGTTAACGGTATGTCAATAAAAAAAGATTCATTAGGCGATAAAAAATGTCCGTGTACATCCAATTGACTAACCCCTTGTTAATCATGCTTTTGACATTCCTTTATTTACATCCATTCCAAATTATTGCTACAGTTATGAGAAGAAAGCGAGTTGGGCTCTAAAGTTCTGTCCAGTTAGAATCTGGAATCACTTATTGTGTAACAGCGGAACGGAAAGTGACCGCTGCAAGAATTCTTTTACAGCGGTTTGTTTAAACTAGGCGCCCACTTTCTGTGGTATAAATTTCACGGTGTTTCGTGCAGTGAGTCAAAAGTTATTCCAGATGGAAGCCGAGAGGAGAGAAAAAATTCTGCACACCCACGTTGATAATCCAAGAACGTCCAATCGCAAAAACGTTGAAAATCGCCAAATCAACCGCCAAATGATGTGCTCAAACGTTTCAGGGAGCGAAAGAGCGTGGATCGAGTGCCTCAAGGTAAGCGTCGTAGTGGAACATATGACCGCAAGCTGAACCAGAAGGTGTTGAGAACCGTCAGAGCAAACCCTGGACTGTCAGATAATGAAATCGCACAAAAATACGCTGCTGCTCGCAGTACCGTTCGATAAATTCGTTTGCGAGCAGGATATCGTTCTTATCGAGCCAGCAAGCAACCAAACAGAACGTTGAAGCAAAGTTTCGTCACCAAAACTTGAGCTCGGAAATTGTACCAGCAGATTTTGACGAAGTACCAAGGATGCCTGCTCATCGACGATGAAACCTACGTCAAAATGGATTTCGGACAGCTTCCTGGCCAAAAATTCTACATGGCGACGGCACGAGGAGATGTTCCTGCGAAGATTAAGTTTGCTTTTATGGACAAATTTGCCAAAAAACTGATGATTTGGCAAGAGATATGCAACTGCAGAGCAAAGACCAAAGTGTTCGTGACGAACAAGACGATGGACTCGAAGTAGTACAAGGAAGAATGCCCCAAAAACCGCGTACTACCTTTCAATAAAGCCCATAAAGGTTCCGTGAAGTTTTGGCATGATTTGGCGAGTTGCCACTACAGCCGGAAATCATCCAGTGGTACCGCGATAATAACGTAGATTTCATCGATAAAAACATAAATCCACCCAACTATCCGCAGTTCCGGCCCATCGAAGGATTTTGGGCAATAATGAAGCGGAAGCTTAAGAAAAGTGGAAAAACGGCTCGGGACGCGACTCAGATGACCAAAATGTGGAACAAATATGCCAAGGAAGTTGACTCAGGAGGTGTGCAGCATTTGATGGGAGGAATAAAGAAGAAAGTGCGAATTTTCATTAGAAACGAAGAGAAATGATTTGTAAGGTCTGTATCCGCAATAATCCGGACACCTCACAACATGAATAAAACATAAATTTCGCATTATATTTCCGTCGTAGTTGTTTATTTCAGATTCATGGGATGTGTTTTAACAATTCGTGAAGACAAAACATAGTTATTCGGTATTTGCATAAAATTTTCGAACTTTGCGCTTAACTCCATCCATTAGGGTTTGTACAGACTCTTCAGAAATCGTAGAAGCCGTCTTTGTCCAAATTTGATGGAAGTGTTTGATGTCTTTGATTCCTTGCTTCTTTCCAGAAAGCTTCCGCTTCATCAGAGCCCAATATCTCTCGATTGGTCGTAGCTCTGGGCAATTTGGCGGGTTTGAAGCTTTTGGTACAATGTTCATTTGATTTTCTTGGTACCACTCCATCACAGTTTTAGCATAGTGGCATGATGCCAAATCGGGCCAGAACAAAGGTTTTTCTTTGTGACCTTTGATGAAGAGTAGCAATCGCTTCTGCAGACACTCTTTCTGATAGATCTCCTTGTTGATTGTGCCTGTAGTGACGAACGATTTACTCTTTTTACCACACGGGCAAATTGCATGCCACACAAGGTATTTTTTGGGAAATTTCGATGCCTTCTTTGTTCTGAAATGCTCAGCTGTAGCATTTCTGGCCATAGCAGAATAAAAATCCAGTCCCGGAAGCTGCTTGAAATCCATAAGTTTCATCGTCCATAACAACGCATGAAAACTTCGTCAAATATTCGCAGAACAAACATCGAGCCCGTGATTTTGCTGCCAAGTTCTGTTTGTCGTTGCGATTTGGAACTGTTTTTACTTTATACGACTTAAGTCCCAAACGTTGTTTTGATTTTTGGACAAAACCAGTCGACATCCCTATTTTACGAGCCACCGTTCGAATGGAGAGATTTGGGTTTTTCGTTAATATCCTTTTCACCTTTCGGTCCATGACAGGATCAGCGCATCCAATGTTTTTGTCACTTCTCGGTTTCCTCTCCACCGTCAAACGTTCCGAAAATGATTTGGGCACATTGTGAACAGTGGATTTAGGCAAATCCAATGTTTTTGCAAGGTCCCGTATTGACAAGTCAGGATTTGCCGTACGCCCGTACAAAATTCGCTCGCGCGCTTGTTTTTCTTTCGTCGCCATCTTGAATACTAAACATGAAATGTAAACATCAATCATAGTCTTTTTATCATAGAGTCTCAGCTATACCACAGTGAAATTTTTCATTCCTACGTGCAATATTTCTAAAGTTACAATTATTTGAAGCTGTCCGGATTAAAGTGGATACAGACCTTAAAGTACAGTGAATTACCTTTGTTTTGATGTATCAAACTTATTTGAACGTCAATCCGTTACCGAGATACAGATGATTTTATTATTCCGGATTCTAAATGGACATAGCTTTATAAGCTTTGTTTTTGCAAAGGGGCTTTATTCAATCTTCTCTCTTAGGCTAAATGCCTGTACCTTAGACTTAACACTATCCATCAAATCCTGTGTTACACTTTCGCCACCTTTCTTACACACTTTCATCCACTCTTTCTTCATATCCTTGTCGTTTTTGAAGAACTTCCCTGATCGCCTACAACACAAAGTACTTCTTGGTAAATTTGTCCGAAAAACTCCAGGCCGGGGATCTGCTTGGCTTCTGTTAATCGGTTCGGTTAGGCACCTTCCTTACCTTGAAGACATGAAGTCCGGCCCGCTTCATTGTCTGCTGGACGAACCAGACAGAAAAATTGACCTACTTGGCCATGTTCCGAATTGAATGGTTCGGATTGCGCGAGTAATCCCTCGCCTTTTTGAACTACTCAACATTTCCTCAATTTTTACCCATGCAATAAAAAGTTATACAAAGAAGAAAGTGTTGCATTTTTTTCGAGTATAATGTTTATTTTAATACGTCTAAAGCACATACGTATGAACTAAACCAGACCGTCGTTCATTGTCGCACTTTTCTGAGATATTTAACCAACTCCCAACCTAAGCCAACTCCAACGAGAATCCAATAAACAGTGTTGCCTGCATCTTAAGTTTCTTAGCACGTTCAAGCGGAAGTGGAACGTAAAAAGAACAAGCGGCAGTGGAAGATATTTTTTAGTTCCATTTTCCTTGGAATCGATATTAATTGCAGTCCTGCAGAGAGATAAACCTAAAACTAGTAACAGAAGAAAATAATTGTTGAACGAAATAAGCTTACAAACGTGTTATACAATTGGAATGGTCTCACTAAGTTCTGCTGCTACCCCTAATTTTTGATACGCTAGAAAGTCTTGATTGGGGTGGTTATTCCTTCAACAAGATCTCTTCTATAATCATAAAAATCAACAACGAACATGTATATATAATAAAACTTTTCGCAGTTCTACGTTAGTAATGCGATCTTTAATCGGAAACCATCGCTTATCTTTTTTCACCACTCCAACACTTGTTTCTTTTTCGGTTTGCTTAGACCTAAAATATAAGAAAACCGAAGCCATAGGCTTTTGCAGAATTAAGTATTAGGTCGAATGTAGTTTGAATTCCACTCTAGTTTGAAACTATTTTCGCCTTACTTTTTAATTTTGCAACAAATTTCTTCCCTTCTGATTCCATCAAAATGACTAAAGTGAAGTCGAAACAGGCAGACCTTTTTTTCAGCATCCCCCAATTTTCCAAACTTCTTATTTCTCCACGCCGAAAAACGGACCACTTCCACGCTCTGTTTCATTTTGATCAACCCCTGGCTGACTGACTGACTGCCTGTCTCTGTGCACATACATCTAGCCCGGGCGTTCTTCCACACAGTGTGGTGGAACTGTTCTGATGGGTTTGCTTTTTGGCACGGGATCACTTTCTGGTTGCCAACGCCGCACAGCCAACACCACCGACCGATAAAATATGCGCACCCAGTTCCACTACGCAGCAGCAGCAGTCAGCCAGCCAGCCAGCCAGCCAGGGGAAAGAAAGTAGAGACAACGAAGACGACGACGGCAGCCTTCTAGACAGGCAGGCGTCTTCTCACATTCCCACTTCGTCGGTTGGTTCTCGTTCTGCTTGCGGATTCCGTCGGAATCGAATAATCTGCAGAGACAGATTTCCATCCCAGCCAACAACAGGCAAACGTATAGTGTGGTGTGGCGCGCGAATGCCTATCCAAACAGTCAGCGGTCGAAAGCTGTTTTGTTCTCCTCGAGAGTGGTCTTTTATGCAAAGTTTTGCCACGACCTTATGCAAAGCAGGCCCATTCGAGATGGAGACAGTATGGTCATTTGTTAAACTTCATTGTAATGATCCGGCAAACTATCCTTACTTTACATAATCACCAGCCATTCGTTTCGCTGAGTTGCACTTACTGGATGGGCCTGTAGTTGCCATTTTTTGCCGGCAAACGAGACGACGACGGCCACCAGATTGCCGGAGCTTTTCCAAGATTCAATGGAGACGCTTGGTTGCTTTGCGGGAAATAAATGACCTCGCAAAACCCGCTTCGATTAGGACAAATTTCACCATATTTGTGTTAATTATAGCAGGTGAAAAGAAGCCCCAATTTTCAACGGTTTTCCAAAAGCTCATGAATATGCCAAGCAGCGCCCCACTAACTAACTGCTGCTGTTTCTGTAAGCTGCTGCTGGGTAGGTGGGCGTAAATGCCTATGATTTATCCGTCGCCATTCATCGTGTGCTCTTTCTACGTGACTTGTGAGCTGAACCGAGAACGAAACGGCAGTTTTGCCGAGAAGGATTTTCCTCCTTCCCCTGCCAAGATCTTCCGGATCATTAAGTTAAACGCATTCACCGCTCACCGGTCGTCGGTCGTGGTTTTGCCAGTTTCGGCACTGCGCGGTCGGCGTCTGAATTCGAAATTCTTTCGCCAACGCGTCACATTTCTCCCATGGTCCGGTTCCATAAACGGTGGCGGGGGGTTCCTTTCTTCCATAATTTGATCCAGTTTGTTCGTGTTCATTCACCTGCTTATCGGATTGCCCCATTCTGGGTGGCCGGATTTGGTCTTGTTCCAGCAGAGACAATAAACGTCAGTCACAGAGCAGGCTGCTTTCTTCTCCCTGGCTCCCTTTGGGCGATGCGCGTCGCTGGTGGGATTGCGTTCCAATCGTCGTTTGGTGGAATAACCGATGGACGTTCCAACTGATGAAAGATAGGTATTGGGAGATGCAGGGTGACTACTCAATTTCAATTTCCGGATTCCCGACTTTTTCCCGAAGTTTTGGATTTTATTCCCGACTTCTCTCAGATTGGATGAAATACAAATATATAAATATACCTTTCTATGGTACCGCTGAGCGCAACGACGACCACTGAAACATATTTAAAAGCAATCTATGGGAGATTGGTGAGATCATTCCATTTTTCAACGCACTCTATCTCGAATTGAGTGAAACATATGAGTTTTATATTATCAGCAAAGTTATTTGTATTGACTTTAACTACAATTTTGCCGAAGCCATCAACTCTCTCTCTTCCTCTCTCTGAACATCATCAAAAAGTTGATTTTCGATCTCACTTTAAGGAGGATTTATCACAAAAGTCATGCCTTCGAAAGATGGAGCTTGTCATATCGATTAACCTTGCCAAAGACGCCATCGCTCTAGCTTTAATATTTAGGGAGCCATCATTTGAGAGCGTTAAAATTGACTTTTTGACTACTGTGCTTTGGTGAGATCCACCAGGTAATAAATAGATTACAAAAAAAACTATTTTCAAATAATACGTGATTTGAATTCTAGAGAAATTTTAGAAAGCTACTCAACTTGCACTTGACACTGAAGGAGGCTGTAAGTCGTAGACAAAATAGGCCTATCTGTCGAAGGATAAGATTTTTCCACTTTGAAGGAAATTGCTCACGTTTACTAGGGATAAATTGAAAGTGTCACAGTTTATTTTTATTTTTTATTTCTAAAAAATTAAAGAGAAGATTGAGTTTAAATTTTCCAAGTTTTTCAATAACAATTGTTCTGCTAATACGCTCGTTAGTTTTGAAAATGAGGTTTTTTTTTCAAAAAAAAGTTTTGCAGTTTTCACCAAAGACTAAATATGTGACTGGTTTTGATATTTTAAATTCCTAAATCTGGAAGTGTGTTGTACTACCGTTATCAAAATTACATCGGAAAGTTTACATGCGTTTCTGAAAGTAACTTCGGAATGGACGTGACTCTCCAGACATTCTGAAAAGGGATGATGGATCTGCAGTAGAGCTATCACTTTCTAGTTCCCAGATTACAGCTGCTTTCAATGGTCACTAAACGATTGCTGCAAACAGAGTTTTTCCATAATGGACTGAGTGCTGATGAAATGGCTGAAAACTTGTGCGCTGTACTGAATAATTGGATTGATGCGAATGTTTCAAATTGTTGACCTGCTGTTTCTACTGCATGGAGCAGTATTTTGCTAAGAAAACTAAAACCAACACGAAATTCTTCGCAGCGTAGACTCCGGCAATACCGTTCCCTGGCAAATAAGCGTAGTTTTCACTTGGCATGTAATGAGTACCGTAAACTCAATTCTTTATTCTACAAATCATACGTTTTACGGGCACAACGTTATTTAAGTCAAAACGCTTAGAGTGTTTGGAGTTATGTAAATTCTATATTCTCCATGCGCGGATAAAGGAATTATGACGATGTTTAGAAGGAAATATTTTCTTATTACCATGAGGCTTTTAAGAGTGAACAGTAGTTTTGCTAGAACGAAGGTGTGAAGAGAAAGTGTTGATAGTTTCATTAGTGTACGGCAGGCTGTGAAAATTGAATAGAAGTAGTTAAAAATTGAGCGGAGGTCTATTCGAAAGGCAGTGAACGACCAAGCAAGCAATCTTTTAGCAAGCTATCCAAATGCTGGATAGGCAAGGGGAAGTATATCGCCTTGACGGGCAAAATAATGCGCGCCAGATCGTGCTCAAGTACTCCAGTGAGCGTCGAACGGTTCTAGCGATGTTTGTTCACACTTCACAAAGCCTACATACGAGAGAATAGCCATCCGCTCAATTTTTAACTACCTCTATTCAATTTTCATCTTCTGATTTTGATTCCACTGTTTTTGGCGTTCCTACGAACCATGTAGACAGGGATATTTTTGAAACAACGCCCGTGATGGTCAATAATTTCTTCAAGAAAATTAAATGTACATTCTCGCTTGCACCAGATGGTATTCCGTATTCATTGTATTGTCGTACCATGGAGCTCCTCTTGTTGAGCCGCTTTGCAGGATTTTCAACAGAACTTTTGGCGAATCGAAATTTCCAGCAGTTTGGAAAAAGTTATTAATGATTCCGTTACATAATAAAAGAGACAAACGTGACGTTGAAAACTACCGGAAAATCACACATTTTGAGAATCTACAGGAGAGGAACCATACGCTCCGAGTTATGACAAGTTGAATATAATAGACATTTTAAATATTTGTACACATATATGTGGTAAAGTGCAATAAATATTTAAAAAATGTTATAACTGTGTATATGTATGTAAATATATAAAAAAGATCTCACTCACTTAACAAAGAATTTCAGGATGTTATTTAGATCCGTGTAGCTGCTTAGGAATAAATCGATTACTCGTGATTTAATTGACCACAAAAAAATTTAAAATTAATTTTAAGAGAAGGAGCGTAGTTTATTTTTCAAATTTTCAACCTCTTTTCGAATTTTTACATTTAGATTATTTTTCATCGCTTATCCGAGTAAAAATAATAACTATTTCACAGCCAATTAAGCATAGTCAAAGTTATATTGGAAACAGCATGTCTATAGCTCAAAGGATTTCCATAGAATTTTGGTTTAAGATTAGCAAGGAAGAAGTTCTTCTATCTGGAAGATGCCCTTCGATCAATTTCAAATACTTCTATTTAATTTTCCACAGCCTACAGTACACTAACGAAACTATCAACAATTTCTCTTCATATCATTCGTTCCATCAAAATTGTCCGCTCTTGGGGCCTCACGGTGATGAGAGAATATTTCCTTCTGCATTATCTGGAAGAAGTTAATTTTCATCGAATACTAGAGTTTGATGAGACCATTCCAATTATCGTCTCTGCCATTATCGTCCCTGCTAGACTATAATCAACTCGTCCATTAAACATGTCAGTTTTTACTGACGCTTGTTTTATGACATTCTGAATAGATGAAAACACCACAGAGTTTCATTAGAGTTAGAGTAGCATTTTTAATAATCCATTGTATCCTCGAAGGAGAGGTTTTCAAAAAGCAAAAAAAAAAATCCTCTTTCTTCGGTTAAGCCGTGATATTGAGTGTTGAATGGCTTTGGAATGAATGATTATACGTAAAGATTTTTTATAAAAAATTAAGGCTATTAGTCCGGTTGCTTCATATCTACATCTCCGTCATCATTGGAGAGCATTGAAATGGAATCAAATCGCAACTGGACAATGTGCTTTGCTTAAATTGTAAATGAATCATTTAACAACAGTGGAACTAAATTTTAAACTACCTGATATAAAGCTAGTTTGACTTATATTATTCAAATTCTATTCGAGCTTAGCTATCCTGCATAAAAAAAGGAAACAATAAAAAAAATATCGCTATTAAAACGTGTTGGTCTTGTAAACGACATGAAATAAATTTGACAAAGCCATGTTTTCAAATTTTAGCCCATATTAGTGAGACTAACACTTAAGTTAGGGGATAGAACCAATAACTCGCCATCAGCACGAGGTAAATGGGCATCACCATTTCACGGACGGAAACAGGGAGGTGGTTGGAATTTGAAACATGGTTTACAAAACAAATGTATTCATTCTTCTTCGTTTTCTTATAATTATACAACTTTCGATTTAAACATATACGAAATAAGACATACTCATACAGAAACAATATATAAAAACAAATTAAAAAGGTGGAGAAAAAAACAACAAATTGTTTTTTTAAAAAAAAAAAAAAAAAAAAATTCCAAAAATACCAAACCCCCCAAGCCAAAAAAACCCCCAACCGGTACATTAGATTGCCGGCCTCGAGCCCGAAGGGAATCATAAAGCTCAGATCTGATTACACGATGGTCAGCACAAGACCAAATTACGTGATGAGATACAAGAGATAACCGTCCCACAGCCCAAACCGGAACAATTATTATTTATTTATTTACATGGCATAACGTCACGATACTATAACATAGCCTGATACACAATATCCCTCCATAACGCCCGATTCGTGGCTGCTCCTCTCCAATCCCTTGGGCACCTTGTACCCCCTAGGTCTTGCTCCACCTGGTCTGACTATCCTGCTCGTTGCGCCCCACGTCGTCTTGTACCAACCGGATTCCCGTCGCACATCATTTTTGCAGGATAGTTGCCCGGCATTCTCGCAACATGTCCTGCCCAGCGTATCCTTCCAGCTTTTGCCACCTTATGAATACTGGGTTCGCCGGCGAGTTGCGCGAGCTCATGGTTCATCCTTCGCATCTATAGTCCGTCCTCCTGTACTCCATCAAAGATGGTTCTTAACACCCGTCGCTCAAAAACTCCGAGTGCTCGCAGGAGCTAAGTCCTTCGATGAAGCCGGCCTGATAACTTCCCACAAATCTATTTGCTAGTGGCGACAGTCGCTGGAAGATGATTTGGGATAATAGTTTATAGGCGGCATTAAGGACAGTGATCGCACGATAGTTTTCACAGTCCAGCTTGTCGCCTTTCTTATAGATTGGGCAGATAACCGCATCCTTCCACTCCTCCGGTAGCTGTTCGGTATCCCAAATTCTGACTATCAGTCGATGCAGGCAATTTGCCAATTTGTCCGGGCCCATCTTGATAAGTTCTGCTCCGATTCCATCCCTTCCAACCGATTTGTTGTTCTTCAGCTGCTTGATGGCATCCTTAACTTCACCTATCGTCGGAGGTGGCACATCTCCGTCACTTACTGCATCGACTACGTCTCTTCCATCGCTGTCTTGGTCCTCTTCCCGTACTCCATTCATATGTTCATCGAAGTGCTGCTTCAACCTTTCGGTCACCTCACGGTCGTCCGTCAGGATTCTCCTATTCTTATCCCGACACATTTCGGCTCGCGGCCGAGGCCTCTGCAGGATGCGTTGAGTTTCTGGTAGAACTTGCGCGTTTCATGTGAGCGGTGCAGCTGTTCTAGTTCCTCACACTACTCCTGGTGGCGCTTTCTCCCGGAAGAGTTGGGTCTGCTGTCGCCGCTTCTGTCTGTATCGTTCCACACTATGACGGGTAGCTTGACGCAGCATAAGTGCCCACGCTGCGTTCTTCTTATTCAACACCTGCTGACATTCCTTTTCGAACCACTCGTTCTGTCGGCATCGTTCCACATAACCTAAGACGTTCTCCGCCACGCTGCTAAAAGCTGTTTTCACAGTGTTCCAACAGTCCTCGAGAGGGGTTTCGTCGAGCTGGCCCTCTTCCGGCAGCGCAGTTTCGAGCGATTGCGCGTAGCTTGCGGCGACGTCAGGGCGAAACCGGAACAAATGAGCGTTAAAAGAAGCCAGACATAACACGACTAAAGTCTCGAAATACATCCGACTCTTTGAATCAAGGTTTCGTCAACACTTTTGGGATGATAGAATGTAGCCATCGACCAAAATATTCCTCACTCCATTTATCGATCGAAAATCTCGCCTTCCAAAGCGCTTTCTTGCGAGTCCGCCTTCCCATTGCCGGAATCGAGCAATAGGATAGGACACACGCAAAGCGAAAGGCAAAAGAACCCGAATATAATGCACTCTGAAGCACTCAAGGAGCAAATAACCTCAATAGAACTATATGTAGTGCCACCAATTTGACGACAAAAACGGAACACGGAGCTTGAGTGTTTGCGGTGCGTCATGAATTTCATTATACAAACCAAAGCCAGTGAGACTCTTCTATCAATGACTATCAGTAAAAAACATTTTAGTGGAATCAACTTGCCGGACCAATCATAGGACGAAGATGTTCTGGGTTGAGGACCACCATGGAGGAGATTCAATTAAAGTATTGGTCGCACATTTTAAGGATGAATGAGACACACCTACTAAACTTATCTAACCTATCAAACCAAGGCCGGTATGGCCTCTGCTGTACGCAGAAGTTGTCTCCATTCTATTCAGTTCATGGCTGCACCTCGCCAGCCTTGCTGTCTGCGAAAGGTCCGTAGGTCGCCTTCTACTTGATCTTCTTAAATCCGTCAGTCGTTTATGATAATCATTTTAACTGGACTGTCGTCTGACATTCTTACGACATGCCAAACCCCCCGTAGTCGACCGATTTTAGCGGTGTGTACAATGGGAGGTTCTCCCAGCAACTGATGCAATTCGTAGTTCATTTGCGTCCTCCACGTTCCATCCTCCATCTGCACTATACCGTTCAAAGGCGCGTTGGTCATCCACAAGCGATGTCCATGTTCTGTGGCCGTAGAGGACTACCGGTCTAATTAATGTCTTGAACTTTGTTGTTCGGCGAACTTTGTTCGATCTTAGCGTCCTCCAGAATCCAAAATTGGCTCAATTGCTAGTCATAAAGCACCTTTGTAGCTCTCAGCTAGTGTCGTTATCGGCGGTCACCAATGATCCCAGATACAGGAATTCGTCTACTACCTCGATTTCATCACCGTCGATCTGAACTCGTGATGGGACGCTAACATTGTCTTCTCGTGAGCCTCTTCCCTTTCCCGTCGATTAGAACATGGTCGATTCGATTCTCTGTTCGTTGGTCAGGTGATCTCCAGGTGGCTTTGTGGATGTCTGTACACACCTACTAAAACTAGCAGCTCATTATATGGAAAACTACAGGAAGAGAGAACGACCAACCTCCAACATAGATAGATATAATACAACAAAATTTGAATACAAGTAAAAACAAAAAGAGAACGAATTCATGAAAGAGCAGAATTTATTAATTCAGATAGCGAAAACTAGAAAAAAAAAATGATAAAATTGTATATTAAAGCAACGCAATATTGTCACTGCAATCCACGAAATCTAAGAAATCAGAATCACAGAAAAATTAAGTTTTCTTTTATCACCCATTCTTATATTCTCAATCATTCCTCTCTTTTCAGACAGCGAGTAATGGCGCTATAACCATAAGCCATATGGGACTATAGTTCGAGCTTCAGCCTCAACCGTTGGAAGGAAAATGGACCATCACCTAACCTTTTTAGGCGATATGCTCATAACTTTCATTTTTAAATAAGTTTTTGTTCTGTACACCAAGCAGGACGTTCTGTTAAACTATTCTCTCTGACTTATCATTTACCTTTTCATATCAATACACATACACATGAATATATAAATCATATGAATATTTCCTGCTAATACTGGGTAATGGAAGGGACTATCAGGGCACCCGATTGAGGGAGACTGGATGAGGAGAGTGCGAATTCCAGCTTTCTATTGCTAACAGCTTGTAAATAGAGCAGGAGCTCTCCTCCCCACCCATTCGAGCATCCTGATGTCAGATAGCTCGCTTTTGTGACCAATTGTTTCAGCTTGTTGTTGAAAGGAGCTTCTTTATATTTCCGTGGATAGTATAAGTGATGTTGCCTACCCATCCACCAAACCCGTATTTCGCCCTTCATACAAGGGCATTGTGAGGACAATTAGTGGTTATTGAACCTTGATGGTGTCGAACATAGAAGAGAGCTTCTTGCTGTCGGACTTAGATTCCTTGCTACAATGGGTGGTAGTGTATATCATCGTCACTATTGTGTGGTGACCCACCAGTGTCTGCTAAAATGAAGATAAACGACAGGTTGATCAACAGCTGTAAGAACCTAATTCTGCTAGGATATTTTTCTGCAAGTTTCGGGAGAGATCGAGCAGTGCACCAGGTGCACATGTTAACAAGGCGCCACTGAATCTTATTCTTGTGATTTCTTTTACAGCTGAGAATTGGTTCGTCAAGTCACTTGTTATTTTATGTTCATTCGACGGGTTTTATTTTGGCTGGAAATTGACAACCCATGGACCAGCCGAGGTATTTGAATCGGCTCGTGTTCTGGTTGATTTGGAGGATACTAAAAATCTTTCGTATTAGGAATTATGAAAAATTCTTCAGCGTGGTAAATTTGAAAATCCGGCTTTCCTTTGTTTATGCTGTTTTTGTTAGCCCACAATAGTACAGGTCCAAACTACCAAAAATGTTGGATGTCCTGGATATTCCCATTTTTTTATAAATCAAATAACGACTGAAAAGCACGACATGCTTGAGTATAAGAGTATAAAAGAATAAGATCCCTGGCGTTGTCCAAATTCACAGACAACTGAAACCAGAAAATGGGCTCTACACTATCAGTTAAGCACCAAAGATGTTTCATAACAGCACCCTTCAAACGACAAAACAAGTTTTCCTATCTCTCCTTACGGACAAGAAAAAAAGAAAGTTTTCTCATCCTCAAAGACAAAACATCTAACTTTTCCCGAAATGTGTTCCCACTGGATGCCATCTGGAACTGCGCCGAGTTCTGCTCTAAGGCCAAACCGAGATTGTTGGTTTGCAGGAAATTCGTGCGAACTTACCAAGAAGCAATTTAAACTTTTTCACCACCACCACTGCTGTGTTGATGTCGCTGTTCGGTAGTAAGTCTGTTTAATGCTGTTTAATTAAAACTGTATCCCACCACCATCCCCCGATTCCTCTCCCATCCTCCCTTCAGGGGGTGCGGATGAATGACTGGTATTCTGGCTGAATTCTAATTTGTTTAGTTATTCTTTATCGAACGAAGGTTACGGACGACACCGACGGACTGCCGCGAACGCCAAGCAGCAGAAAATAGTCGATCTCCGCCGCTCCCATCGTTTCAATTAGCATGCCAAATGCCGACATTGGTGTTCAAGTTTTTAATTTCGATTGAGTTGGCCTCTCGATTCGGACTTCGGCACAACGATGGCGATTGAAGTGTTGATTGCATGGGGAGAGTTCCGAATTACTGGATATTCGCGATGACTTCATTTAGAATTGAGAAGATGCAAATTAGTTTCAAGAAATGTTATTCATCGTGATGGAATTTTTGCATGAACGCTAAAGCCTGTCCACGTTAAATTTCGAACACTAAGATAATGTCTGCAATAAAAATCTAGACATGATTCAGCAAAACCGATTGTTTTTTTTTTCAGTGTAATAGAGGTTTTGCAGAATCCGTACAGTATTCTCAGACATGCTAGCGGTGACGAGTCTCCATGTTATCTTGAAATCTTCTATCTCATTTGTCAACATCTTAGTTTCAAAGATTTTCCGCTTAACGTGAGCCCAGTATTTTTCTTTCGGGCAAAGTTCTGGACAGTTGGGCGGATTGGCTATTTTGCATTTGGCATGCATTTGACCTGGACCTCTTGTGCCTTATACCTGTTATACCACGAAATAGCAACATTTTTAGTTTTGCAATCAAACCTTCATGCCAAACACTGTCGAATGCTCTTTCTATGTCTAGAAGAGCAACTCCAGTGGAACAGACTTCAGCTTTGTTTGAACGAATTAAATTTGTAGCTCTCAAGAGTTGATGCGTAATTGAATGCCCATGGCGAAACTCTCTGGAATCCTGATCCTCAATAGGACTAGTAAGACACAAACTGCAATTATTGGAACTTAGCAAGTCTTTGAGCATTTCCCGCATTTGTGAGCAATTTTTTTCCTGTTTCCTGAAAGGTTTGAAACTCAGATCTAATTTCGACGCATTATTTTCAAAATGATTGTTCCTCAGGGCAGAGAAGCGTTCTTTAATTTGTTTTTGTAAATCCCGTCATATGACTTTCATAGCGGGAGCACGTGTTCTTTGATATTGCTGCCTACGGACATTTTTAAGACGATTCAAAAGCTGAAGATCGTCATCTACTATAGCTGAATTGAATTTAACCTCGCATGTTGGCACTGAAGCAGCTCTTGCTCTAACTATTGAAAAAGTCAGAGTTTCAGGAGCGTAATGGAATGTCATTTTTTTGTTTGCAATGGAACATTAAGATCAAAGTTTTTTTTTATGAGTGTTTGATATTGGTCCCATACAGCTCTATGGTAGTTGAGAGTAGAACTGATGGAATTAGAAATGATTTCTTGAGATATTTCAAATTTAACTGGAAGGTGATCAGAACCGAAGTCAGCATGGGTAATCAATTCACTAAAAAATTGACATGAATCAGTTAAGACCAAATCAATAGTTGAGGGATTCCTGGCTGAAGAAAAGCAAGTTGGGCTGTTCGGGTATTGTTGAGCATTGTTCCATGAGCGGTGTTTTGCACCAATGAAATCACCAATAACGAAGAATTTAGACCTATGAAGGGAAAGTTTCTGACGGTCACTCTTGAGCCAGTTCTTTTCCTGGTCAGTGCATTGAAAAGGAAAATAGGCAGCTATAGAATTAAAGTTATCAAATTTTGTTTCAACTGAAACCCGTGTTTCATTTTCAAAAACTTTTGTTTCAAATGAAGAAAGGATGTGATGTTTCAAGCGCCTATGGACAGTTATAGCCAAGCCACCACCAGCTCCATCAAAGCGATCATTGCGATCAGACTATTCTTTTTGAAACCTTATGGGCAGGCTTGAGATAAGTCTCAGTTATAACACAATATGCTCGTTATGAACACGTAAAAAAAAATAATAGCTCATATTCGCTATATCTGATGAATCGGGCATTCCAATTAAAAATATTTAATGACTTAAACTTCATTGCTGAATTTTAATGTCATGACAATATGATTGGCAAATTTTGCTGTTATAAAATCAGCATCAAGTAGCCAAAAGTGACCATGGCAACAGATTAAAATTTATAAATGTTAGCTTTGTAAAATTTCAAAAGAATTAATAAACTTTTTCAGGATACCTCAAATCAAGATTTTGGTGAATTGCTGCTATCGCTGAAACCGAACGAAAACGTGCTTTATCGCGCATTAAATTTTCATTTTTCTCTCACCCACCAACCAAACAAAAAAAAAAAAAAATAAAAAATAATAATATTTTTATTATTTAAAAAAAAAAAAAATATATTAAATATATTATAAATATATAATGAGGATAAGGGGGGCCACCGCACCCCCCCCCCCACACACAGAAAGGGGGGGAGGGGACACCACCTCCCCAAATCTTATTAAAAAAAGGGGTCTCCTCCCCCCCCCCCCCCCCCCCCTTCTACTCCCTTTTTCTCTCCCTTATTTTTTTTTTTTTAAGAGGATTTTTTTTTCCCCCTCTCTTATAGGAGGTGTTATTTATCCTCCCCCCCCCCCCCCTCCCCCCCCCCCCACAATGCCATGATGAGGATAATCAGTAGTTATTAAAGCTTGATCAAGTCTAACAGAGAGGAGAGCCCATTGCTGTCGGACTAAGTTTCCGTGCTACAATGCACAGTGGGCATAATCGAAGCTGTAATCGGACTTATTTCAAATCCGCTGGTATTTGTACATGAACTGATGTTTTTCTATACGAAAAAAACGCCAATAAATCGATTGCCACTAATTTCATCCTGTGCAGAGCATTGTAAGTGGCTCATTTTGCCCCATTTCACCCTAATTCGGTGTGTTCGTTCAGTTTTTACTCCGATAACTACAATTGCCGCTGTAGTTTTCGCTTGAAAAGGGACATATCTTATGTGAAAAACTCTCAGAAATCAAATGGTGCCAATTTCATGCTGTGCAGAGGTCGAGAAATAGTTTATTTCGCCCCATTTTACCCTAAAAGTGTTTTTTTTTTTTTCATTTTTTACTCCGATAACTACAATTGCCGCTATATTTTTTGCTTGAAAAAGAACATATCTTATGTGAAAAACTCACAGGAATCGAATGGTGGCGGTTTTATGCTGTGCAGAGGTCGAAAAATAGTTTATTTCACCCCATTTCACCCTAAAAGTGTGTTCGTTCAGTTTTTACTCCGATAACTACAATTGCCGCTAAATTTTTTGCTTGAAAAGGAACATATCTTATGTGAAAAACTCTCAGGAATCGAATGGTGCCAGTTTCATGCTGTGCAGAGGTCGAAAAATAGTTTATTTCGCCTCATTTTACCCTAAAAGTGTGTTTTTTTCAGTTTTTACTCCGATAACTACAATTGCCGCTATATTTTTTGCTTGAAAAGGAACATATCTTATGTGAAAAACTCTCAGGAATCGAATGGTGCCGGTTTCATGCTGTGCCGGGGTCGAGAAATGGTCTATTTCGCCCCATTTCACCCTAAACATGTGTTTTTTTTTTCATTTTTTACTCCGATAACTACAATTGCCGCTGTAGTTTTTGCTTGAAAAGGGACATATCTTATGTGAAAAACTCTCAGGAATCGAATGGTGCCGGTTTCATGCTGTGCCGGGGTCGAGAAATGGTCTATTTCGCCCCATTTCACCCTAAACATGTGTTTTTCATCAGTTTTCACTACGATAACTACAATTGCCGCTATATTTTTTGCTTGAAAAGGAACATATCTTATGTGAAAAACTCTGAGGAATCGAATGGTGCCAGTTTCATGCTGTGCCGGGGTCGAGAAATTGTCAATTTCGCCCCATTTTACCCTAAACATGTGTTTTTCTATATTTTTTGCTTGAAAAGGAACATATCTTATGTGAAAAACTCCCAGGAATCGAATGGTTCCAGTTTCATGCTGTGCAGAGGTCGAAAAATAGTATACAAACTAAAACTGAAAACATTTTATATAAGAAAAGCAACACAAATATCTAATGTATTGGTTTCAATTCCAGCCGTACCCACTTAGCTTCATTGACGAGCAATCAGGAGAACGTTGTCATAAACGCTACAAGCATGCCCGGCTACAGCTTTCGCGGAAAACTTCACCCGAGGACAATTTGACGGACATTATATACATGTCGTTAGCGTGGTCTGATCCGAAAATGGCTCACATGGAAGCAACATCAAAACGCCGAAATGTCAAGCATGCATCTCAAGAAAGTGAAGGATTTATGCGAAAAATGAAATTTTATTTTGCCGAAAATACAGGAATGCAGAACGCGGACAGCGACACCGATGAACCCGAAGATGCCACAGACTCTGAGTCCGGAACCAGTGATGACAGTACTGAATCCGAGTCGAGCGATAGATCCGAAGATGTCACAGACTCTAAGTCCAAGACCAGTGATGCCAGTGATTGTTAAATTCAAACAATACACTTTTACGTACAGGCCTGAAAGGGCCTAATTATGTGTTTTAATATCTATCTTAGTTGAAAACTATTAACATGCTAAGCTGGCACCATTTGATTTCCCAGTGCACTGCAGTGTTTTCTACGTAAGATATGTTCCTTTTCCAGCAAAAAATATAGCGGCAATTGTAGTTATCGTAGTGAAAACTGATGAAAAACACATGTTTAGGGTGAAATGGGGCGAAATAGACCATTTCTCGACCCCGGCACAGCATGAAACCGGCACCATTCGATTTCTGAGAGTTTTTCACATAAGATATGTTCCTTTTCAAGCAAGAACTACAGCGGCAATTGTAGTTATCGGAGTAAAAAATAAAAAAAATAACACTTTTAGGGTAAAATCGGGCGAAATAAACTATTTTTCGACCTCTGCACAGCATGAAATTGGCACCATTCGATACCTGAGAGTTTTTCACATGAGATATGTCCCTTTTCAAGTGAAAACTACAGCGGCAATTGTAGTTATCGGAGTAAAAACTGAACGAACACACCGAATTAGGGTGAAATGGGGCAAAATGAGCCACTTACAATGCTCTGCACAGGATGAAATTAGTGGCAATCGATTTATTGGCGTTTTTTCGTATAGAAAAACATCAATTCATGTACAAATACCAGCGGATTTGAAATAAGTCCGATTACAGCTTCGATTATGCCCACTGTGCAATGGGTGGTAGTATATATCATACATCATGCATACATGACAATATCAAGTGAAGTGTTCAAGTGATCAAGTAACGTGTTAATTTAAATTTGCCTAGTTTTTAACAATAGTTCTACTAATATGCTCTTAAAAGTGTTTTCGAAAAGTTTTTTTTTAAGTGATGAACATTGTAAACAATACGATTAGGTAAGAAACAAATGTTGGCAGATTGAACCCTGTTGGTACCTGCACGTATCGAGGTAGTATTTGCTCCACGATGAACGTTTGCAGCAACAGTTACGGCTGGAAAACTTGAAGCCTGTCCGCTGTTTCTACCGACGGTTTGGTGGGAATTTGCTCCTCGCTGAACGATGTGAGTAGCTGCAGAATGAGCACCTGATCGGGAACGTGTATCTTGTCTTACCTGACGTTTAGTTTAATTGGTTTTCATCACAATTCGAACATTTATATTTTTTTATATCCCCTCACAGGGCAATCGTCCTTAGTGGGAGAGGAATCACCTCAATTCATGCATTTTGCAATCATATGGCAATGGTTTGTTCCGTGACCCCATCCCTGGAACTTACGGCGCTAGGTGAGGCTTCGGAAATTTCATCCTGTCTATAAGACCGGTTTTCGACCCTGGAATCTCTTTGCATAGTTCCAGACGGGAACCGCCGGAAAAACCCAGGCTGCTGGTCTTGAGCCAACGGCAGCCTCCGGGGTGTGTACTCAAGACCTCTTCTGGATTCCAGGTCTCAGGGCGTACGGACGTGGGGGAATTTTCGGAGTACGGGAACCTATACTTTATCGAATACTCACGGTTGGCTTTACAAATTTATTTATTCGTCGAACTGGCCAATGGCGGCTACGACGGTGTAAATGATGGTGATGTAGATACGCTGGTGACTGACGGCGCCGGTATGGGCTTCGGCTCTTAGCAACGGTGACCGTTCTGAAGGGAGTGAAGGATGGACTCGATGGCGCGCAGTTGGCTATGTGCGCCGCACGTGAGGTTGGTGCCGGTGTGGGTGGACGGTATTACGGCCAACGATATCGGTGACGTCAGGTGGGCGTAAGTGCGGTCTAAGGCGTGATCTGGCTCAAAATTTAACGATGACCATGCGGCAATCGGACGTTGCACGAAGATGGCGACGAGCGGACCACCGTCGGTGACCCCTCGTGGGAACCGGTGTGTGCTGACTTTTTGGCGTTGTCTCCCAACAACCAAGTGCGATGAATATCGCCGTATACTTTGGTCGCACGGTGGCTCGGCGGCTTGAAAACTCAGCAACAGTCGTGAGGGTCAAGTTCGTTTGAATCCGTCCAAGCAAACGGCATTCACCTCGTCTGGAAATTGGAAGGGAATATTTCACACCTTCAACAAATGTTATGATTTCCTTAAAAAAAAGCATGGAAATCCAAAATCCGTCACCACAATAGGGGAAACCTTCTTTCCTCAATCGAGAAAGTTTATTTGAATTTTGGGTACATGATGGATCATCATCTGTGAGCATATAAAATTGATTACTTACATAAATTTCATTTGAAGGCGAATCAATAGATTGCCCTTTACATTTTCGTTCATTAGCCATAGTGGCAGAAGAAATTACTCCAAATGGATGTTCAGGCAGATTACTATAAGAATCCGAAGGACCGAAGAGGAGTTTTCTAAGGCGCTATCCAAACCGGGTTACCTAAAAGGCCCATACAAGGATCGAAAAGGAATAAGAGGAACAAAATCTAAAAATTGAAGCACTGATAAGTACTGTTGAAAATTGTTGTAGCACTTCTTTCAGCAAATAAAAAATAGAACGACAACGCATGAGAGCACGATGCGCACTGTATGTTGCACGTACTTATTTGTTGTTTCCTGCAAACGCTTGATGTAATCTCAATGTGAAACAGTTAAGCCAAATTCCAATCGCTTTAAGCAATAATGACTGCGGGTGCTTGGGTGGACCCGTATGAAGTTGCTGTCTGCCAATCCTGAAACCATTGTATTTGTCGACGGGACATTTTGTACCGAGAGGAGTTCAAATGGTGAGTTGAAAACCTGGAAGGAGGGTGCGACCGACCTCTGATCCTCACAAGTTCCTATCTCATGCCCCCTGCCCGCATAATTTTGGATTAATCTTTGCAATGCAAAACCATTTATGTTAGAAGCATGAAGCTGCATGACAAGCATAAAAGGCTCAAAAAGTTTTGTCAGCATAAAATTTACATTAGGATTGAATCTCCTAAACATCAACAACTATTTTCATAGAAGACTGGCATGCGCTTAAAAGCAGTAAAGGATTATACTTAAATATTTTTGTTCATTGGAATACGGATTAGATATTCTATTTATAACAGAAATCATCAAACTGGGCTCTTCGATCACTCAAATGGCTATAAATGACATAATTACTTTTTCAATAACAAACCAATGGATGAAAGATAATAAATTCATCGAATCGGGACCATCAGGGCACCCGATTTGAGCGAATTGGATAGGGAGACTCCCCGTTGCAAACAGTTTGTGGATGAAGGGTGGGCTCCCAACTCATTGGGATATCCTCATGTTCGAAAGCTCGCATTTTTGACTAATTGTGCAATCTTGTTGTTGGAAGTGGACTATTTTTAATCCTATCGGTACTAATAGGTGATGCTGCCTACCCGTTTTGACCTGTCATACAATAAGATTAAGTCAAACAGAGAGGAGAACCCGCTACTGTCGTACTATGAGTGGTAGTAAGGTCTGTATCCACATTAATCCGGACACCTTCAAATCATTGTAACTTTTGAAATATTGCACGTAGGAATGAAAAATTTCACTGTGGTATAGCTGAGAGTCTATGATGAAAAATACTATGATTGATGTTTACATTTCATGTTTAGTATTCAAGATGGCGACGAAAGAAAAGCAAGTGCGCGAGCGAATTTTGTACGGGCGTACGGCAAATCCTGACTTGTCAATACGGGACCTTGCAAAAACATTGGATTTGCCTAAATCCACTGTTCACGATGTGCTCAAATCATTTTCGGAACGTTTGACGGTGGAGAGGAAACCGAGAAGTGACAAAAACATTAGACGCGCTGATCCTGTCATGGACCGAAAGGTGAAAAGGATATTAACGAAAAACCCAAATCTCTCCATTCGAACGGTGGCTCGTAAAATAGGGATGTCGCCTGGTTTTGTCCAAAAATCAAAACAACGTTTGGGACTTAAGTCGTATAAAGTAAAAACAGTTCCAAATCGCAACGACAAACAGAACTTGGCAGCCAAATCACGGGCTCGACGTTTGTACTGCGAATATTTGACAAAGTTTTCATGCGTTGTTATGGACGATAAAACTTATGTCCTGGAGGATTTCAAGCAGCTTCCAGGGCTGGATTTTTATTCTGCTATGACCAGAAATGCTACAGCTGAGCATTTCAGAACGAAGAAGGCATCGAAATTTCCCAAAAAAATACCTAGTGTGGCAAGCAATTTGCACGTGTGGCAAAAAGAGTAAATCTTTCGTCACTACGGGCACAATCAACAAGGAGATCTATCAGAAAGAGTGTCTGCAGAAGCGATTGCTACCCTTCATCAAAAGTCACAAAGAAAAACTTTTGTTCTGGCCCGATTTGGCATCATGCCACTATGTTAAAACTGTGATGGAGTGGTACTAAGCAAATCAAATGAACATTGTACCAAAAACCTCAAACCCGCCAAATTGCCCAGAGCTACGACCAATCGAGAGATATTGGGCTCTGATGAAGCGGAAGCTTTCTGGAAAGAAGTAAGGAATCAAAGACATCAAACACTTCCAGCAAATTTGGACAAAGATGGCTTCTACGATTTCTGAAGAGTCTGCACAAACCCTAAGCGACGGAGTTAAGCGCAAAGTTGGAAAATTTCATGCAAATACCGAATAACTATGTTTTGTCTTCACGAATTGTTAAAACACATCCCATGAATCTGAAATAAACAACTACGGCGGAAATATAATGCGAAATTTATGTTTTATTCATGTTTTGAGGTGTCCGGATTTTTGCAAATACAGACCTTACATATAACATCATATATCATATCACGAGACATTTTGTACCGGAAATTTGTATTGATAACGGATTTTTAAGCAAAATGTATGAATTATTTATACGAAAAAAATATAGCTGTAACAATCGAAAGTTTAAGGGCTAGAAAAAGATTATTTTCTTCTCCAGTTCTTTCTTTGCATTTCAAGCTTATTGCTTATCACCGTCTATTTCTTGCTCTCAACTTAGTGTACTAAAAGCATTTCCACACTTCTTAACTTAGAGCTTTGGAAACGACTGTGTGGGAAGTACAATCACATCCGCCGAGGGAACCGAGAAGATTTTTTTTTGCAAACAAATCCTAGTCCCTACTGGGAATCGAACCAATGTTGTTCCTTCGTAGCTGCCAGCGACTGAGTTCAGGAAAAGCCTTTTAAATTTAGATCCCGTACTACCTTTGGTATTTTCGATGCTAAATTTTTCAACGAATCTTCTCTATTATACAATGGTTTTGTACAATGTAATTGGCCTCAAATATATACGAACATTTCGTGTATTGTGTTTCGTTTTTCTTTTCATCACGACTGATTCTCAAAATGCGCTTAAGGCTGAAAATGAAATGGGCTACAGGAACACCTCGATATAAAGCAACCTTATTTTTTGACTACTAACTTACATTTTTTTTCGAATGAGAGTTCATTTATACAAATCATTGCAACCAATAGATTGGAAATTGTCTCATCTATCCAATGGTCTTACTACTTTTCTTGAAAGAGGTGTAGTTTGCAAGAAAACGATGAAAATAGTCTGGAAATAAAGTTGCTTTACATCGAGGTATACCTGTAGTAAGAAAATTGAAATAGGTTGTAGCTTGCATTTTGAGTTGAAATCGGATAAGCATGTACGAATTATGTAGTACAATAGTATTATGTTTACAACCTCCAAAAACCAAAAACGTACTCCTAGTGATGCTTGGTTTGTGAAGCTAGAAAAAGATTAACAAGGATTCCTCTGAAAAGGATGGATTGTCCAAATATCTTATCAAATTCGGTGTTGGAATCCATCTCCCTTTCATTTTTTCGTTATCGACGGTGTCGAATAGGGGCATGATATTTATTAATAACATATTTATGATATCATCTTTTAGGCGAGAGTGTAATAGTACGGCTCAGCACCCTCCTGGGCAATAGATAACCTTATTTCCCATTCTACCTTCATGCGTCCCTTCTGCTCTTTTGATTGGGGGAAAAAAAGGACACAATTTGCACTCCGAATCGAACTGAGGCGAAAATAGCTTTCCTGTTATCGGAAAAAGGTTTCGATAATTACGTTTTCTGTGAAATCATCCCACTTGATAGGAGATATTTACAGCTGATGCAATTTGGTAGATTTCTCCCCTCTACTCCCCAAGGAAACATTGCTCATCGAACCGAACGTAAAGGCAAACATTGAGATACGTACCACAATGTTGGCTCTCGGGCGGCTAATCCTGGTGGTTTTTCGTTTTAGTTCGCTCGGAAGACGAACCAGCAGAAGAATATTTGCATTGAAATTAAAATCCTCCACCGGACTCAGTCGACTACGGCCCAGATTCGAAGGCAAATGGGGAAACCAAATGGACAAACCGTTCATCAACGCTAGCATCATCATCATCATCATCATCAGCACCACCAGGATCTCGCTCGAGTCCTTTTGCAATGACGACGGGTGCGAGGCGATGATGAAGAGCGTCCTGTGAAATGAAACATCCCACATTGATTAGAAAATTCCTTATGGTCTTTGACTGGTGAGATTGAGAAAATTTTCACGAGATTGGTTTGCTGTTTGCTGGAGGGGGGAAATCGTTTTCAGAGACTTACTGTGTGACCTGAATTTACGGCTAATTTGACTTTTGACTGAGCGAGATTTGAATATATTGACGTGGTCATGTAGGGAAATTTGGGGAGATTTAGACATCTGGGGTTGAAGGTACAATATCTTGGTAAGTAACAGCTTTCCAGCATTCTATTATTTAGTTCCTCGCCATTTTGAACTGTTGTTAAACCATGGCTTACGTAATAAAATTGTTCTTACATTGGGCAAGTGAAGAGGAACGCAAGAGTAGATAAATGGATCGCTTTAGTATTTAGTTAAGCTTAATTTTTCGTTCGTACATTAAAGGTATTGTTCGTGTTTCAATTCCAATCTTACAGTGACGGGCAGTGTAATTCGGATTAACTGGATCTGCAAACTATATCTTGTACAACGTTAGGTCGACGTAACATAAAGAAATGGAGTGCATTTAAATTTTTGTTTACGTTTTGGGGTAAGATGAACAGACGGATTTAATACTATTTATTTGCTTTGATTCACTCAAGATGCTTTCTAGTACATAAATGTTCATATTTTGCAATAGCACTGAACGTAATTTATATTTTGCAAAGTTTGAACTTTTCGGCATAAGATTTCATAAGAGCCTTATATCCTTTAACCGATTAAATACGAATGGGTCATATATGACCCAAGATTAAAATTTGCTGTCAAAGTTCGGCTTTTAGAGCTACAGAGGAACTTTTTTCTCAATACTGGTTCAAAAATAACTCCTTAAACCTGGTATGGTTAAGGACATAATGATGATTGAGATCAACCAAACTGTCCTTGAGTTCACAGCTTTATGTTTTACATGATCGACAAGAAGGTTCAAGGACTGCATCCTTAATTATGAGTACACCGTTGAGGTTCTGTATGAAAAAGACTCTGACTTATTTTGACAGCTGTTTAGTGTCAATGTGTTGCTTGCCTTGTAAACAAACGAAAACGCTCATTAAAAGTTCAAGTATTACTTCAAGCGGGGTCTTACGGAATAAAAGCGAAAATCGATTGTGACCAAGTACTGAACTGAAAAGGGATTGTCTCTAAGAAAATTAGCAAAGGAAGAAGGTGTAAGTGTCTGTGCGGTCCTCTGAAATACGAATCAACCGGTTTGTTATGCATAACGCATTGATAGACTTACCCGGCCGTGGTAGAAAAACAGGTGCGTCAAACCCAAATTTAAACAAACAAATTTGCAATATTTTTTTTTAATGAAAAAAGGAGGTATCCATCAGAGATTGCGCAAAAAAGTGTGGAACGACGATTGGAATGGACCAAAGCGCAAAGGACCGAAATTCGCTGAAGACGTACCAGAAACAAAAATGTCCGAAACGCAGCCAAATTCAGGCGGATTCCGTGAAAACTCGGGCTCGGAAGCTGTACGACGACGTTGTGAGCAAAAATGACATGTGCATTATCATGGATGACTAGACGTAGGTCAAATTGGACTACAAGGCACTTCCAGGGGCACAGTTTTACACCGTGAAGCGTGGAACGGATGTCCCAAATTCGGAGAAATAGATTTTTTGTGAAAAATTTGGAAAAAAAAGGTAAAACGAATTTGGAAAAAAAAGGTAAAAGAGACGAATTCTGCCACTAATCCGAAAACACAAAGGTTCGACACTGTTTTGGCCTGATTTGGCATTCTGCCACTATGCGCGTGCCATCTTGGACTGGTATGAAGAGAACAATGTCCAATTTGTGGAAAAGGCGATGAATCCTCCAAATTGTCCGCAAATAAGGCCCATCGAGAAATTTAGGGCTTTGACAAAACGAAAACTGCGGAAGAAGGCTAGAGGAGCAGATGAAATCATCAAATTAATAAAAGACTGGGTAAACGTAAGCAAAACCATCGACGGAACGGTGGTGCAAAACCTTTATGTTGCTATTTTAATTTGTTTTCAGAACAACTAAAAAACGTTAAAAAAAAACACGGAAAAACAAAAAGGGGCTATTCATAAACCACGTAGAAATTTTTTGGTGGAGAGGGGGGGGGGGTAGACCAAAGTCTACACTCCATAAAAAATGTGTGAATAAAGAAGTCTACATGATTTATACTTACCATACTTACCAATCAGATTACCCAACAAACATCGGTGTTGAATTAGAGCTTGTTCAAACAAATTCGGAGAAGCTATTCAGCTATTCTAGAAGAAACAGCTGAATAGCTTCTCCAAATTTGCTTGACCAAGCTCTAATTCAACACCGATGTTTGTTGGGTAAGGTCGGTGTGGCCTCTGCTGTACACAGAAGTTGTTTCCATTATAATCGGTCCATGGCTGTACCTCGCCAGCCTCGCTGTCTGCGGAGGGTCCGCAGGTCGCCTTCTACTTGATCGATCCACCTTGCTCGTTGCGCGCCTCTTCTTCTTGTACCTATCGGTTCGTTTTCGAGAACCATTCCAGCTGTCGTCCGAAATTCTTACGACATGCCCAGCCCATCGTAGTCGACCGATTTTTGCGATGTGTACGATGGGAGGTTCTCCCAGCAACTGGTGCAATTCGTGGTTCATTCGCCTCCTCCACGTTCCGTCTTCCATCTGCACTCCACCGTAGATCGTACGCAGCACCTTCCGTTCAAAGACTCCAAGGGCGTGTTGGTCCTCCGCTAGCAATGTCCATGTTTCCTGGCCGTAGAGAACTACCGGTCTAATTAATGTCTTGTAGATGGTCAACTTTGTGGTTCGGCGAACTATGTTCGATCTTAGCGTCCGACGGAGTCCAAAGTAGGCACGATTGCCAGCCATAATGCGCCTTTGCATTTCTCTGCTGGTGTCGTTATCAGCGGTCTACGTAAAGCAAGAGCTTTACATCGTGCTCTTGATCAAGCAAATCATAAGCTCCCCTACAGTACACTTCACAGGCCACCAAAAACTTATAAACCTGGACCCAATACTGTTCTTCTTCCTGAAGAAGCAGCCAAAATCGAGGAATGGTTTCTTTACATGTCCAGAGCTGGAATCTTATCTTACGCGCACAGTTGCTGAGTATGCACAAAAAGATCCGGAAAACGCGAGAATTGCCAGACTCATTCCCGAGTATGTTGTAACAGGAAATTTTCAAAAAAAAATGTTTACGTTTTTCTAATTTAGGCATAAATTGGTCACAGTACTATCCGAATCGACATCCTGCTATCAATAACTTTTCATAACGAGACTTCCGAAGGCTGGTGCAAAAGTGACCAAGGATCAAATTATTGGATGGTTTCTGGAAGTGGAAGAAAACCTCAATGATGTTGATGTTGACCTCTCGATCATTAATGATCCACAACTTGTTTTTAATTTTGATAAATCGGGCTTCCAGCTTGTACCAGCAAAGTTTAAAACTCTGTGTGACGCTCACGCCAGCAATGTTTACTTCGTGAACAACACCTGTGACAAAGAGAATTTCACAGTACTTTTTGGAAGCAGTGACGATGATCATCTATCCTGGCAAACGAGTAGCACGTAAAATCGCTGAGAATAGGCAATCCAGTTGGTTGGTCTGTAGGAGCTTCGGATGAGGGATGGCGAACTTGCAAAAAAAAAAATTCGAATACATAGCCAATGATTTCTACAGGTGGCTTTCAATTAAAAATGTTGAGTTTCCGATTATTGCCTTCGTCGATGGACACAAAAGCCATGAAAGCATCGAAATGACAGAGTTTTGCGTGGAAAAAAAATATATTAGGGGTGCTCCGATCAAAATTTGGTCATACAGTAATGTGTGTGAGTCGATCAAAGTTTTTATTAATAAGTCAAATTCTTTTTCTTTTTCAAGTTCAGTTAATACAGAATACAGGAGAAATATTCTGCTAAGCTACCTTTTTACCGAATGAGAATTGCCGGGTCTTTCGTTTAACACCTGCCATAAGATTTTGTACAGTCTCCTTGTCCACTTTATTCGCCGCAGAACGCCAGTTTGCCTTGAACTGTTTCTTGCTCACAACAGTTTTTTGAGTCTTCTTCAGGTTCCGCTTGACGATGGCCCAATATTGTTCGATTGGCCGGAGCTCTGGCGTGTTGGGAGGGTTCTTGTCCTTGGAACGTTGTTGGCAGCATACCACTCCATGGCTTTTTTCCGTAATGGCAAGATGCCAAATCCGGCCAAAATAGAACGGAGCTATTGTGTCGATTCAGGAAAGGCAGTAGACGTTTTTGTAGGAACTCGCTCAGATAAATTTCCTGGTTGACGGTTCTGGTCGTAATGTAAACGTTGCTCTTAAAGCCACAGGTACAGATGGCCTGCCACACCTGATATTTCTTCGCAAACTTAGATAGTTTAATGTGCTTGAAAATATCTGCCACCTTTCCCCGTCCTTTTTCCGTATAAAATTCCTGACCAGGAAGCTGTTTAAAGTCTGCCTTGACGTAAGTTTCATCGCCCTGTACCACGCAATCAAACTTCGTCATCATCGTCGTGTACAACTTTCGCAATCGTGCTTAGGCCGAAGTGTTTTGTTTATCGTCGCGATTTGGAGTCACCACTTTCTTGTAAGTCGACAGTCCAGCTCGTTTTTTAGCTCTATCCACGGTTGAAGGCGCCACTCCCAGCTTCTTTGCGACATCTCGGACGGAGAGGTTGGGGTTCCGCTCGAAATAGCGGGCAACTCTTTTTGTCGTCGCTGTGGCCTCCGGCTTTCGATTTCCCCCCGATCCAGCTTTCCTAGCTGTCGACAAACGTCTCCGAACACTTTTAATACGTTGGTAGCAGTTGATTTAGCCACATTCAACAATTTCGCCAACTTGGCGTGAGAGTAGTTTGGATTTTCACCATGCACGTGTAAAATTTGGATGCGTTGCTGCTCTTCCTTAGACGAAATTTTGATATCTGAAGTGCTAATCTAAAAATCTAAATAGTTGCATGATGCTACACGCACACATCTTCAAAATGAGGGGTGAGCAAAATTTTTTAATACACGATGAAATGAGATGCGTCAAGTTTAAGTCGACCAAATTTTGATCGAAACACCCTTTAGTTTCTCTTTTCCCAAACTCGACCAGGTTCGTTCAGCCACTGGACAAAGTTTCTTTCGGGCTGTTGAAAAAAATATGGTTTTAAGTATTGAAGGAGTTCGTTTCACATAATAGCGACGCAATGGTAAACAAGGATAACTTTGGGAGACTGATGACAACAGCTGTCGAGAGTTTTTAGAGCTCAAAAGAATGCCTCAAAAAAGGTTTTAAAACCTGTGGCATTTGCCCATGGAATGTGAACGAGATTGATTTTAGTACCTGCCCGTCGAATGTATCAGAAGAAGAAACCAGAATATCCGATGAAGATCCAATCACTGCCAACGCTAATTCTAACCCCATGGTTAAAGAGAAACGGTAGCCTTTAATCAACAACAGCATAAGTTCATTGAAATGGGATTAGATGAAGAGATTCTATCTAGGTTCTCTGACAACTATCTCAAAGATTTTTGGTATGGTTCTCTGGAGCAACTGGCGCTATTCAATTTTTGAAAAATTGTTAAGGACAAGTCCGAAGACCTGATATTTAAGGAGCCCCTCAACCAGTACGGTAGTGTTTCTATGGACTTCACTATTGACGAGAGTGGAATTTGTATTCCAGCTGAAATGATTAATGAAGAGTCAGCGCTTGGTAAGCTTTTTTTAAATTCAATTTTTGTTGAACTAATAAGAATGTTTTTCATAGGTAATGCATCAAATATTGAAGATTCTCTCCGAAATGCTGAACCGGCAAATGAGGGAGAGCAGGTAGGATCAAATCTTCAACCCAAAGATTTCCTATTTGGTCTATTTTTGTCCCAGAGAAGACCAAAAAAAAGGGAACCCCCCGCCACCAATCCAAAACATTTCCCCCCCCACCACACCACCCACACCGGACAAAAAGGAAAACCAAAAAAAAAAAAAGAAAAAAAAACACAGAAAAACCCAAACAAAACAAAAACCCTTAAAAAAAGTTCAAAAAAAAAAAAAAAAAAAAAGAAAATAAAAAAAAAAAGAAACAAAGAAAAAAAAAAAAAAAAAAAAAACAAAACCAAAAGCAAGAAAAAAGCAAAAAAAAGAAAAAAAAAAAAAAAATCAAAAAAAAAAACCAAAAAAAAAAAAAAAAAATGACCAAGATTAATCCGACAAATTATTAATAACAACTTCCAATCTTTTTTTTCAAAACCATTTCCATATAAAATTTCAATGAATTGGAAAGAAATAATTGTTTTTCACATAAAGAGTAAGGTCTGTATCCGCAATAATCCAGACACCTCAAAACATAAATAAAACATACATTTCGCATTATATTTCCGTTGTAGTTGTTTATTTCAGATTCATGGGATGTGTTTTAACAATTCGTGAAGACAAAACATAATTATTCGGTATTTGCATAAAACTTTCGAACTTTGCGCTTAACTCCGCCCATTAGGGTTTGTACAGACTCTTCAGAAATCGTAGAAGCCGTCTTTGTCCGAATTTGATGGAAGTGTTTGATGTCTTTGATTCCTTGCTTCTTTCCAGAAAGCTTCCGCTTCATCAGAGCCCAATATCTCTCGATTGGTCGTAGCTCTGGGCAATTTGGCGGGTTTGAGGTTTTTGGTATAATGTTCACTTGATTTGCTTGGTACCACTCCATCACAGTTTTAGCATAGTGGCATTATGCCAAATCGGGCCAGAACAAAGGTTTTTCTTTGTGACTTTTGATGAAGTGTAGCAATCGCTTCTGCAGACACTCTTTCTGATAGATCTCCTTGTTGATTGTGCCTGTAGTGACGAAAGATTTACTCTTTTTGCCACACGTGCAAATTGCTTGCCACACAAGGTATGTTTTGGGAAATTTCGATGCCTTCTTCGTTCTGAAATGCTCAGTTGTAGCATTTCTGGCCATAGCAGAATAAAAAGCCAGCCCTGGAAGCTGCTTGAAATCCTCTAGGACATAAGTTTCATCGTCCATAACAACGCATGAAAACTTCGTCAAATATTCGCAGTACAAACGTCGAGCCCGTGATTTTGCTGCTAAGTTCTGTTTGTCGTTGCGATTTAGAACTGTTTTTACTTTATACGACTTAAGTCCCAAACGTTGTTTTGATTTTTGGACAAAACCAGGCGACATCCCTGTTTTACGAGCCACCGTTCGAATGGAGAGATTTGGGTTTTTCGTTAATATCCTTTTCACCTTTCGGTCCATGACAGGATCAGCGCGTCCAATGTTTTTGTCACTTTTCGGTTTCCTCTCCACCGTCAAACGTTCCGAAAATAATTTGAGCACATCGTGAACAGTGGATTTAGGCAAATCCAATGTTTTTGCAAGGTCCCGTATTGACAAGTCAGGATTTGCCGTACGCCCGTACAAAATTCGCTCGCGCACTTGTTTTTCTTTCGTCACCATCTTGAATACTAAACATGAAATGTAAACATCAATCATAGTCTTTTTCATCATAGACTCTCAGTTATACCACAGTGAAATTTTGAATCTGTGTATTTTTATCGAAACAACTCCTTTTTGTTTGATTGACCCATAATACTTGGAACATTGGCCCAAAACTCTGAGTTAGTCCAAAAGTGGCCTATAATATTGGGAATGAACAAACCTGTCATAAAATTATTTTTAAAAATTACATGTTTTCCTGCAGAATAATACACACAGAAAATCAAATAATTTCATATTTTTCCTCGATTCAACCAAAAAACATGGTTCAATCATTTTATTTGGAGTTTTTATCAATAATTTAGCAGCACCAACATGCTTAGCTGGCCTATAATACTGGGATGAATGGGGTATAATCTAATAACAAAGATGAACGAGAATCCACCACATCGTTCACCAAAACAAACCCTGCTGACAACTCAAACGTTTTCATCAACATCCCAATGATTACTCGTGAAGATGCAGAGGATTCTTCGGCTTCCAACAAAACGAGTATCACAGCAACACATCCCTACCCTTTTCCTAGTTGACCTGCATTAGGGCAACTTTAGCACCGGTGTTGCCTTAGTTTAGGATCACCAGTTTCTACACATTGAGGATGTATGTTACTCCCAAACATCATCTGTTGGTTCTCTGTGTAATAACAGCTGATTTGGTAATAATGGAGAAGCAACCTCGGGCGGTCAATCATGCTTATTAAATTTACACGTTATAGGAGTTTACCGTTTTGAATCTATAGAAAAAATCATCAAACTACTCAAATGTTCAATTTCTTAGCTGGCTGCGAACTTAGCTAGACAAACTGCGATTAGATCATCCCCATTATATTAAGTCACGATGCAAAGCTGATGTAAAATAACAATTCGTGACCGAACGGATGGTCACCTCTGTTGAAACGCAACCATCTCCTAGGTTCCGTGACCTCAATGGATCAGTTCAATTTACTTACAGTTGCTATAACGGATCATCCGCTCGTGATGATTCAATTCTAGCTGGAAGGTGTGATTTGTCCGAGCCAAAAACGGTAGTTACCTGAAACGAAAGGATAAAAATGAACAAAATTAGAACATTCTGGTCGTTTCCAAGAGGGTCTTCGGTTGCTAATTAGCACTCCAATCCAAACAACGCAATTCTTTCCAACGCCGAAAGTAGCACCTAGGTGCGAAGTCTCTTCGTGCCGAACATTGTCACAAAATTCGAATGGAAATCGAGCGGAGGAAATTTTCCCGTAAACAACTCACTATCCGGACTCGCTCAAGGTTTTTCGACTCTAGAATGAATGCGCTTCCATTAGCTAACAACCGGCGTCCAGTCAAATCATAACAAATTGCATTCTCCATCACCGTGAAGGAAGTCCATTTATTTAATTTTGCTACTTTTTACGATCTCAGCCCGGGTGTTCGTCTAAACAGTGGAAACCACTGTTTGTTTACATCGACGTCAGCGAGCCGGAATGGTACTGCGATTTGCGCTTCAATTCGCGGGCAGTTAATTAAACAGTTCAGGCAATTATTCTGCGACGGAGATGAACTTTCGTTTTGTATATATTTATGCGATATATGGTGTATTTATCTTAAAATCTCCTTCTTGCAGCTTCAAGATAGTCGCTGACAACGAAGGTATGATTTATGGTTTGTTGGCTAATGTCTGGCTGGATTAGATCATCAAACGAATTTGCCGAACTGACCTACTTATTCCGAAACCATACTCGAAATATCCGCTCCGAAAAGTTGAATCAAGATCCTGATACGAGTAAAATTATGCCTATAAATGTCAACGATGATATCCGAAGTTATAATGAGAAAAAAAGCTGAATCATTGTTTCTCCATCATTTCAATCGCCTCTTGTCAAAACCATTTGCTAATGAACTTCCAACGTAACTTTACCCTGAAATCACGACCCGTTCCAAGAAATCTCCCCGCATAGTTCGAGATCTATATGACGAGTAGCAGCAAGCTACCCACTAATGGAATGTAAGAGTGATTAAAGCTCACCCTGCCCCACCCAAACACCTTCCCTGAGACCCGACAGCCCCAGCAGCTTTAAGTTCGAGAAACCGAAAGTATGCGAAAACTTTCATCCCCATCCCAGGACCTTCCCACCCCGGTATCCACATGACTGACAGAGGCGGCATTCTTCCCCAAGGACGACGGCATCAGCTTCCAGAAATATCATTACCCTTCCGCGCGTACCGTGCTAGAGGTAATAAATTAAACCAGTACAGGTGAATTTATGGAGGCAGGGATGATAAAAGGGGAAATTTTTCCGACGTCTCACGTGAAAGTTTTCCCATTCTGTTTGGGAAACTTCCTTCTTAAAGCGACTTACCGATGCGCGCGAGATAGCAACGTGAGAATTTATGTCGGAACTGGGAAGGTCTTGCTCGCGCACACGTGTTTCTGGAAGCAAATGACTCGGCTCTGCTGTGTGTGTGTGACAAAAGGCGCGAGAACTAACAAGTCATCATAAATCAAGCACGGAAACGGCAACCATGGGGCGCAGGGGATTTTTTTTAAGGATCCCACAAGAAAGACGGTGTTTCTTACACGGCTGGTATGCTAATAGCTGTTACGAACAGAAGTTTATAATTAGACTGAGCCCATCTGTCGCAGCATTAACTGATACGGTATATTATTAGTTTGGAAGATGTAGGTAATTTCCCGAATGGGTTTTAAGGCAGATGTAGCAACGGTTATTACATTTTCAGTGTGACGGTATTTCAGACGTTTGGAAGAAGCTATTGAATTTATTTTAAATTTATTCATTTGAGATAGTTGAACTTATCACGGGGTTTAGTTCCGAACCTTCTCGAACATCTCTGAACATTTCTAGAACTCTACAAACATATCCAGAGTTAAGGGCATAGTTATTAAAAATTATGTATAAGAAGATCTGAAATGATGCTCTGAAGTACCAATGATATTGCAGGAACACAACAATATGTTCATTCTGATTTATTGTGCATCTAAGGCTTGTTCGCAGCAAAATCTAGACAGATTAAATTTAGAATAAAGCAAATTTGCTGTTAGTTCAATCCAAGATGATTTTTTAATTCATTTAATTGTGCATTATTAGTCATCTTAAAACTAATTACAGTTACTCAAGGCTTGCTTCTTTTAGAATTGGAACAAACTTTTGCCCATATTGTGGCGCTCCTGGTGGACGGATTTGGAAGTTCTTGGCGCCCACGTGTCGGGAATTTTGTCAGCTTCACGTATGTATTTTTGACATTCCGCAAATCGACTGTACTTTGTAAACGATCAACATGGAAGCCGAAAGAAGGGAAAAAATTGGGCACAGTTATTTGGAAAATCCATTGTGGTCTGCATCTAGGCTATCTAAACAGCTGAAATTGCCCAGAAATACCGTATGGCGCGTTATCAAACGGTATAAGGAAACATTGACGACGATTCGGAAGCCTCAAGCCAATCGTCGGAGTGGAACTGTCGACCGGAAACTGCGTGATAAGATTTTGAAGACGATTAAGAGGAATCCCAATCTGTCGGACCGTGATTTGACCAGAAAATTCGGTGCTGCCCATAGTACCGTGAGGAGAACTCGACTCCGGGAAGGAATCAAGTCGTATCGAGCTAGCAAACAGCCAAATCGGACCATAAAACAGAATAGTGTGGCCAAAATCCCTGCTCGGAAGCTATACGACCAGGTGCTGACCAAGTTCGACGGGTGTCTTCTGATGGACGATGAAACCTATGTCAAGGCTGACTTCGGGCAAATCCCAGGTCAAAAATTTTACTTGGCAACGGCTCGGGGGGATGTTCCAGCCAAATTTAAATTTGTTTTTGCCGATAAATTTGCACGAAAATTCATGATTTGGCAGGGCATTTGCAGCTGTGGCAAAAAAACGAAAGTTTTCGTTACAAATAAGACAATGACGTCAGAACTATACCAAAAAGAATGTCTCCAAAAACGAATTTTGCCGTTCATTCGATCCCACGACCATCCCGTAATGTTTTGGCCAGATTTGGCAAGCTGCCATTACAGCAAAGTCGTTCAAGAATGGTATGCAGAGAAAGGGGTCCAGGTTGTTCCGAAAAACCTTAACCCACCGAAACTGCCCCCAGTTCCGCCCTATTGAGAAATACTGGGCAATCATGAAGAGGAGACTCAAGGCAAAGGGAAAGGTTGTCAAAGACATCAATCAGATGAAGACCTGGTGGAAAAAGATAGCTAAAACGATGGACGAAGAAGGTGTGCGCCGCCTAATGAGCCGTGTTACAGGAAAAATTCGAGAATTCCTTCGAAACCGTGACGAATAATTTTATCCGTATTTTTTCTTAAAAGTATGAAGAAAACGCTACATTTGTATAAAAAAAGATCTTGAATTCAATAATAAATAACTGAAATACAGGCAATTGTTTTTGTTCCAATTCTATCTGAAGCAAGCTTTAATTAGGTTGCATGAAGAAACTACGAACTTTTGAGTTTACTCCAGTCATTAAGGTCTGAGCAGTCTTCTCTGCAACCGATTTAGCTGCTTTTGTCCAAGATTTTCGAAATTTTTCTATAGTTGTAGCTTGTTGTTTATATTGACAGAGTTCTCTCTTCACGAGAGCCCAATACCGCTCGATAGGTCGCAACTCCGGGCAGTTAGGTGGATTCGCTTCTTTCGGTACAACATGGACTCCATTCGCTTTATACCATTCCAAAACATCCTTGGCGTAGTGACAAGATGCCAAATCAGGCCAAAATAGCGAAGGAGCGTCATGGCTGCGTAGGAATGGTAACGATCGCTTATTTAGGCATTCTTCACGGTATATTTCCTTATTTATCGTTCCAGTAGTGATGAAGCTTTAGCTTGCTCGACCACAACTGCATATTGTTTGCCAAACCAAAATTTTTTTGCTAAATTTGGCCCTTTTCTTTGTCCTGAAATGCTCCTCTACGCCGTTCCGTTTCATGGCAGTATAATAAGACATTCCGGGAAGTTGCTTAAAGTCTTCTAGCACATAACTTTCATCGTCCATTATCACGCAGGAAAACTTCGTCAAATATTCGAGAAACAACTTGGGAGCCCGCGTTTTAGCCGTCACATTCTGTTTATCATTACGGTTTTGGCATTATGTTGCTCGAAACTAACGACTTTTTGTGAGAAAAAGTTCTACGTTTCGAGATCCGCAATACGGCCCCTGGTCTCTTCTGCAATATTTGCTTCACCTTCGCGTCCTGGTGGTTCCTGAGATCCGTTTTTGTTCCGCTCCCAGTCTTCCTGGCTGTTGTAAAACGTGTATCGAAAGATTTAAGAACGTTATGGACAGTGTTTGCAGGAAAACCAAGCTTTTTTGCAAGTGTTCTTACTGACAGATCTGGATTTTCATTACGACTGCACACATTTGCTTGTCGCACTTGCTCTTCTTTCGACGCCAGCTTCGATCTTAAAGCTTGTAGTATCACCAAAAATAGATTTTACACAATTAACAGACATACGTTCATCAGTCTGCGAGATATTTCACGCGTTAATGAAGTATTTTCAGAGATAAACGTATTTAGGGGTGTCCAGATTTTGACGCGAGCAAGCCTTATGTGGATCTACCAACATGGGTCGAGACATTGTGCATCTTCGTGTCGATCCTACAGAACCTAACTATCTGAACTCAAGGATAGATAGAGTAGCATAGATGGTGTTGGACTACTGTAAGATGTCCATAAAGATATGGGGTTCCATGAACTGATTAGTTCCAACAAGACAGCGTAAAATTTCCTGTTGATCGTGAATGACATCAAGATCGAGACTAAAGATAGTTTGTACTGTAAATTGTCTTTACTGGTGATATAATGTGCCATGATGTTGTAAAAATCGTGTTAGATACAAATAATGGTGCTATGATGTTTCACGAAGTTTTACCAACTTATACAGTGCGCGAAATAGACACCGTGCTATTTAGGGGCTGTTCATAAACCACGTAGACAATTCAGTGGGGGGAAGGGGGTTCAAAAAAGTCTACGTTTGTCTACGATGGGGGAGGGGGGGTATCTTCAAAACGGATACACTTCGACGTTATACACGAAGGATTAAAACAATTGTTAAGACCTTGCGAATTATCCTGGTGGCACCTCGCGCATTTTCGGAACACAGAATATTTTTTCTCATAAGTTTACAATTACATGCATTGTAACAATACAATAGAATATATAGTCCACAACGATAAGATGACAATAGGAGTTATTGTTACCACAATAGAATCTAATGTAAACTGAGACATGTATCTTAACTATAGAAAAACCATTTTTTTTTTTGAACAAATTTGAGTCAATTACTATTAATTGTATTGTTTCACAATTGTTGAAAATCCTAGCATTTGGAGTGAACTGTAAATTTATTGTAATGACAATATGCCTTATTCATTTATTTGATTCATGCACAATAAGATTTATGGTCGGAAATAGATTTTAATGTTATTTTATATTATTTTATTTTAATTTTATGGTTATTTTTATACGGGAATCCATTATTGAGTCAAGTATGCTCGAGCTGTCACATAAAAAAAGCGTTTCCGAAAATGAAAACGGGCCGTGAACTATTTCAAGTTTTCAGGATTTTTCCCTTTAAACGTTATTTAGTTCATGATTACGTGATTCAGTTCACGGTGTATTTTTTCTTGTTCTCGAATTCATGACTTGAGTTCACGAATCTGGGCACGGATTTTTTTTCCATGCATAGCTTGAATGAAGTATGACAACGTACTTGTTTAGCAAATGTAAGTTTTAAGGCAATTGTAAATCAATTTGAGTCATGACATCTGTGCTGGTTTGTAAGCTTTCAATAGTTGGTTTGTGCTTACAATTCAAAACGTGCTACGAAAAAATATAGTTGACAAATACATACAGTGGCAGAAGTACCTAATATTGAGTTCAATTCGCCCAGCTCGACACTCTTGAAGCGATTTTCGTTCCTCGTGTCGTTCACTTGCATGTAAACAGAATTACCGACAATCGGGTTATGTTCGATAATGCGGGTATCTTTGATGGGAACTATACAAATAATTTCTTATGTCACAGCTCTTCTACATGCAATTCTTTTATTTAGTAGCCTAAGTACACGATGGAATAAACAATTTTTTTCATAGCTATCCGTACATATCAAAATAACCCACATTATTCAAGATATTCCATGTTCAGACAACTCAGTGAGTTGTGCACTAATTGTTTATTTCTAACCTTTCGATACACGTGCACAATTTGCAGAAAGAGCAACCAAGCGAGGTTTTCTCACGTGTGCTGTGTTTTTTACACCAGCGTGTTGCCCGAAAGGTTAAGGTACTCAGAAAAGAGTCCTTATTCGGCCACCATATTTAAGGATAGACTCTATCATTTTCCAAACTTCACGACTTAAAAACTACTGCGATTCCGTGATGGAGATTGTTTACTAATGTGCGCTGCACTGCACACAGTTTTTAAGCCCTGTACTTTGAAAAAATTGAAGCAATACATGAAATCAGTATGATATGGCATCTAATTAAGAAATTCATCGAAATGATGATCATATATAATAGATACCTTTCCTTGTAGTATTTTTCTCTCATAGGAAGATGTACATAATTATATGAATATGTCATGCTAATACCGGGGAATGGGAGGGACCATCAGGGCACCCGATTGAAGTAGACTGGATGGGGAGAGTGAGAATGCCAAGTCCCCATTACTAAGAGTTTGTGAATAGAGGGCAGGCTCTTTTTCCCGCCCATTGGGGCATCCTCATGTTAGATAGCTCACTCTTTTGACCAATTGTTCAATCTTGTTGTGGGAAGGAGATTCTTTATATCCCTGTAGATACGTATGAGTGATGTTGCATATCGATCCACCCAACCCCTTTTTGGCCCTTCATACAAGGGCATGATTAGGATAATCAGTGATTATTAAAGCTTGATCAAGTCTAGCAGAGAGGAGAGCCCATTGCTGTCGGCCTTAGTTTCCGTGCTACAATGGGTGGTAGTACATATCATACGTCATACATACACGATCTTTAGTCGCACTCCCTCACTTCGGTATTGTCAAAATGACAACATAGCCCAGGCCTAAACATCACAGAAGATGAAAAGTGATATATTAACACTGTATACTTGAATTTTCCAGTGAAGATGGTTTCTGCCTTCGGCGAAGTTGTACAGTATGTCAACGCGTCGCGTAGTGAGAAAATTCTGAACTATTAATCACCAATGAAAAGGCCTCGATCTACTGAACAACTATCTCGCAGATAGGAACGTTCTATATGTCTATGGTCCCAATATATAGCATGTTCGGGAGATTTACTTACACACTAGCGCCAAGTATTAGGACAATTCTGAAGTTTTGTTCATCCATTAAAAGACCTTGACCTGTAATGAACAACTATGTCGAAGACTGAAACCTTCCATTTGGTCAGGATCTAAAGATAAAGCATTTTTAAGAAATTTCCTTGCACACTAGCGCCGCGTAGTTATAAAATTCTTTACTTATAGTTACCAATGTGAAAAGTTGATCTACTGGACCCCTTTGTCAAAGCCGTCTAGATGCCGTCTACGTGGTCAGGTTTACGAGATATACCAAGTTTGAACCAGTTGTATCAAACTTGATACACTGCGTATTTTATTCACGCGGAAACGTCTCGCAATATCGCATGCTAAAGGAGGAATTTCTGTGAACAAGGAATACGCTGTTTGGTTCATAACGTGTTTTTTGAGGAATACAAGTTGGTTTTACATCGATAGGTGCTTCTACATCAAAATGGTAAGGGAAAATTTAAATGTGTTGTACAAAGTACATTAGTTTTTCAGCTACTCATAATCGCCAATTTGAACCGATTCAAACAAAAAGTAAGAATGCTGTTGGGTTCACTCATAATGTGTGCTAGTAGTTACTCGCTGTTTACTCGAAATATAACACGAAAAGCATCGTATATCAGGGATTCGTCGTACAAACGGATGGACCGCGGAAAGTAATGAAAAACCTTAATAGCGATACGATACCAGTGGCACCTCATAATCAAAAGTTTAAATTACCTAAAAACTGAGAAGAATGTTTAGTAATTTAATCTACCTTTATTGCTTATCTTGACAGATACGCGTATTTCGTCTAAAATGTGCAGACTTCTTCATGTCGTGTACTAATACTCGACTGAAAGAAAACCTTCGCCACCTGCCGTATTAATCCTATTTTCCAAATACAAGCACTTGTACCTACAGCTAATATTTTTTACCTAACCAACCCTGAGTCCAAAACAAATATTATGCTTGATACCTACCTCGCCTTTTCCTTATGCCTAACCTAATTATTCTGTAGCAGCGGGTGCTCCACTGCGTCGGCTTTGTTGTCGTTTAGGTATTAAGTTATAGAGCCATTTGTACCCGTTACCTTGGTCTTTGTTTAGTAGATTTGTGTTCTGTTGTTTGTTGACTTCTAAGCTTCCTGCGATGTCTAATTTTCAGGGTGTACAGGTAGTGCGTAAGATTGTAATGTCATTCGTCGTTATGTCGTGATTTTTCGTGAAGATGTGATCTGCAACTGTCGATTTGAAGTTATGTGAAATTCCTTTGCCAGCCTGTTTGACAACCTTAGCCACCTCCGCTAGATGCTCTTTGAACCTTGTTGCCAAGGTTCTCTTTGTTTGACCTACACAAATTTTGCTGCAGTGTTTACACTTAATTCTGTATACCCCTGCCCTGCCTAATAAAGACTGGACTCGGAAAAAATGAGAAACACAAAAATGATTACCAAAAATTCATTTTAAATCGGATACTTCTCAAATTTTCAGGAATTAAATAACTATATATGTAGCAATGGCATAATTTATTTATTGAATTTCCTCCCCCAAGCTGAACGCTCGTACATTTCTCTTAACACTGCTCATGAGATCTTGGGCGAGGCTTTGTCCATCTTCCTTACACAATTTCTCCCAGTTTTTCTTCAAAGCTTCATCGGTTTTGAATGTTTTTCCGCTTATCTTCAACTTCTTCTTCATTATCGCCCAAAACTTTTCGATCGGACGAAGTTCTGGTGTATTTGGCGGGTTCGCCTCCTTCGGGACCACATTAACCTCCTACGCTTCGTACCAATCCATTAGAGGTTTGGCGTAATGGCACGAAGCGAGATCCGGCCAGAACAGCGTGGGGCCACGATGAGAGCGGAGGAAGGGCAGCAAGCGCTTCTGCAATCATTCCTCTCGATAAATCTGCCCGTTTATGATGCCGGTTGTAACGAACGGCTTGCTGTACCGTCCGCACTCGCTGATCGCCTGCCACAACAGGTACTTCTTCGCGAATTTGTCCATCTTTCTCTTCCGGAACTTTTCCGGAACCTCCATGCGGGACGTACTGACAAAAAACTCCACTCCAGCCACTCACGGTACAGCTTCGGCGCACGCAATTTGGCCACCGTGTTTTGCTTGTCAGTCCGATTTGGCGCCTTTCTGACCTTAAAAACACGTAGTCCATCCTGCTTCATGGTCTGCTGGACGAACCAGTTCGATGAATTGAACTTTTTGGCCACGTCACGGGTGGAAAGGTTCGGGTTATTCTAGTAATGCCTTATCTTCCGCGCCTTCTCTGGGTATTCCTTTTCGGTTTTCGGCCGCTTCCAGCGCGCCGCTCGATGGTCTTCGTCTCCTGGAACATCTTCACAACGCGGGACTCGGTGACACCCAAAACGAAGTGTTGCATTTTTTCCGAGTCCAATCTTTACAACTACTGAATCTTTGGTGGAGCCTAACAACGATGCCAATTGACCGTGCCTGCTAGAGAAAACTAAGTCCAAGCCAAATTCCCTAAGTCGTGGTTTCAGCTTTTGCGTAATGTCTTTATCGAAGGGGACGGATACACGTTTCAGGGGTTTAGGTGAATCGGTAAGGGATGTTTGGGATTTCCTATGAAGAAATTTTTTCCTTTTTTTTTTTGATGATTGCTTGAATAGTCCTCTTTTCGTAACCATTGAGTCCAGCAGTTTCGACGATATATGCTAATTCTTTGGCTTTTCCGGTTTCATGCGAGGAAGGGTCAACATCCAGTGGATCATGTGGAGGAAAGTGGCCATTTTAGGCTGAAAAAAGTGGTTTGAAGTGTAAGGGATGACTCTTTGGGTGTTTGTGGGTTTTCTGAAAATTTCAAACTCTAAAGACCATGATGACCATGATTCTCTCACTACTAGAAGGTCAAGTAATGCAAGTTTCCCATCCTTTTCTATTTCATGAGTGAACTTTAATGTCTTTGTGGAGATTGTTGATTGCTTGAAGAATTAAGGGGAGATCCTCTTGTTTAACTACGGCGAAGATGTCGTCGACGGATCTCCACCAACGAGTTGGAAGTAATCCTTCCGCTTTTAGGATGGTTTCTGAATTCGCCATAAACAGTTCACAGAGGAATGGGGATAGAGGGTTTCCCATGGGGGCTCCTTTTAGTTGTTTATATAATGAACCTCTGAAAGTGAAGTAGTTCTCTTCCATGCAAAGTCGGGTTAGCTTAAGGTACATTCGCACCTTTTGCTTCCGTGCTGTATTATCTCCTTGTTTAAAAAGCCAACCTTCTAGAAGGTTAATCGCGTCCTTGATCGGTACGCGAGAGAAAACACTCCAGGATTCATGTTTGACTTGACCAACGAGTTCTATCTTATAAAAGACTAAGCTTAGTTAAAGTCTGTCCACGTTAAATTTCGGACACCAAAATAATAGCATCGACAAAATTTACACATAATTCAACAAAATCGATTGTTTATTCCACAATACATTAGAAATAGTTGATTAAGATAATCCTTCTTTCTGTAAAATTCTCGAACTGGGCTTCTGATAAACGGTAGCAACCGCTTTGGCAGACATTCTTTCTCGTACACATCCTTATTGATAGTGCCGGTAGAGACGAAACTTTTAGAACTTTTCGACCACAACTACATATGGCCTGCCAAATCAAATACTTCTTCGGGAAATGCTCGGCAACGGCGTTCCTTTGCATTGCGGTGTTACAAGCTAGACCCGGAAGCTGATTAAAGTCTTACGTATGTGCTGTCGTCTATTATGATGCAAGCAAATTTTTGCAAAAAATTGGTTTAAGCTCCTTAGCACGACTTTTTGCAGTGAAATTTTATTTTTCATCACGGTTGGGCACCTTTTTCAATTTGTACGCCTTCAGTCCTTGCTTCACTTTTTGTACGTATGATTTTGACTTCCCAACTTTGCGAGCCACATCTCGCACAGAAAGATTGGGTTTTTTCTCAATAATGGCTACCACCTTCTTGTCCATTTGTCGGAAGCATACTTTTCAATTTGTTCCACTTCCAACCTTCCAATTCACAGTCAAGTGCTGGTCAAATGATTTGCAAACACAAAACACGGTACTTTTCGGTAGTTTTAGTTTCTTGGCAAGATCGCGTACCGAGAAATTCGGTTTTAGCTGCCGTTCGTACAAAATACGTTTACGCACTTTCCCATGATTCGACGCCACTTTACCGAATGTAACAAGAATGTAAACATGTTGTACCACGAAATAAAGTGGAGAGTTTCAGCTGTCATATAAGTGAAACGTTTCAGCGATCCGTTAAATTCATAATTCAAAATCTACTCTGGCAGAAAAGTTTCCGAAATTTAACGTGGACAAGTTTTATTGACTTGCGGTTCAATTCAAATAATGTTCTGGTCATCCGTGGCTTCGTGGGAACCTGCTACGGGATTTTGTCGCCCGTGTTTCTATCACTTTTTTTTTTTTTTTTTTTTTTTTTTTTTTTTTTTTTTTTTTTTTTTTTTTTTTTTTTTTTTTTTTTTTTTTGTTTTTTGTGTTTTTTGGGCGGTGGTGTTTTTGTCGTTTATGTTTTTTTTGTTTTTTGTTGGTTGTGGGTTTTTTTTTGTTTATATTTCTTTTTTTTCCCCCCCCCCCCCCCCCCCCCCCCCTGGCTATGCCTTTATTATTTCACTCCCGGATGGTAAGTATTAGCGAAATATGAGATGTCGCAAAGTTTCAATAGTATACTATAAAACCTCATGAAATATCATGTTTTGAAATAGAAAAAGGAAACTTTGTTCCCTGTTGGACACATCACGGTTAAATATGTAAAGGTAATGATGACAGGATAAGCATGTTTGATTTCTCACGTTCATTTTTTTTTTAAATTTTGCTCCGGTTTTTTTGTTCCGACGATTTTTAGAATGCCAGAGAAATGTTGGAACTAGCACGTCCAGAGCTCGAAAAATTTCCACTAATTTTTTGGCTCAGGATTTTCAAAGGGAACACAATTCTGAAGTTGAAAATTAATGCAGTCCATAAATGGCTGCCATCACGGCAAATTGCATTGTCATTTCAAATTTGTGAAGCCACTGGATTTCAGTAACTATAGTCTTAAAGAAATGTAACCTTCCGATGTGCACCAGGCCCGAACTAAACCCGATGTACAAACTTGAGATGACCAACATCATTTCTTCTGTCACTGGCCTAAAATTTATTTCTTGAAAGTCCAACTTACTACTCGCTCCCAGTGTTTCATTCCCAAAACATACCACACCTAAACAACCAACTGCCTACATATCCATGTTTCGGAAAACTTTCCCCCCTCTCAGAACTGGAACGAGAATACTTAGAGGTGTGTCACCGATCTGCTCCGACCAGTGGTGGATGATTCCTACCTTTGAAATCCCTAGCTTTGGAAAACTTTGCCCCAGAGATCTGTTTACCAAATGTAAAAACTCCGACGCAGAAAAACAAAACCAAACAACCATATCATAATGAAAACGCAGCCAACAACCGCCGGGGGGAGACTGCCTCGAATCTGTCGCCACTTTTCCCCAAAGCTATCAATTTCAAGGCCGCCTTCCCTGCCATCGAAGAATAACTCACATTATAAACAAATACGATGCTTTCTCCGGTTGGGGTTTTTCATTGGAAAATCGTGCCGCTTCATCTCGTTCGAGGAAGAGTATTGGCGTTTTCCGGCTGCCAGCGAAAACAATGTCGAACATTTTCCAGCCTTTCACTAGGGGCTTTGAGAGATGGACAGGGTGTTTACTCTGAGCTGGGATGAAGGAGGAGAAGAAAGCAAAACAGCCCCATAAAGTTTGCCCAGCCTGCCCAACGGGCACCGTTATGTTGTAGTAGTAGATTTTTCTGTTCCGGAAATGTTTCCAGTCAGTTCGGTTTGCTTGTTAGTTTTTTTTTTGCTGCTCTTAATCTCTGCCGTGGGCCTCAGAATAGGTTTTTAAATTACTAGAACCGAATGACTTTTGTTCCGCTCGATCGACGTTCGTTCCGGATGTTTCGCTCTTGATGGAGAAGTTTGGTTCGGGTTGTTAACATCAAATTGGTTCTGACTTGGCATTGGAAGTTCTTAAACTTCATTTGAAAACATTTTCGAAATGTGTAACTTTCATTTTCAAGATTAACCTAATTCCTTTTATGATTGAACCATTTGGATTTTCATGGCACGGCAGGTCCCAAATCACACCAGTCGTAACTCAGCCAGAAATGGAGAGACAGCATATCCGGAGGGAAATCGGCCGTTTGCAAGTAACTTTTTCACAGCTCAGTGGTAAATTGGAACGGAAGACGCAACGAGAAGCATTAAATTAATTTTGGAAGGCAAAACTCCAAACATAAATAAGACAATAATGGACCCCGGAGAGGTGAATTTCAGTGGAGCGTGGCAGGTCAACTTTTGTCATTTGGTCGGAGGCCGGTCGGCATCGACGGGAGGCTTCGGGATTTATCAAATGTACAACATTCCGAGTCGGGGATGTTCTTGATACCAACTCCCACCGTCAACAACCGGCATTTTGCGAGGGCATTAAAAAGTCATTGGCAGAACGAGAACGGCGGAAACTTTTCAATTCCAATTACCACAGAAATGGCCCGGCGGAGATTTTCGTGTTTTTTTTTTTTATTTCTCAGGTCATTTCAGGAGGTTATTCCAAACTTGTCAAAGTCATCAGGCACATACATCTTACCTGGGGTGTCAGGCAGCTTTATCGCAGGTGATGACTCAATTTAATTAAATTAGGAACTTGAAGTTTTAGTAGTAAATGCGGTTTTCCCTAGTGAAGGAATTGTTTCGATTTGTGGGAGGTTTTATGGGTTGTAACTTTCAGGATGTAAATCATCACAGTCATCAAATCGGGTTATACCATAGGATACTTGTGGGACTCAAATGGCTAAATGGACTTAACGGAGCTGAGAAACGAAGTATAATTTCGATTTTGTTTAATTCGATCTAATCTGATACCAACACAACCAGTTTTTGAAAGCATCTTGGAAAATGATGAAAATACTGGATATATGTTCCACATCATAGATGCTTAAGGCATATCCAAACGGCCTGGTCACTGTGCGGCATTAAAGAGGCAAGACGATGCATGAGACAAACAATCTTTTCAAATCGAAGATTTAAACATGACTTTAAAAGTATCGGAACAGCAACAACTTATACTGCTATTCTGAAAGAATCAAGCATATCAAAATTTCGCAGTAAATGGGTTTATGAACTGAGAAGGCTGGCTCCAATTTTCGATATGCATAAAGCTACACTTTGAGCGCTATCAAATTATTCCAAAGGAAAAGCCGCCTGGAAAAAGAATTCGATTCATGCATAAATTGAAAAGTTGCATTTGAATATCGAACTCTAAAACTTAATATTTTTTGAAATTTGAGGTTTAAGAGTCCTACAAATTTTAAGTATTTAAATGTTTTAAACTGTAATTTAGCTATAATTTTTGTGTGGCTCGTGCTAACGTAAGAACTTATTACACTCTAGAGACGCGACGCGAGACAGGACACAAAACTTATTGTTCTTACAAAACGTAAAAAGGGGTTTAAATTTACCTTTTTAGTCGATCGGTTTCGGGCTAGATGTTGCCCATCTACAGGACGATGTCCGACATTGACTAAAAAGGTAAATTTAAACCCCGTTTTACGTTTTGTAAGAACAATAAGTGTTGTGTCCTGTCTCGCGTCGCGTCTCTCGAGTGTAATTTTGCATCTTAAATTTTGAATTGAAAATGAAAATAAGATTGGATCGAATTTCAAATTTCAAATTTCCGATTAACAGTTCTCATTTCTGGATTTTCATTTTTAAATATTTACTTTGAATTGAATTTGTACTTGATGTACTAGCATATTCAAACATAAACTATAAATTATTAATTTAAATTTTCAAGCTAAAATTTTTGAATTAACTTCCGCACATTTCGAAGAATTTAACTTCACATTTCGAAGAATTTAACTTCAACTTTAATTTCACTTCTGAATTCAAAATTTACATTGTGAATGTAGTTTAAATTTTGAATTTTGGATTGTATTATGAATTTTAAACTTAAAACTGAAATATGAACTTGAAATGGAGATTCTAATCTGATTTCAATTTCTTATTTTAAATTTAAAATTTCTAATAGACAGTTTAAATTTTTAATATTCAATTTTCAGATTTCACTTTTCTATTATTTTTTTTTTTCATTTGACTTCAGAACATAAAATATATATTATATTTACTTTAATTTTCAACTCCCCCCTTCAGATGAGGAGGGGTCTCTAACCATCATGAGAACCATCCCCGGCCTCAAAAACGCCTACATACAATTTTTTGCGCCTAACGGTCCAGTGGTTTCCGAGTCTATAAGGGTCAGACAGACAGATAGACAGAAATTCATTTTTATATATTTATACATAGAAGACTAGCTGAACCCGGTGCGAGCCTTGCTACGCTTGCAACTAAATAAATGAAAAATTAAAAGAACTAGCGCTTTTATGTTTTTCTTAGGAATGAGTTTTGCTAAAATATTCTCGTTTGCTAATGTGTTAAATTTCTGCTAAATAAAACGTAGGTGTGTGTGTGTTTTTAATTTAAAACTTGGATCGTAAATTTTCTACGAAAGTTTTCTTTCTGCGTAGAATAATTTCATAGACAAAACATTTAACTTTAACTTCGCCGTATCATGTCAGTTTGCACGTAATTTTCTCTTGCATAACCTTAGATTAACTTCTTGTGCATAATGTAGCATCATGCACGAATATGGATTTCCGGAAAAACTGACGCGGTTGATCAAAGCAACGATGGATCGAGTGATGTGTGTCGTCCGAGTATCAGGAACGCTCTCGAGTCCCTCCGAATCTCGGAGAGGGTTACGGCAAGGTGATGGATTGTCGTGGTTGTTGTTTAACATTGCATTGGAGGGTGTGATTCGAAGAGCTGGGATAGACACGAGTGGCACGATTTTCAGGAAGTCTGTACAACTATTTGGCTTTGCTGACGACGTTGATGTCGTAGCACGTAACTTTGAGACGATGGCGGAAACGTACATCAGACTTAATGCAGAAGCTGGTAGGATTGGGCTTGTGATTAATGCGTTAAAAACAAAATACATGAAGGGAAGAGACTCACGAGAAGACAATGTTAGCCTCCTAGCACGAGTTCAGATCGACGGTGATGAAATCGAGGTAGTAGACGAATTTGTGTATCTGGGCTCATTGGTGACCGCCGATAACGACACCAGCAGAGAAATACAAAGGCGCATTATGGCTGGCAATCGTGCCTACTTTGGACTCCGAAGGACGCTAAGATCGAACAAAGTTCGCCGAACCACATAGTTGACCATCTACAAGACATTAATTAGACCGGTAGTTCTCTACGGCCACGAAACATGGACATTGCTAGTGGAGGACCAACGCGCCCTTGGAGTCTTTGAGCGGAAGGTGCTGCGTACGATCTACGGTGGAGTGCAGATGGAAGACGGAACGTGGAGGAGGCGAATGAACCACGAATTGCACCAGTTGCTGGGAGAACCTCCCATCGTACACATCGCAAAAATCGGTCGACTACGATGGGCTGGGCATGTCGTAAGAATGTCGGACGACAGCCCTGTGAAAATGGTTCTCGAAAACGAACCGACAAGTACAAGAAGAAGAGGCGCGCAACGAGCAAGGTGGATCGCGGACCTGCGGACCCTCCGCAGACAGCGAGGCTGGCGAGGAACAGCCATGGACCAATTACAATGGAAACAACTTCTGTGCACAGCAGAGGCCACACCGGCCTTAGTCTGATTGGTAAGGTAAGGTAAGCATAATGTAGCACTGAGAGTAACTCATGCGTCCCCCATTCTTGACTAAGAAGGTGTACAAACTTCTATCAGAAAATGCTGCTTACCCGAGAAATACACATTTTGCGTTTTAGTTGCCTGGATAGTTCTCACGTTTAGTTGAAATTTGTGTTTCATTCCAGAAAGTGGAGGGGGTCGCCAAATTTGGTTTCATTTGCTTGATTAGTTCTCGAGTTATGCAGAAATTTGTGATTCATTTGTACGGGAGCTCCCCCTTCTAGACGGGGAATGAGTCTCGATCCATCATAAAAATCTTCTTCGGCACAAAATCTCCTGCATACAAATTGGCATAACAGCAGGATAGATATCATGTATGGTTGAAATTTGAGTTTCATTTGTATGCGAGCCCCACCATCTAAAGAGGGGAGGGGTCTCCAATCACCGTAGAAACATTTCAGGCCTTCAAAAATTTCCAGATGCCAAAGTTGGTTAAATTTGCTTGATTAGTTAAGCAGAAATTTGTGTTTCATTTGTATGAGAGCCATGCCTTTCAGATAAGAGAGAAACCTCAAACCACTATAGAAAAGAATCTTACCTTCAAAAACCCCCACATACCAAATTTGGTTCTATTTGCTTAGTTAGTTCTCGAGTTATGCAGAAATTTGTGTTCCATTTGTATGAGAGCCCCTCTTTCTCGAGAGGGGAAGAGTCTCGAACCACCATAGAAACATTTCTTGCCTCCAAAAACTTCCACATGCTAAATTTGGTTTCCTTTGCTTGATTGTTTCTCAAGTTATGCAGAAATTTGTGTTTGATTAGTATGGGAGCCCCTCCCCCCCCCCCCTTACAGAAAAGGTAGGAGTCTCAAACTAACATAGAAACGTTTCTTGCCTCCAAAAACTCGCACATGCGAAATTGAGTTTCCTTTGCTTGATTAGTTCTCGAATTATGCAGAAATTAGTGTTTCATTAGTATGGGAGCCCCCCTTACAGAGAAGGGAGAGGTGTCTTACTATAATAAGAACCTTCTCCGACCTCAAAAACAAAATTTCACGTCGATCGGTTCACTAGTTTTCGAGCCTATAAGGTTCAGACAGCCAGAGAGACAGAAATTCTCCTTTATATACATAGATAGAAGATATGAAAAAACACTGAAATTTTGAGGATTTCAGAAAAAAATTAAATTTATTTCAACAGTTTTAGTTATGAATTTGAATGTTTAATTCTGATTGAATTTTGTAGTTAGAATTTTATTTTTGAAATGTGAATGTTCAATTATCAATTAAAGATTGAGATCGACTTTCAATTTCTTCTGATCAATTTTCAGTTTCCGATGTTAAGGTTTCACAATTCAATTGCCAATTATAAATTTTATTTGAATTTTAATTTGGAGCATGACGAACATGTATTGTAAGTGTTTAATTTATTCAAATTTTAAATTTTCCATGTTTTATTCAAAATGAATTAACATTTGGATTAATAGCATTTCAAAGAATTTTAAAGTCTAAACAATATTGAATATTGCAATTCAAATTTTGAATACCGGGTAGAATTTTAAATTTTGAACTGTGATTTTCCAATGAAATTGAAATTCATATTGAAATCGAATTTCAATTTCTAATATTGAATTTTTTAATTCCGATGCATAGTTTCTAATTTTCAATTTTCAGTTTTCACATCACTTTTTATTTTTCAATTTTCATTTTGTTTTCTTTGACAATTTTCAACTGTCAATTTTTTGAATTGAAGATGATGCAGGAGTTAATGTTGAAATTGAAATTGAAACTGGAGTAGAAATCGGAGAAGAAATCAAAGTATAAATCGGAGAAGAAGTTGAAGTCTAATTTGAAATAGAAATTGAAGTAAAAATTAAATTTAAATTGACGCTCAATTTGAAGCTAAGTTTGGGAATTTGAAATTGAAATTGAAATAGTAATTTAAATTGAATCCAGAACTCAGAATCCGGAATCCAGAATCAACATAGAGCATAGAGAAGTAAAGTTTCAGATGGATGTGAATTGAATTGGGAATAAGAATGCGGATCATGTTCAAATTTTTAAGCAGAAATCAAAACTGACATTGAAGTTGAAATTGACATAAACATTTAAATTTATGATGTAGAAGGAGATGTTTCGCTCATCGCCATGAGGCTAGAAGAGTAGTTTAAATTTATATTGAAATTTAATTTGCAATTGATATTCAAATTGAAATTGAAATTGATATTGATGTCAAAAATTAAGTTGATGTTAAAATTTAAGGAAAAATTCATGTTAAAATTGAAGTTACATTAGAAATTCAAGATAAAGTCGAAATTGAAATTGTTGAAGCTGTTATTTATGTAAAATTTGATGAAGAAACTGAAGTTGAATTTAAGGTTGCAATTGATGTTGAAATTGATGTTAACATTTTAGGTAAGAATTGAAGTCACAATTGAAGATGGAATTGAATTTAAGATGCATGTTTAAATTACAGTTGAAGTAAGAGTTAACGTTTATATTGAAATTGAAATTTAAATTGCTGGTAGCATATCACTCCAGAACCACCTTGGAGTAGTGGCAGCTTGCTAAATCGTGCCAAAAGATGCCTTGGCCCATATGTTTAAGGATAAACGGCAATACACGCTTTTTCAGGCATTCTTCGATGTCTTCGATGTAAACATGGGATGTCATCGTCGAGGATGTGACGAATGGTTCCGTGTTCAGGCCACAACTACAAATCGCTTGCCAAACCATGGCCTTCTTCGCGAACTTGTCCGCAAACACGAACTTGAATCTTCCCGGCACATCCTCACGTCCAGTCGCGATGTAAAACATGTGACCGGGAAGCTGCTTACAATCAAGTTTGACGTATGTCAAACTGCAGCCCTTGTGTTTCGTCAAAACACGATCGTACAAGAGCCTTGTACGATTTTGGTCACGGAATTCTGCTTTAAAGACTGTATTCGATGAAATTTGGACACACGCAATTGTTCGTAACTTTTTAGCGTGTGGGTAAAAATTATTGAAATTTTAACTGAAAGTATTTCATTGTGTTGTGTCAATTGTGTAATGAGTTTCGTGAAAATCGGTCGAGTGATTTCAGTGATGGCTTCGAATGAAGAAATAGTGCGGCAACAAATTTTGGGCACTCTCTTCGAAAACCCAAATGCTTCTCAAAACGTTCAAAGACCGTGAGACAACCAAGCGGAAAAATGGTAGTGGCAAAAAACGTGGCACATCACATCCGGAGAAGGCCAGGATGGTATTGAACCAATTTAAGCGTTATCCCAACATTTCGATCAGGGATGTTGCGAAAAAGGCGAAAGTTTCAGTTTGTTTTGTGCAGAAAACAATGAAACGTTCTGGATTACATGTGTACAAGGTCCAGAAGGCACCGAACTGGAGCGATAAACAGAACTCGGTGGCCAAAACTCGTGCAAGAAAACTGTACAGGGAGTGGCTCACAAAACCGTTCTGCATTGTGATGGACGATGAGACCTACATTAAAGCCGACACCAAACAAATGCCAGGACAGGAACACTACGTCGCCACCTCTAAGCTGGCCGTTCCGGAGAGTGTACGGAAGAAGAAACTGGCGAAATTCGCCAAAAAATTCCTTGTCTGGCAAGCGATCTGCGGATGTGGCAAAATGAGTCAGCCCTTCATCACCTCTGGGACCGTCAACGGACAAATCTACAGGAAGAATGCCACCAAAAACACCTCCCCCCCTTTTGAGATCCCCCCACGGCCCCCCACTTTTTTCGCCGGATTTGGCATTTTCCCCCTACCCCCCGCCCCTTTTAGACTGGTACAAAGATAAAAATGTAGTTTTTGTACCAAAAGACGTCAACCCTCCAAACAAGACGCGGCTGGGTAGCTCAGTGGTTACCCGTTCTGCTTACTGAGCAGATTGTCGGGAGTTCAATCCCAGGCCCGTCCCCTTCCTTGCCATTTTTCACTTGCCTCTTTCTATCACCACTAGATTTAAAATAAAAAGCAGTCTACTGCGCTTTCTTTCATTGATCGCATCACTTACCACAGTGAATCCATTATCTAAAAATAACCTGCCTCACTAACACAACTATCCTTCCCTTGGCAATTGTAGAGATGCAGTGGTGTTCACGGTCTCTAATAACAACGATTGTCAAACTAAATCATCCTTCCCCCTTCCCCAAAAGACCGTGAGGACGTGGCCGGCGCCGGTACTGATCTATAAATAGAATTAGTGAACTTGTACATTGAAGATGTAAAGCTTACTCCCAAGCTCCATCTATGTGGTTCTCTGTGCAATTCCACTAGTTCTGTCAGTAAGGGAGTAGCAACTACGAATTTGCACGGTCTTTTTTTTTAAAAAAAAAAAAAAAAGACCCCCCCCCCCAAAAAAAAAAAACAAGAAAACCACAAAAAAAAAAAAAAAAAAAAAAAAAAAAAAAAAGAAAAAAAAAAAAAAGAAACAACCAAAAAAAAAAAAAAGAGAAAGCAAAAGCCGGGGGGGGGGAAAGAAAAACCAAAAAAAAAACAACCAAAAAATTTTTCAAAAAAATAAAAAAAAAACCGCCCAAAGGAAAATTTTTGGTGACGTATTTTGTGTGTCCAAATTTCATCGAATACAGTCTTTATGTGCCGGTTCGGATGTTTACTGGCTTTGTACGACTTGTATCCTTCCCTGGCAACGATGTTCCGTGTCGTTTGAAAGTTGGCGTTGTACCTTCTGGCCACATCTCAGATCGAAAGACCGGGATTGGTTTTAACGCACCTCAATACCTTGCTGCGCAGCTGACGATCCAGTTTTTTCGTTGGTGCGCTGATTAATTCCCTCACTCAGGGTTTCCTTGTAGGTTTTGAACACTCGGCAAACTGTTGTTTTCGGCATCTTCAGCACATTAGCCAGCTTGAAACCGGACCGCTCCGGAGTTTCCAGATGTTTGTGCACAATATGTTACCTTCTTTCGAGTTCCATTTGACGTTATTTCTGAACGCGATCGGCTACTTTGATCAAACTTGCACCAGTTGTTCTCTTTAGAAGTGTAAACAAAAGAAAGTCAAAGATTTTCAATTTCCATCACTAGAGGCGTGATAGAGGCGCTCGAGGTGCGTACCAATTTACTTTTAGTCAGCCTTTATTCATGTTCAGCTCAAAAGCCTGGAAACCTTTAATTATTGTAAAGGCTTCACCGCAAGTTGTACAGAGAGTTTTGTTGTTGCTGTGTTTTCGGGCCAACTCCGTAATAAGGCAGTCATTAGGATCAGTTTTCTGCAGCCATTCAAGGTGGAAAGTGCATTTTCCCATACTGTTCCAAAAATGAACCAAAACCAGTAATTGGTTTTCATGTTCAGGATTTGTTTGTCAGAATTGAAAGGAAATTGGAAAAGTATTCACCTGAAACATTTATAACTTGTGAACTGGAGCCAAGTAGCGTCGACATCGACGGAAAATATTGTCCGCATTTATCGAATGCATAATATGCAAAACTACGAAAAATCCCTAAGCCTGTACACAGTTCATGTCATTTGCATGTAAAAATTGAATTCCATTAGAGTTAATACAAAATTCCGAACTCAAACGTTACTGTCAACCTGCCAACGTTTTCACTACCTCCAAACCGGTGAGCCGATTCGAAAACATGTTGACATGTTTACGTAATGTTGCGAATTTGCCCGCCGGCGAGTTGTTGGTGCCCAAAAGGGCGAACATAAACGTCGGACTTGTTTGCATATTATTTTTCGTCAAAATATGCCCGTTAATTTTAAATTACTCATTCCAGAACAAAATTTGTCAGATAATGTTGAAACATGACGTGTTCCCAAAGTAAATCTATTGTTAATGTTACAATATTTAGTAATAGAAACGAATACTATAAAAAGTGGCTTTAGTGACCAATTTTCGGAAAATAGTGACTTAAAGACTTTTCGGTGACAATAGAGACTATTTAGTGAATGCCTTGAAAATAGTGACAAAGTCTCTAAAAAGCGACGCGCTACCAGCCCTGAGTATACGGCTTGAAGAAAACGACGTTGAAAATCAAGTTGAAATTGATGCCGAAATTGAAGTTTAAATTAAAACTGAATTTCAAGTATAAATTGAAATAGTAATTTAAATTAAATCAAGAATCCAGAATCCATAATCCCGAACTCGGAATCCAGAATCAACGTAAAGCATTGAAGAGTTACGTCTCAAATGGGTGTGAATCTGAATTGGAATTTGAATGGAAATTCGGAGCTTGAACATCAGATCGAAATTGAAATTGAAGTTGAAACGGACATACATATTTTTTTTTTATGTCATTGGCAATTGATATTTAAATTGATGTTGAAATTGAAGTTGAAGTAGAAATTGAATAGAGAAATTAAGGTTGAAATTTTGGTTGAAATCAAAATTGATGTTGAATCAGAAATCCAAATAAGAATAAGGATTGAAAATTAAAAAAAATTTAAGCGAGAATCCAGATTCCAAATCTACTTTATTGAATCAAGGCTTGTTGAAAACTGCGTTGAAATAGAAGTTGAACTTGAAAACCAAATTGAAGTTGAAATAAAAGCTGATTTCGAAGTGAAAATTGAAGCTGCAATTCGTGTTATAAGTTAATGTTGAAATTGAAGTTAATGTCGAAATGTAAGTTTAAAGTGAGCCTGAAATTGAAATAGAACTAGACATTTCAATTTAAATTGAAGTTGAATTGAGCATAACATAAAAATGAAATTCAAGGTGAAATTGATTTAATAATTGGATTGGATTTAGAATGAGCATAGAGCATAAAGGAGTTACAATTCAGATGGATGTGAATTGAAATTTCAATTGAAATTCGCCCATGTTCAAACACTAAAATTGAAATTAAAAAGTAAAAATGAAATTAATTTTGCAATGGTTATTGAAATTGATATTGAATTTTTTGTTGAAATTGAACTTAACTGAACTTAGTTGAAGTTAAATAGAAATTGAAATTGTACTGAGAATTGAACAGAAGATTTTGAAGTGGAAATCAATGTTGAAGAAGAAATTGTAATTGTGGTTCATATTTATATTGAAAGAAGTTCAAATTGGAGCTAAAATTAAAGTTGAAATCGGAATGGAAGTTGAACTCCAAACTTCGATAGAAATTGAATTCGAAAGTGAACATGAAATTGAACCCTTAATCCAGATTCCGGAACCCAGAATACGGAATCCGAAATCAGCATAGAGCTACGATAACTGATATCTCAGATAGGTGTGAAATTTGTCATGTTCTATCAAAAGGGTTCTAGTAAAAAATCTATCTATTTTCAGAAGCATCAACAAACACTCTATTGGGATTCGACAATAGCTTTCTATGTTCAAAATTGTCGAAAAAGGCCTGGATCCAAGCTGGCATATCAATTTCACAATTTCATCCGTGTACATAACATAACAGCCGTTACCGTCCACAACACCTTGTTTTTCTCTAACCGGAATTAATCGATAAATTGTTCCATCGCAGTAAACATTCCCTTTCACACCAATTAGGCAGCCAGAGGATCCTGTCCCCATTTTCGCCTGAATGAAGTGCTAATAAGGATGAATTTAAACTTTTCACGCCTCGTTTTCCCCTGGCATCTCCTAAGGTAAAGAAGAAGAAAAAGCTTGTTTGTAATGGAAAGTCCCCGAAGAAAATCCATAAATTTATGCACATTAATGGACCAGCACGTCGTCTCGACGCCGTCGTTTTTGCTGGAAAATGACGTCTAATTAGAGAAGTTATGACTCCCGGTGCCCACGCCCACACTGCAGCAGCTACTCGTTCCCACTTTTGTGGAGCTCGGAAAAGCTGTCACATACCATTTCTCGATGCGATGCCCGACTTCGGGTAGTCCCATCTTGAGTTAACTCCAGTAGTTAGCCTGGAAATACTAAAAAGCTGGATAGGGCAAGAGTGATTTTTTCACTAACTGTAGACTCACACGGCCACCTGTTGAGCTCCGGTTTTTCGCTTTCCGTTCCACCATGCTCCTGTGTCGGAGTTCGGAATGGTGTGATGGCCACAGTTGGGCGCTTCTGCTGTAAGCTTGGTTGGTACCATTATCACCACACTTCTATTTTATGTGCAAAGCGCACTGAAATTGCTTCACATCGTCGGCCCTTGCGTGAGAGCTCGGGAATGGCTGTTTCGGACAGGTGACATTTACCGCAACAAATATGACTCTTTGTAGCAGCTTCAAAACACGAGCTTCGTTATCGTATGCTGAAAATGACTCGTTCAAGGATTCTCGCTATTATTTTAAAAAAAAATTACTGTTATGCTGAATTATGTTTCAGCCTTTTGAGCTTCTTCATTTCGTCGCCGATTCGACACCTTTCGGTGAAATTTAAATATTAATAAGCTTCAACTCTCTCAATTTTGCTGCCACCCACGCAACGAAGTAGCGAAAATTCTGCCACTTCAACGATAAAAAATCGACTCATAAAAATGCATTCAAACCAGATTTTCACCGTCCTTTCAAGTGCATCGTTGCGTGACACCCTGCGGATTCAGAATATGGGAATTAGCATTTTTAACAAATGTGATTTATTACCCCCAGGGACGAGGCTCAGGTCATCTCGCAACGGCAATGGCAGCGGTTCAGAGAGTTCAATGAAGTGCGCATGGAAGCCATTTCCAATGAGGGAGAGAGACAAAATATACGCATTTTTATCGCAAATGAAATGCGAAAAAAAAACAGAAGCACCGAATGTGGCTCAATTTGACAGTGCGGGTGCTGATTTATGGAGTTCAATCGAGCTTTCCGGCCACCAAGTGACGGTGGCGAATAAATTGTATTCATTTTATTGGAATTTCCTGCCTTCCGGGGCTCCGATTTGTGTTTATTGGCACATGGACCTAGATACGGATTCCACTCGTGGGGCTGATGAGGATCAAAAGGAATCCATACAAAAGGGTGCTCGCGGCCAAAGCAAATGTAAATAGGGGTGAGACCTACATTCCGTCGTACTAAGTACTTCAAACCCGAACGTCACCTTTATTTTCCACACTTATTATTACAGGAAATAGAATTTGCTAGTTCCAAATAAATGAATACTTTAGACAGGTTGCAATGACTGGATTTTAAAACAAATCACAGACTGCTACGATGTTGTAGAAAATCTATCACTGTTTGTCAACCGCAATTCCGAAATATGATTTACAGGGTCTCCGAATATTATCCGTACAGCAAAATGGTGTTAAAACTATCTCTTATAGTTGGATTAACAAATCAATATGTATTGTTTGTTATAGCAATATGTTTGCAAATTACAAGTTTTATGTGTTCATTTCAAAATGGCCGCCTCGTGCTGAGATGCACGACTTCAAACGTTTCGGGATGTTATCCACGGTAGCCGCTAGCTCTTCGACAGATATTTGTTCCCAAATCTTTAACAGAGAAGATTTTAGATGTTCTAGTGATTTATGTGGTGTACTGCAGGCTCTTGACTCCAAGATGGACCATACCGAATAGTCCATAGGATTCAAATCCGGTGAGTTAGAAGGCCATTCATCTTTCGTTAAAAAGTTTGGGAAAATGAGTTTGCAAAGACTAATACTCGCGCCCCGTCTTGTTGAAAAATCCCTTCATTTTTGCCGAAATGCTGCGATGCCCAAAAATCTACTGTGTCAGTAAGTCGCTTCTGGTATACCGCTTGATTCACTTTCACCCCCTTCCCGATGAAGATCAAAGGGGTTTTGCCGGAATGAGTTATTCTAGCCCAAAACCAGGACAGAAGCGGGATGATGACTCCTTGGAATATTTCCACGATTTTTGGAAGCAGCAGGAAGCAACTGCCGATCATTTTGGTGTTTGTGATGCTGCTCGATTGTGAAAACTTTTTCATCGGTGAACAGCACTGACCGATAGCGAAGCTCGGATAAGCGGCTCAGGAGAACCTTAGCTTTTCTCAACTAGTTTGCTTTCATAGTGTCTTTCAAGTAGTGATTCTTGCACAGTTTATATGACTGAAGCTTCAAATCGTCGTGAACTATGGCTCCAATGGAAGATTTTGGAATTTACAGTGATTTCGCCGACTTTCGGATGGAAATCGAAGAATTTCGCTTGATTCGTCGCAGGATAATATCGTGCATTTGTGGAGTCCGAACGATGCGCTTTTTCCACTCCCTACGCGGTTATCTAGCGTTTCAAGCTGTTGGTATCGTTTTATTGTGTCACTCATTTTAGATTTTGCCATATTCAGGGACGTTGCAATCACTAAAACAGTTTTTCCTTTTCGAAAAAGTTCAATTACACCTGCGCGCAACTCATCCGGCTTCATTTTGAACGAATTACAAATAATAACTGTACCAAACTTACTGCGTATAAAGACAATGGGTCAAGATGTTAAACCATGTAGATACCTTTTCCTGTTTTTCTTATTATGCTCATTGTTGGTTCTACTATTTTGATCTCTTCTTGTACTCCTCCTCTATAGCAACTCATTTTTTGTTTGACGTAGAATTACGTCTGTGTTTTTGATACTGGGCTAAAGACTGTATTCGATGAAATTTGGACACACAAAATAGGTCACCAAAAATTTTCCTTGAGCCTGATTCTTTCAAACATTCTGGAAATAAAGTACTACTAAATGGTTAAGTTTTGACATCATTGGTTTATTGAACCTCTTCTCCCAACCCATATGCCCGCACCTTTGCCTTGACCCCTTTCATCAAATTTTGGGCAATGATAGGACCGACTTGCTTACTTACTTTTAACCACACTTTCTTTAGTTCAAGTTCATTTTCTATCAGTTTTGGAGTTTTAACGAGCTTTGCCTTCATGATTGCCCAAAATTTCTAAATTGGGCGAAGTACCGGAGTGTTTGGAGGGTTGACGTCTTTTGGTACAAAAACTACATTATTATCTTTGTACCAGTCTAAGACGGGCTGGGCATAGTGGCAAGATGCCAAATCCGGCCAAAACAGTGTCGGGCCATCGTGAGATCTTAAGAAGGGCAGAAGTCGTTTTTGGAGGCATTCGTCCTTGTAGATTTGTCCGTTGACGGTCCCAGAGGTGATGAAGGGCCAGTTTCTTCTTCCGTACACTCTCCGGAACGGCCAGCTTAGAGGTGGCGACGTAGTGTTCCTGTCCTGGCATTTGTTTAGTGTCGGCTTTAATGTAGGTCTTATCGTCCATCACAATGCATCCTTTTTTCCTCCCCCCCCCCCCCACTTTTTCCCCAAAACAAATAAACTTCCCTCCCCCCCCAATCCTTAATTCATTCTTCCCTCCCCCTTTCCCCCCTTTTCCCCCCCCTTTTCCCTTCAGATCTTCCCCCTTTTCTCCCTCCACCATAGGTTTTTTTTTTTTACTTGTTCCCCCCAATTTTTTTCCGCACTTTTTTTTCATTCCAAACCATCACTGAAATCACTCGACCGATTTTCACGAAACTCATTACACAATTGACACAACACAATGAAATACATTCAGTTAAAATTTCAATAATTGTTACCCACACTCTAAAAAGTTACGAACAATTGCGTGTGTCCAAATTTCATCGAATACAGTCTCTACATTCAAATTGCGAAAATTTGGAGCGTCACGAAAAACGGTCAGGTTTAGAATGTTAATTACTAAGTAATTTCAGGATCGATTTTTAAAATGTTTGCAACATTAGGTTAAGAAATTTTCTACGCTTTGATTCCAATATTCAAATCTATTGATTTTTAACATGCAACTAATAAAATTAACGCAAATATGAGGTGATGTCTTATAATGCCGATTTTTCAGAGTAAATTTACTAAATGCACAGTACTTTCCTATCACAGACTACAAATTTAAGTAAGGAACGTCTCATATGCAGCAGTGCATAATATATAAAGGGGAAACGTTAGCAATTTGCTTCATTCATTCGCCAATCTCGAAGATGTTACATCAGCGCTCGACTGCGCCCGTTAAGTCGTCTGATACACTGCTTCTTAGCGATATGAGTCGCCGTGGCAAATTTCCGGTCGGATTGCAGTTCTCACTCGGTCGAATTCATCGTCTGCTCTGGAAGGGCAATACATCGAGCGCGTTGCCGCCGGTGCCCCCGGCTACCTCGCTGCAGTGATGGAATACCTAGTTACTGAAGTCCTCGAATTGGCAGGTAACACTGCCGCGACAACAAGTAGCTCAGAATCATCACACGTCATCTGCAGCTGGTCATCCGAAGCAACGACGAGGAGCTGATGAAACTTCTTTCCGCTGTGACCATTTCACAAGGTGTTCTTTTCAGGCCGTCCTGCTGTACAAGAAGACCGAGAAAAAACCTCAGTTCAAACCCGTCCTTTTCAGGACGAACAAATTAATTTTCCCAACTGAAGAGTTTGTTTAATTGTAGTTTCTCTTGCGCTCTTCAAAATTTTCAATACCACGCACCGGCTCAACGTGGCATTGCTTCTTACGTCGCGTCCCGGAGTAAATGACCGAGCATGTTGGACAACCAACAAACGAAGCATTATTACAGCTGACCGACCATGTATACACATTTGGTAGTTCCTAGTTGTACATAGGGGATTAAGAAGATTAGTTGCTGGCGGTGGCAAGCACTCTGGATGGTGCACTGGCCAGATAGGCGATGGTTTAGGTGGCTGTTGCTAGAAAGTGACTCGTCATACAGTCGGTTGACTCCGCCAGTGAGAATGCTTTATTTTTTTTTTTTTTTAATTTTTTTTTTTTATTTTTTCTTTTTCTTCACTTCATTTTTTGACAAGTTCGATAAGAGTGTTTTCCTCTTTCTTATTATTTTTTTTCTTTTTTTTCCCTTTTTTCAAGAGTGTTTTTTTGAGAATGAGTTCCTTATCAAAAGTGGCCTCTAACATTTCTGACCAATACAAACTAACTATAATTGCTATGCAGATCCTAAATAGTTTATTCAGAAATAAGTGTGTCCATATCTCAACTTTCTTTGGATAAGGTTTTTGGCGCTGAAAAGGGCCGTTTTTTTTTGTCTAAGTTGAAAAGATGTGAATTGAACCTCCGAAACAAAACAGCGTGCGCCACTGTCGCGCGAATGAAAACTAATGAATTCATTTCCACGCTGATGTTTGGCGCGACAACTGATGCCCGTCCCCTTTTGTAGAATCTGATTCGCATTTCCTTTTGTGTTACCGTCTTCCTTTCATGCAATGGTACCCGACGCCGTTATATAAAAGGACCCGGCATAACTAGCAGTCATTCATTCAGTTCGAACAAGCGACACGTACGGACGTGTTTTTCGCTCTCTTGCAATAAAAGTTTTTTCCCGTTTTCCCCCCTCGCCTGCTTTCTCGCGATTGCGTGTCCGGTTCGCGATTTATCACCTGCGCTTGCTGATATTCTGGTGGTGGTAAAAATTTCCCGCTTGACCTGTTGCCGTGGCAATGGGTCGTAAAAATCGACCAACGATGACATCCGCACCCGAATCCTTACCGCAACCGGGCAGCTCCAAGCGGCTGCGCCATGATGATACCGGTCCAGTGGATCCTAACGCTCGTCTACTAGCGAGCAATCAATTCGCCGTGCTCCCGGTACAGGTGGTGCCAAAGAAGGTGAAGGTCCCCCGCTCTTCACCACGTCAAAGGATATAGCTGCACTCAGGACCGAGCTTGCAGCCATCCAAATTCATCCGCTTTACAAGCTGTGCAGTACGGGCACCAAAATTATGTGCTCGACGGAGGCTGACTACCGTGCTGTTGGCGCTCGCCTCGTGGCTAAACAACACGAGTTCTTTACTCACGATGCACCCGGAAGCAAGCCGATGAAGGTGATTCTGCATGGCCTTCTGGAACTCACTCCGGAGACAATCTTCGCCGAGCTGCAAGCGGTGGCACTGAAGCCTCAGAAGGTGTTTCCCATAAGACGCCAGCAACAGGGAAATTATCGAGACCAACTCTATCTGGTCCACCTTGAGAAGGATTCCATCAAGATGGCGGACCTGGTGAAAACGCGGGCCCTATTCAACATCATCATCGAGTGGGACCGGTATCGCTCTAAGCAGCACGATGTGACGCAGTGTGGCAACTGCCTTGCGTTCGGTCACGGAACTCGAAACTGCCACATGAAACTGCGGTATGGCAAGTGTGTCGTTGCACACGCCACCAAGGATTGTGCCCCGATGGACGAAGGTGCCCCACGGAAGTGCGCCAATTGTGGCGCAAATCATGAGAGCAGCAATCGAGCCTTGTCCCAAACATAATACGGTGGCCAAATCCCGCACCAGGAAGCAGAGCCGCGAGTGGTTGGTGCAGCCGAAATGCATCGTAATGGACGACGAGACGTACATTAAAGTGGACACCAAGCAGATCCTCGGCCTGGAGTTTTTTGTCGGCAAGTCCCACCTGGATGTTCCGGAGAAGTTTCGGAAGAAAAAGGTCGATAAATTTGCCAAGAAGTACTTGATGTGGCAGGCGATCTGTGGGTGCGGCAAATTCAGCAAGCCGTACATAACGACCGGCAGCATCAACGGCCAAATACATAAAGAAGAATGCTTCCAGCAGCGACTGCTGCCCTTCCGCCGGTCCCACGAAGGACACTCTGTTTTGGCCGGATCCGGCATCGTGCCAGTACGCGAAACCCCGGTGATGGGGTGATACGAAGCCAACGATATTGTTTTTGTGCCGAAAGAGGCAAATCCGCCAAACTCGCCAGAACTTCGCCCAGTAGTAAAATTCTTGTCGATTATGAATGGCAAGCTCCGGAAAACAGGGAAGGTCTTCAACAGCAACATGGAATTGAAGAAAGATTGGTTGCATGTGTGAAAGAAAGATGGTGCAAGTGTTACACAGAATTTGATGGGTAGCATTAAGTCCAAGGTGCGGGCATTTAGGAGAGGAGTTGACTACACCAACTTTGCTAGAAAAGAGCTAACATGTTTCTATTTATTCCCTGAGAGTTTCAAAAATATCCGACTTGTAATGAATTTTTGGTGATCATTTTTGACTGTTGCATTTTTTTTTCGAGGACAATCTTTATAATGCGAAATCTGTGTTTTACTTAAGTTTTGAGGTGTCGGGATTGTTGTGAATACAGACCTTATTTGAGTGGGGTGGAGTTGAAAGGATACTTTGAACCACCCTAGTATGCAGTTGTGTTTTGACACTCCACGAATCTTCAGGTGCATTTACATTGAATGCTATTGATTCGATTAAGTACTCGCACACGTATGATTGTAAAAAAATAAAATGCAAACCCGAAACCACAAGAGCAAACAATAAACAAATTTTGAAACTTGAGCTTCAGCCATTTTCCAAGACTTCTGTAATCACCAAAAAGTCTTCTAGGTACTTCTAAAATCCTCATTTTTTCCGGAAATTCCAATCAACCTTGATTCAATGTTGCTAACTGCCTTTTATCACCAATCATAGATTGTATGTTCCGTCTTCAGAACACATCGACCCAGAGAAGCTCAACGAGGAAAGTTAACCGTAGCATAAACCGACTATCCACCCATACAAAATACAGTCCAGATTCACTTGGATAGGTTCCATTGCTTCGATTGATTGGGATTATCCGAGCCTTATTTTCCTCGCTCTGTATTTCTCTGGTCCACTCTGGTCCAGTATGGACATCCAATTAGTACCGGGTAGTATGCACCTACCACAATACGCTTGACTTGAGATTGTAGTTTGTTAGCATGCATCATGTGCCCCAACCCACCCTCATCTTCCCCACCAAGGGGCAAATCTCTATGCGGTTATACGTCTTCATTGTTTTGAATTACAGTAGTTTCCCCCATCCGTATAGTTCCCTTAAGGGATGTATCATTATTCAATTTTCCCGAGCCAGGGAAAGTTTAATAACACGAACGCCCGTATTAGATGGCTGGGAGTGAAATTTTTCTTCATTGCATGACCCGAAGCGATTCATCATTATTTTGTTTTCGAAACCGCTCTGTGTGCGCTGTTTTGAGGCACCGTTCTCCTTCACGGCAGCTACAAAGGAGGATGCTTTTATATGCACATGAGTGAGCCCTCGATTATTCCCGTACCTATCAATTATGTAAATCATAGTCAAACAGGTGCTACCGGGCATGTCACCCCTGAACAGGCATCGAAAATCATCGAGCTCGAATTGAAGTGCCACGAACTCCCTTGTCGGCCCCTTTTCAGGGGGGTGCACTTGTTTTGAACGACCGGTTGTAGCCCTGCAAGGAACATGGCTCGTTCATAACTATCCATGCGGCAGTAAACAGGTCCCTTCGGGCAGGTGGATGTTTTAAATTTTGCATCTAATCCTTTTTGAGGGCACCCAAAACGGGTTGGATGTAAGTTTGCTATCAGCTATAAGTTGGAAAATCACCCAAGGTGTTGTCATTCCTGCTTTGAGTGTCCACATCGTAGATCCTTCACCACAGAAGCGGCACTAATTTATTGATGTTAAAGCGCTTTACATTTGAAAATTATCCCCCTTCCTATGCTCAACAGGTTCGTGCTTGAAATCGATATGGCTCGACGGGGCATTCTCTTCTGCACCCTTAAATAGGGCATGCATCAGGTGAACTACTTTTGAAAACCAATCGCAAGCGTGTCTGGTTCGAAATATCAAGTTACAACAACCCTTCTTTTCATTGGTTGTTATTTAAATTGCTTCAGGTGGATTTCAGGATGAGGTGTTGTGATTCGGTGAAATTTGTTCATTCATTTATTCAATAATTAATTAGGGAACAGTTTATGATGATTTATGCTCTGTTTTTCCTCTTTGATCACTTCAAGGAAACTTAAGCTTAAAGCTCCCTCGGCAGCAATGAAGAACTAATCCGATTATACAACGTTTTCGAGTAGTAATAATAGCACAAAACGGCGACGTCATCTTCTGACAGCTGGCAGCTGGCAGTAATTGTCAAATCAGATGAAAAGCTACTCACTAATTAGTTGAGCTTCAACTTGACCTTCGCTCGATTTCCAGTTATGTTTTCTCTGGGAAAGATGAACGAATGGGCGTAAGTTAAGTGATGTGTCTTTTATGCAGCGTGTTTTATCGTGTTTACAAGTCAGTCGTCAATTTTACATCTTGGTTGACGAAAGTAGCCCTGCTGGCATCTCCTGTCTAGATTAATTGGTAATATGAGGCATTTTTACCCCTAACGTGCCACCACACGGGGCTATGCTATGCTATAGTTCACTATGATATAGCCGTTATAGATATCTAAAGAGTGTTTCGAGCAAAATTTGGTCGACTTAAACTTGACGTATTTCCATTCACCGTGCATTAAAAAAATTTGCAAAACCCTCATTTTGAAGATGTATGCGTCAAAATGTCGTCGAAAGAAGAGAAGCAACGCATAAAAATTTTGCACGTGCATGGCGAAAATCCAAACTACTCTCACGCCAAGTTGGCGAAATTGTTGAATGTGGCTAAATCAACTGTTACCAACGTATTAAAAGTGTTCGGTGAACGTTTGTCGACAGCCAGGAAAGCTGAATCGGAGGGAAATCGAAAGCCGGAGGCCACAGCGACGACAAAAAGAGTTGCCCGCTGTTTCGAGCGGAACCCCAACCTCTCCGTCCGAGATGTCGCAAAGAAGCTAGAAACCGTGGATAGAGCTAAAACCGAGCTGGACTGTCGACTTACAAGAAAGTGGTGACTCCAAATCGCGACGATAAACAAAACACGTCGGCCAAAGCACGATCGCGAAAGTTGTACACGACGATGCTGACGAAGTTTGATTGCGTGGTACAGGACGATGAAACTTACGTCAAGTCAGACTTTAAACAGCTTCCTGAACAGGAATTTTATACGGCAACCGGACGGGGAAAGGGGGCAGATATTTTCAAGCACATTAAACTGTCAAAGTTCGCGAAGAAATATCTGGTGTGGCAGGCCATCTGTACCTGTGGCTTGAAGAGCAACGTTTACATTGCGACTGGAACCGTCAACCAGGAAATTTATCTGAGCGAGTGCCTACAAACACTTCTACTGCCTTTCCTGAAGCGACACAAATGTTCCGTTCTATTTTGGCCGGATTTGGCATCTTGCCATTACGGAAAAAAGGCCATGGAGTGGTATGCTGCCAACAACGTTCAAGTGGAGCCCAAGGACAAGAACCCTCCCAACACGCCAGGGCTCCGCCCAATCGAACAATATTGGGCCATCGTCAAGCGGAACCTTAAGGAGACTCAAAAAGCTGTTGTGAGCGAGAAACAGTTCAAGGCAAACTGCCGTTCTGTGGCGAATAAAGTGGACAAGGAGACTGTACAAAATCTTATGGCAGGTGTTAAACGAAAGACCCGGCAATTCGCATTCGGCAAAAAGGAAGCTTAGCTGAATATTTCTTCTGTATTCTGTATTAACTGAACTTGAAAAAGAAAAAGAATTTGACTTATTAATAAAAACTTTGATCGACTCACACACATTACTGTTTGACCAAATTTTGATCGGAACGCCCTTTTTATCATAGTTCTATGAGATTCGAGATACGGGTTTGCAAAAGTATGAGCTATGAAGTAATAGTAGCTATGTAGTAGAAATCTTTGCCACAGCGCTATCACTTTACTTTTTTCGGTGCACACACGATTGATTTTCTTTGTGGTCGCAGGTATTCAGTTGCGAGCTTTAAAAAAAATAATTTCAGAAATAATCATGAGCACATTCGGTAGCTATGGATAGAGAATGAAAAAATTGCTGCAGTTGCTGCGTACATCATGTTGAAAAGGCGGATAAAACGAAAAACTCGCAAAGTCTGGACAAAATCGTAGATTGCTCGCCTTGAAGGCTTGGAAATTGGGGGTGTTATCTGCTGAAGGTTCTAGGTTATGAAAATCCCGATTTCTTTTTCGGGAAAATTCATCAGAGAAGTTCAGGGAAGTTCTTCAGAGAAGTTAATGGAAGTTTTTTAGAGAAATTCCGGGAAGTTCAGAGAAGTTCTTCAGAGAAGTTCTTCAAAGAAGTTAATGCAAGTTTTTTAGAGAATTCGTGGAACTTTATTAGAGAAGTTCAGGGATGTTTTTCGAAGAAATACAGGGAAGTTCTTCAGAGAAGTTAATGGAAGTTCTTCAGAGAAATTCGGGGAAGTTCTTCAGAGAAGTTCAGGGAAGTTCTTCAGAAAACTTCAAGGAAGTTCGGGTTCTTCAGAAAACTTCAGAGAAGTTCTTCAAGAAGAAATTTCTTCAAGAAGTTCAATGGGAAGTTCTTCAGAGAAGTTCAGAAAGTTCTTCAAAAAAGTTAGAAGAGAATTTCTTCAGAAATTCAGGGAAGTTCTTCAGAGAACTTTCTTCAGAGAAGTTCAGGAAATTCTTCAGAGAAGTTCTTCACAGAAATACTACAGGAAGTTCTTCAGAGAACTTCAAGAAAGTTCTTCAGAGAAGTTCAGGGATGTTCTTCAGAGAACTTCAGGGAAAGTTCTTCAGACAATTTCAGGGAAGTTCTTCAGAGAAGTTCTTCAGAGAACCTCAGAGAAGTTCGGGGTATTTCTTCAGACAAGTTCAGGAAAGTTCTTCAGAGAAATTCAGATAATTCTTCAGAGAAGTTTGGGAAAGTTCTTCAGCCAATTTCAGGAAAGCAATTTCAAGAAACGTCAGGGAAGTTATTCACAGAAATTCAGAGAATTTCTTCAGAGAACTTCAGGGAAGTTCTTCAGAGAAATTCAGATAATTCTTCAGAGAAGTTTGGGAAAGTTCTTCAGACAATTTCAGGAAAGTAATTTCAGGGAGGTTCTTCAGAGAAGTTCATCAGAGAACCTCAGAGAAGTTCGGGGAAGTTCTTCAGAGGAACTTCAGGGAAGTTCTTCAGAGAAATTCAGAGAAGTTCTTCAGAGAAGTTCAGGGAAGTTCTTCAGAGAATTTCAGGGAAGTTCTTCAGAGAACATCAGGGAAGTTCTTCAGAGGAACGTCAGGGAAGTTCTTCACAGAAATTCAGAGAAGTTCTTTATAGTAGTTCAGGGAAGTTCTTCAGAATACCTGCAGACTTTCTTCAGAGAACTTCGGAGATGTTCTTCAACATTCGTGACTTCTTCAGAGAATCTTTGGTGAACTTCTTCAGAGAACTTTGGGGAAGTTCTTCAGAGAACTTCAAACAAAGATTAATTCTTCAGAGGCTATCACAAAATTCTTCAGGGAATTTCAGGAAAGTTATTTCAGGGAAGTTCTTCATTAAAATTCAGGAAAGTTCTTTAGAGAAGTTCAAGGAAGTTCTTTAGAGAAGTTAATGCAAGTTCTTTAGAGAAATTCGTGGAACTTCATTAGAGAAGTTCTGGGAAATTCTTCAGAGAACTTCGGAGGAGTTCTACAGAGAAGTTCAGGGAACTTCTTCAAAGTACTTCAGGGCCCAAGTAACATTGCCAAAACCGTCCAGCTTTATTTAGTTTTATTAAAGTGTTTATAAAAGCCACTAGATATCAATTGGGTTTTATTATGGCACCAAGAGGTGCCAATTGGTTTCCTATTTTAGTCGGGTTTATGAGGACCTACACAGCTTGTTAACAACGATATTAAAACCTTGTTTTCTCAAATTCCTTTTACTCCTATCAAAGGTTTTATTTCGACTTTATAAACTCGTAAAATGCTGTTTTGAAATGCCGTTTTAGGACTCATTCATAGTAATATCTTATGATGGTCAGTTGAAAAAGCATTTTAAAACCATTTTGCCTCCAGTAAATGCTTCAAACGGCAAATTGGTTTTATAGTAGTCATTGCGAAGATAAATTGGCTTTTTGGCAAAACTGTGATTTTTTCCAATCGCCATATTGGAATATAAGAAATAATTGAAATGTAGAAAAATAAATCCACCTAATTTTAAATGTAATGCAAATGAACTGTAGATCGGAGACCAATTTCGGCATTCTTTTAGATAACCTAATTGAATTCCATCCATTTTCACGAAATTCATGATTAATTTAGCGAATATAATTGTTGTAATATTGTTTTTGTAGTTGTAAATCGACATAACTTCCGAGGCACATTAGTTTTCGGCTCTTATCGTGCCAATATTTACCATAAAATTAAATGCGCATATGATTTGGAGCATGATACGCTGTTGAAAAACTCAATTTGTTTTGGATATTTTGCTATCAATAAAATTTCTCGCAACACAAAAACTTTTTTCTTGAATGTTATTTATTGCTAAATGAATCAGAAGAGCAGAGAATCGAACAAATCAGAACAACAAAAACCTACCACGATGTCACAGTGAAGTTTGACAGCTGTGGCCTTTTGGCCGCATGCTGATTTTCAAGGCAGCCAATAGGTTTTATGAAGGTTCTCAAGTGTCCATAGCATCTATCACTAGAACATTTTCAAAATCTTTATGGTCTTATAAAGGTTTTATTAATTTGTTTTCACAACCGTCTATAGAGTAGGCCGCTTTGTACAAATTTCGACTTAAAAGAAGCATAGAGGAGGTGTTGGTAGCCAAAACAGTTTTGAATGTAGTTTTATCAACAAAACTGGGAGGAGTGCTATACGACTGGAATAAAACTAAAATTGTTGCTTTTAATTTTTATTTTAGTCTTTTTTTTTTTTCCATTTTTTTTTTTTTCATTTTTTTCTTTCATTTCCTTTTCCATTCCTTTTTTTTTTTTAGTTTGAGAAAAAACGGGTGATTGTACATTGGAGTCAGGGATCAAAATCAGAGGTTGAAAATCAGAACTGGAAGAATCGGTATCTGCCTCTCAACGTTGTCATCTTGAAAATACTTAGCACTAAGCTAGGTATCAAAATCCACTGGTTTAAATTTTCTTCGAAGGAGGAATTGCAAAGCGGAATAATACACTCACTTTGAAATATACACTTCCTCAGGCGATCGGGATTAGTTGGGTCCCACAACACCGAATGTTGCTCCCACAGCTCAATCAAGCGGAATTTATTTTCCTGGTCTATTTTTGTTTTAAGAAATACCGTGAATAAACAAACTAGCAACATTTTTAAACGAACTGTTAAAGAACTTTGACCAACGAACTATGAACTATTCCGTCCGGATGGAATAGTTCATAGCATACTACTATTACATAGTAGCTCTTGAGTGTACACACGACAACGGGCACGGCTCTATATCATAGCGTAAAATTATCGCTTGGAAGTCATAACTATGAGCTATCACTACACAGTTTTGGTGTTCCTCTGAACGTTAACATAGTTTTCTAGCATATAGCTCACTATATACTAGAAATAGCCGCCGTGTAGTGAGCCGCCGCTCACTTCATCAGAACTGTCGTTCGACCGCTGCTGCCAAAAACGCCGTTTCCGAGTGAACCAAAGCCGTGACCAAGTAAACCAGCTTCATGACGAAATTGTCCTTCTGATTTCAAAACGGCCCTTTTTAGGGCCGCTAAAATAAGTGGAAAGGAAGTTTGTGAGTGCAGGGATGGTGCTTCGGGGTGGTCGGTCGCGAAAAAAATCGTTCGTGTGCCGAAGCCATAATGTTTTCGACATTTGCACATACCGTACACAGAAAAAATAATGAATTTTAACGGGCTCGGAGAATTTCCCGACGTCTAGTTCCAAGCCAAAGGAGCCATAAACAACGAAATTGTTTGCAATTTTTCATGCGTCATACAACCATGTTTGCAATCTTTCATACAACAAGCTAGATTCAGGCGTTATCTGGCTTAAATTTACATGAAATATCCCCTTTTTTCTGCCAAATCTAGCATTCCCTTTTTGTACATTAGATAAGGCAGAAAATTAAATGTTTCTTTTTATCTGTGTAGCTAGAAGCCGTGCTCGAAATCTGTATGATAATTTGCTAACCAAGTCCGATAGATGCATACATATGGAAGATGAATCCTATGTAAAGGCCGACTTCGGACAACTTCCAGAACCAAAAGTTTACAAGGCCTCTGCTCGAGAAGAGGTCCCTGCCAGACTCAAATTTTTTTTGTGGGTGAATCTGGCAGGGAATTTGCACCTGCGGCCAGAAGACAAAGGTGTCCGTCACTGATAAAATGAGGAACTCGGAGGTTTACCAAACCGAACGTCTACAGAAGGGAATTCTTCCCTTCATCCAGTCACATGATGGTCCGGTGGCATTTTGGACGGATCTTGCGAGTTGTCACTACAGTCAGAAAGTACAACAATGGTGCAAAGAAAACGAAGTCCAGTTTGCTCCGAAAACACTCAATCCGCCCAACTGTCCCCAGCTTATGCCCATAGAAAACTGCTGGGCAATTATGAAGAGATAACTGAAGGTTAAAGTTACCAAAATCTAAACGGCAGATCAGATGAAAAATTGGTGGGATAATATCGCCAAAACAGTGGGCGAGACCGTTCTGCGCCGCGCTTGATGGATCGTATTAAGGGAAAAATTCGAAAATTCTTTCGATATCGCGAGGAATAATTCATGTCGTTCTTTTTTTTCTTAAAATATAAGGAATAGTATGGACTTAAGTGAACACCATTTTAAAACCTGTTAATTTAAATCCGAAATAGACCTAAATGATGTTGTTTTAGTACTAAGTGGGACATGCTTTACAAAAAAAAAAAGTTCGGTTACACTAAATTAATCCTTATTTGAAAACATTTCACAATACTTTCTGACGGCTGTCCAACACAAAACAATAATAACTTAGACCTTAGACTTGCCGAGATCGGAAGAAAAATTTATGTGTGTTGAAAAAAAGGATTATCCTGGCTCCGGATTCACAGCTTATCTAATTGGGCGTTTTTCGAAAGACTTGATAGCCCATTACAGAGTTCCAGCTGCCATTTCCATCTTGAATGCATAAAAGCTTGTTAAAAGCAACAACTTTACACATAAAAGGGTTAACCTACATCCTCAGAATCGAGCACAAAGCTCCTCAAAACCAGAATCATGAATGTTATAATGCGGTTCACTGCTCGTTCAAGCACTCATACACATTACCCAATCCCGCTTGAAATGTATGCACTTTGTTTCGATAATGAAGTCTGCTCATATTAGCCCATTTCACAGACCAATTCACTAGCAGCTAAGTTAATTTAAAACTTTCCCACTCTCTTCTAAATCCTTAACCCCCTGACCTTCCCGTTATTTCCACATCCCAGTCTGTCAAGGATGACGACGATGAACAAAACATTCCCTCAAAGCAATTGGCGTGGAACACATTCACACCTCCCTCCCCCACCTCAGCTCAGCTCAACCCCACCGAAGACCGACCCGTCGCTCCAAAGTGGAGCTTTTAGGTATGCAAATTATGGCAGCAACTATGGCAGTTGGTTTCCCTCCACCAACATCCCCCAGCAGCCCCAGTCGCTGTACATATATTAATACGTTTGCAACACCAGTTTAGCTAAAGGGTAGTTTTGCCCTGGAAAAGCGTTCGTGTGAAGTGTAATTTAATACACGCTTACGCCACGTGCCTCCCAATTTTTGTCCCGGGACGCCTCTCCGAGAGGCACCCGCCGAAACACTTCATAGAAGAAATCAGAGTATCCTTGGTTCGGAATATTTTCAGTGGACGAATTTTGAGGACCATCTACATTTCCACACAAAAAAAAAAAAAACGAAAAACCAAGCGCCCTACAAAAAAAAAAAGAAACTAGCAAATATAAGCAGTCAGACTGTCTGAACTCGTTTAACTTTAATCAGCTTAAACTTGTTTACCAGAATGCCTTACACGCTCATTATGGCAAAACTAGCAAGTCGTTCGTTGTGGACGCTTCACTCTAGGATTTCGAGGTCAAACCAAAATGCGCCCCCCGTCTGTTCCGCGCCACCGCCCCTGCCACACTGCCTGGGCCGGTGGCGAAGGAGAATAATTGAACACCGAACAAGAAGAAGGTTATTGGATTATTTTGACGGGCCTCGGGATTCGAGCGTTTGATTCAATTTCGCTCGGGGTTCGTCAAAGTGAACAGGACAGGACACGAAGCAAGGCTGATCCGAGATTTCCTAGAGGATACTAAGTCTGGCCACGACGGGGAGTAGATCCTCCAGCGGCCGGTGGGCTTTGAGTAGGAAAGGGAGTACATGCATATTGTTGAGTTACAGAAAGGGGCTGATAGGAGGATTTAAGGTTATGGGTTCGGTTGGCCCGGCTAATGTCGTTAATTTATAATGGCTTTTTATTTTTCTTTGAAAAAAAAACGCGCGATAAGGGCTGGTAATATATCGGTACTTACTGTATGGTGAGAAGGTTATATTTTATGTTAACTGCGGTGCATACCTGGAAGAATGAAAAGAAGAAAAACGATTGTGAGATTTTTTTGTTATATCTGTTGTTGATTCACTATCCATTGTAAAGAACTAGTCCTAGATTTATTGTTCAAGTGATTGAACAAATAGCAATCAAACCCATTCGTTGATGGAATTTCTAATTAGGAACCGTATGCTTTCCGAGAATTTTTCATCGATTTATGCTACCAAGATTGGCAAAGTTCATTCACTTAAGACGATTTTCACTGGTGGAGCAGTGATTCCATGAACAAATAATACACTTTATCTCAGAATTCAGTGATATTTGAGAGTTTAATTTACTATCGGAAAATATTTGACTCGTCTTGCTTTTAAACTTCGTCATTAGTGTGAACACCTTCGCGGAAAAATAAACGGATTTTTCGAAATTTATTGTCGCATTAGTGAAAGCCGACAAATCGGGCTTCAAATGGTGAGTTGACAACTTCGAAGGAGGGTACAACCGACCTCTGGTCCTCACAAGTTCCAACCTCACGCGGCCACGAGTCATATGATCACAAAAGACTGCCAGCTGAAACATGGGAGACGCTGGTTGGCGTTGCCTTGGGCAATGTTGTCGTTTTGACAATAGAATATCTAGAACTAGATTTTAGAGGAAAATACCACAACTGTGCCACACTGAATTTTGATTTGGTGTGCAGGCTTAGTTTGTAAATTAATCGGTGCAAGAAGAGCGTATTAGAAACAGATATCATGTTACTAACGGAAGGTTTCCGACACGTCGGCGACGGCCAAGTTGATGTGGACGAGTGCCGACGGCAGCAGCTGCGGGTCCAGCAGGACTTGGCCATCTAGGACATCTATGAGAGATGCTTTGCAAAGCAACAAATAATTTATCTCTACCATATTTTGAAGACAATATCTAATATCCTGTTTTATTTTGTCAATTTTGTTTTGTTTTGTTTTTCGTTATGCTTGTCTCTTTTCAGTCACATTGGGGCGGTCCATGGCTTTTTGGCGGATAGTGCTACATACTTTCAGCGTATCGTTAACCAAAACCAACCCTGCTACACTGAAGTTTTTTTTTACGACGGTAATGGTACCGCGTAAAAAAAACCGCGTAAAAAAACCGCGTTATTTAAAAAAACGACGTAAAAAAAACCGCGTTATTTCAAAAAACGACGTAAAAAAAGTCAAGGAAATAAAAATTATATTTCATATTCATATTGAAAGTATATGGTCATAAAAATGTATTGGTGGTGGAAAAACATGGTTCCAGTTACATTGGCCACCGGGAATCTGCTACAAATGGATAGAGGTTGTTAATTCAATGTGTGAGCAAAACAGTCCAGAGTAGTTATAGAGAGTTTTCGTCTTCGGCAAAATTT